>JAKFHU010001684.1:30000000-30647623 GCA_023783475.1 Daubentonia madagascariensis
ACCACGAACCAAACTGAGTGTCTACCTCCTGTTATCAGGACAACAAAAACATGGAAACAAACCAAATTCTTGGTTTTGAAATTTTTATGGCATGAGTTCTCATGATCATAAACCAAAGCTTTTAAGACAAGGAGACTAACTTGTCCCTGAAAACCAAATAAAATTGTCTTGTTGCCATGTGTTTATCTTTTCTCAGTTTCTTTTGTGCTTTGTGAAGCCTACTGAAACCATAGTCATCCTAAAAATGAATCAGATATTCAGGGAAAAAATAGAAAGTCAATTGGCATTTATCTTAAATATTGCATGACAACTGACATCCTGGTTTGTTCCTTTTGCTGATTTTTATTATCTTTGGAATATAAAAGACTTTCTACATGACTCTGAAGAAATGTGGAAACAAAGTCAGTAAAGAAAAAAATGGGAGTCACCAAGGGTAAGGAACTGAGTCATCTAAAATGACTGTGAATATCACCTGTATTATGGTAGCAAATGTAGATCAGATCACAGACATGGAGTAGGAATTCGGGTTTGTATGTCCAGCTAAACAAAGGCAAGGGTGGGCAATTGATATGCTTATTTTTTCCTATCTCTGTGATTCTGTGTTTCAAATCTTAAAGAGATTTGAAATATTAGTCAAATTATAGTGAGAATTTTCTTCTTTCCTCCTTTTAATGGTGTAATTGAAATGAAGTGGAGTAAAGGTCCTATAAAGATAGAGAAGAAGCCCAGAAGTCATGATGTCACTTGACATAAGATGCCCCTTTGTTGAAATCCCTTAAGATTTGGGCAGAGGTTGGGATGAAGAGTAAGTTCGTAAAAGGCCAGGTCCCATACATCAATGAATTTGAGGAAAAATGATTAGAAGTTCAGTAGATGACAGTAATAAGGAAAGGCAGAGGTTGATCAAAGGGCTCAGTGTGGAGGAGCAATGTTCTGGAGGAAGTGGTAGAGGGCCAGGAGAATGCTGAGCTCCCCACCTTACCCCTCAGTTTGTACTGTATGTAAGAATAAGCAGCCTCCCACTATAGGGCCATGCACACTAGTAGCTTTGACTTGGGTGGTGCAAAGGCAATTTATGTGACCAAAGTATTTGTACACCTGTAATATTCTGAAATAAAAAAATATATATATGCTCATATAAAAACCTGGACACAAATATTTAAAGCAGCTTCATTTATAATAGTCAAAAAAGGAATCAACCTACATGTCCACCAATTGATGAATGGACAAACAAAATGTATATCCATATCATAAAGTATTGTTCAGCCATGAAAAGGAATAAAGTCTTCATATCTGCTACAGTATGGATGAACCTTTGAAATCCATATGCTGAGGGAAACAGACCAGACACAAAAGGCCACATATTGTGTTATTCCATTTATATGAAATACCCAGAGTAGGCAAATCTATAGAGATAGAAAGTATATTTAGTGGTTGCCTACAGATATGGCAGTTGGAAGGAGAGGGGTAACTGTTAATGCGCACAAGGTTTCTTTGGTATAGTGGGATTATTCTAAAATTAGAACATGATGATTATACAACTCTGTGTATACACTAAAGACCATTGAAAACACTTTAAAAGAGTTTTATAGTATGCAAGTTATAACTCAATAAAACTTAAATTCTTAAATGTAAATTATGTTAGAAATCAAGATTCTCAGTGTAAGAGAAAAGATATACCATTGTAAAATCAAAGAAATTAGTGAAAACACTATAAAGTTAAAATTGAATTGTAAATATAAATATAAACTCATGATTAAAAAAATTTCCTAGCTTTGTCCATTAAAATGATCTAGAAACAACACCACATCAGCAACAACTAGCACTCCCATTACCCACATTATGGTCTTTAATAACATTTCCCACTAAAAGAAGCTAGCAAGTGTCAGAGAAATAGCCAATTGCAGGTCTGGTGTAGGGAAGAAACAAAGTGAAGCTGAGACATCTTGTTATGCCAGAAATCAAAAACTGTATGTAGAATGATCTTATTTTACACAGGAGTGTGTGAATATAGAGAGATCCAGAAGAACAAGAACTAATATCTTAAAATGATGTTCTCTGGGTGGTAAGAATGTGTTGCTGTTTTTGTTTTTGCTTGCTTGTATTTTCTATTTTTTTCCAATGCATATGTACTGCTTTTAATAATAAAAGACTATTAAAAAAAAAAAAAAGAATAGGGCCATGAGGTAGCAGTGTCCTTGGAGAATTTTCAGGTTTCATTTAGGCAAAAGAGGTAGAAGAGCACTTTCAGAAAAACCAAGGATTTTGGAGGGTCCATTTACAGTCAAAATACAGGTTCATTGAAGATGGCATAGAGGATGGGGAGGGAGACAGAGTTGAAGAAGTACAACACAGTGCAGATACAAAGTAGGGTAGGGGTATGCACATATCTTTTGCTTGATGACCAGGGAGTACATTAATTAAACAGGGTTGGTGATTGCCTTTCAATGTCCCAAATCATCAGTTGAGAGTACAAGACAGCATCTGTCCTCTAAACAGAACAGCGAGAGCCGCCATGAGGTTTGAAGAAAGGCAACAAGGGAAGACTTGGCCTCTGTTGCTCAGGGATAGAGGGAAGACCTTGAGGAGGGCAGAGTGCGGAGGGTTTGTTCTAGAGAGACTGGCCTGCAGTGTCTGGAGCAAGAGGTCTTGGTTAAGGGCAATGGGCAATGAGGAACTAGCTTTAAGTCCTGGAGGAGCAGCCTAAAAGCCCTGTTTACTGAAAGGACTATGACGGATTCCTGCCGCAGGCTAGTGTTGTAGCAGGTTTGAAGATGAATAAGGAGAGACCTTGTTACAGGTCATTTCTTCCAGAACCAGGGAATCAATCACACTTTTAGAAGAGGTACCGTTTGAAAAACGAAGATGAGAAGTAGAAGCTTAATGATAAAGGGAACTCATAAACAAATAAAATAAAAGCTAAGATGCTCCTGGAGGAATAGGTCATTTTCCAATGTGATTGTGAGTCACCTCATGACTTCATTGCGTTTATTAATTAAGATGAGATCCAAAGTTATAAACGAGGTAAATAATATATAATGACTTATGTAATAACACTGAGAGATATGTGTAATTGTTTCTCTTGTTAGGTCTTCATTTTCGTAAGAAAGTGGGTACAGAAAAAAATCAATTGGTAAAACTTACATCAAACTGATTTAAGGTCAATATTCACACCCTCCAAATATAGGAGATTTTAACCAATGAGATGAGTTGACTTGTAAGAAAATAGGCTTTTCGTCATTGGAATCATTGCTTATTTTCAGAGATGTTGGAAAGGGAATTCTCATATTAGTGGGAGGCTGAATCAGATCAGAAATGAGAGAGGAAGTAGGGAAAGAAACTCAAGTTATATGGTGCCTACCATGTGTTGACTACCTTGCATTTCTGTGAGGAGATGTTCTTTTCCTAATTGCATCAATATCAAACAAGCGTCAGTAAATGGAAGTGAATTGCAAAGGCCACTGTTGCAGAGACTGCTAATCAGTCACACTTTCCTTTCTCTTCTTTCTTAGTTATAAAACCTGTCACTTTTTAGAGCTATGTACACAGCAGCCCATAATAAAGATAAGGTTTTTAAGTCTTTCTTCCAGCTAGGTGCAGCCGTGTGCTAAGGGTCTAGCCAATAACATAGAAGCAGTAGTAGGCAGACTTATGAGATGACCCTCAATGATTATCTGCCTCCTGATATCTACACCCTAGTATAATCCCCTCCCCCTGAGTGTGGACTGAGCCTAGTTGCTTGCTTCTAATATATAGAAAACAGCAAACTTAATGGGGTGTCAATCCTGTAACTAGGTTACAAAAGATGAAAGGCTAATACACCCTTGCCCCCTCTTACTGGCTTTGATGAGCCAATTGCCATATCAGCAAGGCCCATATAGCAAGGAAATGAGGTTCTCAGCTCAACAGCACACAAGGAGCTGAATCCTACCAACAACCACGGGAATATGTTTGGAAGTGATTCCTTCTTCAATCAAATTGTGAGATGAGACCGTAGCCCCAGCTGACACTTTGATGAAGTCAGTGACAGATTTTGAAGAAGAAGACCCAGCTAATCCACACACCCAGACCCATGACTGAGAGAAAACAACTGTATGTTGTTTTAGGCCAGTAAGTTTTGGAGTGATTTGTTACATAGCAATAGATAGATAATATAAGCAGTGATTCTGCTGGGAAAAAAAAAAACCCATGATTAAGGTCTGTTTTTGAACCCAAGCATATTGTTTTGAATGGTTCCTGGGAATCCAACACTAAGTTTAGAGACAGAGGGAATGAGTGGAGTACAGACGCCGGTAAGAAAAATGCTAAAATGTTCAGTCTTAAAAACTATGCCAGAATGAGACCTTTAGCTCTGTATACTCAAATATGGAATTGGTTGGAAGTAAAAGACAAGATAACTAATAAGTTTTAGGAAATTTGAGAATCACACTAACCCTAAACCTGGTTAACACGCCCTTTGGCCCCTAAAGCAATCCCCATCCCCAAACTCACAAGCAGAACGTGGGCTTTGAGAGTTGAGCAACCCCAAGAAGGTTGAAACTCTCCAATGTCCACCTCAGAATCACCGCAGAAGAGAGTGGGCCAGGAAGAGCACCCCACAGCACAAAGCCAGGGGCCAGGAAAATAATAGATTAGGGACTTTCTCTCAGAAAACAGAACCTACAGCTTTCAGATGAGCTCTCTTGCCTCTGCGCACAAGGAGACTTCCCTCTGCCACTGTTTTCACTATTTTGACCCAATAGAATACTAAAATGGCTACAGACCATGACTTTTGTGTCCTTCTAATCATTCCATTTTCTAAAAGAGAATTTTTATTGTGATTATCTTTTTCCTACTCTACCACTATATTGGGCAGGTTTGGAAGACACAACTTGTTTTTTTATTTCAGAGATTACTGGATCTTGGGGGTTAGCATTAAACCTGTTGGAGATGACTACACAATATTCCAAGATTATGGACTTCTGGTTAGAAGCATTAACTAAGCAAAACTTTAGGTTTGCATCAGTTGACAAAGGCTGTGTGTCTTCTATGTGTGTGAAAAAGGTATACCAGAATAGCTGCTAGCCAAATGAGGTGTACCATTTCTACCCCTTCTACTTTGGTAAAAGGACTACACGTGAAGTAAAACTATCATAATGAATAAAATAATTCTACACTGGAAGTAGAATAATCATGTTAAAAATTCTATGCTCTCTATATCATATCAATCAAATGCAAATACTTTTAACCATACCTCAAAGAGTTTTGTTACTCAGATTTAGGAAAACTACAAAATCTGAGGGCACAGTCTCTGCAAGACTATTCTCACTTTGGGTATCAACTGCAAATTTGAGTGGCCCTAGGACAACTTTTATTTCATACCAGCTGACAATAAACTCAGGGGTTACCACAGCCACCTTGGGTTCAAAAATTCACTAGAAAGAATCACAAAACTCACTGAAAATAAATACACTCACAGTCTTATTCATTATAGGTCTAGGATATAAACTAGAACCAGCCAAAGGAGAGGTGCATAGCTGAGCTCTATATCACCCTCATGGGATTTGGGGAATGGGGAACAAGAAAAACCAACATAAATATAAAGCTCATTCTTCCTGCTTGGCCATGAGTAGTAAAGTCCTTTGTCTCTGACCCAGGAGACTCATGCCTTCTTCCAGCATCTGGGCAACTGTGGCAAGCTAACTTGCTAACTTGTGATTGAGTAAAATCTCAAACCATTCACTCTTCCTAACACTAGTTGCTGAAAGTATAGTAGTAAACAGAATAGATAATAACCTCTGATTTCATGCACTTATTTTACAACTGAATATTTTATACATACATATGTTTATGTTTATGTAGAGACTATGCACTTCTGTTCCCTCACTTCTAACTTACTCATCAGATTTTCTGCTCCCAGCCATGTGAATGAAATAACTCTTTCAAAGGTCACCAATGGCTTCCAAATTGCCAAATCTAGCAATTTATGTTGAGTCTCATCCTACTTGACTGCACCGAGTTATTAATATGTCACCCATTTCTGTTTCTTAAAATCTCAGCTGAGCCTATAAATGCTCTTATGAGACCCAGTGAAATCAGTATTCTATTTTTACCTCTTCAACACTTACATCATAACCCACAACATGTGGCCTTAATGAGAACACATGTGTATGAAGACTTTGTTACATCCATTTAGCTGAGACTGGGAAGTACAGTTGACCCTTGAACAACACAGGTATGAATTGTTTTTGTCCACTTATATGCAGATTTTCTTCTGCCTCTGCCACCCCTGAGACAACAAGACCAACTCCTCTTCCTCCTCCTCCTCCTCGGCCTACTCAACATGAAGACAATGAGGGTAACGACCTTTATGATGATCTGCTTCCACTTAAAAAATAGTAAATATATTTCATTTTACTTACGATTTTCTTGATAACATTTTCTTTTCTCTAGCTTTCTTTATTATAATAATACAGTATATAATACATATAACATACAAAATATGTATTAATCAACTGTTTATGTTATTGGTGAGGCTTACAGTTAACAGTAGGTTACTAGTCGTTAAGTTTTACGGGAGTTATACAATGATTTTTGACTGTGCAGAGGGTGAGCACACCTAACCCCCATGTTGTACAAAGGTCAACTGTATGTGTCCCAGAATCCTCTTCCCTATGTGCTTCTGGATTTGAGTTAGATAAAAGAGGAGCTTGTTTGAGTAAAGAAGACAACTATCTTGGAAGATTGTGGTAGGAGGACAGGGTGACAGAAAGTCACAAGGGTGTTCATTGGGCTCCAGTTTCGGTTTATCTTTCTGCTTTTTCCATCAATAGCAGCCTCTAGCCAACCACCAAGCTCCACTGAGATAATAGCTTCCACAGACCACTCTTCAAACATCCCCATTTAAAGTCCCAGTTCAGTGACCAATCATGCATATTTTCTGGAACTTTTCTGCAATCTCTGACCTGGCCACCCACAACAGGATCTCATGGTCAGTAACTAGCTGAATATCACTTTCCTCTTTCACCTTTCACATGCTCAGCTCCTTCTACATGTTTTTAATCTTCAATCTCTACAATAAGTTACTTCTACCCATAATATTTTGGGAGATTTTGTTTCTATACTGAATGCTAAGGAATAGATATTAGATTAAAAATTCAGTGATTGTTTCAAAATACTATGGGAGTACAAATGTTTTTGGTTACATGGATTGCTTTTGTAATGCTTCAGTCACAGCTACAAATGTGCCCATCACCCAGATAGTGTTCATTGTACCCGTTAGGTAGGTTTTCACCCATCGCCCCTCCCCCCTTCTGCCTGCTTGATTTTCACTGAGTTTTACTTGCCTCTGTGCATGTGTGTATTCATTGGTTAATTCCAATTTAACAGCAAGTACATGTGGTGTTTGTTTTTCCATTCTTTAGATACTTCACTTAGAATAATGGTCTCCAGTTCCATCCAAATTGTTGCAAAAGGCATTAAGTCATCCTTCTGCATGGCTGAGTAGCAGTCCATGGTATACATATACCACATTTTGTTAATGTGCTCATGAAATGATGGACACTTGGGTTGACTCCACATCTTTGCAATTGTGAATTGTACTGCAATGAACATTCAAGTACAGGTGTCTTTTTGATAATATGACTGCTTTTCCTTTGGGTAAATACCCAGTAGTGGGATTGCTGGATCAAATGGCAGGTCTACTTTTAGTTCTTTGAGGAATCTCTATACTGTTTTCTATAGAGGTTGTACTAAAAAAAGAAAAAAGAAAAAGAAAACCCAAAGAACCTATAAATACATTATTAGAATTTATAACCAAATTCAGCAGTGGGTACAAAATCAGTATAAAAATTAATTTCATTTCTATATATTGGTAACCAATATATAGAAAACGAAATAAAAGATATCATTCAAAATAACATAAGAAGTCATGTACCTAGGTATAAATCTAAAAAAAAGTGCAGAATTTTTGTGCAGAAAATTATGAAACTTAATAAGAGAAAATAAAAGCAACTTAAAGAAATATGCCATGTTTATGGGTTTGGTGACTCAACATTTTAAAAAATGTTAAGTAGTCTCTTCAAATAAATCTACAGATTTGACGTAATGCCAGTCAAAAAAAATTCAGGGATTGTTCTTAGAAAATAAACATTTTTATATTCTGTGGCTAAAAGCTGAGTGCTTCTCTCAGTAGGCCTCAAAATGAAAGGCAAGGGACTAACTCAAGAATATGTATGCACCTTTGAAATCTCTAAAAATAAAGTATATCATTAGGCTATAACAGGGCTTAACTCATAATGAGCACACATGAGCTCCCAAGAGTTACCTACGTCAGTCACATACTTAGCCTTCTGCTATCGACTGAACTGTGTGTCCTCCAAATTCATACGTTGAAACCCAAATCCCAATGTGACTGTGTATAGGGTCTGTAGAAAGTAATTAAAGTTAATTTAGATGATGAGTGTGGGGCCCTAGCTGGATAGGACTGAGGAGACCTATAAGAAGAGAAAGATCTCTCTCTCCTCCTCCTCCTCTTCCTCCTTCCCCTCCTCTTTCTCTTCTCTCTCTCTCTCCCTTCATCCTTCCTGCTCCCTCATGTGAGGACATAGTGAAAAAGTGGGTGTCTGAAAGCAAGGAAGAGAGCGCTCACTAAAACCTGACCATGATGGTACCTTAATCTTGGATTTCCACCCTCCAGAATGCACTTAAGATATCCTGTCTGTTAGCATTCTTGAGTAGGATTTCGTGGGATGGGGAATTCTAAGTGCTATGGTTTGAATGTGTCCCGCAAATTTCATGTGTTGAAAACCTAATTCCCAAATTTATATGTTGACGACATTTGCAGGTGGGGCCTTGGGGAGGTAATTAAAATTAGATAAGGTCATCAGTGGGGATCTCATGATGAAAGCTTTATAAGAACAGGAAGAGAGACCTGAGCTGGCATGGTCTTGCCCTTTCACTATGTTATGTCTTCTGCCATGTTATGACACAGCAAGAAGACCCTCACCAGATGCTAGTGCCATGCTCCTGAACTTCCCAGCCTCCAGAACTGTGAGCTAAATAAACATTTCTCTATAAATTGCCCACTCTGTGCTATCCTATTAGAGCAGTAGAAAATGAACTAAGACATAGGAGATACTAAAAAATTCAACCTCTTCATACACAAACTTTTAGCCAATTCTCCTATAATCAGCACCATGCCTAATCCTGGCCTGCTAAAGATATGGTCCCTCTATGTCCTGCTCTCTGTGGAGTGAACTATCTCACTTGCCATTGGTCTAACCTGTGTGATCACTTCAAGATTATTAAAGTCTCACTTCCAAGGATGGCTCCTTTCCTATTTTCTCTCACCACATGGGTTTTCACCTTTTTTAATGCTTTCAGTGGAGATCAGAAGGAGGGGTAAATGTGATAATATCTTGCTTAATTGGCAGTCCTAATTGGATATACAAAATTCATTTTAAATTATTCTTTGGTTAAATAACATGAATTGACATATTTTATCAAAATCTTACTTTAATTTTTTTACCTATTTGTAATAGTTTAATTTCTACCAAAATCTTAGAATTTAGAAGATGTGATCTATTTTAAGAATTATTTTTTCATGTGAAGTCAACATTATAAAGACAAAATCATTTCACAAATTAGGATTGTTTGAAGAATTCTTATGATGGACAAAAAAAATAAGTGGTGGTAACTGTTGCCATTTCACAATAGGAATATAGAAATTAATTTAATTAGTGGCTTCTTACTTGTCTCCTTTTACTTTTAGTTTTTCTCATTCTCTATTATGCTCCACAATGTTTTTCAATTTGGTTTATAAACATAGTATTCTTTTATTTGAAGTTTTTGTTTTCTTTTCAGCTCAACAAGAAGATGATGAATTTGTATAACAGATAATTTACGTTTTCTACCGGATGGTTTTCCACCAAGCCATGAGACATGTCATAATCAAGGAAACACATATCCTTTCAATGTTTACAATAGATAATGGCATTTCACATGTTCAGAAAAAATGTGTCTTTGGTATTTTTATATTGCAAATGCTTCTTTTTAATTTCAAAGTATTACAGGGTACAAATATTTTTCATTACATGGATCATTTTTATAATGCTCAAATCACAGTTGTAAGTGTGCCCGTCACCCAGATAGTGTTTGTTTTACCCATTAAGTAGGTTATCACACATCCTTTCCTCCCCCCTGATTGATTTCCATTGAGTTTTACTTCCCTCTGTGCACATGTGTGCTCATCAGTTAGTTCCAATTTAATAGTAAGTATATGTCGTGTTTGTTTTTCCATTCTTTAGATACTTCACTTAGAATAATGGTCTCCAGTTCTATCCAAATTGTTGCAAAAGGCATTAAGTCATCATTCTTCATGGCTGAGTAGTATTCCATGGTATACTTATACCACATTTTGTTAATCCTTTCATGAATTGATGGACACTTGGGTTGATTCCACATCTTTACAGTTGTGAATTGTGCTGCAATAAACATTCAAGTGCAGGTGTCTTTTTGATAAAATGACTTCTTTTCCTCTGGGTAAATACCCAGTAGTGAGATTGCTGGATCAAATAGTATGTCTACTTTTAGTTCTTTGAGCAATCTCTCCATACTGTTTTCCACAGAGGTTGTAATAATTTGAAGTCCCACCAACAGTGTAGAAGCATTCATTTCACTCTGCATCCATGCTAGCATCTATTATTTTTGAATGTTTTAATAAAATCTACTCTAACAGGGGTAAGGAGTTATCTCATTGTGGTTTTAATTTGCATTTCCCTGTTGATTAGTGACATTGAGCATTTTTTTGTATGTTTATTGACCATTTGTCTGAATTCTTCTGAAAAGCTTCTGTTCATGTCTTTTGCCTATTTTTTTGATGGGATTGTTTGATTTTTTCTTGCTGATTTGCTTGAGTTCTTTGTAGATTCTGGTTATTAGCCCTTTATCAGATGTATAGCTTGCAATTATTTTCTTCCATTGTGTAGGTTGTATATGTGCTCTGATTTACAGATACAATGCAATCCCTGCCAAAATACCAATATCATATTTCACAGATCTAGAAAAAATAATTCTATGTTTTGTTTGGAACCAAAAAAGAGCCCATATAGCCAAAGTAATCTCAAGCAAAAGGAACAAATCTGGAGGTATCACATTAGCAGACTTCAAACTATACTACAAGGCTATAGTAACCAACACAGCATAGTATTGGCACAAAAATAGAGACATAGACCAATGGAACAGAAGAGAAAACTCAGATATAAAACTGTGCACATGCAGCCAACTGATATTTAACAAAGTAGACAACAATATACACTGGAAAAAAAGAATCCCTTTTCAATAAATGGTGCTGGGAAAATTGGATAGCCACACTTTGTAAGGAACTGGAAAAGACCTTACATAGCCAAAGCAACCTTAAGCAAAAAGACCAAATCATGAGGTATCAATTTACCAGACTTCAAGCTGTACTACAAGGCTGTAGTAACCAAAACAACTTGGTACTGGCAGAAGAACAGATACATAAAGAAGTGGATCAGAACAGAGAACCCAGATATAAAACCATCCTCATATTGCCATGTGATCTTTGACAAAGCAGACAAAAACAAACACTGATGAAAAGAATCCCTATTCAATAAATGGTGCTGGGAAAATTGGATAGCCACATGTAGAAGACTGAAATGGGATCTGCACCTTTCACCTCTCACAAAAATTAATTCACAATGGATAACAGACTTAACCCTAAGGCATGAAACTATAAGAATTCTGGGGGAAAAAATGTTGAACAAACTCTTATAGATATCAGCCTAGGCAAAGAATTTATGAAGAAGACCCCAAAGGCAATCACAGCAACAATAAAAATAAATAAATGGGACCTGATCAAATTAAAAAGCTTCTGCACAGCCAAGGAAACAATCAATAGAGCAAACAGACAACCTACAAAATGGGAGAAAATATTTGAATGCTACACATCTGATAAAGGGCTAAAAACTAGAATCTATAAAGAACTCAAGGCAAAACAGCAAGAAAAAAATAAAACAACCCCATTAAAAAGTGGGCAAAAGACATGAACAGACTTTTCAAAAGAAGAAAGACTAATGGCCAATAAACATGTCAAAAATGCTCAATGTCTGTAATCATCAGGGAAATGCAAATCAAAACCACAATGAGATATCACCTAACTACAATGAGAATGGCTTTTATCAAAAAGTCCCAAAACAATAAATACTGGCGTGAATGCAGAGAGAAAGGAACACTTATGCACTGTTGGTGGGACTGCAAACTAGTACAACCTCTTTGGAAAACCATGTGGAGATACCTCAAAGAATTAAAAGTAGACCTACCATTCGATCTAGCAATCCCACTATTGAGTATTTACCCAAAGGAAAAGAAGACTTTTCATCAAAAAGGGATCTGTGCTCAAATGTTTATAGCAGCACAATTGACAATCACAAAGACGTGGAATCAACCACAAGTGCCCATCAATATATGAGTGGATTAATAAAATGTGGTATATGTATACTATGGAGTGAGTTATTAACTCAGCTGTTAAAATAAGTGGGGAACTAATACCTTTTGTAACAACCTGGATGGAACTGGAGACCATTCTTCTAAGTGAAGTATTTCAAGCATGGAAAAACAAACGCCACATGTACTCACTATTAAACTGGAACTAATTGAACAACATTTATATGCAGGTATGGAAGTAAAACTCAACGGAAGTCAAGCAGGTGGAAGCGGGCAGGAGAGATTGGGTAAATTCACACCTAACGGGTACAATACACATTATCTGGGTGATGGGCACACTTATAACATTGACTCAAACTGTGCAAAAGCAATACATGTAACCAAAATGTTTGTATCTCCCTAATATTCTAAAATTAAAAAAAAAGAAATTCAAATTGTATATTCCATCTATAAAAAGATTTTTTAAAAAATAGAACTAAATTGTTTAGGGATACAGAATTGAGAGTAAAAATATCAAGAATAAAAGGAAGCATTTAATGTTAAAAAAATAAAAATAAATAAAAATTTGCTGCTTCAGCTCTTACAAAATTTTAATGGGTTTCTTAATATAAATTATTTAAATTTATACAAAGCAATATTTGAATATCATCTCCTTTTAAAAAAATCAGTATTTACAGCATTCTGTGAGGAAATTGAGGTATTTACTACTGTTCCCATTTTACAGATGAGAAGACTAAAACAGGGTAATTCAAATCAGAACTCAACTTCATTCTTTCTTCCACCTAGTTCAAAACTCTCTAAGCTCTACCTCATTTATTTGCAATAATGCATAAGATTTCTTATGTTTTTCTTTTCAAAGATATCATTAACTAAATAGAAAATCCATTTAATAAAAACGTATTTCTTTTAACTTAAATTTGATGGGTAAGATAAAATAAATGCCATAACTCTAAGAGGTTGGGAATTATAAATTGCTTTACATAAAGTTTTCCATAAAGAATTTAGATTGATTTCTTTTCTTCCTGTATTCCTCATTTCATATGTAGTTTTTACTAATTAGTTAATTTTGCTGTCATAGCAAGAAGATAAATCTCTCATAAATTGAGATTACAAGTAGTCTCTCAGCATATATTATAAAATAATTCTTAAAGGGGAATAGTTTTCTTCCTGGGAAGCCCCTTTAACTCTTTGCCGCTCCAGTCACTTGTGACTTTCTATTATTTGCATTTCAGCATCCCCAAACTTATCTTGAGCCTCCAACTCAATCACTTCCCCAAAATGATTCTACCCTGTGTAGCCCTAACATCCTAATTTTCAACTTCTGTCCTTTTGTTTACTGAGTTCAAGCATGGTAGAATGAATCCTATATGAAAATATGTACCAACCACTGATCTTCCATGTAAAACCCTGAAACTGCAGTAGTTCACAGTTTAGGGATTCTTAATATTTGTTGTGCTCAACTTATATCATGTACTCTAGATAATTATTAAATAAGCAGACAATATCACAAGACATTTCATCATCTGGTTTCTCTCTCTAACTAAATTTCTCCCCCCTCCACTCCTCTGGCCATAAAGAACCATGCTTTCCTTTCTTTCAAACTTTATGTATGCTATTAATATTTTCTCAGTCTAAAATTCACTTCTGCTGCGTTTTCCAGCATCTTTCTTATCCTTGAGATCTCCAGTTAGCCATAATATTTTTCGAAAGGATTCTTTGACCTGTGGAGATTGAATCCTGTTCTCCCTTCACTTCCTGATCCGTTCTGGATAACCTCCCTAAGCAGATTCCCTTCTTTTTAATAGTATCTTATTTACTTATTTCCTAGTGTCCTTTTTAATTTATTTGTTTATTATTTGTAGCATGTTAGAAAGAGGGGCTGTAAACATTAAGAGAGTAGGGGTCATGTATGTCTTCTTCACCCTTTTGTGGAATCAAGTTTCTGACACAATGAAGGCACATTGTGAGTTGACTAAATGAATGACTAAATACAGTACTGAATGAATAATGAATTGACTAAGTCATTAATAACTATGGCATTAACTTGCACAATGCCTTGAATTCCACCTTTATTAGTTAATCTTGCCATTAGAAAGGCAGAAGAAGGCAGATGCTATATCTAGTTAATTATTTTATCACCAATTCCAAGAGAAACTTATACCCCCAGATACTATGCTATTGCTAGAATAGCTGTTCATTATCCCTCAAATCATTCATTTTCTTACCTCTATTCCTTGCCCACTTTTTCTTCTACAATTCACTTGTTTTCTTTCTTTGTGTATTGGAGTCAGCCCCATCTTCTCCATAAAACCTACACTCAATGACTGTCTGGGGGATGTCCACAATTGCAGCTCTGACTTGGGCAGTGCACAGGCAATATATGTAACCAAAGTATTTGTACCCCCATAATATTCTGAAATTCTTAAAAAATGAAATTTAATTTAAAAAAAACCCTACACTCAATAGCCCAAGCTACAGTGCCTTTCCCTTCTACTCAACTCCTATTTTTCACAGCTTTGACATTTAATGATATTCCGTCTCTCAACTTTTTGTGAAGGTATTGTTTTGCATTGTCATCAACATTTAAATATATACATACCTTATCTCAATTAGATTGTAATTATTTAAGGGAAGGGATACAGGACATGACTACCTCTTTATATTCTTAACCATATTGAGAATAATGCAATGTATGTAATAGACATCTTTGTTGAATGAATGAATGAATAAATAAATGAATTATTTATTAAATCACATTTTTATATTTAAGCTCCTTGGAAAATAGTTACATTATTTCACTTTGCCAAAGTTGCTGGAAGAAAATTATGTAACTTTGTAAGGCATATCTTACAACAAATGACCTCTTTAGCATCCTTAGTGCCTTTTAAAATCAACTAATTACCAAGATGGCTAAGCTAGGTTCAAGGATGTGACCAGCACACAGGAGGAATTTGACTCATTGCATACCAGCCTTTTCACTTTTGTGTTAAACGTGAAGAAAACAGGAAAGAAGCAGCCTAGTGCCTGCAGTCAAGCAGTTGGTGTTCAGTGATCTGGGCAGGCTTCAAGTTCTCTGAGTTGTATCCAAGCAACACAACCTCATAGTTGGATCATAGAATCAAGACACCAGAATTCTACTTCTACGTCCAAAATTTAGTATAATCAAATGGAATGCAATATTGAAATATGAAAAGTATGTTTCAGTTAAATCAATGTTCAAGTTGGCAATTTATTATATGCAGCCTGTTCAAAATTGAAAAATTTGCTGTTGTCTAGACCATGCTTCAGACAGTGAGCCACAAATCCCGAGGTAGAGGCTATTCTGTGGTTGCATAACTTGAATAAATTTTTCTCAAAGTCATTGAAGAAAAAATACTAAAATAATAAATCTCTAATAAAGTCAGAACTTGTCAAATAGAACTCATCTATAATCATACATTGTGACAGATGACCAGATGCAAAGCACATTTGATATTAAAAATTTTATTGTGTACAAGAAATTATCAAGCTAACAAAGACACTATTACTCAGCCCTTGATAACTATGTGCCAAGTCCAGTGTGTTTAATTAGACAAAACCACAATATCTAAGCAAAGTTTTGTTAGTCTAGAGGAGTCATAGTTATTCAGTGAAGTATTCTAACTTTTACAAGTAGGCATCCAGTTTTAGTCTAAAAACAGATAATTTATAATAACTACAAATGTCATTATGTCAACAAGATTGTGCAGAGAAAGTGCTAAATTTCTTATTTTTCTTTAGACAGCAGTTAATCACTGAGACATTATAATGCCACCAACAAGATTCCCTTGTGCAGCTCATTAAATACATTTTGCTTCTAATAAATTAAAAAATATAATTTCCACATAGTTAAAGGATATATTCAAATCATTTTCGATAATGGAAACTAAAAAGAGCCACAGAATTGATAAGACCTTGCCCAGAAAAGTAAAGAGCTAATTGGCAATAACATTGTCCAACAGAGGGACATACCATTGGAACTCTCCTTGCCCCGCTAAGAAAGTTACAAAGATATCACCAACAATAATTTGGCCAAGAAAACAAGTTCAAATTGCATAATCTATGAAATAAAAAATAAGTCTGTGTGCCATTAGTTAATTTCTTTAAACTATACCAATAAGCTCTACTGAAGTTGAATGACAGATGGGAAGAAATGACCTCAAAGCTCTTTTCCAACTTTAAATCTTATGATTCTATGACTGTCTAGTAGATTTAATGATGAATATAGATTAGGCAGAGAGAAAACAAATAAAATTCCCTCCATAACATTGACTATATATTTGATTTTGATATTTACCCAAAGGAAAAAAAGACATTCTATAATAAAGACATCTGCACGTGAATGTTTATAGCAGCACAATTCACAATTCACAATTGCAAAGATGTGGAAACAACCCAGGTGCCCATCAATACACGAGTGGATCAATAAAATGTGGTATATGTATACCATGGAGTATTACTCAGCAATAAAAAACAATGGTGAATTAGCACATCTGGTATTATCCTGGTTGGAGCTAGAGCCCATTCTTCGAAGCGAAGTGTCACAAGAATGGAAAAACAAGCACCACTGGTACTCACCATCAAATTGGTACTAACTGATCAACACTTACACCACACAGGGCAATAATATTCATCAGCGGGCGGGCAGGCGGGAGGGGAGTGGACGGGATGGGAAAACTCTCACTGAATGGATGCGGAGAGCATAGTTTGGGGGATGACCACGATTGTAGCTCTGACACGGGCAGTGCATGGGCAATTTATATAGCCAAAGTGTTGTACCCCCATAATATTCCGAAATAAAAAAATAAAATTAAAAAAAAGTGCAAAAAAAGGAAAATTTATCTTATTGAACTTTCCTTTTATGTCTTTTCAGCACTGGAACAGTTAGTACAGAGTCTCCTTCCAAGCAGCATTTCTCAATGACTTCTAAAAACTAAAAGAGAGGAATAAATAACTGATAAGAACCAACTTCCTGATGTCCGATGTGCATTAGGAAAATTGATTTTGAAGTCTTAAGCCTCTAAGTATATCTGTTATTAATAAACGAGCTATGAGTCCCCATTCACAAAAAATAATTTTATTACTTTCACTCAGGAGGAAAAGAGTTGCAGTTGAAGACTCTGGTCAATTTTAATGTTATGGAAAAAAATATACTCATGTTAAATTCACTAATGGGATTAGATTCTGTAACTTTATTATTATTAGGAAAATATAATATTAAACTATCTGAGATTTGTGGCCATGTGTTACCAATCAAAAATTCATTAAACACTGATTAGATCACCTGAAGGTACAATTTCAAAGTTTGTATCATGTTGAACACAGCCATTTCTATTTCTCTCTCTTTTTTTCTAATCAATTTTTCAGAAAGAGCGTGGTATTTGGAAAGAGAAGTTCTGAGTTCACAGAACTCAGGCTTTGACTTATACAAATAATTTGTCTTGGGCAAATCACTAATTTCTCTGCAGATAATATATTTTTGTGTTTTAGAATTGCTAAGATATTCACATTTACAATGATATTGCTTTATAATCTTTAAAAATACATTAAAAATGGCAATTGAATAATATGGCAGGGATAGCTGGCTCTCCATCAAAGTCTCCTTTCCATCTCTATTGTACACTGCTGTAGCTGCTTAATGGGGCTAGGTTCAATTTCCAAGACCACCTTGCAGTTAGCTATAGTATTGTGACTAGTTCACATCAGCAGAATGGGAAATCATATGTGCCACTTCCTGACCAATGCAATAACCTTGTGCATCCTCCACCTCTCTTTCTCCTTCTGCAAAATAAATAAAAATGGTTGTGGCCCTGGGGGATGACAGAGGATGGGAGAAGTTTGGATCCTGGAATCAAAATATGGAAAAGTACTGCCTCTTAATCAGGAATATCCACCTTGAACTGTTACTATGGGGGTGAAAATAATCTCTTGTGGTCAACCATTACACATTTTGCATATATATTTTATGTAAAGCTCAGTATACCCTTACTAATATAGAAATTAACATCTTAAAATGAAATGTTCCTATTTAGAAAAAACCAAAAAACTAAAATGCAGTTGGGCAGTGAGAAAATAGATGATGTAGGCTGGGAAGTTGAGGACGTATGCTATACAGTATCAAATATTTAGTTAAATTGTTGCCTGAGATAAGTTGGAAGGCCAAAGACATAACACTGTGGTGGCGGGGATATTGTTGGAAAGAGCCCAACTGTTAATGTGTATTGAATTTACATGCTGCTTCTAGCAAAGTATTTCAGGAACAAGATTAGCTCATATATGACTAACCAACAAGAAGCAGAGCTGGAAAAAGGCAGCTCCTGAAGCCCACACAGCGTTTGCTCTCCAGAGACTGTTAAGACTTTCCAGAAAAAAAGAATTCAGTCATGTGGGAAAGGTCAGATTAAAGGCATTGTTTTCCCTTTAAAACTTACTGTTTTAAATGGTTTTAAGATAGCATCCACTAAATTGAAGAAATAGGCATGAGGGAAAGAAAGCAAAATTATAAGACAGACTTAAGAATATGTCTAGTAAAAAATTAAGGGTGTGATTATAGGCACAATAAACTAACTAGAAACAAATATTTCTGAAGCCTACCAAAATTGTGAAAGTGCTGTGCTGAAGAAGAAAGCATGAGCCCAGAAAGCTAGTGACTAATGGGCAAGCCTTAATGCTTGGACCACCAAGATTGAATAAATGAGAAGTCAGTTATAAAAGCTGGTCAGCACTTAAAGGGACAGAATTCCCAATACCCGCAGCAAATATGGTGCCACAGTGGAAATGGACAAGGAAAGACATTCTAGAGTTAAACCAGGGGCCACGAAGAATAACAGACAGTACAGGGCCTAATCCATAATCTATTATAGGGATATTTTAATGCCTGCTCAGCAGACTATGACCAAGGTGTAGTGACTACTGTGGGATTTTTGACATAATATTCTACCCTTCTGCCACCATTGTATATTTGGTGTGGAGAAAGGCAGGGGCAAATAGCTTGTCATTTTAGTTAGCAGGTCAATGAACAGTTAGAAGTCGTATCTGGACCATAAAAATGAGTGTACATCACCCAGAGATCATGTATTTTGAGCTTGGTGAAGTAACTTAATCAGAATTTGAGATTTTTTTCCCTAAGTAATGGAACAGTTATGTTCTTCAGATAGAAAGAAAGTTGCAAACTTGCCACCCAAAAAACTAAGAGTAAATTTGGTGGTCAGAGAAATGGACTGTGAAAGTAGCAGTTTCTTCACTATCTTCACTATGCACATGTATCTTGGGAACAGCTACCAGTGGAGAAGTGCATTTATTTACTCTGCTTGCCTTCAGATGTGGTCATGTGATCTGCTGTCAATAAAGGTACATGAACAGAAATGATGGGAACCATTTCCAGGCAACAAGTATAATAAACTAGTATGCCTCCTGCACATTCCACTTCCTCTTGTACTAGCAGAGGCCAATGTGACGAAAGGTAAAGCCACAATCCAGAAGGAGCCTGGGACCCTGAGTCACCCTGTAGAAGAGTCACCTTGAATTACTATGTGAGCTAGAAATAAACTTGCATTGCATTTGAGCCATTTACATTATTTATTGTCTATTTGTCACCACAATTTAGTACAATCTTCCACATTATGTTTATTTTATTTAGTGATGTTATTTGTTCAAGAAAAAGCACAATGTTAACAAAATATTTTTTAAATTTCAGCTTAGGAAGAAAAATATTGAAGGCACTACACTGTATGATGCACCTCTAGAGTACTTTTGCATTTGAAAGGGTAGGTGAAAAATTCTTACATATAACTGGGCTCATTTTTATTATTAAAAACTAAAAGACTAAACTTCTGTGATATCTTACATTTTGTGATGTCTTTGATTTTTATAGAGTTATTGTCTCTGAATATTAAAATACTAACGAGAATGACTGTAGCTATAAAAACTCAATGTGAAATAAAGCTTCACCTACCATTATAGTTACATATAACTTTTCCCTTGCTATTGTTTTATTTATTTATTTATTTATTTTTGTGACAGAGTCTTGCTCTGTTGCCTGGGCTAGAGTACAGTGGTGTCATCCTAGCTCACTGCAACCTCAAACTCCTGGGTTCAAGTGATCCTCCTGCCTCAGCCTCCCAAGTAGCTAGGACTACAGATGCACACTACTATGCCCAGTTAATTTTTCCATTTTTTTGTGGAGACAGGGTCTCATTATGTTGCTCAGGTTAGTCTCGAACTCCTGGCCTCAAGTAATCCTCCTGCCTCGGCTTCCCAAAGTGCTAGGATTACAGGCATGAGCTACCATTTTAATTGTTATTTTTAAGCATTCTAATTTCTTGATAAATTTCCACACATAAAACTTTAGTACCCTGGTAATTATATCTCTTAGGGTCTGAAATTACATTTTATTTTCATTTTTGACTCACTCTATTAAAACTTTGATTTGATGCAAAATTTTCATGGCCTTAAATACACTTGCAGAGAGTGCTTACAAATTCATGGCTCTTCAAAGGAGGTTAATATGAAAACAGCTAACTATTATATGATCCAGTTTTAAATGTGAGGATATACCCAATGTGTTACTTTTTATAATATTACCAAAATACAATGAATTTTTCTTATATAAACCAAAAAACTATGACACTTTTAGACATTATGAATCAAGAATATTACTGTATTTTTCCAGATATATCATTTTTAATCTAAATGGTACATATCTGAAATCTACTTGTTTACCTTACCACTAAAATAATCTCTAAAGTTCATTCCCCGAGATAAGATTTCCAAGATTAAGGAAATATTTTTATCTAAATATTTTTAAATATACAAAGTGTTTATTTTCAGGGGAATGGACTTACTGTCTTTTATCAGTGTGTAATGGAGAAATATAGAAAAAAGGGAAAAGAAACTAAACCTGGAAAAATGTATTATAGATAAATTATTTTTTACTTAAGAGGTAGCACATACCCATTGTGACACCAAAAGAAATTTTAAATTGGAGCTAAGAGGTAGCATAATGTCATATAAATAAGTTATCCTTAAGAGAGTTGAATGCACTTTTAAAAATGGAAAAATAATATTTTTTATTACTACAAAGAACTACCTTTCTTCTTAAAGCTGAAATAAAACTTCAGAAGATTATATTGCTAATTTAATAATAACAACATGGTTCATATTTCAGGATAATTTGTGTTCTAGGCATTAACTTAAATATTGGTCAATGACAAATTGTGTATTTGAATAATTCATGTCAAAAAAACTACTTTGGAATCCTATATTGTTATTAGAAAATATAAGATATGGTTATGTAGAAAGGAAAAAAGCAATATTCTGTTTCCCCCAAGAAATGAAAGTTATCCCATAAGAAAACTGCATGTATGTGTGTGTATATATACACACACACATAAACATATAATGGACATATATACTTGTATACACATATATACATGTGTGTGTATATATATATATAAAATTTGTTTAAGAAACCAATCTTCTACTATCTAATATAAATTTTTTTAAAACCCAGAAAGATAGATAATCCAATTTAGAATGAAATACCTGAATTTCAGCTATATACTATTTTGTAAATGATTTTTAGAATATTCTAAGCTTTGTATTTCTTACTGAGTTTTAGTTGACCTTTGACAAAAATTGATGCCAGATACATGATGGAGAAAATATATAAACAAAGCTGTGTCTGATATAATTTTTTCCTTCAAAATCAAGTAAAAGAAGCCAGAATATAGTTGTAGAAAAAGAAATGAGTCAGGAATCAAATCTAGCACCTACTTGCTGACTATAGATTGGCTTTTACACCACCAATTTCTTCTCACTTAGAGAGATAGAAAGCTAAAATCTACATTTCTCAGACTCCTTTGCAGCTGTGGTTTTGGATGTAAGATTCTATCAAGCACAATTTAGGAGTCAAAATGAGAAGGAAGCCACCTTCTAATGATTACTGCACAAATAAATGTTTTCAGTGTTCTAATTTCAAATTCTACTCTGTAGTCACCAGCTTTGTACAGTAGCAAAAACAGGTTCCTGTAAGTAATATGACCTGCTTTTCCAGATATTCCTACAATTTTTAAAGTACCTAATTCCTTGAATTAAATTCCCTTCTATTTGAAACAACTAGAGTGGCTCTTTTTTCTTGTACTGAGCCTGACTGACTCACTAATCATGAGTGATTAACAAACTCTTTGAGCTCCATTGATCATAGTTAAGTGTCAATAGATACTGTTTTAACCAAGAAACAATAAAGGACTATGGCCAAGCTTATAATTTCCAAAACACTAAAAAGAAAAGAATTAATTTTTTTACAAATATACCAAAAAATAAAATATCAGAAAACAAAGAAAGAAAAAAATCATAAAATAAAATGGCAAAATAACAAGCGTAGATAATATTAAAATAAATTGGCATAGAATGTTCTGATTTTATTTATGAAAGGAAAGGAATTAGTTTTCTCTCCTTTAGAAACCTCACTGGAAGACTAATTATGTTCAAAGTACAGTTTAAAAAGGGTATAAACCTAGAAGAGTGAAGACAAAGAGAGGGGTTTCTGAATAAATAAGAGATGTCACCAAATATGTGGAAGTCATAAAATGTAAAAAAATGAGTAGACAAATGAAACCAGCAGAGATAACCCATTGTGGAACATGAGTGCTACGGAGGTAGTGCAAGTCCCTCTCCCTAAGGGGATTTCTGAATCACTGGGCTCACAGCTGGCAAGCAAGGGAGAGGAAACAATGAGAAGTGAGGCTAAAATAGATTTTTAGCACATGTTCTGCAAATATGTTTGAGTAAGTTTTGCTTGTTAGAGTATTCTCTGTACCTTCCAGAATGTTCAAAATAGTCCATTTTTTAAATTTGATGCCAAACATTGAAAAAAGGAGAGAGAAAAGGGTAAGTTCAAAGGAAGTGAACCAAATAGTTCATAGCAAAAATTAATAACTATTTTGCACTTTTCTAAAGTAAATAATCCAGAATTAGAGTGCTTTACATATTTTTTTAAAAAGACACTGAATCTGGACTTAGAGAGAGATTCACTTTTCTGGCATACTCTTTGACAGGTTTATTAAGTATAAGTTTTATATCCCTGGGGATGGAGTTGATGAATGCCTACCAAGGCTAGACTAAATCAAGAGGTGAAAAATAAATATTTTTTATAAAGGGGGGTTCCTATCATCAATAATCTTGTGAGCTGCCTAATCTTCCTTCCTAGCATGTTTAGTTCTGATGGGTGTATTTGGTATTCCTGCGCATTCCTATCCTAGGTTCTAAGCATTTTGGCATCTATAAGCAGGTATAGGTCCTTCTCCAATACCCAGAGAAGAAATAATCTTGGGACCAATTACTAGCAAATTATTACTATTACCAACTGACAATTATTACATAAGGTCTTACCACATATTCCATTATTGTTCTTATAAAGACAACCCTTTTAAATGCTTTATCAATTTGTATAATATGAAATTGCTGTCTTTTAATGTAAATGTTGGGATACTTAGGCATTGGTTTTCAGGTGTAATTAATATATAAAAAATCAGAAGCAATTTCAGCAGCGTAAAGACCTCTGAAAATCCATTGCTCTATGAAAACTGAATACACTGGCAGAAATATTGAAAATCAACTTTTCAAAACTCTGAAAATTAACCAAAGGTTTGCAATAATCCATAGACTGTTGATGAAAAAAAAATGAATCCCCGTAAGAACAGTGAAGATTGTGATGTTTCTAATTTGCCCTATCCTCATCCCTACTTCTCTGTAGTTCTGTAGCAGTCTTGAAAATCAGCAGCCTCACAACTATGGTAGTTTGAAAACCAGCAGTCTAACAGCCACTGGAAGAAGAAGAACAGGCTTACAGCTCCAAAAACCACATCCCATGAACATTGTCATTCTTTGACCTGTCTGGTAGCTCTGTAAATAGCATCATTCATGGGTAATAGTCTTTTTGTGAACTAAGTTAGAGCTCACCTACTAGAAAAATCTCTTCTCCAAGGCATTTGTCAAAAAAAAGTCACAGGCTATTATGCAATATTGCAGCTGCCTGAGGTATTAACATTAGTTGGGGTAAAAAAGAGTCTAGTGCCTAAAAAAAGAAAAACTTACGAAGAAAATTTGGGAATGGCATGTCCACTGAGTTTTGAAAAGCTCCATCACATTCTTGGGAATTGAGAAGACCATGTACATGCACAAGGCTCTACACTCAGGAAAGACCTGAGGAGGTCCTAATCTCTCATGTCTAGCTAATTTTGAGATTTTATTCAAGCAGGAAGTAATGGATGAAGCACAAGTATAAACTGCCAGAGTATAAAAGACATAACCAAACACAAACAGAGCCTCTTAGGAGAGTTTGGAAGACTAACTGGATCAAGAAATTAAAGGAAAATAATCATTAACTGATCACCAAATTAACTGAACAGTGACTTCAGTGATTGCATGTGACAAAGAATACAGACTTTAGAGAATTAGTTTAGGAAAGACACTAACAAATAGCAACAGCAAAAACAAAACTGCAGAGGGGAGAGGGGAGGGATGGTGCAGGATGTGATTGCCAGAGCTACCATATTATAAATTTAAAATATCTAATTTTTAACAAAGAAATATAAGACACTCAAAGAAACAGGAATGTGACCTCATACACAAGAAAAGTCGTCAATAGAAGCTGTCTCTGTGGAAGCCCAGATGTTGGATTAACTAGACACACAGAGTAGCTATTCCAAATATAATCAAAGAAATAAAGAATTATCAAATGTCATTTTAATTGTCAAAAGAGTTAAAAGAGAGTGGGGAAAAATGTCCCACCAAACATCAATAAAAAGAGAGAAATTATATTAAAAAGAACCAATAGAAATTCTGGAGTTGAAAAATAAAATAAATAAAATGAAAATTTCCCTACTGGGTTTCAGCAGCACATTTAAATTAGCAAAAGAAGAATCAATAAACTTGAAGACATGTCAATTGAGATTATCCTGCCTGAGGAAAAGGAAAAAAAAAAAACCTGTAGAACACCACCAATCATACCAACACATGTATAACGGAAGTCTCAGGAGGGGAGCAGAAAGAGAGAGACAGAAAGAATACATGAAAAAAATAGCCAAAAACTTTCCAAATTTGATGTAAAAATATTAATTTACACATCCAAAAAGATCAGCAACACCCAAGTAGGATTAACTCAAAGATATTCATATGTAGACAGATCACAAGCAGAGTGGCAAAGGCTGAAAACAAAAAGAATCTTGAAAGCAGCAAGAGGAAAAGTTTTATCGTATAAGAGGCAAGGTAACCCCAATGAGATTAACATCTGATCTCTCATCAGAAGTCATGAAGGCCATAAGGCGGCAGAATGACATATTCAAAGTTCTTGAAGAAAAATAATGTCAACCAAAAATTGAATATACAGCAAAACTAACCTTCAGAAGTGAAAAAAGACATTAAGATATCCCTAGACTTAAAAAAAAAAAACTGAGAAAATTTGTCATTAGCAGACCTTCACTACAAGAAATACTGAAGGAAGTCCTTCAGAATAAAGTGAAAGCACACTAGATAGTAAATCAAATTCACATGAACATGAGGGGTCTAACACCAGGCCAAAATCCTATAGGTGATTTTTCACGCTTGACGATAGGCAACTCCAAAGGCCTTGCCTAGCACTGTCTCACAGGGAAAAGCTACCCTTCCCACATCAGACATGATGCACACAGTGTATTGAAGTCTCTGTAGAAAGTTACAGTCAAGGTCTCAAGACCCCCTGGGCTGGCCAGGGCTGGCTGGCCATGCTCTTCTGTACATTTTTACTCATAGCACAGGCACCTCCATTGGAAGGCCACCTTATTAGGAAACTTCAGCTGAGACAGTCCTCAAGCACATCTACTCCTTTATCAGGAAAACTTAAAGACAATTTTTTCCACTATGTCTCAGTGCTTAGGACTTTTTAACCCCTACACCTTGCCCCTCTACTCCCCATGGCTCTGGGTCATAAAATGGCAGGAGTGCTTTGTACAGGGCTCTCTTGGCAGTTAGATAATCCCTCCAACTGCAAGGTAACATTCAACTCTCACCCAGTGCCATTTCATAGGGAAAATGGCACATTAAGGGAGCCAGCACCCTTTGTTATTTAGCCTCTTGCTTATACTATCACAGTAAGTGAAAAAAAGTTTAATTGTTATTTTCAGTTGAGTTCATTTTCCTAATTCACCACATCAAA
Source organism: Daubentonia madagascariensis (assembly GCA_023783475.1). Taxonomy (NCBI): domain Eukaryota; kingdom Metazoa; phylum Chordata; class Mammalia; order Primates; family Daubentoniidae; genus Daubentonia; species Daubentonia madagascariensis. Next base: position 30,026,657 of record JAKFHU010001684.1, read on the forward strand.
ACCTGGCAGCTCAGCATTCTCTAAAATAAAAAAAATAAACAGAACTAGTAAAAGCAACTACATAGGTAAATATAAAGGACAACAGAAATATATTTTTGTTTCTAACATTTTTCTTTTCCTATCTGATTTAAAAACAACTGCATAAATCAATAATCATAAAAATGTGTTCATTGGCTTATAATGCATAAAGATGTAATTTGTATGAAAATAATAGCTAAGAGAATTATAAGTGAACAAAGTTATATTAGAGGAAAAATTTTTATGCTATTGAAATAAAGTTGACATTAATTTAAACTACATTGTATTGGGTTAAGATATTAATTGTAACCTCAGGGGAACCATTAAGAAAATAATACAATATAATATAACAAAAATAGCAAACAGAATTAAAATAATAAAATATATATTTAACACAAAAGAAGGCAATAATGGAGTAATAGAGAAACAAAAAAGAGATATGTATATATATAAATGGCAGATTTAAATGCTACTTTATCAATGATTACATTAAACATAAATGCATTAAACACTCTAAACAAAAGGCATAGATTGGCAGAATGCATTAGAAAACATGATCCAACTATATATTACCTGTAAGAAACACACTTTAGATTCAAGAAAAGGTAGGTGGAAAATTAAAAGGATGGAAAAAATATACCATAAAAATAAAAACCAAAAGAGAACTGAAATGGGGGTACTAATATCAGACAAAATAGACTTAAAGAAAAATATCATTAGAAACAAAGAAGTATGTTTTATAATGATAAAAGGGCCAATCCTTTGGGAAGACATAACAATTATAAACATGTATGCACCTATCAACAGAGTCCCAAAATATGTGGAACAAAAATTGACAATTCTAAAGGGAGACATAGACAAATCAACAAGAATAGTGAGACACTTTATAGCCTCATTTGTAATAATGCAGAAAAACAAACTAAGCAGAATTTCCACAAGGAAATGAAGGAAAAGATTTAAAAGAAACTATAAACCAACTGGAGCTAACAGATTTTTATAGAATACTCCACCCAACAATAGCAGAATTCACATTCTTCTAAAGTACATGGGTAATATTCTCCAAGATAAACCATATATTCATCCATAAAACAAACCACAAAAATTTAAGAGGATTTAAAATATACAATCTGTTCTTCAACTACAAAAAAAATTAAATTTTAAAAGGATAACAAAAGGAAACTTAGGAATTCACAAATATATAGAAATTAAACAACATGCTCCTAAGTAACCCATGGGCCAAAGAAGAAATTATAAGGGAAATTAGAAAATACTTTGAGATGAAGTATTTATATGATTTTATCATGTTTCTGCACATCTTTAAAGTAGAAAGATCAAATTCCTTTTTCTCTGGTCTATTTTTCATAATATTTGTCCAGAAAACAGCCTTGGAAGGTAGCAACAGTGATATTTATTGTCATTAGTTACACACCATTATGTAACTATGAAGTGTAGAAAGAACAATTTTCTGTATTATAAAAATATGAGGGCTTTATTAATTATAAAATAATGTTATCCCTTCCCAATATTTATTAGTGGTATCATAAATTTTTTCTGAAATAGAATTCCTGTGGAAAAAATTACTACCTAGAAGATGTAGTATTTACTGGATTCTGCTCATTTTTATTCATAAATTAGGTTTTTGTTCCTTAAAAGTTTTCTTAATAGTCTAGCTACTAATGTATACTTACTGTTAATAGTGTAAGCCATTATAGACCTCAAGTAGTCAAATGTTTTAAAGGAGTTTTTCCATTCCTTTTGGACTTCAAAGAGAAAAAAATTCTAATTTATAAAATTTCTCAAGGAATTAACTGGAACCAAGAGCTTGATTAATTATAAAAGAAGGCAAAAATAGGGAAGAGTGATCAAAACAATGAAATAATTGCTTTTAAAAAATCACAGGTACTTTGGATTAACCAATATAACTTACCAAGAAATAAGTGTAAGATAATCACAGACCTTTATATATTCAACGTGCATAAATATTAATATTTATAAACCTTTCCCAGAAAAGACTATAAACACTCTTCCATATCCATGTTAAATCTTCATCATAATATTTAATTGTAAAATGTTATCCCAAAAGTAAATGTTGAAAAAAATATCAATCAAGCTACCAAATTTTAATGTCAAGAAATAAACTTTTATTAGAATAAAAAAAGTTATGTCCTTGTTGTATTAACTAATGATGTAACTAAAGTCATATTCTCATGTCTTTACAGTTTACATTTCTGATAACTCTTCCAATTTCAAAGAAGCAACATTTCAAAAATATTTAAGAGGTCTGAATATACCTTCTGAATTCAAAATATATAATCATCATAATAACATGGTGTTAATTTAACATATGCATTTTATTGGCTAAACAGGTGCACCTTACACTGAGCTGATTTTAGTTTCTAAATGCAACCACACTCTTACTTGTGTCTGGTATTCATATATGCTGTGCCCTCACGTACATCATTCTTCCATCCTGCTCTGACTACAAATGTCACTCACTTCAAATAACTGACCTGAACTTCTAAATCCAAGTTATATGTCCTGTGATATAGGCATTCTACACAACAAAACACTCAACACATAATTTTTGGTTTTATGTTTACTCATCATTATGCCCCATAAAAATTAGAAGTTCTATGAGAGCACAATCCACATCTGTCATCAACACTGATCTTGCTCCTGGACAAAGAAAACTCAAAATTATCTATTGAAGTAATGAAGTTAAAATCCCAGAGTTGTGCAACAAGAGGATTGTTCAAAAATCTATTCATTTACACATTGATAAATTCTTTAAATATGCATTATGCTCCTACAATGCACCATTTTCTAGATACTAGATGATACAGCAGTGAATAAAACACAAAGTTCTTGCCATCTAGTAGTATACATTCTAAAATCTAGATGGTTGTTGCCTGGGATATATCACTGTATATTTTTGACCAAAAGAAAGGATGTAAAATAATTGTTATATTTTCATGACCTAAGAAAAAAAATGAAGACACTGAGCACATATGCAACATAATGATGAAATAGGAGAAACACAGGATCAAGCAAATAGACAAGTTAGAAAAAGTAGCAAGTAGCTTCAGGATGTCTTGGAAAAGATGATATTCTATGCATTTAATTGTTCATTATTCTAACAAATACTAATTTGACGAATTTATATAATCATTCTACTAAAGACTGAAGGATTGAGTCTTGAGCAAACAGACATGGCTCTGCCCTCATGGCCTTCTGGAGAAAAACTCTGATTTTTTAAAACTATTGTATTTTAACCACAAGTATGGTTTGAATGTTTTTGTTTCCTCCAAAAACTCACATTGAAACTTAACTCCCAATGCAAGAGTATTGAGAGGTGGGGCTTAATGGGAAATATTTAAGGTCATGAGGGGTCTGCTCTCATGAATGGATTAATGCTGCTATAAAAAGGACTCATGAAAGGGGGTTCTATTCCACTCTTCTGGCATGTAAAGAACAGTTTGTCCCTGCCATGTGAAGTCACAGCAAGAAGGCCCTCAAAACAAGCCAGTGCCTTGATCTTGGACATCCCAACCTCCAGAACTGTAAGAAATAAATTTCTGTTCTTTATAAATTACCCAGTCTCAGGTATGTTATAGCAACACTAAGTAAACTAAGACAACCACACAATGATAATCAGTTATGTTGCCTTTTTTTAACTAAATTTTTATTTTAAAATAATTGTACATTCATGTGCAGTTGAAAATAATAACAGAAAGACCCTACATACCCTTTACCCGTTTTAACTAGTGATAACATCTTGCAAAACTGTGGTACAGTATCATAACCAGGATACTGACATTGGTATAGTCAAGACACTGAATATTTTCTTTACCACAATGATCCCTCATGTTGTCTCTTTATGACCACACTTACTTTTGACCACACCTCTTCCGTTCCATTCCTTAACTCCTGACAATCACTAATCTGTTCTGCAGAATTTTTTTATTTCAAGAATATTATATAAATAGACTGCTATAATATGTAACCATTTGAGATGGACTTTTTATATTCAACACAATTCTTTTAAATCAATCCAAGTTACTGTATGTATCAATACTTTATTTCTTTTTATTGTTGAGTAGTATGAATACTTTGCTTCTATTTGTTGTTGGGTAGTGTTCCATAATATGTATATGTCAAAGTTTGTTTAATCATTCACTTACTGAAGGACAACTAGGGTGATTCTAATTGGGGGATATTATGAACAAAAGTTGCTGTGAACATTTATGTGCAGGTTTTTGCACAAACATAACTTTTCATTTTTCTGTGATAAATGGCCAAGAATGCTGGGTCATACAGTGGTAGATTCATATTTAGTTCTTTTTAAGAAACTACCAAACTGTTTTCCAGAATATGTGTACTATTTTTTACATAGTTTAATTCCCATTAGCAATTATGTAAATTGTGAGGCTTAGGTTGAAATTTCTTCTTTTCGTTATCCCGGACCAATTTCTTCAGCACCACTTGTTGAAAAGTCTTGGCTCGCTCCACTGAATTTCTTGTGCAGCATTGGCAAAAATCAGGTTAGACATATTTGCATTGGTTTATTTTGGAGTTCTCTATTCTGTTTTCAGTCCACACATCTATCCTTCCACCGACACCACATGACCTTGCCTACTGTAAGTATATAATAAGTTTTGAAACCAGGTAGACTGATTCCTCTCAATTAAATTTTTTAAAAATTTTAATTACTTTGCATTTCCATATAAATTTTAGAATATTTTAAATTTTATTTTGTTTTAGTAAAAACACTTAACATGCGATTTACCCTCTTATCAAAGTTTTAAGTGTACAATACATTATTGTTGATTACAGGTGCAATGTTACAGTAGATCTCTAGAACTCATTCAGCTTGCTTAGCTGAAACTGTGTGCCCATTGGTTAGTAATTCCCCATATCCCCCTACCCCCAGCCTCTGGTAGCTATCATTTCACTCTTTGATTCTATGAAACTGACTTTTAGATAATTCATATGAGTGGAATCTTATAGTATTTGTCCTTCTATAACTGGGTTATTTTACTTAGCATTATGTTTTTAAGATTCAACCATGTGTTACATATTGCAAAACTTCCTTCTTTCTTAAGACTAAATAGTATCGCATAGTATAAATATACTATATTTTCTTTATCTATTCATCTGTTGATGCTCATTTAAGTTATTTCCACATTTTGGCTATTGTGAATAGTGCTGCATGAACATATGAATGCTGATACATCCTCAAGATCCTGATTTTAATTCCTTTGGATAAATACTCAGAAATAGAATTACTAGATCATATGGTAATTCTAATTTAAATTTTTGAGGAACTTCCACACTGTTTTCCATAGCTGCTGCACCATTTTGCCTTCCCACCAAAAGTGTGCAAGCATTCCAACTTCCGCATATCCTTGCCAACACTTGTTGACTTTTTTTGGGAGGGTAATAGTCATCCTAACAACAGTGAGACAATATTTTATTGTGATTTTGAATTAAATTCCCCTGATGATTATTGATAATGAGAATTTTTTCATATTCCTTTTGGCCATTTGTATGTCTTCTTTGGAGAAAAATCTATTCAAGTCCTTAACTCATTTTTTTATTCAAGTTATTAATTGATTTTGATTTTGTTTTATTTTACTATTGATTTGTAAAAGTTCCTTGTATATTTTAGAGATTAATCCTTATTATGATATGTAGTTTGCAAACTTTTATTCTTTTTCATCTGCTCCTTTTGACTTCTTTTTCCTGCCTAGTAGTTCTGGCTAGGACTTCCAGCACTGTGTTGAATAGAACTGGCAACAGTGGACTCTTTGTCTTGTTCCTGATCTTAGAAGAAAAATTTCAGTTTTTTGCTGTTGAGTAATGATAGCTGTGGGCTTTTCATATTTGGCCTTTATTATGTTGAGGTATGTAATTTTTTTTCTATTCTTAGTTTGGTGAGAGATTTTATCATGAAAAGTTACTGAATTTTATCAAATACTTTTTCTTTATCTTTTGAGATGATTATTTGACTTTTATTTTTTAACTTTTATCCTGTTAATGTAGTATATATCACATTAATTGGTTTTTGTATGTTTACTCCTCCTCGCATCCCAGGGATTAATATCACTTTGTCATGGTGTATGATCCTTTTAATGTGCTGTTGGATTTGATTTGATAATATTTTATTTAGGATATTTACATCTATATTCACAGAAATATTGGCTGGTAGGAGTTTTTTATTTGTTTTTGTTTTTGTGTTTTGCATGTGGTGTCTGTCTGGCTTTAGTATTAGTGTAATATTGGACTCATAAAGTGAGTTTGGAAATGTTCCCTTCTCTACAATTTTTTGGATGAATTTGAGACACATTGGTGTTAATTCTCTTCTTTAAATATTTGGTAGAATTCACTAGTGAAGCCATCTGGTCCTAACCTTTTCTTTGCTGGGAACTTTTTGATTACTGATTTAAATACATATTATTAAATAGTTATTGGTCTGTTTAGACTTTCTGTTTCTTCATGATTTAGTCTTGGTAGCTACGATGGTTTTAGGAATTTATTCATTTCTTCTAGCTTATTAAGTTTGTTAATATATGTTTGCTTATAGTAGTCTCTTAAGATATATTTTGTTTTTGTGGCATTAATTGTAAAGTCTCTTCTTTCATTTATGATTTTATTTATTTGAGTTTTCTTTCTTTTTTTCTTAATCAAGCTAAGGGTTTGTTAATTTTGTTTATTTTTTCAAAAAACCAATTCTTAGTTTTGTTGATCTTTTCTTTTGTTTTTCTATTTTATGTTTTATCTATTTCTGCTCTTATCTTTACTGTTTTCTTCCTTCTAACTTTTTAAAATTTTTAAACTTTATTTTATTGGTATATATTAGTGGGTACAAGTGCAATTTTGCTACATTGATATATTGCATTGTGGTGAGGTGTATGTTGCATCCATCACTGGAGCAATGCACATTGTACTTTGGGCTTAGTTTGTTCTTTCTAGTTCCTTGATCTGTAACGTTAGGTTGTTTATTTGAGATCTTTCTTCTTTTTTAATGTAGGTGGTTATCTCTATAAACTTCCTTCTTGGTACTTCTTTGCATCTCATAAGTTTTATAATATTATATTTTCATTTTTGTTTGTCTCAAGATATTTTCTAATTTCTCTTTTAATTTTTTCTTTCACCCATTGGTTGTTCAAAGCGTGTTTTTAAATTTCCACATATTTGTGAATATTTCAGTGTTCTTTCTGCTATTGTGGTCTACTTTCATTCCATTGTGATTGGAAAAAATAATTGGTATGATTTCAGTCTTCTTAAATTTGTTAAGACTTGTGTGACCTAGCATATGATCTATCCTAAAGACAGGTCTGTGTGCACTTGAGAAGAATATGTATTCTGCCGCTGTTTTGTGGAATGTTCTATTGTTCATTTGGTCTACAGTGTCATTCAAATTCTCTTTTTTCTTGTTGATATTTTGCCTGGATGCAATATCTATTATTGAAAGTGGAATACTGAAGTCTCCTATCATTGCATAGCTGTCTATTTCTCCTTCAGTTCTGATAATGTTTGCACTATATATTTAGGTGCTCTGATGTTGGGTTCATATATGTTTATAATTATTATATATTTTTTGTGGATTGACTTTTTATCATTATATAACATCCTTCTTTGTCTCTTGTAACAGTTTATAACTTGAAGTCTATTTTGTCTGACGTACATACAGTCATTACTATTTGCATGGAATATTTTTTTCTATCCCTTCTCTTTTAGCCTATACATGTCCTTAAATCTAAGGTGTTTTTTGTTTGTTTGTTTGTTTGTTTTGCAGACAGCATAAAGTTGGGTCTTTTTTAAAATCCAATTTAGCCATTCTATGTCTTTTGATTGGGAAGTTTAACATATTTACATTTAAAGTAATTATTGAGAAAGAAGGATTCATTACTTTGTGTTTAGTTAATTTTTGTATTAATATGCTTTGAATTCTTTCTCTTTTTATTTTGTGTAACATCTGTGGGTATTTTGTTGTTCTTGTTCACTTGGGCTTACATAAATATCTAATATTCATCAGTCTATTTTAAGATTATAACAACTTAACTTGCATTAAAAAAACTCCACACTTTTATTACTCCCCCCACACTTAATGTTATTGATGTTATAAGTATATTGATTTATATTATGCATCCATTAACCTTTTAATTACAGTTATTTTTAATAATTTTATCTTTTGACCTTTATACTGACTAGAATTAAGAATGATATACTGTGCACTGTCTGAGGGATGGGCATGCTTGTATCTTTGACTCGGCTGTGCAAAGGCAATTTATGTGACCAAAGTGTTTGTACCTCTAATATTCTGAAATAAAAAACAAATTAATTAATTAAATTTTTTTAAAAAGTGATTTACCCGCCACTATTAGAGTAATACAATATTCATTTGTCATTATATTCACCTTTACCAAAAAGTTTCATACTGTCTTATGCTATCATATTGCCATTTAGCACCCTTTCTTTTTATTTTGAAGAGCTCCCTTTAGCATTTCTTGTAAGCCAGGTCTTACAAACCTGTATATCAATGTGGAGCGAATTGGCATCTTCACCATCCTGAGTCTTCCAATCCATAAACACATGATCCTATGAATCCATTAAATGGAGTATGTCTCTTCATTCGTTTAGAACTTCACTGATTTCTTTCATCAATATTCTGTAGTTCTCAGCATATAAATAATACAGATGTTTTGTTCAATTTACACCTAAGTACTTCATTTCATTTTTTTGTGAGCAATTGTAATGGCATTGTATTTTTAATCCATGTGTTCATTGCTTACATATAGAAATAGAATTGAATTTCGTATTTTTTTGTATTCTGTGACTTTGTTGAACTGATTTATTAGTTCTAAGAGTTTTAGTCTTTTTCTTGGGGGAAGAGTAGATTACTTGGGGTTTTCTATGAGACCATCACGTTATTTACAAATAGGAACAGTTTTATTTCTTCCTTTCCTATCTGCATGCTATCTGCTTGCCTTATTGTGCTGGCTAGAACTTTCAGCATTGTGTTGAATAGTGGTGGTGAAGATGAACATTCTTGCCTACTTTCTGATTTTAGGAGACCAACATTAAGTGTTTTACCATTAAATATGATGTTAGTTGTAGGTTATTTGTAGATATTCTTTAGCAAGTTTAGAGTTTCCCTCTACTCTTATTTTTCTGAAAGTTTTATCATGAGTGGCTATTAAATTTTGTCAAATGCTTTTCTTACATTGCTGGATATGATGTTGTGATTTTTCTCCTTTAGATTGTAAATATGGTGGATCACATTGGCTGGTTTTCAAATACTGAAGAAACCTCACATCGCTAGGATAAATCTCAGTTGGTCATGGTGTATAACTATTTTCTTATATTGCTGAATTCTATTTAATAATATTTTGTTAAGGGTTTTTGCATCTATATTCAGGAGGCATTGGTCTGTAGAGTTTTTTTGTTGTTGTTCTCTCTTTGTCTGCTTTTGGTATCAGGGTAATATAAATATCATAGATTGAATTTGGAAATGTTCACTTCTTTTTTCTGGAAGAGACTGTACAACTGGCTTAATTCTTTAAATTTTAGCACAGTTATCTGGGTAACCATCTCTGCCTCCAAATTTCTTTTTAGTATTTTTACAAATTTGATTTACTTATAATTCAATTTTCTTAATAATTATAGGACTATTCAAACTATCTACTACATATTGGGTGAGTTGTGGCAACTTCTGCTTTTTTGAGAATTGGTCCATTTCACCTAAGTTGACGAACTTCTGTATGAAGAGTCCTTGGTAGTATTCTCTTTTTATCCTTTTGAGATCTGCAGGGTCTGTCGTGACACCACCTTTTCATTCTTGATATTAGCAATCTGTGTCTTCTCTTTTGGTCAATCTTGGTGCTTTATGAATTTTACTAATTTTTCAAAGAACCAGCTCTTTGTTTCATTGATTTTTTTCTGCTTTCATATTTTCAAATTCATTGATTTATACTCATATTTTTATCTTCTTCCTTATGCTTGATTTCAATATATTTTGTCCTTTTCCTAGCTTCTTGAGGTGAGAGATTAGATTATTAACTTGAGACTTTTCCTCTTTTCTGGTATATATATATATTTAGTGCTATAAGTTTTTCTCTTGGAACTAATTTAGCTGTATCCCAAAAAAACTTTGTTACATTTCCATTTTAATTTCACTGAACAGATTTTTTATTTTCCTTGAAACTTTTTTTTAACTCAGAGATTATTTAGAAATGCATCGTTTAGTTTTAAAATATTTGGAGATCCTCCTATTAACTTTCTGATATTGGTTTCTAGTTTGATTGCATTGTGATTACAGAACACACTCTGTATGATTTAATTTCTTTTAAATTTTTCTAGGTTTGCTTTATAGCCCAGGTTAGGGTCTATCTTGGTGTATGTTCCATGGGTACTTACAACAAATGTTTATTCTGCTATTGTGGGGTAAATTTTTCTTTGAATGTTGGTGAGATCCTGATAGCTGATGGTGTTGACCTCTTCTATATCTTTACTGCTTTTCTGTTTAGATAGTCTATCAATCGTCGAAAAAAGGGTGCTGAAATCTCCAAGAAAATGGTGGATTTGTCTATTTCTCTTTTCAATTCTATCAGTTTTTGTTTCACATATTTTGCACCTCTATTATTTGATGCATACACATTTAGGTTTCTATATCTCCTTGGTATATTAACTTTTTATAGTATAATGTCCTTCTCTGTCTCTGGTGATTTTCTATATTCTGAAGTCCACTTTATTTGATAATAATTTATCCAATCATGCTTTTTTTGATTAATAACTGCATGATATATATTTTCCATATTTTTACTTTCAACCTGCTGTTCCATGGTGAGCAAGTATATGCAAACCTGTTCCCAAAGGCTGAGAGAGCTGACAGGCTAAAGAAGGAAGCCAACAAATCCAATTTCTTAGAAAGAATAGGGACTTACGAACAGAAGCAATGTCTGGGGCAGCCACGAGATCGTGGATCCCTGCACTTGCCCTCCAGAAATCATCCTTCATATAACAAGCTTTTAGGGTAAAAATGTGCAGCTGGTCATGCCTCAGACTTTCTTGTGAAACTCCTGACCACTAGGGAGATTAGATAAGCATCTAAAGCATTTAAAGACCTTGCTGCAGATGCAGGAGTCAAATATTGGTCATGGTGGCAACTTCGCTCAAGATAGCATCACTCGTGCTATGCAACAGGTTGTTCTCCTATACTCTATCCCTTGAAATCAGTCCTTACAATCTCACACACCCACCTCTTCCAAGATAGTCCCTGGGCTTAGAGGGAGGGTGCTTGATATTTTTTAGCTTCAGCAGCAATGCACTGACTCCATTGGAAGCAGATGCTGCAGCAACCTTAAAAGCAAAAACAAGACAATAAGAAATATGTGAGTATGATACTTAAACCAAGAAGCAGCTTCTGCCAATAGGTACCCCATGATCCAAACTACCTGTGAAGCCAATCATTCAAAGTGGAGGTTCAGTCTGAGAAATTGGTTGTTTGGATTTTCATATCAGTCATTACTTTAGTGGTATTATATGATTTATCAGGAATATAAACACAGAATTCAGTTTTAATGATCACACAAGTTCCCCTTGTGCAGCAGTGAGCACGTCTAAAGCCATGAGATTTTGGAGGACAGCCTTTCTCACTAGAGTGACTTCCACGTTTAAAGGAGAGATTCTCATGCAGCTATCATTCAACATTTTATTTGTATAACTTCTTAGACCTTCCACACGCCAAATAACATCTTCAATGTCCTGTTGAGGAAGAAAAACAGAGGCCAAATGATCATACCAATGGAAAAAAATCTGACCTGGCAGGATTTCAAACAAGGGAGATCCACAGGCTTTGTAAGGGTGTGAACTATCCAGCCTTGTGCCCATGTATAACCCAAACAACATCATCCTAACCAGCCAGGGGGTAACCAAGGCCATAAATTAGTTGCACATATCTAGGCCATTCCAACTGGGGACAATAAATAGATTCCTAGATGCAGTGCCAATTCTGTAGCATGCCAATCAGTACTTTGTAATATTATAGTATGTAAACATTGGTCTTTTATTAATAATATCCCATACCCCTTGTGCTATTTGGCCAGGTATATTTAGAATGATTTTTTTATTTCCAACATGGGGGATGAGGAGCGGGGGCAAGGTAACTAAGTTGGCCAAAAGTTGGAGTTAACCAAATGAGCACAATCCATATTCGGGTTATACCGTTGCATTATTAGGTCTTTTTGTTTTTAAATTGAGGTGTTGCTATTTGGAGAGCACATAAGTTAGTTTCACTGACAGAAAAACTCTTCCCATGTTCCTTTTCAGAAAGACCAGTATTAACAGGCTATTGTCATACTTGTATTTATCTCAAATCATACCTGTATTCCATATCATCATGTAATTTTGAAAAAAAGTAATATGTTCCTGCTATTCTATCCAATCTCGTCCTTGGAAAGGAGACACCCACCATGGCACTGGAGATTGGCATAAAGCTGCATATCCAATAAGTGTGTTTCTGTAAGTCATCAGCATAGTCTTGGGTTCATTGTAGGAAGATATGCTTCACAGATGACAGCTGGTGATAGTAGTGACAGAACATAGCAATCAAGGAAAAGAAAGAAACTTAGTGAATACTTGCAAGGAAAGATTTTCTCCACCTATTACAATAATGCTAGTTGATTCACGTAGAGCAGTTAGGAAAGAGGCAGCTCTTGACCTTTGTAAAAGGGCTGTATACCACATATGTTGCCCAGAGGATGAAGTGTTAGCAGTGGTTGTAAAAATAATTTTGTTGAGAATACACCATATTACAGAGTCTACCACCATGCCATGGGGTATAAGTGTTTCTCCTGACCCTTTATAGCAGGTGGCCATGGGTCCAGTAATCAGAAGGATCAACAGGGAACACTCCAACTGTCCAGGATATTCCCTGCTCTCTGGCAGGAAATAACGTATTCAGCCTGGGGGTGTTTATCATTTCAAGCCACAGTGGAGTGTCCCCTCCCCTGGTAGTATGTCCTTTGGCATCTTCATGCACAAAATATAGTGGTTGTCAAGCAGACCTGGGAGCAAAACAATTGTCTCAGATACCCATGTGTGAATACTGGTAGGCTTGGGGGACTGTTGTCCCAACTGGTCATATGGGGCAGGTGTCCCCCACTTTGGTTGAATTTAAAGAAACTCATCCATGCATGCAAGGTAGGTTTTCTCAGTGGAGTTCATATTTGTGATTTCAACATGCCATTTTTCCTTTCAATTAACCCCACTGCTGGGGGGCTACATGAGAGTTGAAAGTGTCATGTTATATTATGTTCCCTGATCGTGTACTGCACATCATGTCTAGCAAAATGGGTCCCTTGGTCACTATCAATGCACTAGGGATATCCATACATAGTACTGGGAGCCTCAAAACCTTTAATAGTACTGGCTTGGTTAGGTCACTTACAAGGAAAACCTTGCAGCAGTCCAGTAGCAGTGTCCATGCAAGCTAGCACACATTTCTTTCCTTGGTTTATAGGGAGAGTTGCTATTTAATCCACTTGCTAATCTGTTACAGGATAGACAGCCCTATGAATGTGTCCTGTTTGATATGGTATATGCTGCGATGCAGTCGAGAACATGGTAAACAGTTTATAATAGCTGTTAGGAGCCACTATATTTTAAGAGCAATCCCATGCCCTTGGCTATCTCCCAGCCTGCTCTTGCACTTCTATGAGCACTTTTGTTGTGTACCCAGGTCACTAATTCAGCAGCCTGAGCCAGCATGATGCTTCTAATTTTTGTTAGGGTGTCAGCTATATTTCCTGGAACTGAGTCCTTTCTGTCTGCAGCCACATGAAGTACAGTTAATTCAGCCAAAGGTGTTGCAGCTTCTCCCATTTGTCTTGTCACATGATCATGCCTCCTACAGGTCTGTGCATAATCATCTACTTTTCTTGTTCTCATTGGGCTAGCCACATAGTTAGGCCTTTGAATACAGCCCAGCTATCAATGCAAAGAACCAGGTACCAGGGCTCATGTGTGATTACTAACCAAGCAGCTCATAACTCAGCCCATAGACTACTCTGATGCATACCTATATTAAACCACATTATATCAGTTTGTGGTTTATAGCTATAGTGGTCCAAGTACAGGGGTTTCTGCTGCTGGAGCCATCCATATACCAAACATAGTCTGAGATGGGTAACACTTCTTTTCTTACTGTGTCAGACACTGGAGTAGGAGGGGATAAAGGGATGTCTTTTATTTGCTCATATATAATAGGGCCTAACACAGCATGCAATCCTGGGCTTCAGGGACTCATTGCCAGAACACTTCATTGTTGCAAATAGGCATACCATTTATTGCAGGTAGATGTTTGGGCTACAGTGGAGGTGGGTCATTTAAACAATTCTTCTATCCATCCTCTGTTTGGTAGACCCATTCTCACAGGAAGGGTCTTTGTTAACAGTTCCACCTGCTGTAAAGCATCATATACTGCTAGCACTTGCTGTTCAATAGGAGAGTATCTGGTTTGGGCTCCTTTCCGTAATTGCAACCAAAATCCTAAAGGGACTGATTTACCATACTATGGTGGCCATAAGGCCCAACCCATCCCCTCAGGAGTAGGAGTAACACCCAAAGTTATATCTATACACTCTAAAAGGGTACCTAAGACTTCTGCCTGCTGTACTAGCACTTTAGCCTGTCCAAAATCTTCCTGCTGAGGTGTGCCACAGTCCCAACGTGTCCCTTTTCTAATAAGATTATATAGTGGTTTCAAACATTGGGCTAAGTGTGAGATAAATGCTCTCCAATAACCCCAAAGACCCACAACTGTTACTGTTTTCAGAGTTGGAAATTGTTGGACTTTGTCAATTATTATGCCCAGTATCAAACGAGTCTCACTCAACCATGTAACCTCTAAAAACTTCACTGCAGGCCCTGGGCTTGGATCTTCTGAGGGTTGGTTGCCCACCTTGTTCCTATATATGAGCATACAATGCTGTAAAACTTTCCTGTAGCACATTAAAATCTTCAGAGATTAACATAATGTCATCAATATAATGACACCAAGAAAGAGAAGATAGGAATGACAACAAAGACAAGTCTCTAGCCACCATCCTATGACAAATTGTAGGACTCTGAAGATATTCCTGGGACAACACTTGAATGGTCCACTGGTGACCTTGCCAGGTAAAAGCAAATTGGTCTTGTGATTGTTCAGAGAGAAACACTGAAAAAGACATTAGCCAATTCTAAGACAGCATCATGTGTCCCCAATGTAAAGACCATGTGGTCAACTACCTGAGTAATATTAGGAACTGAAGCATGTATGGCCAGGGTTACCTTATTGAATTCTCAGTAATCCACAGTCATCTGCCAGGTACCATCTAATTTGCCTATAGGCCAGACGAAACTGTTAAATGGGCTTTGAGCTGGGTGGGTAGTATGCACATTTGCCAGACCCCCAATAGTTACACTTATTTCAGCGTGTCCGTCTAGGCAATTTGTACTGTTTTAACATTGACAGCTCACCTGGGGGCAGGGAGTTGTACAGGTTCCCATTTTACCTTTCCATGGAAAGCAGCCTTTAATACATATACCTTCAAACTGAATTCTCCCACTAAGTTTGCAAAGTATATCCTAACAGAATATCCATGCCTAAAATGTTTTCTGGGATAGGGGAAATAAACACAATACATGCAGCAGGGAGACAATACCTAGATTTATTAAAGTCCTTTTTACCCAGATCACTTGTGCCCCATAACCACCAAGGGCAGCCCATTGACCAGAGTGTCTTTCTGATTTCTATGAATTAAAGTGTATTTCACCCCAGTATATACTAAGGCAATATTCTTTTTATTTGAGGGGGACTAGCAAATGGCAAGCTCAGTGTGGGACCCTTGGTCACCCTCTATTGCTCAGACATAAGGTCGACCTTGTCCCCCACTCCTAACCTTGGGGCCGGCTAGGGTGGGATCCATCCCTGATAGGCTGGGGAATTAGAACAAGGGGTAGACTTATCTCCCTCTTCTGCCAGAGGGGCAAAAGGGAAGGGGCAAAAGTGCTGTTCAGGCCGTAGTTCCCTTTACAAGGCTGCTAACAGAGCATTAGGTTGTCTATCTTTTCTTAGGGTGTTCCTGCTCCCAATAAATCATCCACATTTGCTTACACATGGCTCCTATTGGTCCCTTTCCCTTTTTATCCCCCTTCCTTCTGTAGGGTTTTCTTTTTCCCCTTTGTTAGCCATTGTCAGGTAACTAAGCATACCCTGTCCCTGGCTTTCCATTTCTCTCAAATCTGTGATAACTTCTCACACATCATATACATCTTGTCCCACTATAGGACTCAACAAACACAGCAAAAGCCTATGCCATTCTCTTGGTGCACCCTGAAGCAATGTATTCTTCATCCTGGCAGTAAAAACTGCTTTATTAGGTCCTGCAAAAACCTGAGCATAGATGGCTTGCCTCATTCCTATTTCTGCAAGAAGCCCCTTGGCCTATTTGATTGACTGCCAGGAGGTTGTCCCTCTTGGTAATCTCCTTGATTAAGCCAAGCTTCTCTCATAGCTAGAATCATCCAGTCCATAAGTCTATGATTCCCTTGTGTTTGCCTTGCTTTATGAAGGCACTGCCACAGGGCTGGTAATGTCACTCTGCTTTCCCATCTAAGGAAATACCATCACCCTATGCCCCACAATCAAACCATCGAAGCTATCAGGAGTTCCCCCAGGTAGTTGTGTAAAGGTCTTTGCAATCTCTAAGAGTTCTGAAGCAATGTATTCCCTGGTAGTGAGAGTCTCCAGTATTGGTTGATCCCCATCCTGCTGCAGTTGTTGAATGGTTTGCTTTCTTTTGCATGAGGGGGTGAGCTTGGCAACGATTCTCTTGTCCCTCCCTCATCTATGACTTCTGTGTCATCAGACTCTTCCTCTTCATAACATTCCCAGAGATTCCAAGTTTTCACATTCCAATTGGGCTTAGTTATGATAGCTCTGGTTTGGGGTTTTCTTTTCTTTCCCCCTAGGAAGACAAATCGTGCTAACGTTTCAATTTTTGCCCCTTGGTCTTTAATTTTGTCCATTAAGCAAGAAGAGAAGTAGAAAGGCACATGTACTTTTCTAGTTGTAATTCCTCCCTAGCCATTTAATTTTCACTTCTGCCGCAAGGTAGGCCTCTGTTGCCAAACAAATGGCCCACTGAAGTGGCCAACACACTTTTATCTGTCACCCTTTCTTACCACAGTGCACTATATGGCTTTCACTTAATAGCTGCTCTGTGCAAACCAGTGTTTTCAAGACATCCCATACTCACATGGAGATCCACAAGTGTGTCTAACACCCCACATAGACATGGCTGGCCATCCTTGGATTTCCCCCACCGGTGCTTCATTCCTCTTACTCATTTCTTGGCCTCTCAGCTCCTGGCTGGATCACCAAATGTTTTGTTATGAGAAAGTATATGAAAACCTACCCCCAAAGGCTGAGGAGCTGAGAGAATGAAGAAAGAGGCTGACAAATCCGGTTTCTCAGAAAGAGCATTTAATAGGAACTTATAAACAGAAGTGATGTCCCTGGCAGCAGTGAGACTGTGGATCCCTGTACCTACTCTCTGGAAAGTACTTTTTAAGAGACAAGGGTCTCACTATGTCATCCAGGCTGATCTCAAACTTCTGAGTGTAAGAGATTTTCCCACCTCAGCCTCCTAAATAGGTGGCCTGAGCCATTGCTCCCAGTTTTCAGTACATAGCAAGCTTTTAGGGTAAAGGCAGGTGCAGCTGTTCATGCCTCAGACTTTTTGGGAAACTCATGACCACTGGAGAGGTTAGATAAGCATCTTTCAGGTAAATATATTTATGAGGGGTGATCTATTCTACAGTCATTGTTTAAAGACCTTGCTGTAGATGCAGAAGTCAAACATTGGTCATCATGGCAGATTCACTTCAAGATGCCATCACTCTTGCCATGAAACAGGCTGTTTTCCTACACCTATCTATTACATTTAAAGTGAGTTTTTAATAGACAGCATATAGCTCAGTTTTGTTTTTTAATCCACCCTATGAATCTCTGCCTTTTCATTTGTGTATTTAGGTCATTTACATTTAATGTAGTTATTAATATGTTGGCATTTAAGTCTACTATCTAAGTCTTATTTTGTTCTCTCTCTGGTTTTTTTGTGTGTTTGTTTGTTTTCTTTTTCCTGCCTTTCTACAAATAATATGACAATATTTTTAGAATTTCATTTTAATAGATGTATCATGATTTTTAGTATATTCCTTGATATACCATATTTGGTGGTTATGCAAGGTATTACATTATATATGAATACTTACCACAGTCTATCAATGTTGACATTTTACCAGATTAAGGGAATTATTAAAGCTTTTCTCCCTTCACATCCCTTTTCCTTCTCCCCTTTATAGAATAATTATTTTAAATATTTTCTCCACATTTAGAACCACATCAGTGTTATAATTTTTGCCTCAACTGTCAATCATAACTTAAAAAACTTGAGAAAAAGGATGTTTTTATTTATCCATATTTTTGCCATATTTCTTTCTTTCTGACATTCCAAGATTTCTTCTTTTATCATTTTCCTTCTGTTTAGAGAATGCTAGATTTTGAACCAATTCTGAAGTCAATTTTAACTGAATTGATTCCACTCAAAAATTATTTGTTGAAGTCCTAACCACCAGTGTGATTGTATTTGGATACAGACTCTATGAGGAGGTAATTAAGGTTAAATGAAGTTATAAGGGTGGGGTCCTGATACAATAAGATTTATGTCCTTATAAGAAGAGAGACACATTTGAGAGTTCTCTCTCTCTCTTTCCCTCTTTCTTTTTATACAAAAAAAAAAAAAAGAGGTCACATGAGCACACAGCAATTTGGCAGCTGCCTACAAACCAAAAAGAGAGGGCTTACTAGAAATCAACCATGCTGGTGCCCTGATCTAAGCCTTTTAGCCTCCAGAACTGTGAAAAAAATATTTGTTTGTTGTTTAAGCCACCCAAACTATGGTGTTTCATCAGCCTGGGTTAACTTAATACAGAGAAACTTCCTTTAGCCATTCTTTTAGGATAAGTTTTCTGGTAATAAATTCTTTTAATTTTCCTTCATCAGAGAATGACATTATTACCCTTAATGCTTAATTGGAATGTTCATGGTACATAGAATTCTGGGTTGATGCTTATTTTATTTCAGCACTTTAAATGTTGTGCCACTGATTTCTAACAAAAAAGCAAATGTATTCAAATTGTTTTTCTCCTATAGGCAATAGGTCATTTCTCCCTGGCTGCTTTTAAGATTTGCATTTGCCTTTAGTTTTCAGAAGTCTGACTATGCTATATCTTAGCATGGATTTCTCTGGGTCTAAATTGTTTGTAGTTTTTCTCAGCTTCTTGAATTTGTAAGTTTATGCATTTTAGGAAATTTGGAAAGTTTTTAGTCATTTTTCTTTGTGTACTTTTTTAGCCCTACCTTCTTTGTTCTTTCCTTCTGGAATTCTAATCCACTTCACTAATTCTTCCTTCTGTTTTCGTCATTCTGCTGTTGAGCCCACCCACTGAGTTTTTTTAATTTGGGTTATCATATTTTTCAGTTTTAAAAATTTTAAAATTTCACTCTTTTTATCTTCTATGTCTTTGATGAGACTTTTCACTCTTGAACTTAGTTCCAGTGCATTTGCAATTGCTTGCTGAAGCATTTTTATGATGGCTACATTGAAGTTTTTGTCACATAATCCTAGAACCTTCATTGTCTTGGTGTTGGCATCTCTTGATCTTCCTCTTTCTTTCAGTTAGAGATATCCTTGAACTTGGCAGGGAATCTCTCAAGTGCTCTTCTATTAAAACATGAACATGTCAGTATTATGAGACTCTGGATCTTATTTAAACCTGTTTCAGGTGGCTCTCTCTGCAAGCACAGGTGAAAGGCGAGGATAGAGGTCCAATTTTGCCACATATGCTCCATTAACACTCAGAGGGAAGAGGGGCTCCTTATTACTGTTGGGTGGGTGTGGGACTTCCATATCCACACTGGACATTTGCTGATATCCTCCTGGATGGGAAGAGTGGGTGTGCCTTGTTATTGTTCCCCATGTAGCTTCCACTGATGCCACGGGAAGGGGGGTGTGGGCAATGGGGAAAGTTCTGACTCTCCTTTAAGCCTTCCCTGACACCTCCAGGAAGAGGAGGGGTTCCTCCCTATTACTAGATGGGGGTGAAAGTCAAAGCTGGTCTTCATAGACATCATAGGTGATGCAAGTGTGATGCATTACCCTTAGCAGGGCTTAAAGTTACAACTTCCTACTCTGCCTTCTCTGATACCACCCCAGCAAGAGTTTGGGGCACCTCTCTACAGTCTTGCAAGAATGGAAATCCATGCTCCCCACTTAGCCTTTAGCTGGCTAAAGTAGGGGTGGGCCAAAGATATTTTTCTGTGGTGATTACAGGAGAACAATTATTGTCTAAAAGTTTTCTTTCTTTTTAGTTTGCCCCTTTCCTGGCACCTTGGCTAAAGAGAGTAGCCTTTTGTTAAGGACTTTCGTTTCTGCATCCTTTGGTATTTCTGGGGGTTTCCAGCTTCTTTAGCTCCAAGTTTGAAATACATGAGGCAAAAAGAAAACATAGGTAACTTATCACCATGTCATTCCTTGGGTCCAAGGTCCTTAGTTAGTCTGCCTTTTTGTTGATACCTTTGAGAGTCTTCTTATGTTTTTTAGTTGGATTTCAAAGGAGTAGATCTACTCCATGTTTCTAGAAATAGAAATTCCCTTAAGAGAAATTGATTTTTAAAAATCATAAGTGGAGGAAACTTTGACCAAGTACATGTACAGTGTATGCATACATGACTTAAAACAAGGACCTGGAGAAATGACACAGGGCAAATAGGATGGAATGATTTTACTGAGACAAAAAAGATCAAACCACAGAGAAGATGACAGCTTACTAAATCAGCATGAGCTACAGTGATTACAGAGGACAGAGTTACCTGACTATTAACAATGAAGATTCTGGAGTCTATGGAGGGCAAAACCACCTGATCAGTATCCCTTCACAAATTCTATCATCAGTGGGAACAATCAAATTCCTAGTGGCCATTTGCTTAATGCTAGTTTTTCACTCACCAAGATTTAGTACTAGGTTGTTTTGTTCAACTATGTTTTCATCATCTGCTTCATGAGCTGCTTACTTTCATTCTGGATGTTCAACCAGTAAGAAAGATTCATTCCTATAATTTTGGAAATACAGAAATACGTGAAGCCAAAGTCAATCTAGAAACTCTGTAGAAATGGCGAATGAAATCAAAGGATGAACAAAATCATTACTATGCTATGAAGCTACTTAAAATTCCTCAGTGGTTGCCGTTTCTGAGCTCCTTTGGATAATCCATCAATGATATGCGATGCTGTGGTGCCCCAGCTCATGGCAAGGACATGACTTAAGTGACATGAAAAAAGACCTTGAAAGTATTTATTTAGATGATCGTTCCTCCCATTGTAATAAGATGATGACTTTTTCCCACACAATAATCTGAATACCAGAACTTGAAGCTTAAGTTCTGCTTAAATGGGGAAGGTTTGTTTTGTTTGTTTTGTTTTTTAAGTAGAAGGAACTAGAATATGTTAATGTATAACTTCACACCCAAAGAAATGTGAAACCTTACTTTCCTGACAAAAAATGTCTGCTAATTAAAAATGACTGTGTTGGCATTTTAAAAGTATCTCTTTGCATATTGAACACTTGCTTTGGGTAAGAGTTTGGAAAACCAAAAGCATATGGCCATTTTCTTTTTCAGGGTTGTATTCAATAAATGTCATCAGAGTTTCAAAATGATGAGGAAGGTCCTTGAGTAGAGAAAATGAGATCCCACTTCCAATTTTCCAAACCACAGAGATGTGAGGGAGGGGCCCTGAGGCACATACGCAAACTGAAAGCCAGTATTAAAGACATAGGGGCCAGGAAAACAGCCAAATTTTGTAGAATGAAGGCCAAAGATAAAAAGTAGTTTACAATACTAAAATGGGTCATGTCCAATGTCAAGAAATGCTTTTAGTAATTATTTTTACTGGTAATTTTTATATGCCTCTAATCATATGTCATAAGACTGAACTAAAGCAGAAAACTCTACTTTTAGTTTGTCCCTTGAGCAATGTTATGTGGTTTCAAAACCACAGCTATAAGAAGAGGAAATTCATTTGATGTTTCCACTAGTGTATTATTCAAGTTCAGTCCATTACTAAACACTTTAAATTTTGAAATACCAGCATGTTTTAGTGGTAGGAGCACTGGACTAAGAGTCAAAAGATATGAATTTGAGTTTTTACTGCCACTGATATCACAACTTACACCTTTTCTGAGTCTCACATCCCTTATTTGTAAATTAAAATAATAATAATAGCTGCTCTGAGTACCTCACAGTGTAGCTCCAAGGAACAAAAGAAGGACAATAGTGATAAAGTAGAATTCACAACAAAGTGGTAATGAAACCCTTAAACAACAAAACCTAAAGTAGTTATAGCAAGAGACTAAAGTGGCACAAAAGTACAAGAGGGGACATTTGTTAGTGCAAATGAGGTGAACAGTGTGTGAAATATCTGTATAGTAGGTAAATTTCTTCATAAAGCATTCAAAGTGAAAGTTGTTTTTATTAAAACACCTGGGACTATCTAGGTCTATGCACATGCATGTGTTCACACGTGCACACACACACACACAGATTTCATTGAATGCAAATTCATGAATGCAAACTAAACACTAACTAATGTCTACTCTATGTTTGTCATTGTGTCCTTTCACAGAGCAAATGTTCTGGTGAGGAAGATATTTATGCTATAATTTCCAGCAATGTGCAATGACAACATGACAAGTTGCAGAAATGAGAACCATGATGGTATAAATATTCTTCATTATTTTGACATGAATAAATTTGTGTATACATTAAATGATTGTTTGTTACTTTTCTTTTCTATTCCCTTACCAACTAACATAAAATGGCTAATGGTAATTAACCTAATATTTCAGTATTTAAGCCCTAGGATATCGGCAAGGCAATATGACTCAGCTAGAAAAGGAAAGAGCATCACCCAAAGATAGCCAAAAGGACGTTGTGTCCTCTTCTGGTGAGATGGGTAGTATGTGTTCAATTACTGGGCAAAAACATGAGTTTGCTATGTCTTTATTTGGAAGTTAAAACGTTTGTGTATGAATGTCAAGTTGACAAGGGCAGACTGGAGTAGCTTCATAAGGTGTCAACTTAGTTAAGCTAGAACTAGGTCTTCCATAATTCTGTTTACTGTATATTTCTGGATTGGAGTAGGCCAAAGGACAAACTGTACAAAATTTGGATGGTAGAAGTGGAGCAGTGGGTGTTAATCTCTGAAGGTCACTGCAGGGTACCGGGCGCCCCTGCAGCTCATACACATCGTCACTGATTTGCTGGATCACCTTGTGGTATGGAAGCAGCCAGACCCACAGCTCTTTCAGATCCTGCTGGTTCTCTTCCTCAGCTTCAGGTGTAAATGTGGCTCCCAGGTGAAAGGTAGTTGTTTCTATAGCTCATAACATCAAGATTGGAGGAGGTAAGACTCAGAGACTGGGTACATTTTTTCCTCATGGATTCTAATTTGTCCTTGTGGGTTCCAGTTTGTTCTTGCTCTCTCTCCTACTTCATGTCCAACTTTTTCTCCCTGCACTACCAGCCTTGCATACCTACAGCAACTTCAGGCCTACTACCAGATACAGTGGCAACAGCCTTCCACAGACTTCTTTGCCAGCTCCCACAGCTATGCATATTCGATTCCAACAATGTTTTCTTCTATGGTGGCTCTGCTTCTCCAGTTGAACCCTAATTGATACAATAGGCTGCAGCAAAATGAGGAGGGAAATATCAAAGATAAAGACAACTTCAGATCAAGAAAACAATAAATTCAATAACCTAGGTAATTATGAATTTTTCACCTGGGGTGATAGCTGTGGAAATCAGAAAACTACCAGATCAGCTAGATCAGAAGGACACAGACTTTAGTAGAAAGGTGTCCAAGCAAAAGAACTTTATACAGTGAACAGCATGACTGAGAGAGGAGATAAAATCAAGAATATGATCAAAAGCTGAAATAAAAAAAAGAAATCAATCATAAACTCCACGCGAAACAAACATCTGCATGAGCAATCATGATCCACATATCAAGTTACTCCTCCAAATTAGAATAGGAAGCCAATGACCTTCTAGAGGAAAAATGGAATGGATTTTAGGCAATAGAATGACCAAAAAGATAGAGGATATAAGGATGTGACAAAGAAAACATATGGGCTTTTTTCTACCAAGAAAAATGAACAAAAGCATTTAGAAACTCTAGACAGAACCCCAAAAAAATGCTAAAAATATGAAGGAAGCTAAAATGGATCATGATTTTGAGGACTCACAGGAGAGCAGGAAGTGAGAATAGATTTGGTCATTCTCCTATGGATGTCAGAGAGGTTCAATGCCACTGCAGAAAAGGAGAAATAATTACAGCATACCTCTTGACACTGTTGTAATGGATATTCACATAGACATAGAAATTTGATTGTAATATATCATTTTTCAACTTTTAAAATCAGTCTATATAATGTCTACAAGACTAAATTATTAACACAAAAACAGAATATACGTGGAATCTACACTGGGGAAATTGACCAAGTTGTAGAGAAAAGAACAAAGACACCATTTCACATGATTTACTTGCCCTAAACTTTTGAGAAAAAGGTATCTCAATAAAACATAAGATGATGTTTTGCTGAGTACAGTACAGGCTGGAGTTAGGAAAATTACCCTATTAAATTACACTTTAAACCACAAAAACAATTTAGCATACAGCATAAACCATTGATTTTCTATATTTCTTGAAAACATGAATTTCTTTGAAGGTGATTCAGATAATCTTATGGACTGAATGTTGGTGTGCTCCCCAAATTCACATGTTGAAGCCCTAACTCTTGGTGTAGCTGTATTTGGAGATGAGGTCTCTAAAGAAATAATTAAGGTTAAATGATGTCATAAGGGTGAGGGCCTAATTCTATAGGACTGATGTCCTTATGAGAAGAGACAGCAGGGGCAAGCTCTCTCTCTCTTGCTCTACACACACATACACACACACACACACACACACACACACTGAGGAAAGGTCATGTGAGGACAAAGCGAGACAGTGGTCACATACAAGGCAGAAAGAGAGCCTCGCCAGAAAACAAATCAGCCAGAACCTTGATTTTGTACTTCTAGCCTCTGGAACTATGAAAAAATACATTTCTATTGTTTCAGCCACTCAGTCTATGGTATTTTGTTACGGCGACCTGAGCTGACTAAGGCAGAGACCAACACTGGGATTAAAGAGGAGACAGAGAGAAGCTAAATGCCCCATGTTTCCAGTTCAGTCATATCAGTTCCACATTGATTTGTTTTATCAGAGTTTTCCTTCTGAAAGAAAAGAGTTCTAAGCCACAAACTAGCAGCCCTGAAGGAATTGAATATCAAAACCTTCTAAATGGTAAATAACTTTTGTTTCCTAGTCTCAACTACTAATGATCTCCCTTCATGCCACCATTTTTATATATTGTTTGACATCTTATTTTAAAATAAATTTGAAGTTACAGAAAAGTTTTTAAGTAGTTACAAAGAACTCCTTTACATCCACCAGCCATATTGAACAATTATTAACATTTTGCCAAAATTTCTCACTCCTGCTCTTTCTCTGTCTCTTTCCTCCTTCTCTTTCTCTTTTCATATATAGAATAAATAATACAGACATATAAATCTAAACCTTTGAGATTAAGTGCAGATATCATACTTCTTTACCCCCTAAATACTTTAATATGTATTTCCTAAGAACACGTACATTTTCTTTTATAATCACCTTCATAACACTTTCTGAGCTTTCTTTTTTCTTTCTCTACTACTTTTCTGTAATTTCTCTTGATTATATTTGATAAGTTTTGTTCATGTCCATAAATACATACCAGGATTCTAATTGAGGTAAGTTAGGTAGAGTAGGAAAGGACAAGTGTTTCTAGAAGAAGCCACAGGATTCAGCTGCCATGGTAGGATTATGAAAATGCTTTTGAAGAAAATTCAAGCAAAAATGAACGTATGTGGGCTTCTCCATTTAGAGATGTACAGAAAGCTGTGAATACTGTCTGCTTTTAGATGAAACAATAGTCCTATGCATTGTCATATCATAGACAAAGAACTCATCATTCTACTTTGTTTCCTTTGTTCTGCCTTCTAGCTCTTCATGAAAGATATCCAAAAACTGATCTTCTCTGAAAAACAACACTAAAATCAAGCAGAGGATTGTTTTGGCAAAACATATTGAACTGATAAAAGACTAATTAGTATATCTGAGTTCAGGCCTTAGGACATTTTCTTCAAATATTTTCATTTTTATTCATAGTTTAAAATGTACCTCTCTTTTATTTTGAAATATATGCTTGTTTTGGAGGAAAACTCTGGCAATATGTCAAGGAATAAGTTATATCTAAATGATTTAAATAGTGTTTACCAAGCACTTTTGGCAACTATTTTTCTCTCTTAGAACTACACAATCTAGCAAACATAATTTATGAAAATGTCCAGTCTTAAACAGAGATGTTATAGTTTTGAACTAGATTAAATTTGAAAAGTACCTTTCTATCTCTTTAGGCTTTTTGGTAGTATAAGTCAAAACAAAACATCCATAAAACACTATTCTGCTCCTTTCATCTCTTAAGGTTCTGTGCTCCATTAAACTATTATGGGTGTTTTGTACAACAGCTGTACACACATTAACTCATGGATACAGTAAGAAGCTGAGAATTTTTGAGTTGCACAATTAGGAGGTAAGGAGATTCTTCAAAGACTTAGTCATACTTCAGAGCCTGAGGAATTAATACTACATCAGAGAGAAGAAAAGAAACAAGGCCCATTTCTCTTTCAAATTAAATTGACCTTGCTATTAGAATAGATAAAATTGTCTCATGTCAATTATTAATCTACAAGATATTAGAGAATGTGTTAAAAAACAACTTAATGTGGAGACGTAACATACTTACTTTATGCCTAGAGACTTGACAATAATGGTGATGTTGTCCTTGCCCCTCACTGTCTTCCCTCACCCCAAAGCATTTCCTCACCAGCCACTGATCAGAAATTCTGCCAGTGGAGACATATTCCTTTGTGTAAGACCCACTGTACTTCAGAGAGACCATGGTTTTTACGCCGTCAATATCAGTGGCCACAGAGTAGGCTCGCAATAAATGCTGTTTAAATGTTTTCAAATATGGAAAGAAGACAGAAAAGTCAATAAGTTAAGTTGAAGTCTTACTTATAGAAACCAAACCTCTTGGGCTTCATGGTGGGACTCCTGCCTCATAAAGTTATTATTGTGATGCTATCACAATGTAAAGAGAACAAAATAAATAGCACATTGTGTAGAACATTCCTCCTCCACACCAAAGAGGCAAGAGAGGATATTGGTATATATAAGTACAAATTCTCTTATGTCAACAGTAAACCAAAAACTCATCTATTACTTTTGTACATATGATAGTTCACACACAGGTGTCACACATTGACCACTCCAAATCTATCTTTCAGATATGCTTCTTTGTTAAATAAATAAATAAATAAATCACACGTTGACAAGTCTAAATCTATCTTTCAAAGTACATTTTGTTTTACTTTTTCAGATATTATCTGACTATTGATAGATGCAAACAAACCCATTAGTTCTGTGTCACGTGGCTGGGGATGAGGGGCTGACAGAGGGAAGTAGACCTGCCCCTACACTAGGGTATTTGATGGTGTTTGTGAACAAAGTTCAATGTCAAATGGAAGGACCTTCCTCTCCACCTGGTCAATAAGGACCCACAGAGGCACGTGAAGTTCTCTTGCTCACGTGGGACACCAGGAGGTACTGCCCTCTTTCAGAATTCCCCTCCACCTATTCCTTTTGGGATGGGGGTGGAGCTACCGTAAATGGGGGGAAGCAAAGGGGTTGTCAGAAGTAATCCCCTGTCCATGTAGAGGGTCATTAAAAGAGGCCCCAACTCACTCACCAGACTGTGGGGTAGAGGAAGACACACATGATAGCTTTCTGTTACTTCTGCTCTGTGTTAAAGCAGGTAACCTGATGCTGAGGTTAAGAGACTGGGAACTTCCCGTATTCCTACCTCTGCCCCCTTGAAGAGTTTGGAGGCCAAGGGCACAGCTGCTGATCCCAGGAAAGGAGAAATGCCCAGCTGCATTTCCCCGGTCATCAGGCAATTGGTGTGAGCCTGTTGTTCACCTCGACTGAAGCCAATTCCTGGGCATTGTTGCACCCAGGGGCTCTCATTCACCCAGTGGATTGTCCAGGCCTGAAAGATACCACCTCCCCACATTCCAGAATTAAGGAAGTAAGAGCATTTTTCAGATCTCAGTAATTTAACCCTTCTTGTCGTCTCCAAGTCTATAGTTCTACTTCCAGACATTTTACCTTCAATTACATTTTCATAAACATCCACTATGAAAATTAAATGGGGCTGTCTATAGTTGTTCAGTCATTGGATTCAATTTTTTGGAGTTCTGTTAATCCTAATGCTTCTGACAATCTCTGCCAAATATAAAAAAAATGTTTAAATATTTCACAGGTGTTAGTATCTGATCAATAATCATTCATTTAACACTTTCAGATAAATTCAAGAAAATATTCTTGTGTCATGTCTGTTAGAATAACTTTTATTATAGTTATATTAACTCTTAAATCCTGACATTTTGAAGGTGTTTGATCTTCACATCATATTTTGTTGCTGTATTTTCTATGATTGTATGGTATTTTGACATACTTGTGTGATAAATGAAATGTAATTTTTAGGTGAGAAAATCTGGTGTCAACATATATTTTAGTCTTTAGATGAAATTTCAACTAAAATAATATATTAAAATGATACCTGTTCAGTGTACCCTTCCTAAATTTGAATCTTAAAACCATTATTGCAATTTGTTAAAAAGAAAGTCAATTAAATTATGAGAAGAATTTACTAAATGACCCTCTAACAACTTACTAAAGACATTTTTAAATGTAGTTAATCATTAAAATTTTCACTTTTCTTTATGTAGGTTTCAGAAAGCTAGAATAATAACCTTTTCATAACATATATTTTGTTTGCTTATGTGTAATATCACCTTAAAGTTTATGAGTATTTAGTGTCTCAACAATTGCCATTACTATGTGTTGCTCTTTAGAAAATTGTTAAAATTTTGAGTAAATTAGATAACAATGATTTAAAAAGAGCAATTCTGCCACCTTGTGTTCTGTAAAACCAGGGTAGCTGCTTGCTTCTGCGAAATTGCCGGGACTTTCTCGTCAACTTGAAAGTTGTAACTCTGAATCAGAATTCTTGAAGAATCAGCTCTACCCCTCCCCCTGTTTGTTTGTTTGTTTTCCCCAAGTTTGCAGGAACCAATCATGGAAGCTGGTAAATTAATCTGTAGCTGCGCCAGAGTTAGGACTCATTCCTCAGGATTTCTACTAACATTCATAAAGCCAAATAACAAAACTTTAATTGAAACCACATGTTATCCTCTTTGAAATTTTATTTTTTTATATCTATATTATATATAGATATATTTTAGTTTGGTATATCTTTGTACATCTGGATTACTGAATTGCTAGTTGATATGCTGGACTGTAGAGATTACATTGTACTGCATATTTTAAAACAAGAACAATAAAAGAAAACAAGCTTAATTTTTTTAAAGGAAACTTTATGAGGTAGGAAAAGTTGTGTGTGTTTTTTTGAACTCAGATAACTAATAGAAGTAAACCTTCAAACTTGTGTAAAGTTATCACTCAAAGGATTAAAAAACAAACAAACAAGAACCTACTAATAACAAAGAAATAATAATTAACCTGATTGATGTGTCTCTAGTCTTATAGGGGAAAGTGCTAGGAATACACAATACATTGTCTCAAGGTTTCCAATTTGTCATTCTTCCCTAGAAAGAGAACAGAAGATGAAATGCCTTCAAAGTTGGCCTCAACTTCTTGAGTCTGTCCTTTCTTCATATGTGGATTACTGAACTCTTTGTATCACTCTGTTCCTTTTGTGGGTTTATTTTCAAATGGAGGACAAAAGTTAGTCGTCACAGGACCAAACTTTGGAAGTCCATGGAAAAGCTTCTTCAGAAAGTTATATATATGTTGGTTGCAGTCAACAAACACCATCATTTTTATCAGATTCTCAAAGGGGTTCATGCCCTCCCTTCCCAAAAGGATAAAAATCATCGTGGAAAAAAATCTCCAATTTGATTTACACCACTTTAATCCCTGTGAGCGGATCTTAAGAGTTTAGATGGTATGCTACTGCCATCTTGTGTCTGGCAAATATTTCTTTCAGTTTCTGTCTAGAGTCCTAGTTGGAGTGATCAACTCAGAAACATTCTGAATCCAACCTGTAGGGTTCTGCAGGAATGTAAGAGAACAAAACATAGGAAAATAGTTAACTTCAGGTTATGGGTCACTTAAACCATCATTAGAATTCCAGTATATAAGAGCTTTAATAAATTGTAGGGCTACTCATGATTAAAGATTTGTCCTTAATAGTTTTACTCTTAAATGACTCATTTGTATTTGGTGCAGAAATTAGAACTGGCAGGAATCTCACAAGAAAGGACATCTAGACAGTAACCCTTCTACAACTAAAGGCAAGTGAATATCACTACCTTGCTGGGATGCCACCAGGAATTTTCAAATCTTGGATTCTTAAGGTTTTCTCTGAGTTTCTGGGTAGTCATCCAACATGAACAAAACTTCAAAACTTTCTAAAGATTAGGCACTTCAACTTGAAATAAATTTAAAGATATAAGCACAAAAAGAAAATTTAGTAGGCAAAATCAAAAGAATTTTTCAGCATTGCGATTTCTAGTTATTTGGCCAAATTGTATTCATTGATTTCAAATAAAATTTAAGAATTGAAATTACGTTTTGTACCTAAGTGTTGAAAAAGTGATTTTAGTTCTTAAATATTCCCCAAATTTAAGAAATGTAAGATTAATCAAGGACAGCATCAGAGAGAAAATACATAAACTCCAATGCTAACCTGTCAATCCAGCACAAACTTTTAAATATTATCAACTTGCCAACTGCAGAGCTGGCAACCACTCTTGAGTAAAAAGTGTATTCTGGGCTCAATGGAGAGGTACACTATTAAATATTTTTCTCATTACTGTGGCTACAAAATTATCTTAGTTATGAAGGCAATAGCAGATATTATGGAGGTATTTCTAGCCACACAAAATTTCTATTTAAGAGGGAGTTTGAAGTGGCCCTTTGGTTAAGAAGGAATTTGGGAGCTGGTTTTGAGCTGATTTTAAATAGCAAAGACAGGGATTTGTTGGCTTTGTGGGGAGGGCATCACTCAATACTGCTTCTGCCAGATTGCAAACTGCTCTTCAAAAGGAGGAATTTTGTCCCATGATACAGCACTACAGTAAAAAAAAAAAAAAAAAAAAAAAAAAGCAGGAATAATTAGTATAAAAAGAAACACAAATAAAACAAAATCATCATCTGGGGAGAGATTTCCTTCACATTATATTTCTGTCTGGTGGGTTGTAGTTAGGGGCTGGGAACGTGGAGATAGTTGAGTTTAATTCAAATTCTCTAAGTGAAAAGTATTACTTATATTATCTGGATCAATTCACCTTTGTTTTAGTCTTTGATCCTACAGCTGGCTTCCTATACATGATAGGATTTCCCAAGGCATCTAAGATGTATCTCTAATAGGAACCTCATTGAAATAAAACATGCAGGTCTCCAGGCTGTTTCTGAGCCACTCAGTTTCTTCTAGTAACAAACATCTCTGAAGTCAGTGCCCTGTACCTGTTTTTTGGAATGTCTTGCTCCAGGGCAGCCTAGCTCTCCAAATTGGCAGAACTGTTGTTGGAATAGTGCATTGTTCTGGGTTTGCCCATCTGATATGTCTATCCCAGAGGAAGAGCTGCAGGAACTGATAGAAGTTTGGAGAACCATGTTTCCTTCCACTTCATGCTTCTTGACCAATTAAAACAAAGCATAGAAGTGGAAAAATCAATAATCCCATAACAAAAGAGCTCAGGCACAAAAATCTTTCATTTTGGACAGTGGAAACTTGATTTTGATACATCCTCCTCAAAATTTGCTTAGAAATCACAAAAACAGAACTGGAAAAGACCTCAAAAGGACATGTGAGTGGCTTCCCGCCAGTCATATGTGCCTCTCTTGCTTCCCTGGACACACCTGACCGAGAGCATAGATGTTCTCTTTGGCAACGTTTCCTGCTCTTTCACCCCAGTGGTGACTGGTCTCTCCCCTTCTCTTCCTGATCACCCAATTCTGTGGCTGCAGCGCATTCCCCCTTCTCCCACTGACGCTGGCTGGACTTTGACTTGAAACGATTTTTCTGCCCACAGTGACCTTTGATGTTGACCTGTCACATCCTTCCACTGACACGGTTCCCAGTGAATTTCTAGTCACTGCTGGCACTCCTTTGGCCCTGATGGGTGAGAATGCCTCTCAAGACCAGTACTTCCCTTGTATCAATGCCCTGAACACCAGCCTTGCCAAAAAACAAACTTCTCAAGGACTCTTTCAGCCTCCCATCTTGAGGACTTTTGGATTGTTTTCCCAGGGGCTTGACCAGGTTACCTTGACCAACACCACAAAGTGTTGTATCCAAAGTGCTCATCTCTCTACTACCAATGCTATCCTGTGGCCAGGATCAAGTCTGGGCAGGTCAATTGCTTTCCAACTCAAGATAAGTTTCTTTCTCATCCAAAGCACCTTGGAGAGATTGAAATAACCTTGACCCCGCCATGTGTGGGAGTTTCTTAAGCCAGCAGTCTAGATAGAAAGGTCAGTTCCAGGGTTGTCTGTAATGTTTCTCCTAGGAGAGTCATTAATTTTTCATGGAGATCTGAGTGGCTCCTATTCCTATGCTGATGTCTATAAAGTTTATATGCAAAACAAGCCTGCCATGTGGGACATTTTCTTCACTTAAAATGTATAACTATAAACATGAATTGTACAATTGTACTCTTCCCTGAATTTTGAAAGTTGGGTTAAGGAGTAATTTTTTTAAAAAATATATCTCGTGCTCATTCCAAAGTAGTTGAATGCACATAGATATATTCTAACCACCCCTTTTGTTCTTACTTATTTACGAAAAGCCACATTTTATGACTTCACATTGTCTTCATCCTTTAAAGCTGACAAGGATTTGGCTCTTTCAGATTGATGGCAATATATTTCTGACTGTGGTAGCGTCAAAAGCCAATATCAATTTCTTCAAAAAAAAAAAAAACCAAGAAAACATTCATTCTCTGTTCCCATAAAATAATTTTTAAAAATCTCTTCTCTCCTAAACTGGTTTTTTAAAAAAAATTAAATAAGAGTAAGTATTTCTACTCTTACGTATGACTGTACTTTAAAAGCTTCAATGAAATTGAACTTTTCTCATTGTCATCTGTAAGAATGTATCTTGCAAATGGATTTGTTATCATTTACCAGCTATTTATGTAATCCTGTGTAAATGTATATATGTGTTTATTTTGGCAGAAGAGTGGTTGCATACTTGAGAAATTTTTTTTTATTTCAAAATATTACAGGGGCACAAACGTTTAGGTGACATGTATTGCCTTCGCACCACCTGAGTCAGAGCTACAAGCGTCCCTCCCCCAGGCAGTGCGCATCACACCCATTAAGGTGTGAATATCCCCATCCCCTCGTCCCCCCTCCCACCTGCCTGACACCCGATGAATGTTACTTTCATATGTGCGCATAAGTGTTGATCAATTAGTACCAATTTGATGGTGAGTATATGTGCTGCTTGTTATACTCATATGCTGCTGGTGGGACTGCAAACTAGTACAGCCTCTATGGAAAGTAATATGGAGATACCTCAAAGAACTAAAAGTAGAACTACCATTTGATCCAGCAATCCCACTATTGGGCATCTACCCAAAGGAAGAAAAGACGTTCTATAATAAAGACATCTGCACTTGAATGTTTATAGCAGCACAATTCACAATTACAAATATCTGGAAACAACCCAAGTGCCCATCAATCCATGAGTGGTTTAATAAAATGTGGTATAAGTATACCATGGAGTACTACTCAGCCACAAAAAACAATGGTGAACTAACATCTCTTGTATTATCCTGGTTGGAGCTGGAGCCCACCCTCCTAAGTGAAGTAAACACTTATGTAACAAATAAGAATGGAAAAACAAGCACTGCATACTTTAGAAATTTTTGAAAGGAAGCATGATAGTTGATTTCTCTGAAATGAACAAGCTAGGTGCCCATCATGGCCCACTTCCCTATAGATAAAGTAAGAAACTTTAGTGTGTTTTGAAGAGCATTCTAAGGGGGAAGGACATATTTATGTGCCACTGTCTTACATTCCAAGCCATGAATTCATTCAATTGGTCATATATCCATGTAGATATTTTTACAAATCATTTATTTGTCATTCTGAAATCCAAGAAACTGAAAGTTGCTTGTTTGTTTGTCTCTTAATTCATCTGGTGGCAAAATCTGAGCTAAAGTTATGCATAGTCTTTATTTATTTTATCCCAATTAGTGCCTACATTTCACTGCAGAGGTATTAATTAGTGTATTTGATAACAAGATGAAGGCATATGTACCATATAATCTTTCTAAATCTAAAATTCTAAAATTTCTGAACTCTGAAACATATGTGGTCCCCAGATTTTCAAATAAGAGATTTGGAACTTTACTGGATAACACACTGACTGCTTCTGGAAGGAAAGATGTCCTCATAGAAAGGGCTTATTAGACTCACTGTTCCCTGCCTGACAATAAGGTCAGCTCGAAACACCTTGCTGTTTAGGGGCAAGGAAGGGTCTAGAGATGACAAAAGAAGTGGAAAGAAAAGAGAGATACAGGCTGTAGGTGAAAAACACTGCCTACATCAAGTTATGGCACAAGTTCAAAAGAAACTACTCCAGATGATCATCCACGAAGCAAAAATAAGAAGCTTTTCTTCTGAACTCTTCCATAACTCCAACTGGATAATTCCCTACTTCTGTGCGTAGATCGTGGTGCTTTTTTTTCAGTATTCAGAGGGAGAGAGTGGATTCCACTGCTTTTTCAACCTTTAAACATACAACCATGTTTTGTCTTGTTTATATTTTAATTAACTGTTTTCTTGAATAAATTTCAAGGATAGAGTTTGAGAAACTACAGGAATTCCTTTAGAATTGCCAGATATAAAGTTTCTCATGTAAAATCATATTTTATAAAAGTACAGCTACTGTAATAAGGAAAAAATCAAATAAATTATTAAAATCTATAATGGTAGAAAACTTAATGGCTGTAAAGAAACACTTCTGAAATTAACTTAAATTTCTGAAAATTTGAACAAATGTATATTTTCCTTTCTTATATATTATATATATCATGTACTATATATACTTGAAATGCCATTTGAATAATTAACTTCTTTCTGTTAGATAAACATTTGAAATACAAAATGAACAAATTGATTAAAATCAGTAAATAATGTTATAAATTATTCTAAGTTGTTGTATAGAATCTACAAATATTCTAATATATTATTTGAAATTTTCCAAAGTCTCAAGAATATATTATTAATAACTATTTTGAGAAATTGAAGCATTTTGTTATGCCCTGTTCCTCAAAAATTTTCTAATTGTGGGTTTCAGTGGGCAGTTTTGTATCATATGTAAAGAACTCCCTAACACATGTAAAGAACTCCTGTAAGAAATAAAAAATTCACCATAACTTGGGATCATCTAATATAGCCAATTTACTAATAACTTGAGACACATGTTTTTAAATTATATTTAAGAAAAAGAGCCTTTCAATCACAATATGATTGTGGACATAGAATTATAACTGCACCTTAGCAATACTATGTCCCTTTTTTTCAGACATAATACTTAGAATTTGATTTGATCACATCCCCAGGAATTCAGCGTGGCTCCCTGTTGAGCAGAGTCTTGGATTACACTCACTGAAAGCTGGAAGGAGAAATGGCTAACAAGAGATCTAACACAGAGCATATTTGCCATATGGCTTCTGACTGTTTGCCCTTTGAAGCTCAGGAAGAGAGATCTGAGATACTACAGCGATGTTTTCCCTTTGTCATGAAAGATTTGTCCAGGAAGACAGCAGAAGCCATGAATTTGACATGCTGGTCAAAATACAAGAAGTCTAAGCCAGCAGATGGAAAAGAGAGGCCCCACAGCTGTTTCAAACGAGTCCCTGGGGTGCTGGGTGTCTTTCAAAGAGGACGAATCTCAGAATAAAGCCACAAGAGTTCTTCCCATCACTAAACAGCCATGTAGGTCAAAATTCTTGACAGACATTCTATTTATTTAAATTCTGATAGATCCTTATTCAAGCATCAAAGTTTGATCAGTAATCTTTTGCATAAAAGGGATATAATCAGGGATGAAAACTGGCTAATTAGAGCTTCCCTTCTGTGGCCTATTATCCCTGGAATTAATCAATAATGTTTTGTTTTTTATGTTCTATTTATTTGTTTGAATTTTTTGTCAATTATGTTTTTGCAAAACTCTGGGAATCTTTATGCTATCCTGAACCTGGGATTTTTGAAATGTGTAATAAAATGTATGAAGTCCAACCTCCATTTGGTTAAAGTTTAATAAGCTTTGAAAATTCTATTTTGAGCCATAGCTAACAATCATTTTTTACAAAAAAAATTAAGAAATATTAATATACTCACAGACCACTTTTTTCCATTCATGAGTTATTTTTTTTTTTTGAGAAGAAAGGATAGTATATTCCCAAAATATAGAGAAAGACTTTATGAATAAAAGAATGTCAATTAGAAAATTGACCTGGGTTGGTGGTTGGTTTGTTCTGGTTTTTTTGTTTTGTTTTAGGCATTGAAATCATTGTCTTCCAACTACAATTCTGTCATAGTGAGATGAAAATGTTGATACTATCATATTTGAAAATTAGTATCCTGATAAAATGATACATGGGACCGTATTGCAATAGCACCAACCACAGGTTGCTCACCAACAATAATGGCCCATTTCAAATCTAAATGATATCATTTAGTGCCATTGAATTAAAATGACCAAATTCCTATCTAGAGGACATAAGTGATGACTTTATGGTACATTGCCATAAAGCCAACAATGATTTGAGAAGAGTTAAAACAATTTAGACTACCAGACATATAAGAACTAAAGATAATATACAAACTTCTTTCTATTCTGTTGTTATCTGCTCTTTATGAAATACTGTTTATATGGGAAAAAGTTAGGGTTGTAATGCAATGCACGGGAGTTTCTTTATTTATCACATTTAGTTGCTGTACGAGTTTCTAGATGAGAAAGTCACGGAAGATCCGAAGGTGGTGGGCCTGGGACAGAGGCAAGGAGCAGCACACCAGACTGAGAGGGACATAAAGAGGAATAAAACCAATTTAGCAGGTTCAGTCCATTTTTCTTACTCATTACTTTTAAAATCATCTGCTGGGCTGACTTTAGGTTATAATGTGTAGTCTCAACAGAAGCCAGACAGTGAGTGATAGCAAGACCACTGCAACTCAAGAGGGGAAGTTTTTTCTTTTACAGATAGCAATTTAAGGCTACAAGAGATCACCACGTTTGCCATCCTTGGATATGTGCATTCTAGGGAGAAAGAATTACTTTTAAGACCTTCAAATGTAGCACCTTTCACCAACTTAATTCTTTGAAAATGTTAGAAAAACATGACTTTTTTCCCCTCAAACTTCTTCTGAACGGACTTGAATTTTCCCACCCAGGGAGCAATTCAGGAAAGGTTCTTGTTGCCAACCTTTCATGGCTAAATTTCTCAAGCATGACCTAGGTTAGAGAGTAAGGTTGCCTCAGCCTTGGGATGTTTGCCCTTTTTCCATTTATGGATTTTACTTTTCTGTTTCATCTCTGCAGGAAAGCATTTGTGTGGTTGGAGGAGGGGGAAGTGTCAAAGAGTGCCTGCTTTTTCTGGGATCGCATGGTATCCTAACTATGATTCCATCACTGTAAGATGAAAATGCTGACAGCTGGGGTGGAAAGTCAAAGAAATAAATTAACACTCTTGACTGATGTCCATAGCAATGATTTCATAGGAGCATTACAATGATTGTTCCATACTATGATAAAGACCCATGCTGATGAGTGATTTAATAACGTCCAGCAATTATGTGAAGTTGTTTTATTAAAGATGGTGGTCTGCTGTTCTCTGTCTCTTCTGAAGACAGAATGAGGTTAGAGAGGCACAAACTATACCCCTAGGAGGAGAAATATAACACATATTCTGGCTTTCCTAATTACAGTGGTTATTATGAAAGAAAATCAATTTCTAAAAAAAAGATTGTGAATGGTCTCCTTCTAGGAAGAAGACGTCACCATGGTTAGAGTCCAGTCTCCCTTCGTAAAAGAAAAATACAACTGATGAGCAAGCAAGGTCCCCTGAACTGGCAGCTAGAATACTTTATAAGACCCAAGTTTATGACACTAAAATTGACCTCTATTACACTAAGGGAAATTGGTTCTTCTTCCACTTCTTTGTGTGTAAAAGGATCCTAAGTTCCCCATATTTATTTCAGAGTCAGGGAGCAAAAGAGTAGAGATGGGACATTTGTTAAATAATGCATGTTGTGATTTCCAATAAAATTCCCAGGTCATACCAACCAGCATGGGTTAACTCTGCCCTCTGAGATCACAGTGAAATCTAGAATCTTTCCACCAGATTTGGTAGTAAAGCACATTCCTCAGCCATAGTTTTTCCCCTGCCCTTGCTCAGCCACTCCCTGCCTTGGCCATCCACAGCCAGCTGTGTGCATGCGCTAACAGTCAGAGGCGGAACAGGGACACCCTCCAGGAGCCCTTACGATAGCCCCTGAGTGTCCAGGAAGTGCATCTGCTGCCCCCATCGCATCCAGCTCCCTCAGAGAGCCGCATCTCACCTTCTTCTGTGCGGGGGGAGAGAGGTTCCCGATTCCATTCCAGTCCATCACAACTCACTTCATCACATGTGCCCTGGATCAAGCTATAAAATCAGACAACCACTCAAGAGAAACGGTGTAGGCATTAATTTGGGGCTAGTTTCCGGCGGTATAGTCTCAGCTTCTTGCCTCATTTCCTCTAGTTCCCAGTCATAGAATTTTAAGAACTTTCTAAAGACAAGAAAGCTGAAAGCAATGTAAAGAAAACTTGGCCAGAAAAAAGAAGAGGAAATAAGCCTTTGATATTAAAATTCTTTAAAAGGGGATGAAGGAATTACATTAAATGGCAATTATAGTATAGTAAGGAAATGACTTCAAGGCTGATAAGTTCATCATAATTTGGGGGGAGAATTCCATAGTAGAGCAGGCAAAGGCAAAGCTGTGGAGCTAGAACATAGCCACCAATGCATTTGTGCCTGGGGGATGCCACTAGAGTGAAGGCCACTCCTGCAGAGGTCTGCGGGAAGACCACCCTTGAGGTCTCTCTTTCCCTCTCCAGGGGCTCTTGCTTTCCGGCACTACTCGCTTCTCAGGGCATCTGAGAATTATATAGTGGCCTAGGAACAACTAACCAGGTGTTTAATTTACTCAGTGGCTCTCATGAGCCTCACAGACCTCTCAGTTGGGGTGCTAAGAAATGTAGGCAATGGAGAAAAGAATTATCATTTGTAGTTACTTGTTAAGAGTTAGGCACAATTCAGCTGGTAAATTCTCAATCATCATTGCTCACCTGTCAGCTGAACCAAACCTGCAAACCAGCCTAGCCCAGCATTCGATCCCTCCTTCCACGAGATAAAGCTCTACCTTGTATGGAGCTATTTGTCACATGCATGATTTGAGTCTTCCCTTCCTTTGATTCTCTTTCCTTCCTCTCTCTCCTCATTTATCTCTTTAATTAATTCTTTGTCCCCCCAACTTAAGAGAAAGCGAATTGTGTCGTCCATGAATGTATTACATCATAAGCATCTGATAAATATTTGTTGAGATGAACAAAACTGAAGGTTGTAGGGCGTCACTCCGAGAGTGGGAGAAAGAGGGAAGGAGTGGAGAAATATAGTTACTCATCTGTAAAATGGGCATAATATTTGTTTCTCAGGGTTATTGTATGGACTAATGTTAATATTGTGCCACATGTATCTGGTGTACTCTATAACCACAGTTAAGTGGTTGCTCATTTGTTACTATTATCAGATATGAAATTATTTTAACTATTTTTAATAATATGTATATTATTATTGTTACTGCTAATAATAATCAAGTTCCTTGGTGGTCCTGAGACTTGCTGGGGACTTGAAGTGATTGTCTTTGTCCTGCAGATAGAGTCTAAATGATGCTGATAAAGCACCTACTGCTTCTCTTTTGCATGTTTGCTCTTTTCCAAGTGTGTTCTTGCTTATGCTTTTTACTTCTTATAATTTTTTTTCAAGTTTTCTTAAGGAGACTTCTCCCATTCTAATGGTTTTAATATTAAATTTCTAAATCTGGTTTTAAAATGAAGGCAGTTTGCAAAACAGAAGACAGAACATGTTTGCAGATGAAGGTGGTATTGGAGAGGGTGGTAGATAAAAATTATTTTTTCAACATGGGAACTCCACAACCTTGTGGTATCTGGGGGCAAATGATTCTCGTATATTTCATGGCAAGGAAATCCATTCAGTTCATATGGGAGAGGGACTTAGTTTTTGGATGTTCCTCCGTGGAATTAATAATAAACACTGGTTCAAATAATGAGGGGAAAACAGGAGATGGAAGAAAAAAATCTCCAATCTGTGGCATATAACTGTTTCGGATAATAATTCTTGTCAATTTTTTTGTGTTATTGTGAAAGTAAAATATCAGACCCACGTTTAGATTGTTTTATGAATGGAAAAAAAGGAGCATTCATTTTGCTCCTGATAATCAGCATAATAAATCTCTGTGTTATCAGAAGTGGCATTTGCCCATTAATGCTAACCTGTAATGCCAAATCTGCAATGTTCCGTTTTAACAGATCGATTTTGAAATTCTAATAAATAACCAACATGCAGACAACTGTATATTCTGATTTCTGCCCAAGGGAATAGTTAGAACTTAAATATACATTTTAGAGTCATTAATATTTAGGTAGTATTCAATTAAAACCATAAGACCAGATGAAATTACTTAGGGAAACAATAGAAATGCACAGACGCATTTTGTTATTTGTTCTTAGTTGTCCATCACTGAATAAAAATATATAATCAGGCCAAGTCACTGGCAATCAGGTTCATCATCAAAGAGGGATAAGCAACTATGGAAACCATAGGGGAATAGTAGGAATAGTATTAGAGTAAAACCTTTTGGGATAAAGTAGAGAGCACTGGCCTATTGAGATGAAGCAACCCCCCATACCACATTAGTGGTGACTTGAGAGCCTGATATTCCTTGCTGAAACCGAACTTAGACATAACACATGGTTGCTTTTCCTAGTTATTCAAATGGACTTGCCAGGAGAAAAAAGAAAAAATGAACTTTTCATGTTGTGTTTCCCTCAAATTAGATTAATTCTAACATAGCTTTATATTTTACTGGTTCACCCTCTACTTCAAATGAACAAATGCAACTATATAACTTTAGGACCCTATTTTCTGACCTTCTACTCTGGTATGACTTCCTTCCCATACTGTTTTTTTTTCCCCCCAGATTAGCAGTTTTAGTGTATTTCCAGAAGGGGGTCAACATTCTCTACTTAATGTGCAGCAAAATGCCAATAGATTTTATTTTCTTATAACAACAGCAAGAACAAAAAAGATATCCCTAAATATACATGCATAAAAATCCTAAAATAAATGGAAATGTTAAAGCAAGACCAGTCAAATATAAAAACTTTTACTGTTGTTATTTTGAAATGTTTCCTTCTTAGATCAATTTTACCTTGTATGGGAAGACAGTGTGACTTTTCATTAGTAGAGAGTAGTGGTAGAAAAACAGTAGTAGTAGAAAAGATAGTGTATTTAGGTATCTCAGGGTTCAACTGAGAATTGTTGAGGGTAGCCGGGAAACACAGCCGTGAAGCTGCAAGGGTCACAGCACAGAACAAAG
Organism: Daubentonia madagascariensis; assembly: GCA_023783475.1. NCBI lineage: Eukaryota > Metazoa > Chordata > Mammalia > Primates > Daubentoniidae > Daubentonia > Daubentonia madagascariensis. Next base: position 30,068,749 of record JAKFHU010001684.1, read on the forward strand.
GTAAGCACAATGTAACATGGAGGTTGTGGTCTTGACTGCGCCTCTATCCAACCAAATACATTTTATTCAGGTCCTGCAAATCTTTAGGCCTCAAACTCATTTGTAAAATGTGGGCGAATGAATTTGAAGACTAATTTCATCTTAAATTGTCTCCAAACTTAAGAAACGCTGTTACAGAAAGCTAAGGATCTATCATAACTCCATTCCTATCTGAGGTTATAAACAATTACCTGCACATTCATTTAATACATCCCATGTTGTTGTGCTTGGAGTGGTTTACTGGACTGCAAATCTCACCTCATCCCTTCAATTTAATATGGCTGAGTCAAAGAAGGGTAGCTCCTTAAACCATGTTTATTTTGCTCAGGAATTCACATTTGGGCAGTGCTTAGAAGGAATAGCTTTTCTCTTCTACACTCGGAATGAGCTGGGGTGTCTTCAAAGCTGAGGTTAAGAATCATCTGAAGGTTTGCTCACTCACATTTTTGACAGTTGATGATCGCTCTCTGTTGAGATTTTGTCCGGCGCTGTCAACCAGAAAGCCTACACGTGGCTGCTGTGCTTCCTCACAAAATGGTAGTTGGGTTTCAGAAACAAATATTCTGAGAAAGAAAGAGAGAGAGAGAGATAAAGGGAGAAGGAGAGAGAGATAGAGACAGAGAGAGAAGGCAGAAACCTTAGAAATCACACAATGTCACATCCACTGCATTCTATTCATCAAGGCAGTCACAGGTTCCACCAAAATTCAAGGGGATAGAAGATAGACTTACATCTTTATTAGAAGAGGCAAAATACTGTGAGAGCATACAATCTACAATAAAGTGGTTCCAAAGAGGCACTTTGTTGTTGTCGTGATGAGGAAACCCAATACCATTGAGGGGCATAGCTGGTGCTTTTGGGGGTGGAGTTTAGAGAGATTTCAAGTAAACATGTCTAGGTTTGGTCAGGAGAGATGACTAGACAGATAATCTCAAGGGCCCCTTATGATCTCCACAGAATAAGTGGTACAGTCAGGGGTTATATAAGTTTCCATGTACCCAGCAACAATGCACAAAGGATTTGAACAATAAAAGGCCTCTAGGGAGACACAATATGGAAATAGGTTACCATAGCTGGGAGCATGTGCGACCATGGACTCCAGTAACAGGGATCAAAATGCTTACCGCACAGCAGATAGGACTAGTCCTGGTTGGTTCAACGAGCAGACCAGAAAGCCCCTGCTTAGCATAAACCAGCAGGACTCAGAGGGCGCCTTGTAGATCAGAGAACACTGCTACCAGGTTCTCCCTTTCCATACATACAGGGAGAGGAAGGGGGAAGGGGAAGGAAATAAAAACTCCTAAGCTCTTGTTCAAAGAAGGCTGATATATCCAAAAGGTACTACGTAAATCAGAAGGCACTATGATTCTATTAACTTCAGGTTCCCTTGACCACTCATAAAGCAGCTGTTAGTGAGGAAGATTAGATTGGTTACAGTAAATTAAGAAAAACAACATTTTGCCTATCTGAGTCCATGCCCATCCAGCAAATTTGTGAGCACTTCCTCCTATAGAATGTTGGGAAGCTGACCCTGAAAGAACCAATTTAGTTAATGTAAAGGAAGAACATCTTCTCTTTACAAAATTGAGGTCCAAGGAATTCAAATGGGCTGTTTGTAAGTAGTGGAATAGAAATCATTATTCAGAATGCACAACATCCAGTTCAGAGCTTTGACTACCACAGCATGCCTCCCACCTGCAGCCAGGTCTGTCTTCTTTCTTCCCAAGGGAATGTCAGTGTAGAAACAAGATGGAAAGGGGACGGCTAGATCAAAGATGTGAAAGCCCCGGAACTTTAATTGACAAATGCCAATTAATTCTTGAATATAATGGCCTCATCAATAAACACTTATTCTTCCCAAACCACATGGAATCATTCAAGGATGTTACTGAGTCAACTGAAAAAAGTCAAAGTCCATCTAGGATCCTTTCACCGTTGGAGGCTAATTATGCATAAGTGAAAATCTTCCTCAGCAATACTAGCCACTAGTAAAATCATCTAAATGAGCTCAAAAACATTATGCTAGATTACCTTTCAGAGTAATAACACCACTTATGCCTGTCATTTTAAGGAAGCTACCTTTTGGAATGTTTTGCAGTACTTGACTTTCCCAAAGTGATAATAGCATTTCTTAATATTATAAATGCTTTATTTTCTACTTTAACCCATTTTGTAATATCCTACATTATTTTATTATTTTGGAAATTGCAGAACTGTGTATATTCTTCTTAGGCATATTTTCCAGGCTGTAATCTTTTTTTCACTTAGCATAATTAGAAGTCTGGTATAAAGGATTACCTTTAAAAATATGACTTAAAATATAAAGTCTGTAGCAGTGCAGCTTACAAGTAGGAAATCTCATTTGTATGCCCAAATGAATATTTTCATGGTGAAGTCAAATTCATTTGCATAACCAGAGCTCTATTTGCATGTACAAATATAGGTTTCAAGCACCCAATACAATTAAATTACATAAACACATATGTTAATATAATACACTGTAGTTTTTAGATTCTTCTCTGGGTAAAATATCAAGATTGAATGAGCTCATTAGTTCCACAATAAACAATTCTTCCCCCTCAAAGTATCTTATTTTAAAATAATCATCCCTTGATCCTTGCAACCTATTGAAATGAAAACAGACACAAAACTTGAAAAAATATTTTTGAATGGCAATATCACACAAAATATTAACTTTAATTATAACACAGGCACAATAGATTTAAGTTGTACATTGTTGTTTCTAAGAACGATTTTCAATTCTCTCTAAGAAAGTTATATAGAAACATATTAAGAAGCTACTGATATTGGTGCTAAATTCATCATATCTACTCCCAGAGAGCAAGGGTAATTTTTTGAAAGAGGTGGCAATTTTCTTAGGCTATGGAATCAATTTTTAGGTGGAATCACAGTGTTTCTATCAGTCCTAAAATTCTCTACTTTGTCAGGAAACTTTTCTCATTTCCTCAAATGTGGCATTTTAGGCAGTAACCATTATTGAATACTCAGAAGGAAGAAACCTGCTCTTCAATAGGAGATAATTTTTAAAATGTGCCTAAGATGTGAATTTTAGAAAAATAGCTTTCCTCAATCACAACTTTCCATTAGTAGTATCTTTCAAAAATTACCTTTATAAAATTAAAGTTTAAAAGTTCCTTTATAGTAATTTAATCACTTTTTAAGAGCTCAGAAATGATCATACTATTAAGGCCTTACAAATAGTTTTATAAATTCATGCCTAATATTTTTCTTTATTCTTTTCTAATAACAATTTCTGGGATAAATGACTTTCTCAGGTTCTCATTCAATGATATATATTGTTTGAATAAATACATCCAGAAGTCCTCTAGAACAAGCAATTGTGGAATTTAATAAAGCTTACTTGGACCCCCCAAACCACGATTTCCTTCAGAATGTTTTCTTATTCTTTTAGGCTGTAAGCAATGGACATTATGTATCTATATTTATATCTATATATGCATATTATAATGAACATTTTATTTACATGGAGAGTATAAATTCATTACTATCATTATATATTAATATATTATGTATAGAGTAGTATAAATTCATTGCTATCATTCTCTATAAAATACTAAAAATTCTACTTAGCTTATCAGATTCATTCACAAAGCAATCATTCTGTCATCCTAAATTTGGTAGCATTCACCATATACTGTGGAGAAGACAGAGGAGTTGGAAATCATAGGACCTACTTCAAGGACACTGAAACCTGGTTGTGAAATAACGTGCACCAAATGACCTATTATTTCCAAGATGTTATATCAAAATGTTAAGCTGTACATACCAACAAATGTAAAGAAGGGATCAGATATGAATGACATTTAAAAAGGTGGACTTGGATATCATTTTCATTGTAACACAGAAGCACAAATTGGCAGAGAAAGAGCACAAGTGTTTTAGACGGGAGGAATGATCTCACCAAAGGTACAGAGGAGATTAGGACACTGGGCAGAAGTCAAAAAACAGCCGGAAGCAGCTATAACCTTGTTTAAAAAAGGAGTAGAATTTTAGAACGTGTACTGCAAAAGAAAAATAGAGCCATGCCTGCTAACCATCATGTTGAAAACCATCACACAAGTCACCTTTGTTGGATTGACTAACCTTATGTTACCAATATGGCTGTAGCCCGGACATGCATCTGATTATTCTCCTCACATGACCTCATGCATATCCCCATTGCAGAAAACTCTGTGAGACACCATTTTGTCCTCATCCTAGAATTAGGGTCATAAGAACAACGACAATGACAAAAAGTCATGCTGCATCTAATTATCCTCATCAAAATGTCAAGACATGACTCTGATGTCTCATCCCCACCCTGATTTAGAATGAATGTTGTCCCAATTGTAGTAATGACCCTTATATTCTGGAAAATGCCAAAGCCTGATAAGCATGAAAGAGGAGGTTACCAGTTCCATTCCAAAGAAGGTCAGGTAAAAAAGTATTGAGAGATGGGGAAAGTCTGGGAGAAAATCATTTTGGCCCAAACCCAGCTTCTCATTCAAAGAAAAAATTCTATAGTGGCCAATGGTTCTATCTCCAAGACCTATTATAGTCACATTTAAGTTCTGGCCAGATTCTGAGCATTTCTGCTGTTCTTTAACTTTTTTTACTGGTCCACAATGATGGAAATTCATGCATGAAAGGATATTTAGAGTAAGTGTGCACAAATATGGGCATCTTCCAGTCACCCATTGAAGGACAGGGTCCATTTCTGAATGCATGCTTACTATTTCCACCCAATAAAAGGAGTAGGAAACATAAAAGGTCTATTAGATCATCCTGTCAACTCTTTCTCTTAGTTCTCTCCACAGTCCAGGATGCTGTCAAATGAAACTATCCACTTTAGGGCGTCTCCAAGGACAAAGGCAAGGAACGCCTCTGGAATTTACATAGATGCCCAGCCTGCCAGTCGGCCACAACGAGGCTCTATGATGCATGATTAGAAACGATGAAAGAAAGTAACACTGTTTATCATCACATGTCACCTCCCAGTGTTTCTTTATCCTAGAATTAATAAACACAATAATGTTAAATTCAGAAAAAAAAGTAGTTGTGTTTTTTTACACATTTATATGCAATGATGTCTTTCATTGCTATTAATAAACTGGAAGACTCATCCAGCCGAACTTTCACTATGTGTGTTTGTGTGTGTGTGCTCTTGGACTAGAGGAAAATCTCAGTATCGTCTATATCTCACAAGCCTGCTGTACTGTGCTAATGAGCCCTAACGGTTTTAACATACGTCCTCCATGGCTAGACTACTTCAGGCTTGTTCCATCATTGAAAAAAAATGTTCAAGTTTATGGCAGTTCTGGATGTTAGCATAGCTTGAAGTGGAATAGAGTCTGTTGATCTGTTTAGTGTCATACCTATAATCAGAATGCTGGGAATGTTTGCCCAAATCCTTGTGCTTTTCTTATGAATTGGAAGACTTTTCTTGCTTAAATAAAAGGAAACAGATCATGCAGCACGTTGAGGGGTACATAACAGGCTGGTGCATGACAACAGAGGAGAATCCAGAGGAGTAGCCACACACATATTCCCTTTACTTCTAAACTGGCAAGCATTGCAAGATTGGGAATCTACACCAGAAAGGAATTCCTCCCATCTCTTTCCATGGCGCTGGTTCACTGATGTTGAAGCTATGTTAAAAGTCTCAGTGTCTCAGATTGCTGGCTCTGGAAAATGCTAAAGGTATCAAAAAGCACTCAGAGATTTCCTGTCGAGTCCAAAATATATAAGCATTTATCCAAGTGCACCCAGTTTCCCAGTCTTGATTAACAACTGGGTAATTGAAAGTGTTCTCATCTCTCATACCTAATGCAGTGAATCACTTGCAGCCTTAGCGCTATATCTGTGAGGCATGTTAAAGCCCACAGTGGGTTCTCAACCCTGGCTGCAGGCTAGTGTCACCCAGAGAGCTCTCACCTAATACCTACACCCAGGGCCCCATCTGCAGAGAGTCTGACTCAATTGGCCTGCAGTGGAGCCAGGCACTGGTATTTTTTATAGCTCCCCAGGACATTCTAATGTGCAGTCAAGGTTGAAAGCTGCTGAGCAAAAGCCTAAAATTAACAAGTTGAATCTGAAATGAATTATAGGTATATTGGTGTAATAACATGTAACCCTTTATTAGACGACTTTCGGGAACTTCTAGAAGAAAATTCCCCTGGCCCAGCAGGATGGCTGTCTCACTACTCTGCTTAATGTTTTCTGCATATCTCTGAAATCAGGAGCTCCTTGGCATAAGCGCATATGGGAGAGACAGCCTAGTGCAGTGGCTAAGAGCATAGCTTTTATATTCTTTTGTTAAATCCTTAATCCTTTGTTATTTAGTTGTGTGATCTTGATTGAGATACTTAGTGCCTCTGTCCCTCAACTTTCTCTTTGTAAAGTGGTAATAATAGCTCCAGCTGAAAAGATTAAATGCCTCAATGTGCATTAAACACTTGCAGCAGTGCCTGGCCCATGGGAGGCTCTAGGTAAGTATTGGCTATTACTATCCCTAAACTGTCATTAACTGAAAAAGAAGAATGTACAAAAATCCAGACCCAAAATGGTTCATGCACAAACAGGGTTCTTAACAAAATATTCAAATTTTATTTTCCCTCTACTTTAGGCCTCCTATTCAATGATCTTTACAATTCTTAGAATTCTACACAGAACTCAGTCACATGAACCATTTTCTTTCATCAAAACTTTCATGTTTTTGCCAGTATTGGCAAATTGGGGGTTAGTTATAATTATGTGTTTACTAACAGCATTGTTGCAATACTGTGAAAACTATGGTTTGCAAAACAACACTGTATTCCCAGACGTTCTGTATACTTCTTTAGCAGTTTTGGTTACATTTGAAGTGTAAACATTACATAAACCTGAAATTTAAATTTCCATTTGTATAATAACAGGATTGACATGAAGTGGGTATAAAGTGTGCTAATTAAGAAAAAAAAAGAAAAAGAATTTTGTGCAAGCATGACCTTCACTTAACTAGTTATTTCATTGTTTGACAAAATATCATTTAGAAACTATGTGGGTACATACCATCAATTCAGCTTAAACTTTGTACTGGCTCTAAAGTAGTGTCTTGCTTTTAATCCTGCAGGCATATTTTTTCCAGGAAATCAGAATAAAGATTTCAGTGATGTGAAACAGCAGAAGAAAACCTCCTTGGTGTTTGAATAAAGCATGGTTATCCCACCCATGAGTAGCCAAACATGAAGAACTTTAACTTAAATTTGACATGATTTAATTTGGACTTAATTCATTTCCTTCCCAGGGAGCAGTGGTTTCTGATGTTGGGAACTCCTCTTGGTTCAAGGTGTGTACTGCTTCTTTAGACCAAGGGACTGCAAAATTTTTCTGTGAAGCACCACACATATATGTTTAGATTTTGTAGCCATAGGCTCTCTCTGTTGCAAATACTCAATTCTGCCACTGTAGCAAGAAAGCAACAACATACAATATGCAAATAAATGAGCGTGTCTGGTGTGGTAGACTGAATAAGAGTTTCCAGAGATATCTGTCTAGGTTCTAATACCTTGAACCTGTGACTGTTACCTTATATAGCAAAAGGAACAATGCAGGTGTGATTAAATCAAGAATCTTGAAATAGGGAGGTTACCCTATATTATATGGCTGGGCCCCAAAAGTAATCACAAGTGTCCTTATAATAGAGGTAGCGGGACATTTGACCAAAGGTAGAAGGTAACATTACAATGGGAACAAGATGCTATGCTGCTGGCGTTGAAGAGAGAGGAAAGAACACATGCCTTCCAAAGAATGCTCTCAAGAAGCTGGAAAAGGTAAAGAAATGGATTCTCCTCTAGACCCTCCAGAGAGAGCAAAGCCCTGCCAACACCTTGACTTTGTCACAGTGAAACTTATTTTGGACTTCTGATGTCCAGAGCTGGAAAAGAATAAATGTGTACTGTTTTAAGCCATCATGTTGGTGGTACTTTGTTATAGCAGTAATAGGAAACCAATACAACTGGGTTCCAATAAAAATCCTATTTACAAAACCAAGGGGCAGGCCAGATTTGGCCAGCAGGCAGAAGTTGGCCAACTCCTGTCCTATAGATCTGCCTTACACTGTTTATCCTATCACATTCCACAGGGTCTCTGTTTATATACCCGCTTTCCCCAAACTCAATCTTCTCTACAGAAGCCGTGGGTCCCGGAGCCAGCAGGATCAGATTTTAATTCTGGTCTGTCCTTACTAGTTGTGTGACATCATCACTAACCTCTCCGTGTCTCTGTTCTCATATTTTCAGGGTGGTTGTCAGGAATAAAGCAGACAATGCATAGGAAACCCTCATACAATGATGCTCGGCACAGTGGTCAGGAGAGGACTCTCTGTGCACATCCAGACCCCCAAATCCTCTTATTCCCTTCTGCTCTTTTCATTATTCTTTGGCATTTATTTAACACATTGTATAACTTACTTACTATATTCACTGTCTGAATCCCAGCCCTAGAATAGCAGCTCTTGGAGAGCCAGGCACAGAGAAAGTACTTAAAATTTATTGAATAAATTAATGTGTATTAAATAAATGTGTGCTGAATGAATGACCATCCATTCCTTTGAGAGTGAAAAACTTACCCCTAGCATCTAAAAGTAAGACCGTTAGGAAAACCAAGTCCCACTCAGCAAAGTTATCTAGCTTCTAAAGCAGTAGCAGAAATATATTTTAGAAAGAGAAAGATAAATTAAACAACCTGGATGAAGAATGCACAGGGGGCTCCAAACTGACTCCTCTACAGGACCACCTGCCCTTCTCAGGAGACGATGCTTTTCCTGCTGGCAAATACGGCTTCTTTCACATTATCTTCTTCCCCTCAGGTATTTCATAATGGAAAGAATATGTGGGGCCTCTGGAATGTGGCATTTCCAGCCCCTGCAGCCACATTTTCCTGGAAGTTAAAGGGAGAGCATATTCCATTCTGAAAATAATTCATTGAAAATATAAATTAGAATTTTGGAAAATTATTTAGCATTATTGGAATCAGTTTCTTTCATGAAAGAGAATTTACTAGAATGTGTTCCAATATTGTCTTAATTTTTATTTAATAACACTGAATGATTTCATTAAACGAGAAACTTGATGAAAGCATTGTGAAGCATGGAAATACAAAGAAACAAGGTCTGCTTTCCTGCTCTCCCACCAACCAGCCTTCTGATCAGACACATGGCTTCTCTGGACCTTCATTTCTACATCTCTTAGAAGGAGTGCTATACTACTATATGCAGTTTTAAAGCCTTTTCCATCTTTATAATTTTTGAATAGCATAATAAAATTAACATTATATTCCTCATTCTGCTTGATTTATTGTATGCAAGCGTTACACAGAGTAAACATTATAGAAAGTGTCCCGGTCCTCAAGGAGATTTCAAAATAGTACAAACACCTAATGTTTCTATAGATATTTGAAAATATCAAAGTGTTATCATACTCTTTCATGTTATCCTAAATGGTATTAAGAGGAACAAATTCACATTTACCACAACTAGTAAAGACCACATGTCTAGAAATAAGTAAAAGAGACTACAAGGTACATATAGCTGTTGAGAGCTGTTTGATGAATATAAAATTTCTTAAAAAACATTTATTTAGTTAATGCTTAAAAGAAGTGAAAACGATACTGAGATCTAAAAATATAGATCTAAAAAGTCTGTGCATTATAAAATATACATGTCTGACTTATAAGAATGAAACAGCAACAACAAAAAACAACATCCACTGCTCGCACACACACACACACACACACACATTGTCAAATAACAAAGGCGTGGAGGAAGAAACTAGTATATAAAGTGAACCACACTGCTCATTTAAAATCTCCTGGCTCATCCTGCTTCAAGGGGACAAAAGGTAAATCATTCCACACTTAGCTCCATGGAAGAAAATGTTAACTGTAAACAAGAATAAATTTTGTACATATTTGACTCCTAGGCATTAAGAAAAATATTTCAATATGGTAAGAACACTTAACATGAGATCCACTCTCTTAAATTTTTAAGTGTACAATACAGTGTTAACTATAGGCAGAATGTTGTATAGCAGATCTCTAAAACCTAGTCATCTTGCATCATTGAGACTTTCTGCTCTTTGATTAGCAACTCCCCATTTCCCCCTACCACAGCCCTGGTAACCACTATTGTATCCTCTAATTCTATAAGTTTGACTATTTTAGATACCTCAAGTAAGTGGAATCAATCATACAGTTTTAGCCTTCCTGTGACTGGTTTGTTTCACTTAGCATGATGTCCCTAGGATCATCCATGTTGTTGCATATGGCAGGATTTTCTTCATCTTGAAGGCAGAGAAGTCCAAGATCAAGGGCATGGCAGACTCAGTGTTGGTGAGGGCTTTCTAGTTCAAAGACAACACCTTCTAGCTGTATCCTCATGTGTTAGAAGGACAAGGTAGCTCTCTGAGGCCTTTTTTATAAGGGCTCCACGCTCTAGTTCTAATCACCTCCCAAAGGCCCCACCTAACCCCATCACACTGGTGATGAGGTTTTAACATATGAAGTTTGGGGAAACACAAACATTCAGACCATAGCAGTGGTGTATCACGTGAATTGATTTTTGTGTGTTAAAACAGTCTTGCATCCCAGAAATAAACCTTACTTGGTCATGGTAAATAATTCTTTTAATGTGCTGTTGAATTCAGCTTGCTAGTATTATGTTAAGAATTTTTGCATTTGTAACCATCAGGGATATTGGCCTGTGGTTTTCTTTCTTGTGGTGTTTTTGTCTGGATTTGGTATCCGGATAATGCTGACCTCATAAAATAAATTTGGAAGTATTTCTTATTCTTCAATTTTTTGAAAGAGTTTGAGAAAGATTGGTGTTAATTCATCCTTAAGTGTTTGGTGGAATTCTCCAGTGAAGTCATCTGGTGCTGGGCTTTTCTTTATTGGGAGATTTCTGAATACTGATTCAATATCTTTAATATATAAATTCTATAGGCATGTTCAAACTTTCTATTTCTTCATGATTCAGTTTTGGGAGCTTGTTTCTAGGAATTTATTTTATCTAAGTTATCCTATATCTTGGCATAGAGAGTAGCCTTTTATAATTCTTTTTATTTCTTTGGAATTAGTTGAAATATTTCTTCTTTCATTTCTGATTTTATTTAACTCTTCTGTCTTTTTTCTTAGTTTAGCTGAAAGTTTTTCAATTTTGTTTACCTTTTAAAAAATATCAACACTTAGTTTTGCTGATTTTTTTCTATTGTTTTCTATTTTCTATTTTGTTTATTTCTGTTCTAAACTGTATTATTTCCTTTCTTCCACTAAAGTTTGGGCTTAATGTGTTCTTCTTTTTAGTTCCTTGAGGTATAAAATTAGATTTTTTCTTTGAGATCTTTCTTCTTTTTTAACATAGACATTTATCACTGTATACTTCCTTCTTAGTACTGCTTTTGCTGCATCTCATAAGTTTTGGTATGTTGTATTTTTATTCTTGTTTTTCCAAATATTTTATAATTTCCCTTTGATTTCTTCTTTTACCCATTGGTTATTCAAAAGTATGTTTTCAAATTTCCACATATGTGTGAATTTTTCCATGTTCCTTCTGCTGTTGATTTCTAGTTTCATTCCATTGTGGTCAGAAATGATACTTGGTATGATTTCAGTCTTCTTAAATTTGTTAAGACTTGTGTTGTGACCTATCATGTGATTTATCCTGAAGAAATATTCATGTGCACTTGAGAAGAACGCATAGTCTGCTGTTGTTGGGTTGGATGTTCTACGTACATCTGTTAGGTCCATTAGGTCTATAATGTTATTCAAGTCCTCTTTTTCCTCATTGATATTCTGTCTGGAGGTTCTGTCCACTATTTAAAGTGAAGTATTGAAGTCTCCTACTATTATTTCATGGCTATCTATGTCTACCCTCAGTTTTATCATAAATATATAAAGTTCACTTGCTTTATATATGTTAGGTATATATCTTCCTGGTGGATTGACCCTTTATCATTATATAATGTCCTCTTTTGTCTCTAGTGACAGTTTTTGACTTAAAGTCTGTTTTGTCTGATATAAGTGCAGCCAACATGCTTTATTTTGGTTACCACTTGCATGGAATATCTGTTTCTATCCCTTCACTTTAGCTATGTGTGTCCTTAATTCTAAAGTCAGTTTCATGTAGATAGAGTATAGCTGGATCTTTTTTTGAAGATCAATTCAGCCACTCTAAGTCTTATGATTGGAGAGTTTAATCCATCTACATGAAAGTAATTTTTTACAGAAAAAGATTTACCATTACCATTTTGTTAATTGTTTTCTGTTTGTCTTGTAGTTCTTTTGTCCCTCTTTTTGTCTCTTGCTGTCTTCATTTGTGTTTTGTTGATGTCTGGATTGATATATATTGATTTCTTTTTCTTTTTCTTTTTCTCATGTGTCTCTGCTGTAAGTAGATGTGGTTACTGTGGAATTTACATAAAATATCTTATAGTTATTACAGTACATTTTTAAAAGATAACAACTTCAATTACATGCAAAACACCACACTTTTTTCTTCCCTCTGCACTTAATGTTATTGATTTCATAATTTACATTAATTTATATTGTGCATCCATTATATTTTTAAATTATAGTTATTTGTAATACTTTGTCTTTTGATTTTTATACTAAAATTAAAAGTGATTTACCCACCACCATTACAATAATTCAGTATTCTATATTTGTCTATACATTTACCTTTATCAATAAGTTTTATACTCCTTATGCTATTATGTTGCCATCTAGCATTGTCTGCAACTTGAAGAACTCCTTTTAACATTTCTTGTAAGGCACATCTAGTAGTGATAGACTTTTGTCTATCTAGCTTTTGTTAACCTGGGAAACTTTTTATTCTCCTTTATTTTTGAAGGATCATTTTGCCTGGTATAGTATACTTTGTTTTCTGCTTTTGCTTGTTTGTTTGTTTCTTTCTTTCTTTCAGCACCTTCAATATATCATCCTACTTCTTTCTGGCCTGCAAAGTTTCTGCTGAAAAATCTGCTTATAGTTTTATGAAGTTTCTCTTGTGTGAGGCAAGTCATTTATCTCTTGCTGCTTCCAAAACTCTCTTTGATTTTTGACAATTTGGTTATAATGTGTCTCAATGTAGATTTCTTTGGGTTTATCTTTTTGCTTTCCTTTGATATTCCTGAATCTCTATGTTCATTTCCTTCCCCAGATATGGGAAGTTTTCAACCATTACTTTTGAAAACATACTTTCTGGTACTTTTCTTTTCTTTATAAGATTTCCTATATATTATACAGGAAATGTTTATAAGTCCCCTAATCTCTCTTCACTCTTTTTTCTTGCTTTTCTCCCTGCTTCCCTGACTGAATAATTTTATATGACCTGTCTATGAGTTTAATGATGCTTTCTTCTGTTTAATCTAATCTATTGTTGAATCCCTGTAATGAATTTTTCAGTTCAGTTTTTATATTCTTTGGTCTCATGATTTCTGTTTGGTATTTTTTTTATATTTCTTATCTCTTTGCTGAAATTCTCACTTTGTACATTCACTATTCTCCTGACCTGAGCATCTTTATGATGATTATTTTAAATTCTCTATTAGGTAATTCATATAACTCCATTTCATTAGGGTAGTTGGAGGTTTATTTTGTTGCTTTATTTGGAACATCTTTGCCCAGTTCTCCCTTTTTCTTTACTGTCTGTGTTGCTTTCTGCACATTAGACAAAACAGCTACCTCTCCCAGTCTTCAGAGACTGGCCTCATTTAGCAGACCATCACCAATCATCTTGGTCAGAGTTTCCAGGAGCCTTTCCAAACTTTGAGCATTTTCAACCCACTTTCTTTTTTCTTATCACTCCCCAGGCATCTAGAGTATGCCAGATGCCATCAACACGCCACGACAAGCCAGTGAGACTAAAGCAAGTTACTCAGGCAGCCCCTAAAAAAAGTTGGATAGTTGAATGCTCTATTAAACTCTTTCTATCCCCAGAGAGAAGCTAGGAGCTGGGGTTTTCATCTGCTCCCTCTACTCTGTGCTGACCCAGGGAAAGCATCTGTGGTGACTTGTTCTGTGCTAGATCAAACCATCATCTCTGTTCTCACTGGTCCCAGATGACTATGTTATACTGAATCTTGTAAGTGCTCTGAGAAAGGCTGGACAGAAGCCAGCCCTCTGGGTAGCCCCTGGGAAAATTTGGGGCCTTGGATGGGTGCTCCATCACTTTCCCTCCCCAGGAGAAGCTTCGAGTTGGGGGATTTCTTCCCAATTGTATGAGATTGTGCCAGGGATTCTGAATATGACAAGAGGATGTCTCAAATTTTCCTACTATCTTCAACATGGGTAGTTTTGTGCTCACCCAGGATACATAAGCCTCTCAACTAGTTTCTGGATTTCTCAAAAATAAAATTTGTCTGTGAAATGTTGAACTGGTGTGTTCATGGGAGGAAAGAGGGCTCAGGGCTTCTTATTCCACCATAGCTGAAAGTCACTCTTCTGTGCCACCTTTAAATCTCAGCCCAGACCCCAATCCTATGCCTGCTTTGCCCCCATTCTCACCAACTGTCCTCCAGCACAGACACACACTAACGGTACTGTGTCAGTTTACATGACTGCTTTTCTTATCTGAAGCTTTACTTTGCAATGACAAGTCTTGCTCATGTTTGTATTCCCACCCTGAAGCATGGTGCCTAGCATATTTTAAGTGCTTAGTGAATGTTTATGGAAAGAATAAAAATGACAAATCCTCATCAATTCAAATACATGGTAAAAACCCCTTCTAATTAGTTATCTAGGAGACAATTGTTGCATTTACAATAGATGCTTCTGGAGATGATGACCATTCAAGCAGAAGCATTAACAGAGTTCTTCCAGAAATTTCTATAAAGTTCTCCCAGAACCCCAGAAATATACAAAGGAAGAACATGAATTTTTTAAAACTGTATTTAGAGGAAAAGGCTATAAAATAGAATTTGAGTGCTACATTTAAAATCCCTTTCACAGACTGGAGTCAAATTTAATCAGGAGTCACTTATTTAGAAAGACTAGAGGCAAGAATAGAAAGAATAAATTTTAAGTTGATGAGTGTAGACTCAGTCCTTAGGGACCTCTCCCTAATGTTTCAAGGCTTTTCTATAAAACCACTGCAGGAGCCTAAGAAGAATCCTGCATCTAATGCTGCTTTTGTGATAAGTCAAAATGATCAAATATGAACAATTCTGCTTCAATGTAATACCAGAGTGGACAAAAGTCAAACTAGTCAACTCAATATGAAGCACTCTACCATAGAACAGCATGGTCATCAAAAATAAAATGAATTGTCCTAATGAAATTCTCTTACTGGAAATGACAATTTCATTGCCCTTAGCTGCTGGGTCTTAGAAATGGCAAATAATGTTTCTCTTGAAACAAAAATTTTCATTTAAAAATTGTTAGAAATAATAATGGACATTAGTAAGATAACTGGATCAAATAAATAAACTTTTAAGATGTTAAATAGGAAAAATATTCTATTCACACTATCAACAACTATTCTAAAATACCAAAGATTAAATTTTTTAAAATAAAAAGGAAAATGCTAAATTTTCTCTATGTATCCGATGTCTTTAAGATAGGAAGATTCAGTATTGCCACTTCCCTACAAATTAATCTATATATTAACACAATGTCAAACAAAACCCTAATAAAATTTTCTTTAACTTAACATTATATAAAATACTTATAGGAGAAAAAAATAGGAGAAAGGATGCAAAAGATGGATAAACATTTATAACAAGAGAGAATATGTGTGTGTATATATGTTGTGTGTTATAAATGTGAATATGCATGTAGAGATACATAATATATGTCTATACATATATTTGTGTGTATATGCATGTATGCCCGTATGTACACATATACGTAATTCACAATGTTTAAAGAATGATGCTCTGGCATAAAAGATAAAACAATGTACCAAATATAATACTTCCTCATTACAATGAAAGACAAATTACATATATTTTTATGTTATATATAAGATTTTACTGTATGATAAAAGTGGCAGTTAGTATCACTCAGAAGCATGAGTTATCTGATAGCTGGTCTTGAGAAACTGAATATTCATATGTAGAAAAAATAAAATTAGAATCAATATGTCATACCATATAACTAAATAAATGTAAAAGATAGACAAATGGCCAATAATCATATGAAAAAATGCTCAATTTCCCTAATCATCAGGGAAATGCAAATTAAAACCACAATGAGATATCACCTTATCCCAGTCAGAATGGCTTTTATTAAAAAGTCCAAAAACTATAGATGCTGGCGTGGATGCAGAGAGAAAGGAACACTTATACACTGTTGGTGGGACTGCAAATTAGCACAACCTTTATGGAAAAAAGTATGAGATCCCTCAAAGACCTACCATTTGATCTAGCAATTCCACTACTGGGTATTTACCCAAAGAAAAAGAAGTCATTTTATCAAAAAGACACCTGCACTTGGATGTTTATTGCAGCACAATTCACAATTGCAAAGATTTGAAATCAACCCAAATGTCCATCAATTCATGAGTGGATTAACAAAATGTGGTATATGTATACCATGGAATACTGCTCAGCCATGAAGAAGGATGACTTAATGCCTTTTGCAACAATTTGGATAGAACTGAAGACCATTATCCTAAGTGAAGTATCTAAAGAATGGAAAAACAAACACCACATGTACTCACTATTAAACTGGAACTAACTGATGAGCACACATGTGCATAAAGGGAAGTAAAACTCAATGGACATCAAGCAAGGGGGAGGGGGAGGAGGGGAGGGGCAAAAACCTACGTAACAGGTGAAATGAACAGTATGTGGGTGATGGGCACACTTTTAACCCTGGCTCAATCATTACCAAAGCAATCCATACAACCAAAAACATATGTACTCCCCTAATACTTTTAAATTTAAAAAAAGCACATATGGAAATAACATTCATAGGGTGTCAGGCAGGTGGGAGGAGGGGATGGGTAAATTCACACCTAATGGGTGCAGTGTGCATTGTCTGGGGAATGGTTGTAGCTCTGACTTGGGTGGTGCCAAGGCAATATATGTAACCAAAGCATTGGTATCCCCGTAATATTCTGAAATTAAAAAAAAAACTTAAAAAGCATAAGCCAGAATTTGTTAGATAACTAAATCCACACATAAATTTGTAAGCAAAAATAGAGAGTTTCACTGGCCAAGCAGAGCTTGAAGACAAGGCAGAGACAAGACAATTGACGGGGGAGAAACTGAACAAAAGGGAATGAGCTTAAGAGCACAGGTGGAAAGGATAACCTTTGCAAGGTGCAGGGCGTAAGTCTTTGAGAATAAAGACAGGAGGTATATAAAGATATTTCTAAGTGAAGCAGTTGGAAAACGAGAAAGATTCCCCTCTCATAGTCTCCCCTACTTTAGGTGAATATAAGGAGAGTCCTCGTTAGAGACAATTATCCAGCTTATGGACCTGATTCAGAGACTGATGATTTGCAGAGGTATTTTCCCCAAATTAAAAGTTTAATATAGTTCATTAAAATAAAATAACAATAAAAAAAACACTTAGGAGAATTTATATATTTATGTGATCCATCCATGGAGTAGTTCATTCCAGAAGTCAAAAATAACAAAGGAATGTTAAAAAAAATCTAAAAATTTTCAACATTTGTTTATTAATAATATTACATTAGAAACAAAAGGAATTGAAAAAGTGGAAAGATTATTTGTACTACATTTAGTAGAGATAGCATCTTTTAATCTATACAAAATTTTATAAGTCAATTAGAAAAAGAAATAAACAACCCCAGTAAAAAATGGTAAAATATAATAAAGATGTAATTTATTGATGTAAAAACACAAATGCTTAATCAAAATATTAAACTTATGATTTCACTTTTGATCTAGGAATATGAATTATAATAACTTTAGGTAAAAAAAGACTATGGTATTTAAAAGATGATACATCATATTTGGAATTATGTGGGAAAAAATGTATCTGTACAACTGTACATGCATATTCTATTACAATTCATAGTAAATAATGGTTTTTGTGTTATAGAACTAAAGCTGTTTCTTTGTGCATGTATAATTTCTGGTGTTTTGAAATTGTTCTACAACGAACACTTAATTAGTTTTGTCATCAGAAATAAATTCTTTCAATGTAGTGCAAGTAAGTTGCATGCATTCAGGCATTTCCTCCAGCCTCTGTCCTCAGTCTAAACTAAAAATGTGAAGGATGTTTGTATTGGCAGATTGAGATCTGAATTGTGCATACAAAGGTAGGAAAAGGTGGAAATAATGGAGGTCCAAATGCCTTTGTGGGAAGGTGATAAATTGTGGCGTGAGACGTGCCTTCAGAGTTAATTAGGTAATCATTAGCCTAAAGAAGCAAAAGGTCAAAGTTGCATAGTTTTAGAGATAAAGCTTAAAAGACTCATTAAAAGGAAATGAACACAGGAAGTTCCAGAGCTAAACCGTGAGTCCTTGGTTCTTGCAACTAAAAAGGCCACCTTCTGATCATTTTAACTCATGTTCCTTCATCTAAAATGGTGAGGAAGAAAAGGTCATTACTGTCTCCCCAAAACAGGTAGAAAAGGTAATGTTGGGGTAAAGAGGTTTAAAATTGACTAACATTTCCTAGCTGCATTTAATGAAAATGTTTAATTTTCAAAGTCAAAGAAAGAAAGGTAGAATGCATAGGGATCTGAGAGGGATTGGAAAGGAGAGTTCTGTCAAAGCCACACTGAACCTTCTGGTTGACTATAGAATGGCCATGCCAGTTAGAAAAATTAATAATAATAGCATTGGAGAAAGACAGACAGGGAGAGAGGGTGGGGGGTCGGGAGAAAAAGTGTAACAAGGCAGAGGTCATTTCAAAAAAAGAAATGATGAATTTGGCTTGGTTTGTGTTGATTAAGAATGTCTACACAGAAATATCCAAAAGAAGAAATTAGAGTTTACAAGAGCTATGAAGGGCAGGTAATAACAAACTGGAAACCAGCTACACCAACCTGATCACTGAAGCAATGACAGTGAACAGGGAAAGTGTGAAAAAGAAAACAAAAGAGTGTCCAAAACAGATTGTCCTAAACTTCTGCAAGCTCTTGAAAACTAATGGATCAAAGATCGGAGGAGTAGCACAGAATTCTAGGAGCTTGTTGAGACAGAAGCAGGGGAAGAGAACTTCAGGGAATAAAGAGAAAGTTTGAAAGAGAAGCCACTAAGGAAAAAAGTAAACACAAAATGAAGAAAAATATTTTGGAAAAACAATGCAGACCCACATAAGAAACATAGCACAAGTTTGTATGGGATCCAGTCAAGATAGCTTTATGACAGTCCCTGGCAAACATCTGAAACCCACAAAAAAGGAGCAGAGAAATAATTTTTTAAATTGGAACAATACCCGGGGCTAGATATTGAGTGAGGAGCAGTAAAATGTGAAGGAAGTTGCTGATGTTTTAGAAAAAGCATGGATTTCAGAAGCAAATAAACCTGTGTTTGAATACTAGTCTGGGTGTTCTTTGATCTCTAATGTCTTTGACCTTTATGTTTCCTTCTGTGTAATGTATGGAGGACTATACTGAGGTCACACAATTATTCTGAAAACTTAATATACAAATATGTAAAATTCAAAACATGATGCAGGACACGTTGTTTTCTAATAAATGTTACTTCCCTTCAAGGATATGGGTACTATTATTAACTCCAAATTACAGATAAGGAAACTATTTATAACACCCCGGGCTTGTTCACTTATCTATTCAACAGATATTTACTGAGCATCTATTATGTAGCAAGGTATGGTCCATCAGCAAGGCAAACGATCCTACACAGTCTTTGGTATAGAAAGGCAAATAATAAACAAAAGAGTAAATACAAATGTCATATAGAGATAAGTGCAATTCAGAGAAATAAAAATGGTGTGGGTATAGAGAGAGTGTCTGGGTGGCTAGTTTAGATTGTCTGGAAGCCTTGTGCAAAGAGGTAGGAAGAAGGAACCAGACAGAAGATCAAGAGGAAGGGTATTCCAGGAAAGGTCAACAGCTAGCTAAGGCCTTAGGAGGGATAAGAGACTGGCATGTCCAAGGAACCCAGGGGTCACTCAATCCAGCTAATGGTCTCCTGTGGATAAGAGGAAGAGTGGCACAGGGCAGACAGGTCACAGTGGCCAGATCACCTGGGGCTTGGTAAGCAGACAAAGTAGCATGGCTGTTAGTCCACATGAAATGGGATGGCATTGGAGTGCCGTGAGCAGACCGCTAACATGATCTGATCTGCCTTTTTAAAAGATGATTCTGACTACTGAGTGAAGAATAGAATGTTAGGCAGTAAAAGAGAAAGCAGGAGACACATGAGGAAGTCAGTATGGTCATATTTAGAGGAGAAACCAGTGTCACTTGAACAAAAGATGGCAGAAGTAAGGACCGAGAGGGGTGGGGGAACTGAAAATATGTCTCTAGGGTACACTCAACAGAACCTGCCGCCAGGTTAGGTGTGGGGGAAAGAGAAACAGCAAGCATAACATTTGGATTCTTGTTGGGTGCAAGTGAGCATGTGGGTGCCGAGCAACAAGACCAGAAAGCAGAGAGTTGGGGGTGGAGAAGAGTGTGTGGGTGGAGAGAAGATGTCAAGTCGACAACTGGATGAATATGTCTTGTGGAGGAGATCCAGAAATAGTCAGCGATTTAGAAGGAATTTCAAACCATAAGACTGTACGAGATCACGGAGGGAGATTATATAAAAAAAGGAGAGACGAGATCCCAGCACTATCCTGGGACAGGCCAACCTCTCGCGATCACACAAAAAAAGGAACAAGAGTCTGTAAAGGAGATCGGGAAGGGGAGACCAATGACGTAGAAGGAAACTCTAAGATGTGTAGTCAGGTAAGCCAAAAAGAGGAAGATGTTTCAAGAAAGAAAAGTGGTCACTCTGTTCAGTGCTAGAGAGAAAGTATCTATTAAATATAATAATTTAAAAGGTGGATCCATTGAATTTGGCAGCCTATCTATGCCTAATCCTATTTATGTACATAGATGCAGGCATGTATACATGTATCCAGATATACAGGGTTTGGGTTTTCTTTTTTTGTCCTTGTGTTGTTTTACCTAAACAGAATGATATCATAAGTACTTCCTGAATCTTGCTTTTTACCCACCTATATATCACAGAAACCCTGAGTCAACTGGCATGGCTCAAATCCATTCTTTTTTAATAGTTGCATAATATTCTAGATGTGCATTTTCCATAGTTACTTTAAACATTCCCCTATTGACTGACATTAACATTGTCTTTAACACATGATAATTAATGGTGGCAAGATATTCCAATACCACATTATTATAATTCTCTTTATTTGAATGTTTTGTAAGTCTTTTATGTCTTTTTCATATTTTTATTTTTATAAAAAATATGCCTGTGAACCTTTACACATAAATCTTTCACATATCTCCAATTCTTTTCATTGGTTCTTAGATATATTAATAAATTTACCTGACTCAGATATAAAAGTATTTTAAGAAATCTTGACAAGTAGTGCTAAATTTCTTTCCAGAAAAGTAGAAATTTGTATTCTCACAGAATACATGAAAGTATCAAGGTCCCTGCAGAAGGAATGAAGGATGTGCCATCTCAAAATATGCCTGACTAGTATATTGTTTACTTCAAGTTGAAAGCATTGGGGAAATTGTAGTTTCAGAAAGGGCTAGCTATCTCTCTTCCTGCATGCAACAAGCCATAAAGATTCTTCTGGGAGGGGTACCCTCCTCATACCAGGGCGGAAAAAATAGCCCTTATCACCAGAGACTGGATATTGGGGGCTGCAGTGGACCTGAAAAAACATGCTTAACCAAGTAACACTTATCTTCTGCTAATTTTACACTTCCCCCCATATATCTTCTCATGACTTCCCTAGAAATTCACTGCTCTTAGCCAGATCCCCTTTGTCCTGTCAGTTTTTCTCGTATTTATTGTACCTTGTGTAAAAAGTGAAAAAGCACCTTGATTTGGCCACTTCTTCAGACTTCATTCTCTTGTGAAGATTCATATGTATGTGTAAAACTAATAACATTTGTATGCTTTTCTCTTGGTCATCTGCCTGGTGTCAATTTGGTTTCTAGCTCCGCCAAAGAATCCACCTAGGAGCTAAAGCGGGACTGGAGGTGATCTCTGGCTCCCCTATACTGCCCTATGGCATCAGTACTTATTTGAGCATTACCTGAAATAATCATGCAGCCACGAAAAGAAGAGGCCTCCCAACCTTAACAGAGGCCTCACTGTGAAGTGCCAGGGCTGATTTGGACAAAGCAGTCAGGAACACACTGCCTAAGATTCTTTTGACCTCTTTTTCTTTGTTGCCATGTTTACCTTCATCAATAAATGTCCAGAAAAGGAACCAAGGCACTTGTGTCACAATTCACTGGATGGCAACAAACCTTTGTTGAATAAATCAGTGTCCCAGTGAAGATTCTTTCCCATTTTGTAGCACCTTTGCAATCTCTAACAGACATTTCTTTTCGAAACATTGATGGAGTGAAATAATGTGAACTTTCAGTTGGAAATGAGAATTGCTGGGTGTCAATTTAAAATTTCTGGCACCCAGAAGAAAGACAATTATGATTCCTACTAATAATTATCCCACAGGTTTTTTTTTTTTTTGTGCTATAAAGGCATCTTTTTTGTTTTCCAGCTCTGTACCTTGTACTCTAACCAAAATATAATTTTTCACAAGGTCTCCGATAAAAGCATGGTTGTGTGCCTTCTCTGAATCTTGGGCATCAGAAGTGAGCTTTTGATACTAAATCTCCTTTAGGGATAGTCCTCTAGATGAACTCTGCAGGGAAGTTTATGTTTAAAGAGTTGTGTGTGGAGTTAACTGGCAGTCATTAAGAACACAAGATAAACTCTGTTGAGTCAGACACTTTTGACTTTCTGATCATTTTTCAGTCTTTCCCCTCAAAATTAGGAAATCTAGAACCGTTTCTTTCTTGTGGCAAATACCATTATGCTTAAAAGAAACAGAAAACACATTTGCATATGTAACATAATTCTTCATTTGAATCAGATTTATTTAATAACCACAATCTAGTTTAGACAATTTCTGTTTTCCAGAAAATACAATTTAGTGCTTGTTAGAGCAATTAGTTCAAGGATAAACCTTAGAATATTGCATTTGGGTAGACCAGTTGTAAAATCATTAGGTAATAAACATAACTATGCTCCATACAAGCCCACTATTCAGACATTAGGTGATTTTTAGATCCATAGATGACATAATGATAGGCCTCATTTAAAAAGAGTAATAAACCAGTGAAAACCATGTGTATTTCTACTATATTATTTGCATTGTACTAATTTAATCTCTCCCATTAATTGAGGGTGCTGACATTTTAGCCAGTGTGAGCACAAGAAGCAGGTGACTCATGTATGATCTAAATGCATCACATCAAGATGACTACTTGAGTTGTATTCAGAAGAGCTGAGATAATTTATTATTATCCACTACTCCATAGTCACGTAAAAACAGGCAGCATAGTAGATATCTTAAAAATATTTTTAAATGAATAAGGGAAAATATTAATATTTTACAGTTTATCAATTGCTTTTATTTCCATTTCTTGAGCACCTGTCTTTACCAGACAATGAGCCAGTTTTTGTGATGCCAAAACAGATGAGATAAAGTACCTCTTTTCTAGAAGCTGGCTTAATTCTAAACCCTGTCATGCAGGAATAGTGAGCATTATCAAGCTATTTTCACAAGGGCTGAAAAGAGGTTAAATATAATCAAATGAATTGTCCAAGTCACAGAATGCTAAATGGGAGCATTAGGCTCAATATCCAGGCATTGAAATTCAGCCAGTATGCTTTATACTGTCTTTTACGTTCTTCCAAATTACTATCTCTTTTTATGAGACCAACTCCAACTGACTTAATAGCAACCTTAGAAACAACTTCTTCAAATGTTTATCTCCACATTCATTGGTGATTTGTTCGTTCATATATGTGTGTATGTGTGTGTGTGCTGTATATGCATATATAGCTAAGAATTTGATTCTACATGAAGCCAGTACAATTGCTTGGAGGATGAAAAATCTTGCCACCGGTGTTTGGTCTATTTGAGAACAGATAATCATACTGACTATATTTTGCACTTAATTTATAAATTTTTGGGCAAATTTTTCTTTCAGTTCTTCTAACGGCAGTTCAAAGTCCCTATGTCATAAAAATTAAAAGGATGAACTTTAGAACAGGGACGGATTTGGGTTGGAATCCTACTTACCTCTCTTATTAGTTACTTACTCTTTCAGCTTTTTTTCTCCTGTAAAATGATGATAATGAGAACAGCATCACAAAGTTGTTGTAAGAACTATATGAGATAAGATATAGAGCCTGGTTTATAACAAGCACTCAATAAACAGATTTCATAAATATGAAATTAATATATTCTTTGCACTAAACTACCCTAAAATCAGTTCAGTGCTTCATAATAACACTACATTTTTGTTTCCAAACTCACCTTATTCACCATTTGGAGCAAAATACCTTCTAACTGTTTCAGAAATTAAATCCAAATTATAAAAGTGATAATATCATCAATGATCATATTTAAAAAGAAGACATTGCAAAATCCAAAAGCATTTAAGGCATCAGTTATTTACATTTTGTTATGCTAAGAATAATTTGGTTTTGAGACAGGGTCTTGCTCTATCACCCAGGCTGCAGTGAAGTGGCATGATCATCGCTCACTGCAACTTCCAACTCCTGGGCTCAAGGGACCCTCCTGCCTCTGCCTCAGTCTCCCATGTAGTTGAATAATAATTTTTTAACTAACATCATGGACACATTTACTTTGTGTCTCCCATTACTTTTGGCACAACACTATTAGTTGCTCAATAAACACATTGGTAAATGAGATCATATAAAATAGTTAAATTTAAGTGTATTTTAAATGTGCCAGATGGCATATAAATAAGAGCAAAAGATCTCCATCATCCATTTAGCACATAAACAATTAAGACTGACATCCACCATAAAATTCATAAGGTCAATGCACATTTGTCTTTTTGCAATGCAGAGCAGCACTCAAAATAAACAGTGGAAGTTTGTTAGTGTGTTCAAAATATGTATTTTTAACTTTACATTAGCTGAGAGTTTAGATCATTCTGGAAAACTGTCACAGGTTTATACACCCAGAGCAAAAGAGAAATTCAACATTAATAAAAGAGGAAGTTGATACTGCACAGGCAGGAATTCTTAGAAGAAAATGTAAAATATAACTATCCCTTTATTTTTCAGGAAGTTCAAATCCACTTGCACTGAAGTGTGATCCTATGTCACAGAAAGATGCATAGAAAGAACTAGAAAAAAACCATGCAAAATGATAAATGTCATTGGGTTGATTTCCTTTTAAGTCACTTACATCATTGTCTATCTTGTAGATAGTCACAATGACATGTAAAATGAAGAAAAAATTAACATTTTTTATTTTGAGGACATTGTCAATGAATAAGATGCTGTTCCCCGAAATTAAATGCTTTTCAAACATGGAACTTGTCATTCAAGTGCCAAATTTTGTTATTCCCTAGCTGTTCTGATGGAAGTTTTACCAACTTAATTCAACACTTTTGTAGACAGTGTTTACTGAATATAAATTATTCTCTTATTGATGATTTGACAATGTTATGAGCATCAACTTATATCATTTTTTCATATTAAATCATCCCTCCCCCTCTTTGGTATTTAGCTCTTTCTTCTTGGTTTTCTTTATGGAAATGATTTCTCTGGAAACCCTTTTGTATTTTTACCTTTCTGTTTCTTATCCTCTCTTTATTGAAAAAAAAGTAAGATTCTTATAAATGTGAGTTAGGTAAAAGTAGATATGCATTCAGTGAAAGTTTTGATAAATTTCCCATAGAATAAAACAAACAGTTTAATCACATGAGAGTTTGTGCCATTTGTTGAGATGTGGAAGACTGAGGAGCAAATTTGGAGAGGAAAACAACTAATTATTTGATTTTGGACACTTGTTCATTCAATATCCAAGTGTAGATACTGAGTAGGATGTTGAGGAAATCAGTAATGAACTTCAGGGTTGAGATCTCGTCTGCAGATACGAGTGTGTGAGTCACTAGAATACTGATGAGCTATGGAGCTATGGGGCTAGGTGAGATTATCAGGGAGTGATGGTAGATATACGGGAAAAAAGCAGATCGCTGAAGCTGGGGGCACTCCAACACTGAACAATCAGAAAGGGGAACAGGATCCACAAATGAAATTGAAAGTGACCCTTGAGACAGGCCAATAATCAAGAGAATGGGGAGGATTTTTTTTAAGATGAGAGATTCCATGTTTGTATCTTGAAGGAAAGGCCCTGATAGAGAAGACATATTGATGATATGGGAAAGACAGGAGATTCTTTTATATGGGGAGTGAAGAAAGGAAGATGTCAAGGATGCCTTCTCAGTTTCTGGCTTGCCGTGTCTGTGTTGCAATGTGAAAACCTTTACCAAACCAGGAAATACTGAAAAGCTACAAGTTTTTAAAAAATCATTAGTTCATTTTGTAATATGTTAAGCTGGATTTTTTGAGTCATCCAAAGGATATAAGTAGACAGTGCGGATCTTAGAAGAGAGGCTTAATCTAAAGAAATAAACATTAAGTCAGTTGAAGATGGTGATAATTTAAGCCAAGGGTGAAGGCAAGATCTCCAAGGTTATTTGAGATTAGAGAATCTCTTATATCCATGTATTTATCACCCTAATTTGATGAAAAAGTACCACATTTTAAGGACCTGCTTTTTATGCTCTGTACAAGGTATCTTTATGTGTTGTGAATGTTTTTAAACACTATGAGTTGGAAATGTTAACCTCATTTTGTAGACGAAGAAACTGAAGCTCTGAGAAATTTTGTCTAGGGCTGTAAGATGTTCAAAGTGGTAGAGATGGAATTGAACCCAGGTTTATCTCAACCCGATGCCTATTCTTTCTTTTGTCTACATGAGTTGTGGTCTTTATGATCTCCCCTGAACATTACAGTCACTGATTAACTGGTTTTCTGATCTCCCAGAACTTTCTCCTCCATTCCTGTAATTCCCAAACTTCCTTGTGGATAAGAATCACTTCTAGAGCATTGCCCTTCCCAGATAAACCAAAAGCTTACATCATCTGCATATTTAATAAGCATCCCCAAGTGATTCTGATGCAGGTGGTGTGTGGGTAACATTGTAAAAGGCTTGCTCTTCTATAGTGTTTGTGTGGTGGCCACATTAATACTCCAAAAGGAAAACTAACTTATGTTGCTTCTGTGAGTAATAATTGGTAAGTACTCAGGGTCTCCTATGACATGACCTAGGCCTACTTTTCAAGCCAAACTCCCTAATCCAGCCTTCCAATTTTCGTCTGTCTTCCTGGGTAATACCTTTCCCACTGACATACATTTGGAGCTGCCCTTCCACACTCTTATATACTCTCCTCCAAATTCCTTACCTCTGTATTTACTGACTAAAACCCTACCTATTTTTAAAGGCAAAATTTTAAAATCTATGTTTACTCTAGTTAGGGAAGGGCTTTTTCTCATTTATCTAGTTGCACCCACTATATTATTTATTATATCTTGAGTCACACTTTATGTGAGTGTACATTTCTTATTACCCAACATGCTACTACCCTTGAGTTTCTTTGAATTTTCCACAGCAGTTTCCCTAGCATAAGTTTTCATAAATGATGGTCAATAGGTGCTTGCTAAATTAATTAATAATGTAGCAAGTAAGCCACATAAAGACCTATTTTCACTAGGAGTTGAGGAAGCAAATTGAATATTGAAAAGGAGCTAAAGAAACATGTCATCTATTTCACACAGGGTTTTACACAGCACTCAATTATACAGGTACAAATTTATTAGGAAAAATACCTGTCTGCTGTAAACTAAAATCAAAGTCATAACAAAATTTTCCTATATATTTTCTCCCAAGTTTTATTGTTGCAAGGAAGCAATTAAGTCAATTAAAACTATTAATATTAGAGATGATATCAGCCAAATCTTTCTTATTACAACCCCACTGAAGACCAAGAGATTGAAACAGAATCAAAAAGAGATGTGGTTATAGGGAAGACAAAACCAATGACTGAAAGCAAGTAGTTACAATCACAACGGAAATACAGAGCTTAGCAAATTAGTTTTGCAGAGAGTTTAAGTTTTCCTATTTCCTTGGCAACTGAAGAAGGTCGTGTTGTTAACTGCTTAGACATCTGCATCCTCAGAGCAATCTCCTCCTTTAGAAACTAGAATAAATACTGCAATGCTGCTGTGGGCCAGAGCATACTATTTCTTAACTAAACCAAATGAAAGTAATGAAATAAAGCTTTTAAGAGGTGAATTATCTTGGATTTCATTCCTGAGAGGGATTAATTATTTCTATTTTCCTTTTTTTCCTTTAGACAGAAGTGAAAGTCCTTGTTAAGGGCAGGAATTTCTTGAGGTTACTACATTGTGGGCATTTTGGACCTTCAAACTCATTACAAAGTGTCCCTACACTTTTAGGAGATCTTTATTATTACTCTTCTTAGGTTGAACTTGGTGCTTGATTAAGGACACATTTTGCTCATAGCCTGTAGAACATTGGCATGAATACCGAGAAACAGACAAAGGCAAGCCAAATTTCAAATAACAAAATACTATTATTTCCCACACTGAATGATTTTAAACTGACAAAGGACAAAAGTCAACTACGTAAAGTCAAAACTAAAAATCCAAAGGATTTGGTATACAATTCAACATTGAATAATTCTAGACATTTCAATCCCTTTTTCTGTTCTTTTTGTGAGACTCCAAAAGAGAGATTTTTATTTCTTAGTAGTCACAGCACTCAGTCTGCCATTTTGCTAGTATGTGCCTGATCTGATTTAAAAGTTTAGGTTTTTTTTTTTTTAATCCCCAAATGTTAAGCTTTGTTGTGATAATGTCAGAATTATTCATACTTTGTTGGGCACATAGGGACAGGAAGCCACATATAAGAATTGCCCAATTATTTAAGGAATTTCAGTTTCGGTTGCTATATGTAATCTAAGACAAAATTTATCTGAAAGTTAGAAAAGATAGGGATTAATGAAGAAAGTTTTTCTTCTAAGAACATATAATTCTATAGCTGTCCTTTAAGCTGCAGTCACCAACACCCGGCCCATGGACCTCTCCTTCCCCCTCCCAAAAAATTGTCTTCCATGAAACCAGTCCCTGGTGCCAAAAAGCTTGGGGACCACTGCTGTAAAGAACAACTCAATCTCCTCTGCCCTCCTTTCCTGTCCTTTCTCTTACTCAGAAATGTAGAAATGGGGCCAGGGGCATAAGATGAGTAATTGCAAGTGGTTCAATGGACTATAGACCCTTGGAGGCTCAATGTTAGCAAAAGAAAGTTATTATTATTAATGTTTGCAAAGTACCTTGGGTGAAAATTTATTTTCCCACTCACAGATACTAAAAGTATATATATAGCATGTGGTCACCTGTGAAACCTTTGGCGTCTAAAAGAAGTCCTCATCCTCTAGAAGGGCAACCTTGGAGAATACAAAAAAAAAAATCATGGCAAATTAGACACTGAGATTCATATTCATACAGTATCTCAACTGGGTTTCGTCTTTTGCTTTCTCCTAAATAAATTCCACACAGAACACTTTTTAAAAAATCACAATAAATAATTCAGGAATTACACATGACAAAGGATATATCAAAATAACTGAAGTCAACAGGCATGGGATTTGTATTCATTTCCTAAAGCTGCTGTAACAAATTGCTACACACTTGTTGGCTTAAAACAGCCAAAATTTATTCACTCACATCTCTGGAGACCAGAGGTCTGAAATTAAGGCATCGTCACTCCCTCTGGAGGCTCTAAGGGAGGATCCTTTCTTGCCTCTTCCAGCTTCTAGCTGCTATCTGCATTCCTTGGCTGTGTCCACAACTCTCTCTGCTCCATCTTTATATCAACTTTGTGTCTGTCTACTCCTCTATGTGTTTCTCATAAGGACACTAGTTTTGGATTTAGTGCGTGCTGGGATAAGCCAGAATGGTCTCCTCATCTCAAAATCCTTAACTTAATCTGCAAAGACTCCTTCCCAATAAAGGTAACATTTACTGGTTCCAGGAATTAAAACATAAACCTGTCTTTTTGGAGGTGACCATTCAACCCACTACAGAATACATATTTTAATTCAAAAAACCATTCCTTTATAAAGGGTATGGGCTTGGATATAAATAAATTATCAGCTATTATGTAATACTTTCTTCAAATGAGAGAATAAGATTACTAATACAATTACTATTTATTATTAGACTTATACTGGAATCATACTATAACACTGCTTGCAGTACAAAGGAATGTTGTATAATATATGATCCTACCCAAAAACAAGTATTACTGAATTAACAAAACATTTTCCTTGAAAGAATTGCCAAGCATCAATCCTGTGAACTCCAGCTAAATGAACTTTCATAACAATAACGGTAATAACAATAAATTTAATGTGTCAGGCACCATACCAAGTGTTTCACATGTTTTCTTGTTTAATCCTCACAACCCATAAAATAGTATAACAGACATCCCTGAGGGCCAATTTTTTTTTGCTATAACTTCTCTTTTGTTCTCTCCAACACAACCCCATTTCTTTTCTTCTGGTGTCTGCTATCTTTAAAAGACTTCATTAAGTCACTTATAATAATCCCAACTCCCTTGCTAGTGAGTGGATCAGGAATAGACATGGAACACAATTGTGGCCAATACTTTGTGAAGAACTCTGATGAGGGGATTTCTGGAAAAAGTTTTCCTCCACATTATATTAGTTTGTTGGGGCTGAGATAACAAATTACCACAGACCGGGTGGATTGAACAACAGAAATTTATTTTCTCATAGTTCCAGAGGTGAGAAGTCCAAGATGAAGGTGTTGGCAGGGTTGATTTCTTCTGGGGTCTCTCTTCTTGGCTTCTGAATGACCATGTTGTCATTCTCGTGTCTTCATATGGTCTTTCCTGTGTGTATATCTATCTTCATCTCTTCTTATAAGGACACGAATCATATTGGATTAAAGCCCACCCCAATGACCTTATTTAACCAAAATTACCTCTTTAAGGGCAGTATCTTCAAATTAGGTCACATTCTGAGGTGCTGGGGGTTAGGACTTCAACACACAAATTTAGAGGGGACACAATTCAGCCCATAACACACATAAAAAGAGAGACCCAGAAAAAAGATCTTCTCTACTTCATTGTTTAAATATTGTCATTTTTGGGTGTAATATCTGATGGGAGACAACCCTGTAGATGGCAGAACATGGACAGAGAGAATCTGGGACCCTTCTGATATTATTAATCCTTGCCTTAGGATTTCCTATTTTGAGCGATAGTTACTGTTCTTATTTTAAGCAGTTGAGATAAGTTTTTTATTATTCTTTTGCTGCAGTATCTAATTGGTATAAGAAAATACTGTTATATTCATTGTCATTTTACAAATACAGAGAATTAGGCTTAAAGAAAATTGCCCTTTGTTGCATAGCTTATCAGATGGATAGCTGGAGTTCTGATCCAGAGATCTAACTCCTGCGTGACTGACCATAAATAATAGGTCTGTGGCACCATAACATTCTCTCTGATACTTAATCGTTCATTTCAGTTTTATAAAAGCCTCTTCTAAAAAATTTAAAGAGCCGAATATTAGGATGTTGCTATCTGGGTATTCTAGAGAACCGGAAACAAAGAACTGTCTAAAGAAATACAAAGTAGGCCATGAAGATATTTGGGGGAACACTAAGATAAGGTTAAAATTAAGAAAGATGTCCACAGTATAAATGCAAAAAAGTTACTAAACCGGTTAAAATGAGATCCTCCTGTTAACAGCCTAACACACAAATTCTGCTGTCTCTAAACAATCTCAGTAGATAATTTGAATCTAGTCTTTAATTCTCTAGTAGCAGAGATTGCAAATTTACCATTAGCTAAGGGTTACATTCAAATGGTTTTAATTATATGATTTTCCATTACTCTACATTTTTCTTCCTTCAGGTTAAGTCTGTATCTTTTAATTCTTACCTTGTGAGGAAATGAGCACTTGTCTTTTCTCAAACCTTCCATTACATATTCGTATCACATGCCCTTTGTTTACCTTTCTGGGATAAACTCATTGGTTCTTCACATCCACAGATGCTTCATTGTCACATCATAAATTATTCTTTATGTTTTTTCTTTATAAAAATTGTTTTTAATCTCCTACTTGTCTTTCTTCTTCTGAGATGGAATAATAGAAACATGGAAAGACTATTTATTGTGTTTCAAAGAGTACATTCCTAACAACTTGGGATGCTGTTTTCCTTCTTTCTATTTTTTCTTTTTTTATCCAAATCCTTCAAGTTAGTTCCTCAGTTTGACTCAGAACTGAGATGTCCGACAGTGTGAAATCAGTGTTGTAACCAATTCCCAACCAGCATCGGGAAGGACAGCACCTAACCTAGCTGTGACTGATGAACAGCACCAGCATTTGCTGGGTTGTGTACATGGTTAAGCAATGTCTTAAAGCAACCAGGTCTCGTGGAGAGACTCTGGACTCCAGATGACTCGCTCAGGTCATAGTCTCTCTGCCTTACTTTTTAGGAATGTATGTTTTGTTCTATTTTCTAATTTACTTCAATCCTATTTTACCTTGTAGGGGTACATTTTTCCCCAGTAATTTTTACTTCGCTACCAATTACGGTATGAATACCGTGGTAGATTGCCTTTTTGGCCCCAGTTAATAACCTCCCTGTACCCACATCCTTTGCAATGTGACATTCCATCTCCTCTCATTGATGGAGTCTATTCTCCCAGCCTTTGAAATAGAGCTGGCTTCGTAACTTGCTTTGGTCAATAGCATGTGGTGAAGGTAGTAGTGAGCCTAGGCCTCAAAAGGCCTTATGCGCTTTTGCTCTCTCAGAGCCCCACCTTTGCTATGAGAATAAGGCCTAGGTAGTCTGCTGGAGGATGAGAGACCACATGGAGAAGAGATTAATCATCTCAACTGAAGACGTCTTCAACCTGCTCCCAGCTGACTCACCAACCCACCGCAGACACATGAGTGAGCCCATCCAAGATCAGCTGACTTGGCCCAGATTACCAGAACCACCCATCCAGTCCTGAATTCATGGACAAAAATAAATGTTCATTGGTATATGCCACTGCAGTCTTGTAGTTGTTTATTATGCAGCATTATTATAGTATAACTAGCTGACACAAGCCCATTTCTAACTAATAATTGTTAGATTTTCCTAACATACCATATAAAACATATATATAACATAACATATAAAAATTATATGCAATGCATATAATTTTTTAAGATAAACTGTCTTGTTTCCTGATCATGATTGCTTGACATTCTATCATCCATTTTATTAGAAGTTGTGAGATTCTTTACAGTCCTTAGAGAGGAGAGAGACTGGATATTTTGACTTGCATAGGAATACACATAGCAGCCAACCATGCTCAAGTGAGTATCTAAGCAAGACTATTTAATGGAGAATTACCAGGTTTCACAGATATACTTCATTTGCTATACCCACTCTGCTTTCCTAGTCTACTAACTTTATCAGGCTCCATTCTGTGACAGACCTGATCCATGAACCATTGCAAATCCTGTCTACCCTTTGACCTCACTTGATTAGAAGAAACATGTGCTGTCACCAAGTCAAGCTTTGATCTAGCAGGATATTTCTTAGCTAGAGTAATGAGAAGAATCACTATTCCAGCAACAGCAACAACTGGTGGGCAAACAAGATTCATCTGCTGATTTGAAGTGAGAGCAGATATTTCCTCTCAATTTTGTTTTAAAAATAAATAAATAAATAAATAAGCAAAAGGTAAAGGAAACTAGAATTTTAGAAAAATCTGTAATATCTAGGGTTTTCTTCTAAATATGAAAGCCTTATTTATAAGTTAAAATAAATAACCACCTCTACTTTTGAAATTTTTCATGGAGGCCAAATATCCAAGATGTTGGATTGTCCTGCTTTGGCAGCTAGAGAAGGATGATTAAAAACAAAAACAAAAAACAAACCAAAACAAACCTCTGGCATTTAAGATGGATGCGGGTTAATTGCCTCTGATATTTGCATACAAAAGTCCAGTTTATTTGGCTGAGGTATGCAGGTCATTTGGATAAAAGCAAGATTAGCAAGAATGAACTGGGGGTAGGGGTGTGAAGGAAATTCAGAAAGTCTTCATTTCTGGCAACTTGGTGAAGGATATCTGACTCAGCACCAGAGAGTGCTGGTAATAGACTTCTGGGAAGTTAGAATTAGGGGGGATGAGAATGCAAGGTGTAGAGACAAAACATAGGACCCAAAATCAAAGAGCCAGGGGCAGGAGGGATGATGGATTAAAGTGGGAAAATAAGAATGAAGACAAAGAGAGAGGATGCCAAGAGATTCATAAATGCAAGGACAAGACAGGGGTAATGACAAGAAATGCAGAAGCATGTAATCCACAGACCATTAACAAGTAAGAATGTCCAAAGCCGTGAGCAACAGGCATAGGCATGCAACTGAGTTTATGAAGCACCTATGAGAGACTCAGTCACCTTTGCCCCATTTTCTGAAAGTAGGAAACAAAACAAAATTAATAAACCACTGAAAATTAGATTTTCCTAACAAATACTTGAGAGTAAATACTGCATAGATAAGTGAGAGATATACTAAAATCAAAATGTAAATAAAATGTTTAGCCATCTGGGGAAGATGCCATCTTCTTTGAGTAGTAATTCAGTTTAGTAAATTCTAAGTTCTTCTGCTTGCTGATTATCCTCTGGGATATGGGAGTACTCCAGCTATGGGAGTATTGCAGCAATGAGGATAGTACAGCATGAAGCTTCTCGTTACTAAGGGTCCCAGGTAACCTGCATGCTCTGACATCCCGACTGTGGCTTATTACACAAGTTGCAAGAAAGCAGGACTGACTTCTATCACCACAGCGGATGTCCGTTGCTGTTTCATTGTCCCCTCTGCCATCTGCTAAAGGTGAAACATGCTTCATCTAGCTCACTCTCCATTTCTTTGGGCCTAAAAAACTGGGCCATGAGTTAGTTGCATGAATAGAAACCATTTCTCAATTCCAGGTGGCTTTGTTAATTACAGACTGTGAAGTACTTGATGTATTATTTCTATATAGTTAATCAAAGTTGTAAAATCTAAGGAATAAATTCAAGATTTGATATTTTATTTAAAAGGTATATAGTGATAGTCCTATGCCAGGATAGAGTTCATTTAGTTAATCTCTCTCCTTTTCCATTACAAATCACGCCTTAAGTATTAAACATAGAAGTTTAAGAAACTTTATAATAAAACTGTCTAAAAAAGGCCGTCATATTTCATGCATGTGAAATCATGCTTAGATTCAACACAAAATGAAAACCATAATTTTTTTGAGAAAACTTATAATTGGATTTTCTGAGATCCAACTTGTTAGGTGTAATTCTTTTCTTATTGACATTGGGCATAGCCGGCTTGAGATAAGAATTTGTGTTATTATTGATTTTGTAAAAATTATCTGGTTATATTACTAATCTCACAAAAAGTTTTTATTCATAGCATTTCTCTATCATTAAAATATATCATTGTCTCTTTTAATAAGAACTTATCTGTGATTATGGGCGTTAAAGCAAAATCTTTGTGCTTTTAAAAGTGTCCTTGCTGGTTTAGAGCCCTTTTGTTTCTTACAGAGAATTCAGC
Source organism: Daubentonia madagascariensis (assembly GCA_023783475.1). Taxonomy (NCBI): domain Eukaryota; kingdom Metazoa; phylum Chordata; class Mammalia; order Primates; family Daubentoniidae; genus Daubentonia; species Daubentonia madagascariensis. The sequence continues at coordinate 30,104,532 of JAKFHU010001684.1, forward strand.
TTCTAGGTACTAAAGAGAAAACTAAAATATTACTCCAGTTTTTTGTTCCCTACTTGGTTCAGATACTTCACTCCTGAATAGACACATATACTTTCCAGAATGAACGATAAATGATCCCATTTACAGTAATGAGATGCTGTCTTAGAATCCCATTATGTTTGAAAATTTGCTTGAGAATATGCTACAGGACATATAGATGATGGGCTACAAAATATTATCTGTACGATGATTTCTTTCTCCCTTTGCAGCCAGAATTTAAGCACTTGAAAATTAAAAACATTGAAGCACAGCAGTCAAATAAAACAATCCCAGGCAATTCAGGTTTCTGTGGGGTCCTCCACAAAGCCAAAAAACTTTCATCAATGCTATGGTCTGAGTAGAGACATGTTTCACTTAATACCTTTGTGGTTAATAGTATTCCTTAATAAAATTCTCCAAAACTATTTCTCCAGAATTTAGTAATCCAAATAAAAGAGGTGAAAACTGGGTTGCAAGTTGACCATTATATCATCTATTTCTCCGTTGTTACACAAATATTTCTTGACTTCATTTATTTGATAGAATGTACAAATGAATTTTTGTAAGATGTAAGTTGAATTCGATTGATATATTAAACACAGCAAATATTTATATTTGAATGTATGATTGTACTCAGAATGGGAGAAGACTGGATATTTTTCTAAACTCAGGAAAAAAGCTAATACTGAAAATAAAATATTTATCTGAATTATTTCAAATGGATTAAAATTACATCATAAATAGCATACTTTATGTTTCAATTTGCCTATTTAAAAAAAGAAAGAAATCCCAAAGTGACTTTAAATTTTCAAATCAAAAACTAATATTTGGAATTCCCTAGAGAATGATATACTTTTCTAAATGCCTTAATAGTCCTTGTTTCTGTAACCAAGAGATAAGAGAAAATCTAAACCAACTCCACTCAGACTTAAGATTTAAAGTCTGATTGCATGGCTGTTTGATTATTGGGATATGTCAGCAGAAAAACACCCAAACTCTGTAAAATAATTTAAAGAGGTTTATTCTGAGTTGAATATGTGTGACCATGGATCCAGGTGATCATAAACCAATACCTGGAAGGTATACATTGCTTTGGCCCAAAAAAGCAGTACATCTTGAAGGGGGGTCTTATAGGTTATAGGTGGGTTCAAAGATTCTTTTATTTGTAATTGATTAAAGAAATAAAGCTTTGTCAAGGGCTTGAAATGTTTTAACTAAGATAAGGAAATTTGTTAATCAGAGACAAACCACAATATACAGACTCAAGTGATCTGTTAAGCAAATTGATGTCCTAAATCACAGGTGTGATTTTAACATTAACACTGGTCAATATTTGTATCTAAACTCTAAAAGGGAGAGGGTGTAATGAGGCATGTCTTCTTTTCCTTTCTTTTCACAGCTAGGAACTCAGTTTTAAGGTGTTTCTGAGGTCCCCCTGGCCAAGAGGAGTCTGTTCAGTCAGTGGGAGGCTTAGGATTTTATTTTTGGTTTATAGATAGATGGATGATAGATACATGTTAGATAGGTAGGTAGGTAGACAGAAAGAATAGATCATATTAAAGTAAAACTTAGTACGTACCACAAACTCAGTCTCTATAAGCCAGTAAATTATATAATATATGCCTTCAAAATAGAATTTGGGCTTATTTGACCCACTTATGAGCATAATTTTCTAGAATCCTCAAATTCATTGCTCAATCTAAATACCTCTTATCTTCTTGCAACTGCTGAACTAAAGTGTGAGTTAACTTCTATTGTTCAATTTGGAATAATTAATCCAAGACCTTAAGGTCATCCCTGTCAGCCCTCTAAACACACTTGTAGCACATAAAATTGTCACGACCAAAGATCAAGACCACGGGCCCCTTGCTCTTGTTCTCTCTTAGCCTATAGGGGCAAGGAAATGCCCACTTACTCCATCTTTGAGACTTTTGCTAGCTCACTCCCACGGCAGAGCAGTCATTGGTCAGATTAAAGAAGCCAGGACAATGACTAGATCCAATTTTACTGGGAGGAGAGAGGTGCAGAGGAGGGAGTTGCTGTATCCTAAAGAGAAGAGACCCTTAGGCTTTACTTTCTGCTTCCTGAGTCCATCAGAGGATCAACAACTTTTATACACAATTGCAGTGAGAAGAGGCCCAGCCAGTCTCCTCCTCCTCCTTACATGGTATCTCTTCTATATGGTTTAGAAAATATTTCTTGCACTTCTGTGCAGACTGGGACATTCCTCCTGGACTCCCGGCTATCCATGTGGTAAGATACACTGGTGATATCTAATCACAGTTTATATCATCATTCATAAAAGACCACCATGTTATTCTTGCACAAATTTCCCACAAAAGCTGAACAATATCTTTATTTCTACTTGGTTAAACTCATTCACCTGCATCTAAACTGTAATACTTTATATTTCTCAAGTTATATTTGATTACATTCCAGCATAGCATCTATGTAATTTGGAATAGTTGTTGGAAATATGAAGCAGAGTTTAGTACTTAATCTCTAAAAATCCCACCTTCTCTGCAGGTTCTTAATCGAAAAGGAAAATGCCAATTATTTTTAAATATCAGCAACTTTTTCTGCAGGTTAGAACTGTTTCTAAACAAATTATGAAAGCCAGGTTAATATGCAAGGCACAGAAAGAGAAATACTACATGATTTCCCTTTTATGTAGAATATAAAAAGTTAGAACTCAGAAACAGAGAGTAAAATGGTGATTACCAGAGGGTGGGGTTTGGGAGAGTTGAAGAGATGTTGATCAAAGGACACAAAATTTCAGTTAGACAGGAGGAATAAGTTCAAGAGATCTATTGTACATCATGGTGATTATAGTTAATAACAGTCTATTGTATACTTAAAAATTTCCTAAGACAGTAGATTTCAAGTGTTCTTACAATAACAAAATAAGTATGTGAGATAATGTATACTTTAGCTTGATTTAGCCATTTCACAATGTATGCATATATCAAAACATCATGTTGTTCACCATAAATATATATAATTTTACTTGTTTATTAGAAAAATAAGTTTTAAAAGTTAATTATTCAGAGATCGATGCTTTTCTCTAAGACAAATTGGCCAGGTATGGTGGCTTACACCTGCAATCTCAAGAACATTGAAGACTGAGGTGGGAGGATCACTTGAGGCCAGGAGTTTGAGACCAGCAAGTCCCTGTCTCTAAAATATAAGAAAAATTAGCCAATTGTGGTGGCATGCAACTGTAGTCCCAGCTACTCAGGAGGCTGAGGCAGGAGGATCACTTGAGCAGGAGTTCAAGGCTGCAGTGAGCTATGATTGTACCACTGTACTCCAGCTGGGGTGACAAAGTGAGATCCTGTCTCAAAGAAAAAAAGAAAAAGGAAGTGTGTTAGAAGATGACAGTCTCATCTTTTAGAAGCTGTTTAAATCACAGTGGAAAACAAAAGTTCTTTTTTTCAGATGTATCTTTGTACCATATCATGTTTGCATATACCTTAGATGGCATTGTTGTTCAGTCTGTCTAAATAAACAGTACGTAGAAAAAGGATGAAGGTGGAGAACAAAAATACACAGAAAAGCTCAGGCCTATTGGAAGGTAGACTCAGGCATTGAGGGCTGGAAGGCTATTTACAATGAACACAAAAATTTTGGACTGAAAAAAATTCATTTTTCTTTCTTAAATATCAGGTGAAAAGTAATATCTGTTTTATGTTATTTTTCTCTCAAAATTTATTTCTTACATTCTGTAATAGCTTTGGTATGAGAGTCATCTTACATAAATTAAAATAAATTTAAATTAAATGTTTCAAAAAAGCAGGAACATAGGGAAAAAAAAGGGCAACTGTTTCTTCGGTTGAATCCTTGTTTTTTTTGTTTGCAGTTATCATTTTTCCAGGAAAATTATTAGTAAAATACATAATTTGGAAAATAGTGATAAGCAAATGAGATCAATAAATCAAGTATGTGTCAAGATTCCACTGTGTACTAGACTCTATGTTAGTGTAGTGCACTGGAGAGGTGGAAATATGAAACATTAGAAGACAGCAACTGTCCCCAAGTAACTACTACAGTTTCATTCAGGAGGAAAGAAATAAGCACAAGAAAAGTGATGCAAAATGTAAGATAAAGGGGAAAAGCAATTCCAAGGATGTTACCAAAGACAGAGTCTGCTTTTTTGATTTTCAACATAGGAAAATTCATTGTTAGGTTTTCCTATTTAGACAGTTGTATTAGATTTCTACTGTTGGTGTTACAAATCACCTCAAACTTAGTGGCTTAAAATAACACAGATTTATTGTCTTGTAGTTCTAGAGGTCAGAGGTCCAAAATGGGTTTCACTGAACTTAAAACAAGGTGTCAGCAGAGCTGGGTTTTTTTGAAGTCTCTAAGAGAAAATTTGTTCCCTTTCTTTTTTCAGCTTCAGTTACCTGTATTCTTAAACTGTCCATCTTGACCTTCATTTCTTGAAGAGCTTCAGTCTTCAAAGCTAGCAGTGTAGCATCTTTCAGTCTCTCTGGGACTCTGGTCCTCCTGCTTCCCTCTTATAACAACCCTTGTGATTACATTGAACCCACTTGAAAAATCCAAGATAATCTTCCCATCTCAAGATTTTTAACTTAATCACATTTGCAAAGTGCCTTTTGCCATGTAAGGTAACATATTCACAGGTGTTGGGGAGTAGGACATAGACATCTTTGGGGGGAGGGAGGGATATTATTCTCCTACCACAGTTGTGGACTGGCATTTTACTTTAGTTAAAGAAATATTCTCCCAAAATATTTGCAAACTACACATCCAACATGAGACTATTACCCAGAATTTACAAGGAAGTCAAACAACTCAGTAAAAAATGACAAATAGACAAATGATCCCATTAAAAAGTGGGCAAAGGACATGTACAGACATTTTTTAAAAGAAGACATACAAACTGCCAACAAGCATATGAAAAAAGGCTCAACATCACTAATCATCAGAGAAATGCAAATTTAAACCACAATGAGATATCATCTACACCAGTCAGAATGGCTATTATTAAAAAGTAAAAAAATAACAGATGTTGGTAAGGATGCAGAGAAAAGAAAATGCTTATACACTGTTGGTGGAAATGTACATTAGTACAATACAACCTCTATGGAAAACAGTATGGATATTTTCCAAAGAACTAAAAATAACTACCTTTTTTTTTTGGCTGTAGCTCTTTTTGTTTTTTATTTCTTTTTATGTCAAAGTATTACAGGGGTACAAATGTTTTTGGTTACAAGGATAGCTTTTGCTATGCTTTAGTCAGGGCTATAAATGTGCCCAGCACCCAGATAGTGTTCACTGTACCCATTAGGTAGGTTTTCTACCATCCCCTCATTCACCCTCCCCCCTGATTTATTTCCATTGAGTGATACTTCCCTTTATGCACGTGTGTGCTCATCAGTTCATTCCAATTTAATAGTGAGTACATGTGGTGTTTGTTTTTCCATTCTTTAGATACTTCACATAGGATAATGGTCTCCAGTTCCATCCATGTTGTTGCAAAAGGCATTTAGTCATCCTTATTCATGGCTGAGTAGTATTCCATACATATACCACATTTTGTTAATCTACTGATGAATTGATGGGCATTTGGGTTGATTCCACATCTTTGCAGTTGTGAATTGTGCTACAATAAACATTCACGTGTAGGTGTCTTTTTGATAAAATGACTTCTTTTCCTTTGGGTAAATACTCAGTAGTGGGATTGCTAGATCAAATGGTTGGTCTAATTTTAGTTCTTTGAGGAATCTCCACACTGTTTTCCATAGAGGTTGTACTAATTTGCAGTCCCACCAACAGTGTATAAGTGTTCCTTTCTTTCTGCATCTATGCCAGCATCTATTGTTTTTGGACTTTTTAATAAAAGCCATTCTAATTGGGATAAGGTGATATTTCATTGTGGTTTTAATTTGCATTTCCCTAATACTTAGTGATGTTGAGCATTTTTTCATATGTCTATTGGCTATTTGTCTATCTTCTTTGGAAAAGCTTCTGTTCACGTCTTTTACCCACTTTTTAATGCGGTTGTTTGATTTTTTCTTGCTGATTTGCTTGAGTTCTTTGTAGATTCTGGTTTTCAGTCCTTTATCACATGTATACCTTGTGAATATTTTCTCTCTGTCTGTAGGTTGTCTATTTTCTCTGACGATTGTTTCCTTGGCTGTGCAGAAGCCTTTCAATTTAATCAAGTCCCATTTATTTATTTTTGTTGTTGCTGTGATTGCCATCGGAGTCTTCTTCATAAATTCTTTGCCTAGGCTGATATCTAGAAGAGTTTTTCCAACATTTTCTTCTAGAGTTCTTATGGTTTCATGTCTTACATTTAAGTCATGTACCCATCTTGAATTAATTTTTGTAAGTGGTGAGAGATATGGATCCTGTTTCATTCTTCTGCATGTGGCTATCCAGTTGTCCCAGCACCATTTATTGAATAGGGATTCTTTTCCCCAGTGTATATTGTTGTCTGTTTTGTCAAAGATTGGTTGGCTGTATATGGATGGTTTTATGTCAGGGTTTTCTATTCTGTTCCATTGGTCTATGTCTCTATTTTCGTGCCAATACCATGCTGTCTTGGTTACTATAGCCTTGTAGTATAATTTGAAGTCTGCTAATGTGATGCCTCCTGATTTTTTCCTTTTGCTAAAGATTGCTTTTGCAATTTGGACTGTTTTCTGCTTCCAAAAGAAGTGTAGAATTTTTTTTCTATATCTGTGAAATATGGTGTCGGTATTTTGATGGGGATTGCATTGAATCTATGAATCACTTTGGGAAATATGGACATTTTACCAATATTGATTCTACCAATCCGTGATCACGATATGTTTTCCATTTGTATGTGTATGTGATTTCTTTCCTTCAGTGTTTCATAGTTCTCCTTGTAGAGATCTTTCACCTGCTTGGTTGACTATATTTCTAGGTATTTTATTTTCTTTGTGGCTGTTGTGGATGGTATTGAGTCTTTGATTTGACTCTCAGCTTGACTGTTATTGGCATATAGGAATGCAACTGATTTGTGTACATTGACTTTGTAACCTGAGACTTTGCTGAATTTATTTATCGACTTCAGGAGTCTCTTGGTGGAATCTTTGGGGTTTTCTAGATATAAGATCATATCCAGAAATCCCACTACTGGATATCTACCCAAAGGAGAAGTCATTATATCAAAAAGATATTTATACATTTATCACAGTACAATCACAATAGCGAAGATATGAAATCATCCTAAGTGTCCATCAACTGATGAGTGGATAAAGAAAATGTGGTACATATATACTACTCAACCATAAAAGAGAATAAAATCATGTCTTTTGCAGCATCATGGATGGAACTGGAGGCCATTATCTTAAGCGAAACAACTCAGAAACAGAAAGTCAAATACCAATGTTCTCACTTGTAACTGGGAGCTAAATAATTTGTACACACGGACATCAAGTGTGGAATAATAGTCACTGGAGACTAGAAGTGTGAGCTGGTGGAAGAGGGGGTGAGGGATGAGAAATCACTTAATGGGTACAATATACATATTTGGGTGATGATTACTGAAAGCCCAGACTTCACCAGTACACAAAATATTCATGTAACAAAAACAAAACTGCGCTTGTACCCCTTAAATTTATACAAATACCAAAAAGAAATATTCTTCCAATTTTGGGGCTATTGAGAATATTGCCACTAAAATTAATATTCCACCCTCTAGACAAAATGACTTTTAACTGCATGAAAAGGGCTCACACAGGTAATGTATTTTTATTTTAGAAATTTTGTTGCAGTCTAAATGAAATTAAGTTGAAAGTGGTATTTACTCTGCGGCTCAAATGGGATCAAATGGGTGAGATAAGACAGACACAGGGGAATCCTGTACACACAAAAATAGACTCAGCCACAGCAAGCCCAGCTAGGTTGGTGATAAGACAATCTATACACAGATTAAATGTAAAATGAAAATCCACACAGAAGTAGTAGTTCTTATGTGTACTTGACCTCTCAGGTGAAATAAAAGAATTACTATAAATCACCCAAGACATTTAAAAGTGGGTTCAGTCAAAACTTACATGGCTTTAGGAAATAATTTTTTGGTGTGGATGAGTGGAATCCCACAGTATGTTCTGAGCCCAGTGTCTAGAAATTGTGAACTTTATTTGAAGATGGATATCCATGGCACACATCCAAACAGATGGAAACTACCCAGAACAAATAAAACTAGAAATATTTGTTTCTCGTATTTCTGTAGCAGTCATCTACAGAACTTCTGCTCTAAACAAAACCCCTGATCATTTATTCCAAGTATCTTCTTTAGATATGATAATTGTCTATAGAAACAATGAATTAATGTAAGATCTGCACGCAAGGTTAGGAATATTTTACTCTAAATTTGGCTAAACCACTTGAGTAAAGGTGGGTCACTGTGTTAGGTACCTATTGCTGCATAAAAATTACCCCAAAACATAGTGGCTCAAATCAACAAACATTTATTTTCTCATAGTTTCTATGGGCTAAGGATATGGAAGCAACTTAGCAAGGTAGCCTCTCATGAGTCTACAATCAAGGTGTTGATTAGGGCTGCAGTCATGTCAAGGCTCAAGTGAGAAAGGATTGACATCAAGCTCACTCACATGGCTGTTGGGAGAACTCAGATTAGCTTTTGAGCTCTCTTTCCTGAGCTTCTCAACACAGCTGTCCCATCACATGGATGTCCCCAACTTCCTCCAAAGTGAACAATCCAAGAGATGTCAGAAGCACATCCAATACAGATGCTACAGTTTTTTTTTAACAACCTAGTCTCAGAAGTGACCTCCCATCACTTCTGTTATACCCAACAGTTGACCCTTGAACAACACAGGTTTGAACTATGTGGGTTCACTTACATGATTTCCTTCTGCTTTCGCCACCTCTGAGACAACAAGACCAACTTCTCTTCCTCCTCCTCCTCAGCTTACTCAACATGAAGACGACAAGGATGAAGACTTTTATGATGATCCACTTCCCCCTAATGAATAGTAAATAAGTTTTCTCCTCCTTATGACTTTCTTAATAACATTTTCTTATCTTTGGCTTATTTTATTATAAGAATTCAGTATATAATACACATAGCATACAAAATATGTGTTAATTGACTGACTGTTATCAGTAAGGCTTCTGGTCAACAGTAGGCTATTAGTAGTTAAATTTGGGGGCAGTCAAAAGTTATACTCAGATTTTCAACTCTGACTCTTTGGGGTCAGTGCCCCAAACCCTGCATTGTTCAAATGTCAACTGTATTTATTAGCAGTGAAGTAATTTATTCCAAACCATATCCAATGAGTGGGGATTTAACAAAGGTACAAACACCAGGAGGTGGGGAATATTAGAGATCATCTTAGAGGCCACTTACTACAGTCACCCAGGAAAACTCCTCCTACATTCACATTCCTAAAGACGTTATATTTTGGTATTCGACCACTTTAAAGCTAATTTTTAAAAGGTTAATACATATGTCTATCAAAGGTAAACAAAGCCAGACATTAGTTAAAGCAGTAAAGACAGATTTTTGTCAGTAATATACTATTTCCAAAGAGAAGAGGGTCCACTGTGAGCTAAACTAAAATGCAGTTTGTGCAGAGATGACTAGGCACTTTTAGGAAAGAATGAGAAAGTAGAGACAGGGCCTAGCAGATTAGTAGAGTCAGAAGTGAAAGATTACAAACGGTTGGTCAGGGTAAATGCCAGTTAAGCCAACTGTGTCTGTTAGCTGCTAATTGTCAAAGTTAGGATTCTCTCCTCTTACAGAGACTAGGAGACAGGGGCCCTGTCCTTTCTGATAATTACATTTTAAAGAAATGGCTTTCAACTCCTTGATAAAGACACTCCTGAGTTGTAGGAGATATATATACATCTCACGGGGATGGATGAAGGATTCACAATCTTAAGTCCTTTTTAGTAAATGCTTGGGGGAAAAGGGTTGTCAGGAGCCTATTATCAGGTATTGGCTGTAACAACACCTGCCAAAGTAACTTCTTTGGCAGCCTTGAACTTTCTCAGGCGGACACTTTAAGGGCCTTGAAGTCATCCTAGGGGTGCATCCTTGAGAGGATAGAAACTATGCTAGTGTTTATGTCTTTTAATGTGGGAGGAGCCAGGCAAACAAAATCATCTGTGCTGTAGTTTTATAGGCCAAGGTTGAGTCCTACTCGAGAGGAGGGCTCAGTGGAGCCTGGCTAGAGTTTGATCAAGCAAAGAATCTTTGCCATGTCCATATTATGAGACTTTAAATCCATTCATTCTTCACAGAGTCCTCAGTTACCAAGCACATTAATATACAAGTTCAATGGTACCTCGGTCAGTACTGGTGAAGAGAGATATTTTTTATGCTACTCAGTTCTCCATTGGTGACTTGAATCCATCAGCTAGTTTATCTGCTTCTTCCTTGCTCCTGGGTTTGCTGATCACAGGCCTCTCCAACTCCTGGTCCCCCAAATGTAGAATCAGTTCATCTGCCAACTTGGCCAGATGTAGGAGCCAGCTGGCTATGCTGACCGTTCTCGGGACCAGGGAGAACCCAGCGCAGAGTTTCTCCAAAGCCAGCCAGCCAGGCCCCAGCAAACCAGCCAGAAATCTCTGAAAATTTCCAGAGCTGGCCAGCTATGCTTGACATCTGTGTTCCAGAGCCGGGGACCCTCAAGCCGCATTCCAAACCCACAGAGTCATCTTGCTATGATATGTAGCCTTCATTTTCCACTTTCAGTTGTCTTCTGATATTTTTGCATGTTCAGGGCTGGCCAATTGTAATAGAAAGAAGCAGACTTTGTTATGTTCAACCTTTTCTAGCAGACATAGTTCTGTGCATTTTCCAAACCAGAAGATCTTTATTAAAAATGCTTCAGCAAGATTCTGGATTTTCTAGCACTCAGTTCCATACAGCTGAATGAGAACACATGTGGGAAAACATCAATTTATAAAAAAGTTGAAATACTATGTGATAAAATGAAATGTAGTGGCATCATCATTCTCATGTCTATTATTTTTGATGTTGATATTTCTAGTATTTTCCATGACACGTTATCTCACAAACATCACAAATCGCTGAGTACTTTCTTTTATTTTTTTTCTTTTAAGCTCTTCAAGTGATTACAGCAAGTAGTCTTTTTGGGAAAATCAAGTTTTTAGTGACTCCTTTTATAAACTTCAGGGCAAAACGGTTTTGCAGTTCAACAAAAATATTAAAATTGATGCACTATGTCTTTTAAAAAATGTTTATTTGAGAAATAATAATGTATATTCAAGGTGCACAACATGATGATTTGATACACGTATACATTGCATACTGATTACCATAGTCAAAATAATTAACACATTCATCACAAGCTATAGTTATCGTGTGTGTGTGTGTGTGTGTGAGATGAAGACACTTAAAATCTTCTCTCTTAACAAATTTCAAGTAAATAATACAGTATTATCAACTATAGTCATCATGTTGTACATTAGATCCTCAGAGCATATTCATCTTAAAACTAAAAGTTTGTAACCTTTGACCAACATCTCTCCATTTCTCCTGCACCCCAGCCCCTGTCAAACATAATTCTACTCTTGAAACACAGTGTCTTAAAGTTCACTTGAGACTTGTTTCCAGGTATCTCTGAGCTTCAATTTACTCACCTTGGAATTCATGTTAATATTCCCCCTCTCTCTCAGGGCTGATGGAGAAAGAAATGAAATAACATATATGAATGTTCCTAGCACAATGTCTGTTACATAACAAATGCAAAACTAATACTAGTTTCCTTTATTGGAAAGGTTATAACTTTTTAGTTGTAGTGTTTTCTTTAGAAGGAATAGAGGGAAGAATTTCAGGTCTTTGTATGTATTCATCTTCAAAATGTCATTCCAAGGCAGCTTTGTAACTCAGAATGTGAATTTAGTCCCTTTGGATGGGTTGGGGGGAGAGTGAGTTGGTTCTCTTTGATCCCTTGTTCAGTGGATGAATTGGCCTAATATCAGTTTTTACTTGAGCGCCTCCCATAGACACTAGCAGAACAAAAATTCTTTCATGCCTTCAGTACGAGATCTGATGCCTCCTTTGTGAGAAATCTTAAATGCTTGTTCTTTCCAAGATGACGTTAATCTTTTTTATTCTTTTTTCTGATGGAACTAACTTACGTTAGCAGTATCTCCAAACACAATGAAGTAGAGAGGAAACTTCTCAACCAATTAAATATGTTGGATGCTTACTATGTGCACGACATGGTCTTAAATTGAATGAATGATACACTTTGGATAAAAAAGAGAAAAGGCAAAAATAACCTAGGGAGTTGACCAGAGTGCAGAAGAGGAAATGACAAATATACATTCAGGCACTGAGGTTAGGCAATTTGGACTGAAACATATGGGCTATGTAGAAAAGTAAATGACAACATGCTTCCTCATCTAGCTATCAACTCTGTTTTCTCTTTGGCCATTTACTGCCAGGCAGGACGTTGCCAGATTTCTCAAATGAATTTTCTGTGCCCATTATGTCTATTTTCTCTCCACCTACTTTCCCCTTCTCCCCCTGTAATTTGATTTCCATTTTCAACAGTGTGCCAGAGGTCACCAAGTGCATGCTTGCAAAGGTCACCAATGACTTTTTTATTGTCCAAACAGGTGACCTTCTCTCGTGTTTTATCTTACAGGATGTTCTTCAGTGTATTTGACATTTTCTCTCAATTTTTTTTTTACCTTGGCTTCTACGGCATAGTCTTAGTCTTTTGCCTTGTCTTTTCTCTATGTTCTAACCATTCCTGCTTATCTTTCCTGCTTTGCTTTCCCCAGAAATATCTATGTGTATTACTCGACTCTAAAGGTCTGTCCCTCAGATCTTCTGTCTATATAGTTTCGGTCTTGGAATGTAGCTATCCTCCAAGCCCTGACTATACCTTATCAAATGCTGCTTCTGCTTCTTGTTTGCCAAATCTTTCTGTGGTTCATTCCCACACAAGAGTGCCACATCCTCACATTAATCCTTCATGCACTCTTCCCATCATCTCTTCCCTCCTCACATCTGACAACCTTCTCACACCACCAGCCCCTCTCAACTGCCTGGCCTACATGCAGTTCTCAGAATAAATTAAAATCTGCTGGTTGATTCATTTTCTTTCACATTGCACCGACTTTTTGCATGTCCTTCCTTCCTCCCAGAATGACCTTCCTAACCGGTGAGACTTTTTAATATCTGCTAGTCCTTCATAACTCTGCTCACGTGTTTTAATATATATTTCCTATCTCCCCATTTTAAGGCAAATATTCCCCTTTCTTCTATTTTAAGAGTTGACATTTTAAAAAGACAGTCATTGTTTGTCTCTTTCCTCTGCCTCCAATGCCCAGCATAATTTCTGACCCATCACACACAATCACAACCTCTTTGCTCAATGAAAACATGAATAAAGCAAGCCAGACAGTTACTCAGTCCACCTCTCTCATGAGTTCTCTGGTCTTGCATGTGTAACTAATTTCTTGGCATGTCCATTTCTACTAATCTGAAATCCAGTGCTTTCAATACTAGAAACAATACCTCACTTCACAGTGAGGATCTCCCAACTTAAAGTTTATTCTCTGAGAATTTCTCATTAAGACAGGGATTTTCTCCCCTGTTGGACTGCAAGCTTCTTGAATGAAGGGCTCATTTTCCCTAGACCTCAGTAATAACTAATCCATATGTGCATATATATTTTGACTAATTGTTTAACTAAATGATTGGTTAAACAGTAAACACAAACACTGGAAATGTAACTTGGAGCAAATTGGTAGAGAACTAAAACCAAATGTTTGCTCTGGCTAGAAGGCCTCCTACTTGATCTTTGTCAAAACCCTTCTCCAGTATCAATTCCTCCATTAAATTCCTCCTCAGTTTGAACTTAGCAGAGGGTACTTAGTAGATCTAGATCTATTTTTACAGTGGTTTTGAATGTGCTTTTGCCCACTCCATCCTCGATCAACAGTAAGCTACCTGAAGTCATGAATTTCTATTTCTTTTAGAAGAATACCTGGTCCAGAGTAGGCATTTACAATCATTTGGTTGAACTGAGGCACCAAGGGTTGGGACCCACAGACTTTATCAACGATGTTAGGAGTTCAAGAGAAGTGACTGGACACACAAAGAGCTAGGCGGCAATAGAGAAGAAAATAAAAAAAAACCCTAAAGCTTATCCCTTAAGTCCTTGTCCTTTTCATAAAAGGAGAAGACAGCTTCTGGGATGTTCTCAGTGTCCATTTCTCTTCACAGGAACCCAACTCCATCATCTGCTCCAAAAGAGCCAGATGAGAAGCTGGACCATGCCAAGCAACCCCAAATCCAGTTACATGACTAAACTGTTGAACAGACGTCCAAATTCAAAGGCCCAGGGTAAGTTGCCCTAGCATTTCCTATGAGGACATGTCTGCTTAATAACAATGTAACAGATAATAAGAACAGCAATCACAGAGAGCTGGGTCAGCCATGCTGAAGGTTGATGATAATTGCCAGACTAAACAAATCATTAGAAATATGTCCCTATCTCCAATCTGGATTTTAAAATACTTAAGAGTAACTTGGGAACCAAGGTTCAATTTAATAAGCATCACAATAACTAGTACCAAATGGTTTAGCTGTAAATGTCCTTTGAAAAGGTTTTGTATTTTTTTTTGGCATGTTGGGGTAGATAAAACTTAATAAGAACACAGATTTCATTCCTCCTGAATTGTCTCTTAATTATGTGGAGATATAAATGAGATGAAGCCTACTGTCTCTTAGGCTGTACATGTGTGAAGCAAACAGATACTTACTGACCAAAAAAAAGAGAAAATTTACCTATTCCTCTTTTTCAAATCTAAAAATGCATTCATAATATAGGGAACGAATTTCCTACATCTGGGTAATGGGAATTTGTAGTTAAATTTATCCATCAAGGAAATATGTATTACCAACTCCCCTAAAAGGTGATGAAGAGTAAAATTAAATACAAAAGTTTTCCACAAATCAGGTGGCATTTTCATCATCAAGAAGATATGACACAACTATTTTTTCATGAAGGATATTTCACTTTGAGACTTTCATTTCTGCCCTTTACATAACCTGTACAGTGTGTTTTTCCTAATGTCATTTTTCCTGGCTGAGAAGCACATTAACAAGAATAGAGTTTTTAAAAAAAGTGGAGGTGGAGAGAACGGGGGTGTTATGTCGCAGATGACTTCAAATGGAAGAAAAATACCGATTCCACATTTCATCCTGAAGAGAGAATGGAAATTTAAAGATCATGTTCACTAACTTTCCTTTCATGCCTACAGTCAACCAAAGATCTCTGCGTTTGATTAACCTAGCATTCATCCAACTAAAAAATTGTTCCTTCATAGAAAACAATGGCTGTTCCATCACAAAATAAAGCAGTGTGAATTCTTTATCTTTAGCTATTCTAGATCTCGTGAATCCTTGCAATCCTGAGGAATTGTGCTGCTGATTCTTTCTGCTAAGGACCATTTGGGGTGTTTGACTTAAACAATCCTGCTTCATGTTGACTAATATGGATATATCCTTCCCATTTTCCAGTATCACATTTAAATATTTCCATCGTCCATTTAGTGAAACCAGCCTTTCTGAACCCTTTTAATATACTTTAAGAAGGTGCTATGTTTGTTTGGAATATTTCAATTTTCATTTCAGTGATTTTTAACTAAAATATTCTTATTTTACTCTCTATGTTAATTTTGAGTGGTGTGAGAAAAACCTATTTCAAAACCAGGTGAGATTGTCTCTATGAAATGTCCTACTTTGCATCCTTTGCAGTTATCAAATATCAGATGAAATGTGCAAGGATAGCATTAATGGGGGTTTTTAGATGCACCATTGGAGTAAGAAGTGACTGTACAAGAAATGAAAATAAAATGTGAACTGGATAAGTAAAGAAATTTTCAAACGGGTTTACACATATGACTGTTCAATAAATGTTAGATGTTGTCATAATTTGTCATTGCATCTACTTTCAACATCTTTGACCTCAATATTTCCATAGTCTGGTTGTATCTACATATTCATTTGTAGTTGCCAAACAAAATTCCAAAACTCAGACCTAACAATGTCAGTCCCACAATGCCATAAGCCACCTATCTTCTGGTTGTGTTTTCCCTAAATAAGAATTTTTAAAGAGTGCACTGACAATCAATATCAATATATTATTAGTGTTAGAATTAAAAATAAGGTACTTTGATCAGCTAGGAGAAGGAAGTTATGCAAGATTTGACCAGTTTCTGATGGCATCACACGCTTTTCTTGCTTAAGCTATAGGCTTTGATTTAAGTAGCTCTCCCTTCATTGTCTTCAGTCAGTTTTTGTTCTGAAGGTATTTATTTCCATGCTTAGTATTACTGAAGCACCCACTGTAGCAGATATACAATAAATGATCCATGAAATATTTTCTCTCCTAAACAGTCACTTGTAACTCCTGTCAACATTAGCCATGAAATAAACTCCCCCAATCCCATATGCCCAGGGCCTGAAAGAATTCAGGGTGGGCCTGATGGAAATTACATCCTGAACCTGCAAGAAATGTAATATGCTCAGCCTCTCCGGTTTCCTTTTTTTTGGTTTACATGGGAACCTGTGTGTGTAATGGAGTTTTGTGTAAACCAGCTACAGAGTCCTCACTGCCTATGCCTACCCAATGCCACAGAACTCCTTTTTCTAACTTTTATCCAAGCCATGCTTTATGGACTGAGATACTTTCTAATTGATTTTAGTCTTTCCCTACTAGATGCAATGTTTCGGTGTTTGGTTTGTTTTGACTTTTAGTTGGTTGGTTGGTTTTGGTTCAGGTTTGCTTGTTAGTTTTGCCCACATTGTATCCCTACTGTATCTAACAATGCTGCAGAACACTATAGGCTTCTAAAAATATCTGGTTAATTAACTAATTAATTACGTTTTCATGTTCTCTTAGGGTTTCTGAAATGACGCTCTTTCCCAATATTCGTTTGACCCCCTCCTTTCCTTTCCCTGATCCTTGTACCTTATAGAACAATGGTTTTGTTGGGTTTAACATAGTTCCACAAGCTGGATTTTTCAGCACATCCCCACTCACAGCAACCACCTCTAGCACTGTGACCACCACAATCCTTGTCTTTTTGTTAAAGAAACCCCCCCTTTCTATCTTTCCTCTTTCTACATGTTGAAGTTCCTTTTATGCGTTATCAACTACCTTGTGCTATGGAAGAAACCATGTGGGAGAAATCATTTTTTGACTTCCCATATAACAAAATTTTCAGAGTTGTTTTCTCTTTCCTATGAGGGAAAGTTTATGCCATCTCTAAAATATTACAAACGACCCTGCCAATCTTCCTCTTATCTGGCTGTGTTTCTGGCCAAAACTGACAAAGCAGAGAAGAAAGCTCATGATCCCTCAAATAACAAACAGCAGAATGGAGAGCACCCACGTAGACAAAACTTACAACGTGATGAGAAATGTGCTATTGTGGAGATCTGTACCTGTGAGACAGTAAGAGATACACCCAGATCTGCAAAAAGAACTCGGGGAGAAGTCATTGGAAAAAAAAAAAAAGAAAGAACAACCTTCAAAAAATGGCAACTTGAGGGCCGGGTGCAGCAGCTCATGCCCATAATCCCAGCACTCTGGGAGGCCAAAGCGGGTGGACTGCTTGAGCTCAGGAGTTTGAGACCAGCGTGAGCAAGAGTAAGACCTCGTCTCTACCAAACATAGGAACAAAAAATCAGCTGGGCATAGTGGTGCGCCTGTAGTCCCAGCTACTCAGGAGGATGAGGCAAGGGCATCTCTTGAGCCCAGGAGTTTGAGGCTGCAGTGAGCTGTGATGATGCCACTGCACTCTACCCAGGGTGACAGAGGACTCTGTCTCCAAAAAAAAAAAAAAAAAAGGCAACATGAGTGATAACTATGAATTTGCTGGGAAGATGGAAAAGATGTTCTAGGTAGAGAAAACAGCCTGTAAGCAATAGAGGGGACAGTCTCCTCAGCTGATATGAGCAATTCGGGGTGTGTGGGGGTGCTTGTGTGTGTATGTGCAGATGTTTGCTTAGGAGTGTTAATGGAGGTGTTAGCGGATTAAATATTGAAAGATGAATGTAAATAGTTTAACATATTTCAACTAAATTTCTTTTACTCCATCCTGTGGGCAATTAGATGCTATTCTATATTTAGTGGTAAGAAATATTTCTGACATCAAGTGGAGAACTGACCATGAAGAACGATACTAAAAGCAGAGAGAATGATACGACAGCTGCAGCCAGGGGTGACACAAGTTGATGGGCTGATGCTACAACAGAGCGGGTGGGGAAGATATTTAGGAGGCATGTTAATAGGACTCGATGGATTGAGGGGCTGTTGGGTGTGAGGTGGAGGGGAGGCAATTGAAGTCATGTCTGAAATCACAGGGAGGGTGGTAGAAGAGTAAGTGTGAGAAGAGAGGATGAGTTTAGCAACGGGACAACAGGTGGACATATCCATGTGGAAAGAGAGTATTTTTATTTGGAGCTGAACCAAGGGATCTGGCTGGAGAAACAAATTTGAGACTCATCCTAGCAACTGAGCGCAGACGAAGGAATGTAAGAGGATGGAATTACCCTTGCAGAGTAACAAGAATAGAGGAGGAAGAAGGAAATGTTGGTGAATCTCAACACGGAAGGGATGGACGGAGGAAGCAGAGTTACAAAGAACTCTGAGAGGTGGCCAGAGATAGGAAAGAATTCACGTAAAAAGGAAAGCTGGAGAAGAAAGTGGGAAACAATATTAAGCGTCATAAAGAAGGGCAGGTAAGAAGAGGAATACACTGGATACACTGGAGAGCCCTCATGACGGCGGCTAGAAGAATTTCAGCAGAGTGGTGGGATGTGAGGCCAACATGCCATGGTTAGTAATGTCAATAGAAGAGAAGGAATAAAGGCATCTAGACATTAGCTAGAAGGGTAAACTGAGTCTAGGAGAGTTTCATCTTGAAGAGGAATAAAGAAAACTTTAGCAAGAGTAGATAACATCAATGGAGAATAAAAAGTAGAAGACACACAAAAAAGAATAATTTTTGAACCACGTTCCCCAAGGAGGTGAAGAGAATTAGGAGGTAGAACACAGAAGGATGGCATGAAGTTGAATAGTGATGGATACATGTTTGCTAAGACAGAGTGAACAATGGGGCAAGAGAATATGAGTGTGGAGAAGAGAAGCCAGAAAGTTAAAAACATTTGCTTGTGATAACCTTTATTTTTTTGGTAAAAGCAAACACAGAGATAGCAGGACAAGGGGCCAGGAGGAGATGGAGTGGTGAAAGCTTGGAATAACCGCTCAGGGAATTTGGGGCAGGAGTGGAGTCGGGGGAACAGCCCACTCAGAAGAGAGCTGTTTTGAGTTCACATTTCGTGGATCCAGATGACCCCAAAGCAGTGTGATAAGTCTGGTCTCCAGAGGCATGAACTGTAGGCTGAGGTGGGGCCAGAGGAGGACAAGAGCTGGCTCTGTCTGGTGAGGGAGCTGCTGGTAGGAAAATTTTCCCAGAGGATGCAGGTAAGGCATGGAAAGCCCTATGCACAGAGGAAACAGCATAGGAATAGGAGGTTTTAAGGCATCTCTGAAAGTGCCTTATTTCTTATTTCTTTATTTGTGCCACAGTGATGGGATGCGCCTTATCAAGGCTCAGCTTGTTTTATTGATGTCACATTAGACAGCAAGCCATGTAGTTCTTGCTTCCAGGAAATATCTCTTCTGGGAAAGTATGAAAGGAATCTGTGAGCTCTGTGAGCTGCCCTGGCCTAGCCACATCGCTGGCTCTGTCCAAAATCAAGAGGGTTTTCAGATGTTTCTCTAAGGGAGGTAGATATATACCATGTATATCCAAGAGTCTATTTATCTCATAAATAACAACACATGGTTCTCCTTCTATGGGCCACTACTCTTTTTCTTTTTTCAGAATATTACAGGGGTACAAATGTTTAGGTTACATATATTGCCTTTGCACTGCCTGAATCAAGAGCTACAAGCGTGCCTCTCCCCCAGACAGTGTGAATCGCACGCATTAGATGTGAATACCCATCCCCTCCTCCCCCCTCCCACCAGCCCAACACCCAATGAATGTTACTTCCATATGTGCACATAAGTGTTGATCAATTAGTACCAATTTGATGGTGAGTATATGTGGTGCTTGTTTTTCCATTCTTGTAATACTTCACTTAGAAGAATGGGCTCAAGTTCCATCCAGGGTAATACAAGACATGTTAGTTCACCATTGTTTTTTGTGGCTGAGTAGTAAGTACTCCATGGTATACATATACCACATTTTATTAATCCACTCATGGATTGATGGGCATTTGGGTTGTTTCCACATCTTTCCAATTGTGAATTATGCTGCTATAAACATTCGAGGGCAGATGTCTTTATTATAGAATATCATTTTTTCCTTTGGGTAAATGCCCAGTAGTGGGATTGCTGGATCAAGTGGTAGTTCTACTGTTAGTTCTTTGAGGTATCTCCATATTACTTTCAATAGAGGTTGTACTAGTTTGCTGTCCCACCAGCAGTGTATGAGTGTTCCTATCTCTCCACATCCACACCAACATTCGTTGTTTTGGGACTTTTTGATAAAAGCCATTCTCACTGGAGTTAAGTGAACATCTCATTGTGGTTTTGATTTGCATTTCAGAAACATTGGGAAAACTCTTATAGACATCTGCCTAGGCAAAGAATTTATGAAGAAAACCCCAAAAGCAATCACAGCATCAACAAAAATAAATAAATGGGACCTGATCAAATTAAAAAGCTTCTGCACAGCCAAGGAAACTATCACTAGAGCGAATGGACAACCTACAGAATGGGAAAAAATATTTACATGCTGAACATCTGATAAAGGTCTGATAACTAGAATCTATATAGAACTCAGGAAAATCAGCAAGAAAAACATCAAACAACCCCATTAAAAAGTGGGCAAAGGACATGAACAGAAACTTTTCAAAAGAAGATAGACTAATGGCCAAGAAACATAAAAAAATGCTCAACATGTCTAATCATTATGGACCACTACTCTTCTGAGCACTTTGTAAATATCAAGTAATTTAACCCCCAGAACAACCCTCCAAGGTGAGTGTAGTCATTATTCCCATTTCACAGATGGGTAAGGTGCAGTTACATGAAGTTAAATCTGTTGTCTACAGCCTCAATCCCTCAGAGGAGGGATTTGAGAACCTGGACAGCCCACCTCCAATCTGGATTCTAACCCACAATGCCAAGCCATCTTTTAATAAGCAAAAGGTTTAAAATCATAGAATTCTTTGGGTGAATTTTCTAGGTAATCCAATTCCTTCCCATCATACTGTCACCAAACATTTAAGAAGGGTTGGCAACTTAACAATTTCCATTGTGTTGTCTTCTTTAAAGACTATATATTGGGGAACTGTGCAGCATAAAGGTGGTCATTTTGATGTCAGAGAATATTTTTTTCCTTCACCCTGAAATACCCATGTCTTCAATTTCAGTGAGTCATAGGACACTCGTGGGCTCCCTGCATGTCAGCTCTATTTAAACTCCCTGTGTTTCCAGAGCAGGTGTCTATACAGTCAGTCATGCTGACCTCTGTTTGTCTTGGGAGCCTTTGTGAATTAATAGAAGATAGTCTACTATTAGCCAGTATTCCACTTGGCAAAGCCAAACACATGTCAAGCCTGCTTGGATATAAATTTCTCTAGCAAATTTGATCTTCCTTATTCTTAGCCAGTTATACATCTGTGCATGTATTATTAATTGTTATGGATCTAATTTTTCCATTGTTCTATATGTGATATTTGTTTCTGGAAATGATTATCCTCTGTTTAAAATTCAAACACATTGTTTCTTTAGCTAATAGCTTACTCTGTCTTCACAGAGATACTTATGTGGTTTTTAGAGAAAGGTTCTGGGATTTTGAAAGTTTTGTATTTTGACAACCGAGCCAAACTCTTACCACATTTTTAAAATAGAATCTCCTTTGATGAAAAGATAAAGCATTATGTTAACCTGTAGCCTTTGGATTTGAAGTCTAAACAGAAGGATAATGCATAAATTGGCTAATTATTTCCTGCTTCTGAGTTAGCTAGCTTTTTACCATTAGCTATAAAGAAGCATACAGCTAACAAAATTCTGTCTTCTAGTAACCAATGAGTAAGAAATTTTGAGTTTTTAAACACAAATCAAATTTTAGAATGGTGCCAAAAGAATGAAGACAGTGGCTTGATAATGTAGCAATTAAATTTCATTAAGAAAAAGAAATTTTGATTTGGCATGTTATTGATATAATATCTTCTACTATGATATTGGGAAAAAATATAAATGAACAATTTAAAAAATTTAAGTGAAACTTGAATAGCAAAACATAAAAACTCCAAGCACGAAAACTTTCTTAGTTTCTTCATTGCAGAAGAGACCAGCCTGCCTGAAGCAAAATGCATAAAAGTAATTCTAAGTAGTTCTGAATCGTAGCATTCATACCAGATCTGTTACTTATATTTTTGGTAGCATTGTTCAGGAAAAATCCATGACCCCAAAATATAAATGAGAACCTCATTAGTAATAATTAATGGCTTATATGAGTGTAGTAATTTACTTTTTGCAAAGTTACTCCTCCATTCAATTAAAAATTATTTGTTAGTCATCTATTATGTGCCTGTGTTAGATAATAGAGCAACATAATCTTTACTCCCACTGAATTTCTACTCTACCCAGGAAGACAAAGCATGAGATGTAATTTCAAATGTGACTATATGTATTATGAAAGGCTATGTACAAATTGCTATGGTAGCAAATACTAAGGGGGACTTAGTCTCAGGGCACATAGATTCTATGTGCTTGTAAAAGAGGGTTTAAAAAAATGTTAGTGTGCTAAAAACCTCTGCACCAGTCTAATTTTAGCTGTGTGTTTCAGTATTCATCACATTCTGTGTGTGTGTATACCTATTCCACTAAACTTAGTTCTTAACTTGGATTGCATAGCAAGAATTCTGCAGGAAAGCCCAGGAAGGAGTAATTTTTTAAAGCTTCTCAGGTGATTCTACCATACAGCCATGACCAAGGACCACCACTCTGTGTCATGAGCTTCTTAAGGATGGAGACACCTGTTGTGCCAAACTTTATGCCTGATGTCTGGCACTGTAGGCTATACAGATTTACTGTACAATGAATACTTGTAAATTGGACTGAATTGATTTGAAATGCCCTGGAGATGCATTATAAACCATTTCCTCAAGAAAGACTCTAAACATTGTATGTCCTCCTTCACTTCTATTCTAGTAACACAAACATGATGAAGACACCCATACCATTCCAGTAAATGCTCTGCCTGCTCTCTCAGGGAGACAAGAAAGATTACAAGCACCAGCATTAAATAGTTGCAAGGAATTTGGATTAAGAAATATTCTATTTCACCCACAGCCTATCTAGTCCACTCAATTCTCACTGCTCATGTCATCTGTTGCTAAAACTGTGTCTTCCCCTTCCAGACATGGATGATCCCATCAACCAACCATGAGCCAAATTTGCTAAACATCAGCCTGCAAAAAAGTATGCTGAGTCTGTGACTTTTCACCTGGCCAATTCTATCAGCACTGCATGCCAGCCAAAAAGACAAAAAGTCCAGTCAGCTGAACTCTGTGAATGGCTGAACTGATTGAACTGCCCAGATATTTTGGCCAGGAAGACACAATCTCAGGCTTCCCCCTTAAATACAAATTCCCATGGAAACCAAACCAGGAGACAGAGTATATTCACTTTATTTTGGGTCTAGTGATCCTCACGGGGCCTTCCCTGTGTCAGTCAGTGCTTTTCTCCATTGCTGGATATCTTTTGAGCCATCACTTTAACCAAGCTCAGACAGCACTTGCTTTGAATAGGCTCCAAGGAGTTTTCCATGGAGAACTTATGTCTATAGAACTGTCTGCTCACCCAGACTTCATAAACCCTTTGTCTATCCAGACAGGGGGAAAAAACCCACATTACACTGTTATTATTAAATTCATTGAGTATGATTCTATTCTTTTTTTTTTTTGTACAGCTACATTCTTCTCTCACCACAATATAAGTAGAACTTGAAACGTTATATCTGCTTTTAAAAACTATTTTAAGGATATCAATGATTTATATCCTAAATAGTCAAATGTAATTTAACCCTTATTTTTCTTAAGAGTTCAGAGTGTTATAAAGTGAAAAAACACATTTTACTGTGAAAAATTACTCTCTATCTGACTTTGCTAAGTGGGGATTCGGGAGCATCAGGTCTTCCACTATTTAATGGAGATGGATTTTAATAATGTCAGTCACTATTAAAAGTGAAATAGAATTTTGTGCTTTAAACATTCAGATTTTTCTTTGCTAACCTAACATATTAGGAGGAATTAAATTCAGTGTAGGACACAGAAACCACACTAAGTGTTCTAAGCGGGGACAGATTTAAAATAGGAAATTTGTCGCTTACAATATTATTGGAAAGGCTCAAGGAACAACTTCTAGGCTGGACCTCCTGGAATGACTTCAAGAACAATTAAAACTGACCCACTAAGGCTGCCACCGGAGCTGAGCTGGAAGAAAGAAACCCCACTGACATGGCTCCAGTGTCTTCTCCACATCGAAGAAGCTGGACAATGGACATTGGGAGTTGTGGTTCTGAGATTGGAAGGCCAGGTCAAAAAGCCTGCACCTCTGCTCCTGCTTCTGGACACCCCAGGCACTGAAGAATGGACAGTGGAACACTGAATTAAGACCTCCTGTTTCCATGATCTTGCTGGCCAGCAACAACAGCTAAAAGCTGCAAAAGGATGGCTTCTCCTCACATCCACCTCCCAAATTTCATGGGAGTCAGTCTAATTGTTGAATTCTCATTTCTTCTAAACCCCAGCTACAAGAACATCTGGGAAATGTAATTAACAGCTTTTCAACCTCTTCAACTAGAGGAAGGATAGAAATTGTAAGTATATATGACACCTATATAAACAATATACAAGAGGCACAGAGTAATATTCATTACTCTGTTCACACATTCAAGTTGGATATAGGAAGAAGATGACAAATTCTGATGAACCAGAGCCCCCTGCTTCATCACTTTTAAAGAAAAATCAAGAGCACTTCACTCCTAAATGCCATGCGTTCACACTATGGTTTCAAGTTCAAATATTAGCTAAAGACTCAACTAACATGTCTTCAGAAAGACAGTCAAAGATCACCCCAGAATATTCTCAGGTCTCCAACTATTTGAATTTCCTACTATTCAGCTTGACTTAGATGTCTAATTTTTGGTTTTAAGATGTATAACCTCAGTCTCTGGGAGTTCATTTTTCTGTAGGACAACCAGAAATTTAGACACAGTTAAGAATTGCCTTTTAACATGTCCGTTCTCCTGAATGTATCTCACTCATAATAATAATAACTGATACCTCAAAGCAAATACAGTATTTTATGATGTGGCTTAGTGGTTTTATTCATGCCTCTTCAGGAAGTCAAGAGACCACAACACAAGTTTGAAAAGAATTAGCCTTCTGTTTCTGATTAAACATGTATTGCTTAAAGCTATAACAAGCGGGAAAAAAAAGTTTATTGCTAATTCATATAAGCAGTATTATTTTTCTGGGCCTTTTAAATAATGAAAGCCATGAGAATAGTGGCAAAGGATGAAAGAAATTAAACACGAGCATTTCGTTTTAAAATGCACTCTGCAACTTTTTTCATTCATACTCCCTTAGTTTTTCTTATACATTCTGTGCACCCAGGAAATAAAACATATCTAGAAAGGTCAATTCATACAAGTTTATTACAGAGCTGGTTAAAACGTGTTTAAGCTAAAACATTGACCCTAGAATAATTTATTTGGTAGAAATTCAATAGGACAAGTCTTATTAACAAAATTGTGTGGGTACTTGTTAGTGTTTCATCTTTGGAATCACTTTTTAAACTAACAAAAGCATTTCTCACAGGTTGCAAGTTGATTCAATGACATACCTATGGTTTTTCTGAGCCACTCGCTTCTAACATTCCTTTGCAAGTCTCCTGGATTCTAATCTACAGAGAACACAGAGATAGAAGGATCCTTATATGTCATGCACATAGTGCATATCCAGCATACCATGGAGTACTATGCAGCCATAAAAAATGAATTAATACCTTTTGCAACAATCTGGATGGAACTGGAGACCATTATCCTAACTGAAATATCTAAAGAATGGAAAAATGAATACCACATGTACTCACTATTCAATTGGAACTAACCAATCAGCACTCATGTGCACAGATGGAAGCAAAACTCAAAGGAAACCATGCAGGTGGGAGGGTGGAGGAGGGGATGGATGAAATCATACCTAACGGGTACAGTGTACACTATCTGGGTGATGGGCACACTTATAACTTTGACTCAGGCAGTACAAAAGCCATCCATGTAACCAAAACATTTGTACCCCTGTAATATAAAAAAAAAAAAAATTTAAGTCTAAAAGTGCCTCATAAACAAAACCATTCAATTTACTAAATCTTGATAAAATGCACATAGGTGTTGGTGAAAATGAAAATCTCAGTTGTCAAAATAATTATTTTTTCCAGGTAATGCAAATAATAAAGTTCTTGTGACATGCACACATAAAAAAGCTGGAAAGATCTGGCAAATTTTTGAATCTTAATTTCCTCAAATACCAAGTTTTTACATATACAAACATATCTGTATATTTGTGCTTTTAGTTTCCATTGGGAAGTTAGATGTAAAGACACAATCTTAGTTTTCTTAAGTATGTGCCCACAGTTATGGATAATAATTTTGATAATGATACCATTCCCTTCAGGCATAATATTTAGTGTAAGGGTTCCAGGAAATGTGTTTTGTCTGTTGCACTTGAATATGGTTGCAAAAAGAACTAGGGAAAAACATTTCAGAATTCATCAGTTCTTCATTTCAATCAGAACACAGAGGAATTCAACAGGACTAGAACTTATCACTGGAAACAAAATATTAAGACAACTAATTTTACTTTATGTACCATGATCTAGTTAATGAGTAAATTTAACTAAGCATATAACATTAAAGGGTGGACAACCACTCCACTTCTTCCACATTTGAAGGGGCCACCAGTAATTCTCACTTCGACAAGGTGTCTCTGCTGTCTCCTCACTCATTCCTCAGGGATTAACAGTGCTTAATCTGAGTATTGAGTTCAGCAGGAGAAACTGAACATATGTTCCCTGCCGTCTTCCTGGCCCCTTAATCTAGGAAGTATAAGGCCTGAAAGAAGCATGCATTCTCATAGGTGCCATTTTGCTTTATGTGCTAAACGATCTTGTCATCATTGAGGAAGCTTGGGGTTTTCCAGGACTGCTGTGATTGGCAATCATATTTTCCAAAATCAGATCTAGTAGTTTTTGTGTGTTTGTTTGTTTTTTAAAGGGTGGTAATTTGGTCTACATCTTTTGAATCTTTTGTCTTCTCACTTGGTTCAGGACTTAGGCAGTGTAATAGAATCCTATTTATTGGCCTCCTTGAACCCAACATAAGATTTAATTTTATATTGCCTGAAAAAGAGTCTGAAGATCCCAAGAAGCCTCAAGTTCATCAAACCATTTGATTTTGCAAATCTACATGCGTTATCCAAAATCTATGTGAATAGCTCTACCTATACAAAAGATCTCCTATAGTTATAGTTTCTATATGTTCTTTTGTTTTAATGAAGAAATAGAGATGGGAAATTCAACCAATATATATTTTTTCCTTCTATAATTCATCATAGACATGTCTCTTTTCATTTAAAACTGTTATTATCAAACTTGAAACACATAGGCCACATATTTAATATAGTTTTGTGCTATTGTCTAATGAAAGATAGACGGCAGACTGATTTATAAGCTTTCTTAATTTCAGAATTGGTTGCTTACTCTGAGGAAAATTCATGAATAATTGAGGAAGGCCTATTTTGTTAATTATGTGAAGATTTGTTTTAATTGTGCTTTCTACTGCCATTTTTAGGCAAAACAAATTGGAATAGAGATTTAGCAATTTTCCAGTTAATTTGATCAATGTAGGCTACCCAGGTTGTTAATTTAGGCAAACAAATAGATGCTGGTTGTCTGAATTAATCAAACAAGTAGATGGTCAACTAATTCCCACTGTCTTTTGTACTACAGAAACACAGTTTAGCAATTTATGCTAATTTCTCCTCCTTTTCTTGTCCATGAAATATAGAAAAATTGCCCAGCTGTCTCCAAAGCCAAAACTAAAAGCTACTTAAACTGATAACATATGCTAGAGATCTCAATATTAAGGCACTGTGGATACGCAACTGTCAACCCACACTTCACAACCACATCAACTGAAGCTCATGTGGCCCACACCCATGGAATTCTGGACCATCTATGTGCTTTCAGTTCCATATCATTCTCTAGGTCAAGGGGATTCTCCATGTAAATAGCTTGTCTCCTTTGCAAAATTTAAAAAAAATGTATGTTACTCTATCTTCACAATTAAAGACAAAAGGAATGTGTATCTGGATAAACAAATAGAAATCTGAAAAGTTCAAAGGCTGCATGACCTTGGAATTTTACATGAATGTCTGGATTACATAATCTTTTTTTTTTAACCTGGATAATATTATTCAAAGAAAATTTTCCTAACATCTTATACCATTAAACTGTAATTTCAACAGTGTCACTATTTATGTGTTTTCTCACTATTGACTCATGCATTCATACATTCATTCAAGAAATGGCACTCACTCTTCATGGAGCTGGGAACAGAGGGAGGAGCAACACAAAACTCCTAGCCTTAAGTTTGAGGCTCCCACTTTGAGGGAGGCAGACCAGAAAAATAACAGGTATCATTAAGTGTAAAAAGTGACCAAAAGAAATGTACATATAGGATACTACAGAAGCGTAGGAAAGTGTACCTAACCCATTTGGTGGTAGTGTTGGGAGAGGGGCGATGACATCTGATCTTGGTTTTGAAGGACAAGCAGAATAAGTAAGAGTTAGTTAGGCACGTGGGGGAGAGAGTCATCATTGCATACAGCGATGGCAGCATGAACCAAAGAGGAAAGAAGCACAATGCATTTGAGGAACTACAAATAGTTCAACATGTTTAGAGAAGAGGGGTAGGTAGGGCAGCCCTGGAGAGGCACGCAGGGAATAGAACTTCATCTGTGATGCCCAGAAGCCTGGATTTTATTCAGAAGGTAATTTGGAGTCAGTGAAAATTGGAATAATTGACAAATTTGACGATGGACTGGAAGTGTTGGCTGAAATAGGGCATGGGGTGCAGGACGATAGGCAGCCTCTTCTATGGCAACCTGGGCAAGGCGCTATTCCTTTAACTGGGATGGGATACAGAGAGTGGAACCGGCTTTGCAGGAAGATAATGAGTTCAATTTTCGATGCGTTGTTATAATTGATGTTAAATTAAATAAATTTAATTGATGTTAAAAGAAGTTAGAGGGCCATCCATGTGGAGATGTCCTCTAAGAATACGTTCATATCATTCTAGAGCTCAAAACTGAGTTTTAGGCAGAAAATCATCCTCATTCACAGACCTGAATGAAGGAGTCACTTTCTGAAAGCTAATTTAAGGGTGTCATAAAATCACATCCGATGCAAAGTATTTCTCCAAGGGGCCTGTATTTTATTTTGTTGGAAGCCATTCCTTCAGAGCCTTCAGAAACGTGCTAAGTTTGTACTAATCTATTTAGGGCATTAATTTGTCCAGGTATGTAACACATTAGCTGGCCTAATTAACATATCATCTTTCACCACTTCCAAATATCTAAATCCTCAGGGAGTTGGATACAGTAGATACATTTTTATTACATGGAAAGGAAAAGTGAAAGCAGGAGCATTTTGTAAGACATTCTCAAACGTCTGTACTTCAGGGCGGCTCTGGGCAAATAAGATCTGCAGGAGGGGAGAGGGTGGACACAGAGAATGCATAGGAAAGAGGGTGGCTGGCAAGTACCAAAGAAAAATAGCCTTGTTTTTTGAAACTCAAAAATAGTATCAGTGACTGAAAAGAACCATGTACAAAATTTTGCATTTTCTTCAATAACAATTATGGGCAGTTGCCGTTTTCATCGTTATTTTCCAAATCTACCACCTGTTGGGGTCATAGTTTGCCAAAAGCTATGGCTCTGAATAGGAGCTCTGTCTCCTATTCTATACTAAATATTCTAGCCAACAGTTTTCTCTGCTCTGAGTTTTTTTCTGCATTCTGTGCATGAAATTTGTGAAGAGAGTGTACCCTGCACATTAAAATCCACAATGCCTACAAGAGAGATGATTAATGCACTGAAAATAAGAAGCCATTGTCTCTAGCAATAACTTGCCAAAAATATAACCCTAGAGTCGTAAGTGGGTTTGTAAAGCAGAAAATGTTCATCTCAAACCCCTTTACTTCTTTCTTCCCCCCTCAGGAATGCCTTCTTCCCTTTCAGCCCTGATATCTAGCATCCTCATGGAGTTTCTGACTTCTCATTCAAATCAAGTCTCAGAAAAAAAGTCCAATAAACCCATTCATGCTAATACATTACTCATACATCTTGAATGATATCCTTTCCTGACATTTGCATCACAACACAGAAACATCATGTACAAAAAGGAAATCACAGGCACTTTAATAACAGAGGAGTAATCATGTATCCCTTTAAAACATGTCTCTGCCCACACAAGCTGGTTCTCTTCAGGGCACTTATTGTTGGTCTTGGAAAGCAACAGCTTTGGATCTGTTCAAGAAGAGTTGACTGTAACAGGGAGTTACAAGAAATCATCATTGGCAGTTTGAAGAGGGACAGTGCCTTTGCTGCACCTGTAATCTCCTCCTTAAGAGACTGGAGGAAGGAGGGGGGGAGTTAGAAACAGTGACCATGTTCACCTGAAGGCAGCCTAACTGTGATGCTTCTAGGGAAAAGCAGTTTGAAAATACCTTCTTTTGAGAGTCTCTAAGCTGGTGGTACCTCGCAGTGTCAAGAATGGGGTAAAGGGCTGAGGGAGAAACTGAGATGCAACAGAGAACGAGAGAGAGAAAAGCTCTGCCCTCAGGAAGCCTGCAACTCAGAGGGGAAGAAGATGGCAAGCAAGGAGACGCAAACAGTGCCTCTCCACGAACACCTCTTCCCAAGGAGGGCTTCCCCTATTTTTCTATTGTGTCATACAGAATCCACAACGTCCAGATTTCTGACCTATAGAAACCGTGAGATAGCAAGT
Organism: Daubentonia madagascariensis; assembly: GCA_023783475.1. Taxonomy (NCBI): domain Eukaryota; kingdom Metazoa; phylum Chordata; class Mammalia; order Primates; family Daubentoniidae; genus Daubentonia; species Daubentonia madagascariensis. Next base: position 30,135,725 of record JAKFHU010001684.1, read on the forward strand.
CTGTGGTATCATAAGCTACTAAATGTATGATAATTTGTTATACAGCAATAAAAACTAATACAGGACAGACCAATACAATAAAAGTGAGGAGAATTCCCATCTTCCTCTTTTTACTAACAAGGTTTGTGCATAGTTTGTGGATAGTCTTACATGTGGCACAATTTAAACAATTTATAGGTAACATTTTTTCCTGGATTAATCCATTTGGTCTGCAGGCGGAAGGAACAGGAGAGACAATGGCCTCTTCCCTTCAGAACCAATCAAGGGACTATAAAATATGCTAAATGCCAATATGCCAAGGAAAAATGCAAATTTAAGAAGAATATTCCAGAGAACAATATCAGCCAGTTCTACTAGTGGCAAACGTATGGAGAAATAAAGAGAGACAAATTTAAGTTCATGAAATAGGGAAAGCAACCTACATTGGGGATGAGTATTTTCCTGTTCCCAATATACGACTGAGTTGTGGGAAATCAGAACAGTCAATAGAGAAGCAGGCAAAACAGGAGTCTTTTTTTCTCTCAGAAACCCTTCCCTTGATGCAAACGGAACTTCGTTTGTCCACTTAATGCAGTCACAGCAGGATGAAACCATATCATAATTCTTAATGCCAGGAAATTTAGGCCAAATCATGAGCAAGCTATTCTTTTAAAACATCTGCTATGTTTAGAGTCTTTATAATTTATTTAACCTCCTGGAAAGAATAACATATACTAGCCTGCATCTTCCAAATTCACAATGTTTGGGCTTTTTTAAAATGTTGAAATAAATGTTGGAGTAGTTTTAATTAAAACATGCTAAACTCACCTTCTTCCACCCACAGTGTTTATGCTTTCTTCTTTATCACTCTATCACCTAAGGAATTGCCCTGGAGGAGAGAAAAAAAGAGGGCACTTTGAAAATTATATATTACAATAATTTCATATTTCATTGATGATATTATTAAAATGGTGATATCATAGTTCAACTTGCTGAGTTATGTTATTTCAACTCTCCCGTTTCTTAGAACACGGATTAGCTAACACATATGCATAGACTCCTAGAGGGTCCCCACCACCTGCCTGTTGTGCAGGTGAGAAAACTGACTTCAGCCCCGGAGTCATTAACGACTTTCCTGTGATACTATAGGGAGACAGTGACAACGGCTGATGAGGGAAATATTTTTAGGTGAATGTTTTTGTTTAGGAAGCAGAGTCAATTTCCCATCACTGTGGACCAAGGTTTACACACTAAAGCAAAAAGAACCTTTCACCCTTTCCCAGCCTCTCAGCTTGGAGCCAGGGGTGTGTGGAAGCTGAGCTCATTCCCAAGAAGAAGGGAATCAAGGTGAAAAGAATTCAGCTCTACCCAGGACAGACAGAGTGCTGGCTCTGAGCACAGTGGGCAAACTTTTTCTGCAAAAAGTCAGATAGTCAATATTTTTGGTTTCTAAAGACATGAAACAATAGACTCTAGGTACTTTTACGACAAGTGAGAAAACAAATTTCCACAATGTTTTTGTTGATGAAAATAAAAATATAATGGAGTACAATTTTTGGAATATAGGTCTACTAATGAGAAAAATTGAATTGCTTGGGAGAAGGATAACATTTCGCCTAAGGGAGTTCAAAGGTAAAAACCACCTGTAGCTTGCAAGCCGTATAAAAACAGGCAGTGAGCTGGATTTGACCCACAAGCTGTAGAGTACCCACCCTCCTTTCGAGTGTGGCACTGTGTACTACTATCCAAATATCCTCCCACCTAGTAACAGGAAAACCTGTAAAAGGTTTCTTAAGACAGGTGGTATAAAATGTAATGTTTTTCAGGGAGGAAAGCTCTTGTTATTTTAAGGCCTATAGCAAAAACAGCAGCTATACCACTGAAAGAGACCACAGCGCTGCAAATTGAAAACAACGTGAATTGGAACATTAGGAAGACCCTGAGAAACGTGACAAGAATATGTGCATGCTCAAGGGGTTGTAGCCACATGAGGCCTCGGTCCAGCCTTTCTCCATGTAACTATTCATAAAGCAAAGGCCTCTAAAATTGTTCTCAGACTACGCAATGTATTCCTTCAGTTGAATTCCTCCAAGGCAGCTTGCCCTGGAGGAAGAAGGGCACATATTCATATTTCCATAACCATTACACTGGTTCTCAAACTTTGAGCTTTTAACACGGAGATTCTCCTGCCTGTCCCAGGGCTCGATCAGGTCATTCTATTCTAATTGCTCAAAGGTAGTCAGTTTTCTAAGAAAGAGAGAATGGGATGAAAGGGCAGGAATTTTTAAGTTTTTGGAGATAAGAGTGTAAGGATAGTGTGGTGTTCCAGGGAGAAGGAATGTAGAGAGGGAATGTTCACTTACCAGATACACATTTGCTGAATGGTTGTTTTAGAACTTATGGGTCATGCCATTAATGGACGTGTTACTGATGGGGTACAATGTCTCAAGAGTCCAGTGGACAGCTAAGATTGTAGGCCTTAGAAACGTTGCTAAATAAAAATGTGGGAGGATTCTATACATAATTTTGCTCCTAGAAGGAATTTTGTCCAACACGATGCAGCTGCCACCATCCTCATGAACATATTAGCTTTGAGACCTTTGTGATCACTGAGTAATAGCAGACCCTTGTGTTGACTAAGGACAGTGGTTGCTGGATTTAGAATGTGTACAGCTCCCAATGACTAACTATGCATCACTTCCTCTGCTTCATAGTCATAAACCCAATAGGCCCTTCTGCCATGTGAGACTAGGAAAGCTTTGTCAAGAATGAAGGTACGAGATTTTACCCTACTTGCAAGCTAACAGGTTAGCCTGCCACAATTTCATGGAGAGGGGCAGAAGATACTGGACTCCCAGATCAAAGAGAAAAGGCTTTATTACTCAAGGCACAATGAGCAACATTGGCTTCATGTTTTCCCAGGTGGATGCAGCATGCACATTACATATGTGGCATAGATGAGCAACCCCTTACATACAAACCCCAGTTTTTAATAATGAGCTGCAGGTAAACTGCCCAACTTCTGCCCCAGAGAGAGACATTGTCTTTATTAGACTGGACAGTAAAGAAATCTGCCTTCTCCATAGAGAAAAGTTATCTCTATCCTCCAAGACTGTGCTACAAACATCCTTGAAAATATCATCTAGCGTGATAGTCATCAGTGCTTCTATTTGCAAGGCAAGCAGAAAAATGAGAGACCCAGGGAAAACTGTCTCCAACATGCCCAGACTTACTTAACTACATCAATGTTACATTCCCTCTTGAACTTCCAGATAATAGATAAATTGCATCTACCTAATTCTTCCCTTTCTCCTCACTTCCCAGCACACTAACATTTATTGATTAGACAGTAAGCAGCCATTATAAGACATGTCTTTATTCCTATGCAGCTCAAAATTAGTAGGAGGAAATATTGAGTGAGTCATGACTTTTAACCACTCCAAAGAAGAATACCTGAGCCAAGCCATTCTCTATTGCTCAGATTCAATTTTTGCTTGCATCTCACTGAACAGAACTTAGTGGCATAGCCTCCTATAGCAAAGAAGGCTGAGAAGTGAGTACACTGTTGCCTGGAATGACATCAGTGTCTCGTTACTAAGAAAGATGGGGAATATGAATATTGGATGTAATGAGCATTTCTGACACAAGAAGGAAACCTATAAAAGCTATCAGGGATGATACATCTTTGGGAAATTATTCTGCAGATACAAAACTAGTTTTCCTCAAATATGAATTCTGTGTTCCTGTCACATGCTGGGTAATTATGTAACTGAACCATAAGAAATTAGGAAATTAGGTTCACCATGCTTCCCTTTTCTATTAAACAAAAATAAACAAAAAGACTAAATCTCAGTTTAGTAATTACATGTACCATCATGTGGTAACCATCACGTGGTAATAATCTGAGATAATACAAGATTAAAGCAAGGTCACCAAATTTTCAAATGCTTGCAAGATACCAGACAATTTTATACTACAGACTCAATGGTATTGAAGGTTATTTCAAGAAAATCTTCTAAGACTCAGAACTCAGAGATAAAGGACAAGGAGATAAAAGTAATGAATGAAAAATAAAACAATCTAAAAATAGTTGAATTCTCACAACCACATATTAGAAATTTCAGAAGGAGAAGCAATAATCAATGAAATGATAGTTGTGAATTTCCCAGAACTGAAGAAAGATTAAATGTTAAAACATTTTAATGAAAGTAGAAACATAACTATGCTAAAAAAATATTTAAAGTTTTTCCAAAGTAAAGGGGAAGAAACAGATGAGGTGGGAAAAAGTGAGTGTATTCTCTTCCACAAATATCAAATTTAAGAAGATAAAGAAGCAAAATTTCTAGCGTTCAAAGGGGAGAACTTTGAGATCCAATACTTCTATGCCCAACCAAACTAGAATTTAACTGCTAGCACAACTGAACAGTATTTTTATACATGCAAGGATAATGCTACCCATGTGTTCTCCCAGGAAAAAAAAAGCTGGAAAAGTACTTCATCAGTTGCGGAAATGAACAAAAATAAGATTCCCATGATATGCTAGTAAGAGGAAATTTAAAAAGCAAGTTCAAATCATGTGTTGTAATATAGACATTTTGTTTTTAAAAAAATCTGTATTCTACATGGAAAATCCTGGAAACATGTAAGTGATATATTAATAGTGACTATTTTTCATTCATGGGAAAAATAATTTTCAATATCCATAGTGTATAACTGAGCTGTCCAATATGGCAGCCACTGGCACATATGGCCAGCAAACACTTGAAATCTGGCTGGTCCCAATGACACGAGAGATGTGCTACAATGTACACCAGATTTCAAACACTTAAAAAATGAATGTAAAATATCTATTTGATAATTTTATATTGATTACATACTAAAATAATCATATTTTAAGGTATTAGATAAATAAAATTTATTATTTAAATTAATTTCATCTGTTTCTTTTACTTTTTTAACAGATGTGACTGCTAGAAAATCTTAAATTACATATGAGGCTCTCATTTTATTTTTTTGGACAATGCTGATCTATACTTTCTGCATTTTCTGAACTTTTATAGTACATATCCATGCATATCCATTATTTTTATAATAAGAAAATGAAGTTCTTGTTAAAATACTTTCAGTTAAAGGCTAGATAATAGCAATACTGATTAATGAAAATATATGTGAAGAGCCAGGCACCCGCATGGCAATTCTCCAGTAATAAAATTGGAAAAACATATGATAATGTTGGACAGATAGTAAATGTGGTCAGTCAGATAGCTACAAATACATTGGTCCATACAAGTTGTTCCCAAGGTCTAAAGAATTTGTAAAGGGTTTATCTATTTAGAAAATGCTTTTGCACATCTATCCATTCTACTCTTTCAACAATGAGTTGAAAAGGGCCAGGAACCTTTTCTTATTATTATGTCCACCACTCAGATGAGAAACAAGAAGAACAGAGACTTCAAAAAACAGTCAACTTCATAAGTTTGAGATGGCTCCAGGACCTCAACTGGACCTTTGGTTCCATGTTCTTTCCTTTCCATTGTCCTGTCCCTCAGTGGTTTTGCATGCTGTCCCCAGCCTCTCAAAAGAAATCTAAAATTGTTGTCCCCTCTGATGAAGAGGAGCCCTCCCTGAATAAAACTGTGTCTTGTTTGATTTGGAAAATTGCACATTGCAATTGTTATTTACCTAAGAATAAAAATTAGCTTTGTCTTTGGACATTGCTATGGTCTGAAGGTTGGTGCCCCCACCCCCAATGCATATGTTGGAACCTAATACCCAATGTGATAATATTAAGAGGTAAGGACTTTGAGGGGAGATGTAGTCATGAGGGCTCCACCCTCATGAACAAGATTAGTGCCCTTATAAAAGAGGCGCTAGTGAGCTCCCTTTACCTTCCACCATGTGAAGGCACAGAAAGAAGGTACCATCTTTGAAGCACATAGCAAGCCCTCTTCAGACCCCGAATCTGCTTCCACCTTGGTCTTGGACTTCCCAGCATCCAGACCTGTGAGCAATAAATTCCTGTTGTTTGTAAATTACTCAGTGTAAGGTATTTTGTTACAGCCATCCAAACTGACTAAGAAAGGTGTTCAAAAACTGGGGTATCACCAGAATCTGAAGTCTATAGAACTTCCTGACTGGAATGACCATGGCCAGAGCAACTCACTCCTTAATTTAAATAATTACTTGGGTGATAGGTAATATCTGATAAAAGACAATTTTTTTTCGGGAATTTGGCATAATATAGCTTATGGCAGAAGAGGTGGTGAATTGTGCCTTGTTTATTGTTGTCAGAGAATCCAATGAAGGAAATGCTCATTGATGGGTAGAATAATTCAAGTTCACAAGGAAATGAGAGAAAGTGTTTACTAACTAACCTGAAAAAACTCCAGAAAGAAATTCAAGGAAATTATGGAGGATAAATTCAAGTATCTATTATGTGGAATAAAATAAACATATCTGAGGGGAAGGCATCAAAGTTTTAATGTTTGGCTTTATCAAAGGCCAAAAGGACAAACTATGTAAATTTCTTTTTTGGCCAGTACCACACTGGAGGTTTGGAGTAATGTGACTGATGTCTTTTAAGAAAACAGAGGACTGGAAAAATAATAAACTTTTAAAAAAAATTTACAACTGAGACTGAAAAATGCAATTATTACTTGTGGACATTTAGATATCTAAGCATTCAAATAAAGTAATAATTTGGGGCCAAGCTTGATTCAAATTTTTAGAAATAAAAAAACCATGGGATTGCATTTATAGAGTGAATGAATACTTATAAATATTTGTGAATAAATACACTTCAAAGTGGATAAATTAAATTTCTTCTAACAATTATTCTGGTAATGGGGGAAAAAAGGTTTATGACTCTAGTAATCAGATGTAAGACATAATAAAGAGAGCACTTAGGTAATGCTGGATGTATGAATTCAGGAACTTGAACTGTCTTAAGACATTTATAACTAGACAAAGTTGCTGTACTAAATTGAATACTCTCTCAGCTCAGCTGGACAGAAGCACATATATCCCTGCATTTTCCTGAACTAATGGAAACACTGAAGAGAAGACAGCATGGGGTAGTGGACCCATCTCTGGACTAGAATCTTGGCTTTAAATTCAGGCTCTTTCACCCGTTAGGTCAGTGCCTTTCCACAAATTAATAAAACCCTCTGAGTTATTTAAATAGCAGGTACCACCAAAGGATATGGATACAAAGATGCAATGAGATAATTTACCTACGTAAGAGGTGGTGGCAGGTAATAGGCTCTGCATCAGTCAGAGTTCCAGCAGGGCACAGATGGTTCTACACGCTCTAATGAGGTGACTGAGAGAAATTAAATCGAAGGCACTATTTACAAACAGTGGGAAGGGTGGAAAGAAATAAAAAAGAAACATTGGCAAACCCCAGGCAAGAAAAATGGGAGCTAGAGCTGACGTGAACAGCAATTTCCAGAACCCAGCGAGCTGCGGCTTCAGTGCTAGGCACAGGAGGAAAGACAGTTTGCCTAAAGACAGGTGGCCTACAGTGGAAGAGAAACAGCTCTAACTGCAGCCCAGCCGGGAGACAGCCAGGGGAATCCGCAACCCATCCTCTTCCATCATCAGCTCTCCCGCTGGAAACTCACTTGGCTGCACTCAACCAGAAGCCAGAGGAAAGTACATGGCCACCAGCAGCGTGTAGAGGTCCCATTTATACACAAACTCACTAGCATTTGCTGTTGTCTTTCTGATAAAAGCCATTCTAACTGGGGTGAGATAATATCTCATTGTGGTTTTGATTTGCATTTCCCTTATGACTAAGAGTATCTCTCTTTAATCTTTACTTTTTTATGTACATGTCCTTTTTCACATAAGTAGCCTATAAAATTTTCTAGGGTATGAAACATGTCCAATACTTCTTTTTCATCTCATACAAGTAGCCTGAACTTCATAATTCACAAAAACATATATTAATAAAGTTGATAAATTTTAGCAGAGAAAGAAGGCACTGAAAAAAAAAATTTGACCTGAGTTTTAAGAAAAGACGTAAGTCCTACCTTGAGTTGAGTATCATATCATATGTTTTGGAGTTAAAAAAAAAAAGTAAGGTTAGTAGACCCACTATGCCAATTTGTTACCGAAATGAGAGAAGCAATTGGAAAAAAAATAGGAATGAAATAGAAATATCATATGACACAGATTAATATGTAGAAATCTGAATGTAGATCATGATTAATCTCTTATAATTGTACATTCTTCCCATTCTTGTTCTATCTATGCTCTAATACAAGTTTCTCTCTATCAAATTTCCCCCTTTTGTTTTTTAATGATTTTATTGAGATGTAATTGATATACAATAAAACATGTTTAAAGTATTTTAAAAAAAAGAAGTCGGAGGACAAGGGAGCTCAGTGGATGCCTGTCACAGGCACCACGGGAGAAGGAGAAAGAGAAGTAAGGTACCATTGTTGCCTCAGTTATGAAGAAGTTTATTACCCCCCAGCTCACAGACACAATCAGGAGGAGAGCCCTCCGCTGCACAGAAGGCAGATGGGCTATAATGTTGCAGACGTTGCGCCCCCAACACAGCTGGCCACCTCCCCTTGCCCACACGCACATTTCAAAACTAGGAGGATGGAAACAGGGATAAAACGATATGCAAACTGAGAAAAGAAGAGGAGGCCAAGAAGTGTGTGGTAGGGCCCATTCTTCCTTGGAAAATTACAAATTCTGATGGTCGATCAGCAACTGGGTAATGGCAGAGTCCATGGTTTTTTGTTTGTTTGTTTGTTTGTTTTCAATTACAGCTTACTTTTTATTTTATTTTATTTTATTTTATTTTATTTTATTTTATTTTATTTTAGGGACAGGGTCTTGCTCTGTCACCCAGGCTGGAGTGCAGTGGCATGATCAGAGCTCCCTGTAATCTCAAACTCCTGGGTGCAAGTGATCCTACCTCTTCAGCCTCCCAAAGTGCTGGGACTATAGTCATGAGCCTCCCCGCCCAGCCTAACTTACATTCATTGAGTACTTACTATGTGCCAGGAAATAAATGATCTATGTATTTTTCCATTAATCCTCATAAGAACCATATTAGGTAAAATTAAGAATCAGTTTCAAAATAAAGATAATTTCACTGCCACTAAAGCCATGGTCTTTTCTTCCAGGTTGCTGGATTGAATAAAATCACAGGTAAATTGTCAGCCTACCCTCCCACTCCCACAAAGGATTGATTTCTGGATTTTAGCAGAAGAGAGAGTAAATTTAGTAGCTAAATGTACCTCACATCTACTCTTCCCACAAAGCCAATGTCATGAAATGACTGTAGTTACAAGAATAGCTTTTTTTAATTCTTTGATTCATTTTATTCTTTAAGCATTAAATAACAACTCATCCTGTGCTAGATGGTGTTAGACCCTGAGGCATAAAGAACATGTATCAAGTCCTGTTTCTAGAAGGGTTCAATCTGAATGCACATGCCCTAACTTAGGCCATTTAAATCAACATTGGGATGCTCTCTGAGTTAATTTATTCTCTATATCCCCTCCACTCACTCCCACAAGCAAATTCAGTGGGGTGAACTGAGCTCAACACTTTTTTAAATGCATCACTACACATGATAAAGATATTAAGACTCTTTTTATTGTGATTAATGGACATTCTATTCAAATTATCACAGCTTTAAAAAAAATCCATATCTCATGTAGCTGGGAATACCATTGATATGGCTCAAAAAATGGAAGGAAAAACAACAGGAAACAAGATCCATTCATCATCCATCTCTCAGCTCTGTCTTTGATTGGTGGCTTTCTGCAGGCAGGTTCTCTGCGTAACAGGAAACATGTTTGCCAGCAACTTAATTTTGCATCCTCCCAAATGAAGGAGACAGTTTTCTCTCCACATGTCAATGCTTTAACAGAAAAAATTACTCTGGTTGGCCCTACATGGGACATATGGCAACCCCTGGACTATTAATCACAAGGTCTGCATGACAGGTAGACAGGGGAACTCCAGGAGGGTGAGAGTCAGGGCAGAATGGGCTTGTCAGGATCCATGACCAGAATGAAGAAGGAAGGCATTCTGAGAATGCAGCCCACTAGAATCAAAGTCTGAAAGCCATCATGCTAGATAAATATTTTGTGAAATGAAACATTATACATTAGTCCATTATGACTCACATCATGTCTACTATACAAAAGTCCTGGAAAGTGGTAGAAAATAGAAAGATTGAAAGTGGTTTCAGGGATAAAAAGAACTAAATATGATTGCATGATCTGTCTCTGTTCTTGTTAAAATCACATCTACAGGAAAGATTTTATATGTTTTTGCTCTTGTCTGTTTTCACTACAATCTGCCGTGTGAACTATGCCTGCCTCTTATGCTTTGTGAACTAGAGAACTTGCTGTCTTGTCATTGCCTTAGACTTTCAGAGATGGGCAATTACAAAAGCCTCCAGGACTTTTCCCCTGTTCAAAAGCCTTGTCCACTGTGCCAGAGGAACTCAGTTTGGGACGCGTGCCTGGAGGCCACAGGTGCATTTCCTCCACGAAGAGGGTGGGATGAGAGACAACCCAGGGAAAGGATCGGTGGAGGGCGAGCCGAGAGCAACCACAGCTGTTCTCTTCACTGTTTAGCTCTTGGCTTTCCCTCCCTGCGTAGATTTTAATGTGAATTAACTCATTAATAAACAACTTGTCTTACCTTTCCCTCTCCATCATCTCATAACATGCACAGCACGTGAAGCAAACTAGAGAATTTCCTGGAGCTATTGCTTGGTCATTTCTACTTTCTCTCTCACCTTAGCGTCTTTACCCTATTTTTGCTCATTAAAAGTGTGTAATATTGAGAAGAAACAGAAAGAATGAAGGATGGGGGACGTGCTCTTTCTTGCTTGTTTGCGTTTCTCCATTTCTTGTCATCCTCTTTCGCCTGTCAGGCCTTGGCCTACGTGTCCATTTTGTACCAGCGTTTCCTACTCCCTAATGATAAATATTCACCTCTTACCTTCTGAGTTCCTCTAATCTCCCCACTTGGGACCAGGAAAATCTAGACGAGAGACTATGAATGGCTTGTGATGTAACTTAACAAGGCACCTAAGAATGTTTGGGAAGACCCCAGTATTCACTATAAGTAACAGGGTTTGTACAGATCTGAGTTCTATTTCAGTAAAATTTATAATCTTTGGAATCCATTAAACCTAGTCTAACTTTCGCATTATAAAAGACTTATTCAACATAGAAAGCACTATTTGATAAATAGCATGCAAGGAGTACAGGGCACACATGTAGTAGTAATACAGAAAAGGAAAGTGTTACTGCTGGGACAGCACAAATGATGTCACCATTGTGCAGGACTGTAAGAGTCAGAGAGCTCAAGGTGGTGGCCACCAGCCCTTCAGCGGCAACTTCCAGTTAGTCAGAGTCATGACCAATGACAGAGAGCAAAGCATGAAAGATGTATCAGCAATAAGTCAGGAGCAGGAAAATGGAAAAAGTCTTTAAAAAGTAATAACTCAGAAGCCAGGGATGAAACCAGGAACATGGGTCACAGCTGGGAGAAATGAAGCTGAAGGTGGAGAAAGCATGGAGGAGTTGAGTCACAGGCCAAGGAACAAAAGCCAGGGCACAAGGCACGGAACACCATGAGTCAGCCATCCTCAGGGTAACGAGCAAAGACAGCCTTTCCATGAAAAAGCTGCCTTTGGAGGTGCTTGACGTCTGGGCCTTCAAGTCTTACGTTAGCAGGGACCTGCCTCCTGACACTTGAGAATCTGGTGGAGACAAGGACCCCAGTGGAAGTAGTTTTAGAAGAATTCAGATCCCAACAAAGAGGAAAGGGGGATATTATTTTGAAATATGATCATGTGACAAAGAAACTAGTTGAGAAGGCAGATGGGTCCAGATGGTAGAGGACTTAAGGAGGAGCTAAGTTAGTGAATTCAGATTCTGACGTTTCTTCAGAAAATTGAGTAACATCATACAAGCAGAATCGTGTGTAGAAAATAAAAGCTTTCCTCTTGTACTTTGAACCTCTGTTTTATTTATATTTTCAATGTCTGATTGCACAGTCATTTTTCAAAATCATATGGCCTAGCAGAAATCATACATCTTATTAAATGCTATATGTCTTGGTCCATTTTGTGCTGCTGTAACAGAATACCACAGACTGGGTGATTTATAAAGAGTAGAGATTTATTTTTTACAGTTCTGGAGGCTGGGAAATACAAGGTAGAGAGGCCCATGTCTGGCTAGGGCCTCCATGGCAGAAGGCATGAGGGCAAGAGAGCATGAGAGAGAGAGAGCAAGAGAGAGGAAGGAAGGAAGGAAGGGGGCTGAACACTTCCTTTTATCAAAAATCCACTCCTAAAATAACTAACCCACTCCAGCAATTACAGCATTAATCTATTCACAAGGGCAGAGCTCTCATGACCTAATTACCTCTTAAAAGTCCCACTTCTCAAAACTGTTGCATTGGAAATTAAGTTGCCAACACATAAATTTTGGGGGCACATTCAACCCAAAGCATTATGATAGTGTAAAGTTTAAAAAATATGTAAAGAAATGAATCCTTTTTCCAACATTGCCCAAATTCTGTTTTTCAAATTATTAATATATATTCTTATACATATGTATGCATGTTTGTATATTTATTTGTCTGTATATGTGTATATTCCAATAAATTTGAGAAACACTAGGAAAATAGTATTTCACAGCTTTCTTTACTTCATAACTACTGTCATTTTAATCTACAAGAGTGATATCTATTTGTACTCTTTTCCCAAATTGTTCAACCCTGTGCAATGTGTTCTTGAAGCATCTATTGACATCTTTCCTGAGCTAGTATTCACTGGAACATCAGTTTGGGAGATTCTGTTGTAGTCTACTGGCTTGTTCCTAAGAAACCAAGCAGTTTGACTGATTGTGTTCACCAAAGGGATGGTTTGGAATAAAGTAGCTGTTCAGGGTAGAATCTACCATTTCCCAAATTGCCAAATTCTTGGTATAGTTCCTAAGAAAATGTTTTATGTGTAATAAACTAAAAGTCTTCTTGAGAGAAAAATTCCCTGCTTCCAGAATTCTGAAGGCACATCAGGATCTTTTGTGCCTTGTAATAATTATTTTCAAATTCCATTTTGCTGGTAAGACACAGAAACCCAAGTTTTAAAAACTGCTTCTTAACAGATGGCCACATAACGGGAGTTTGTGTATCTTCTGCAATGACTGTATATTCATATACATATACATACACACACACACACACACACACACACACACAGAGAGAGAGAGAGAGAGAGAGAGAGAGAGAAAGAAACTTCGATATACTCCTTAGAATGGGTTTTAATTTTCTTTTAACCTTGGTCATGGATCAATGTATTGTATTGAGCCTAATGTGTCTGATAAACTCTGCTCTTCTACTAAAGTGAGTCAAAAGGTGAAACTATTTTATAAAAAACTGTTTAAGCTCTATGCAAATACAAATGGTATCATTCAGTATATTTTGTTGTAGACAATACATTAGCATCCTTATTTAACTGAGTAGCTTAATCATCAAAATCACTTATTCACCTGAAATACGTACTCTTTGGGTATGTATCTACATTAAAACCAAAGTCACATGAATAAAACAGATATAAATCAAAATTTCCATTGATTATCATTGATCTTGCAGTCACATTGTGTAGACCTGTTCCATTAAATTGGAACAACTGGTCCATCCACCTCCAGTTTCTGAAAAGATAGAGATTTTTTCCCCCTAAGGTTATGTTATTCACTGCATCTCATAAATGTCTTATGTAACTTATTCACTCCTGCTGGTAGCTCAAATTTTTTGTCTACCACATCCTTCTATAAAACCATGACTGGAAAGTAAAGGGAGAGGACTGGATACCATGTCTGTGACACAAACTGTAGACTCATAATTGACCAAAGCACAGAATCTGAGCATTTTTTTTGTTACTCTGAGAATTGAAAGCATGCTGTTGACATATACAGTCAATAAATCAAACACATGTAATCTTGGGTTCCTTCCTCAGAGTTCACTTGTGGGGTTTCAAATAAAAATTCCCATATTCTGAATTCAGCTCATTGAGACCTCAATTCTGAACATAGTTTAATTATTGAACTATGGCTATTGTTAAAAACGTCACAGGTGAATGTTAAAAACAGTTGCTAAAAGATAGTACTGTTCACCAAGCACTTTTGCCTGATTTCTACATATGTAGTTGATAGCTTGAGGGTTTTTTTCTTTGTTTTGCCTTGTTTTTGTTTTTGCGCTTTGCCTATTCGTAAGACTCTCGGGGAAAAAAATCTGTCAACATTTACAGCAGGAACTTAAAACAAACTGAGCAATATATGAAAACATTGAACCTACTAATTGGCTGAAAAGTAACCAATTTCAAAAAAAATAAGTAACTAGAATATAAGCTTTAATCACAGGTTAACCTATATGTTTTCTAAAGCTAGGAAAATAAAACACAATCAGAATATCCAAATATTTTGCAAACACAACCAAGACGTTTCATTTGGTCCAAGCCCCTGATTTATAGACCATTATAAACAATTGGGCAAAGCACTACGCTGCTGGAGCTTCTTCAAAAGAATGATGCAAATAGCAGGAAGAAAATTAATAAGCAACAGATGCATGCATGAGCATTCTGTGTAACTGGCTGTGAGTACAGCATGTGCTGTTTTGTTTGTGCGTGTGTTTCCTCGACACATGCACTCTTTGTATCTGTAGATATCATACAAAATTCACCACCACAAAAGAGACTTGAATCTTATCAACAACTATAATTTTAACAGAAGTCAGAAAGACAAGTACCCACGGTGAGAAAATATATTTTTTTCTCTCAGCTGCCTACACTTTTTCCTTTGAAAACAAACAAATTATGGATAAGAAGAGGCAAAGCAATGATTTGCCAGAGAATCAACTGATGGATTTGGTTGTGAGACAGTTTTTAAATGTGAGAATCAGTTCCATCCAAGGGTTCACCTTTGTTTCAAACCACTTGTTTCTTGTGTACCGAGGAGAATTTTCCACACGGAAGTCTTCTGATTGACTCTGAATAGGTTAGGCATCCACCATCAGCCCCTGCTCCTACCTTTTCCATGCCCAACCACTTATAAAAGTGAAAGGCAGCTAGAGCTGAAAAAAATAATCAGATTGAATGTGCTTGTCTTCAGTTAGAAAAAAAAAAAAAAAAAAAGGTTGAAGATTGAATTATTTCCATCTCACATTGTTGTTATTTTATTCTTTATTCATTATCTCTACAAATATCCAGTAAGTGCCTACCAGGTACCAGGTACCTCATAATGAGTATGAGGATGAGAGACACAGTTTCTGTTTTCATAGAATTTGCATCAAGGATAAAAATATATACAGTAAATTAGTTTTGACATCCAGCCACTGATTAGTCTTACCAATTCATTTGATATACTTATTGAAATATTCACGCATCACTCATTCAACAAACATTTATTCTTACCATGTCTGGTTATGCCAGATACCATTATGTTAAGCCCTGAGGTAGGTATAAGAAGCAAAAATACCATTGTTCTGGATAAGTTCAAAGCCAACCATATAGGATAGGCATGCAAACATGTCATACTAGAATGTGCTAATACAAACATGTACTGACACAATGCCATGCACATAGTAGGCATGGAAAAGAAAATGTGCTTGATGTAATAAGAGTACACCAAAGAGCTATATGGCCACAGAGGAGCTGACTAATTCTGTCTGATGGAGCTGTAAAAGTTTCCATAGAAGAAATGGCAGTTTATTTGGGTTTTCAGGGATGAATACGTATTTCCCAGATGGTGAAGAATAAAAATACTGATCTGGGAAGAGGCAAGATCACATGCAAAAGCACAGATTATTCTACACTAGGAATGTGTGGAATAATCACTCATGCCCAATCTCAAGTTCTAAAATTCTAGTACAGATGGATATACTCTGTACATTATATCCTCAGGGAAATTTTAGTTTCCCAAATGAATTTATGCTTCTTACTGCTGTAGAGAATTAAAGAAATAGGAAACTAGAAGTTGGGAAAAGGAAGCATCAATAAATCATAAGGTAGAGAAAAAAGAGAGGCTAGTTTCATTATATTCTTTCAATGCAATGAAATTGTAGGAAAGAGAAAAGGGAACTCAGAGAGGATTATCCCAGTCCCCGCCATTGAGCTTTTTGGGTTATGGGTGGAAACATCCCTGAAGTTATGGATGGGAAGGGGCTTTGTTTTGCACTTATTGTGTGCAGAAGTAGTACCACTGAGGCCTGCATAGGGGAATGGAGGTTGAGAAATAAAAGTTACTCCAAGTTTATTTTCCAACTCAGGCATGCACATGACTGTCTGCAGAAATAGGGTGAAACCACACTGATGAAAGATAAATTCAAGTCATAAAATCATAAAGACCTTGAAAATTTAGGTGGCAGACAGACACAGGGAAACTTCTGCACGGTATATTAATTAACAACATCAAACAAAACAAATGTATAAGCACTATGTTTAAAATATGGAAAAAGGAGAGAGGCGATATTGAAAAGTTACTGGTGATCAAAGGATGATAAATTGATATATATCTATTCTATGCTACGAATTATCAAATGAAGGAACCTGTGAGGTATTGACATTCCCATTATTTGGTGGGCTGCTTTTATGGTTCTACTTTAATAAACATAAGCATAAATATCAGAGTTTTGACAGATTCACTCATGACCTCATTTTCTCAACTCTGTTTTTCCCCATTGGATGATAAATTTCTCACATAAGCATTTCAGAAATATAAACTCAGGTGTTGGGAAGGAACTACTAGATTATATTCGGCTAGATTCACCAAGTCCACTTGATTATAGACAGATAACCTCAGGAAGATTGCAAGAGGCAAGTTTGGTAAGGTGAAACCAAGCAGTTTGAAATGTATCCTGTAGCCAGTAAGAAACCAACGAAAGACTTTAAGTACCTCCATCTTGAAAATACTTGTTTATGACTGCCTACTCTCCTTGACTCTTGACAGTTCTTTTTTTGTTTAAGACCATCTTTAAAATACGTTGAGTCTTCCTAGAAATGCCGTGGAAAATTTTATCTTTTATTGACAACACACCCATTAAAGGAAAGATATTTTACATGTGTAAGAATACAAAATAACCAATGTCCTAAGTAAAAGAGTGTAATTTTTCAACCTGGAAGATAATCTGTTTTTGTCTCCTTAACTGCAAAAGAAGGAGCTTTTTTTTTTTTTTTTTAAGTACACGCATTGCTTGGTGGACAAATAGAAATTAGGCGATCCTATTTGCCAAAGATTCAAGATCTCACTCCTGAGTCACGATACCAAGTGCACTTCAGGTAAAGAAATAAGGGAGCTGCAGTCTGGCAGTTTACTAATCATGTGTAAACTATATACAGTAGTGATCTTCCCAGTGCCAGAAAAGCTGAAAGCCACATGAAACCAATCAACACCATGCCGATGTTGTCCTCAAAACTTCCCATTTGTTTCACAGCCATCAGACACTGTGATCTTTAAAACAATTTTTCCCCTGTCTGTGGCTAACTGAACTAAATTTTGTACTATATTAACTTATTTTTTTAAATTCTTATACAGATTGTTGAAAGAAAATAAAATGTAGTGGTTTATTTATTTAGTAGTAACTAATTAACATGAGTATTACTAACTAACTTATAAACTATCCATTTTAAAATATGCTTATATGTTTATTGTGTGCCTTCTTTAATGACTAGACCAGCCAGACTCCGGATGGGAAACGATGACGTTCTCAGAATGCATAATTTCTGTTGAGTTTAATAAAACTAACTATTTCTAAAGGTATGAGTAAAGCCAAAAAATGGTAGCACAAATAAGAGTAAAGTTCCTTTTTCTTGAAACTTTTGACAGACAGTTGCTGCTATAGTTTGAAGTTATGCCCTCCAGAACTCATGTTGAGATTTAATTGCCATTGTGACAGTATTAAGAGGTGGGACCTTTAAGAGGTGATTAGGCCAGCAGGGCTCCACTCTTGCTCTCTTGCCCTTCTGTCTTCTGCCACAGGATAACTCAGTAAGAAAGCCCTTGCCAGGTGCTGGCTTCTCAATCTTGGACTTCCCAGCCTCCAGAACTTGGAGAAATAAATTTCTGTTCATTATAAATTACCCGGTCTGCGTTCTTCTGTTACAGCAGCACAAATCAGACTAAGGCAGTTGTCAACAACTTGACAGTGTCAAGTTCTCTCTTGGCATCTGAGGTACAATGAGACAGATTCTGATGGCACAGCCTGCACTGAGAAGCCTTCTATGTGTTTACATGAGGTGAATGGATTTAGTTTTTTCATCATAATCTGTCTGAGTTTCCTCTTAGACAAAGCTGTGAAAAATACATTTTCATGCCCTTTATACTAGAATGGAAATGCAGCAGCAAACTTAGTTGAAGACAAACTGACTGAGCAAAGTTTCACAATAATGTCACTGCTACAATACATCATCTACACAACACAAAACATGAAATCCCGTGACTTTCCAGCACACTAAACTACCTCTCATTTCCTCTACTTTCCTTCTCATCACACACACACACACACACACACACTCACACACACACCCCAATTGCCTACCAACAATAACTACGTACTGAGACTAGCAAGGAAGCTAGGTGAGGGTTTAAGTATTCTTTTTACATTTGCATGCATGTAAGCATCTGTGAACATAAATCTTAGCTTTCATGGTTTCCTAGGTAATAGAACCTCTTGGCTGATAGAATGATCCTAACATTGATGTAGGAAAAGTGGCCACAAATAACAATTGAGGTAACAGAATGATGGAATAAAAGAATGGGTGCTTGCATCAGCACCTTGTCATTGAAAGTGAAGAGCTATCAAAGGAAGCAGATCTGTAAAAGAGTGTATGTACTTATGTAAACTTTCTTCTAGCTTTTTGCAGCTAATACATATTGCTTTCAGTATAATAAAAGTAAACAAATAATATTTTAAGAAGAAACAACGAAAGAGGACCTTCTTTAAAGATTGCCAACTGAATCAATTTTTTTTTTTACTTTCTTCTTCCTCTTTCTTTCCTCTCTTTTAGCTGCCTTTAAATAGTCCTCGAAGTCATGGATTCAAAGGATGTTAATGCTGCAAAGGACCTAGAAATCATCTAGAGGTCCACTGGTTTGAAAATACCTTTTCCTGAAGAATACTTTGTTTGAAATCAATAACAGTGCAACACGTAACAGAGCTTTGTTCTGGCTAAAGTCCACCTGGGGTCCTTCCCTCTTGTAGCTTCCAACTGTAGTGGCTTCCAAAGGGATGGGCAATTCCCCCAGGGGCACTGGCCTGGAGTAGCCCCTCCTATGTTAGAAATAGAAAAAAATGAGGCACAGAAAGATGGAGGGCTCCAACATCACAAAGGTGGTACATAG
This sequence comes from Daubentonia madagascariensis, assembly GCA_023783475.1. Lineage (NCBI taxonomy): Eukaryota > Metazoa > Chordata > Mammalia > Primates > Daubentoniidae > Daubentonia > Daubentonia madagascariensis. Next base: position 30,155,089 of record JAKFHU010001684.1, read on the forward strand.
ACGATAAACGTTCCCCCCCCCCACTTTTTCATCCCCTAAATTTGACTTCTCATCTTTAATTCATTTTGTAGGTCTGCAGAATAACTTCCCAGGGGAGAAACAAATGCACCAAACAGCTGAAAGCTGATTTCCTTTTCCTTTCTTTCATTTCAGGAAATCAAAACACCTGGTTGTGAAACGCAACCCGTTTGAAACTGACATATAATCACAGAATATTTAATAATAGCCCACTTACTGATAGTATCAGTATTGAACTGTTACATGGCAATTAAATTTCTCAGATTACCGTTTTTTAGAGAGTTCTCCAGAGTGCGTCAATGGCAAGGGATCCATTTTCCAAACCTGTCTTGTTTCCTTAGTGAGTCAGTCTCTCAAAGCTTATGTTGCAGTCATTGTTTGTATTATAAAAATAATTAATCCCTAAAGTAAGAAGAACAACTACATATAGTCTCTATGAAATTCCTAGCCTAAAAAGTCATTTCAAGTGGCTTGCTTTCTCAAATATTGCTTCATATTACCTAACTATGACTAGCACCGTACAAAAAATATAGAACACTTGGGAGAAGACTATGGCAACAGTGAAACCTGGGAACACTTGTGTATTGGAAGGAAAAAACATGATGCTGGAGGGCAATGAAGAGAATGATCCTGACAAAACAAAAAGGAGAATATAAGAGTTTGGCCTATTGTGCTTTTCCAATCGTATGGCTTCATTTAGCACACTTGGGACAGTGTTTATTTTTTCCATTATTATTACTTGTGTGTCAGCAGGCATAGCTTGGCCTTCCCCTTCATAGGCCTGACACTGAGTCAATGATTGTCATCCAAACCACACATAAACTATTTTTTCCCTTAGAAAGTGCTCATTGGATGACTTAATAAAGGTATTTTAGTGGTTGGAAAGAAATAAAAGGGTTTTCCTTATTCCTTTATATTTAAAGCTGCTTAAGATTTATAGAAAACACTGATGTCAGCAACATTCAAAATGGGGAATAAAGAATGAGAGAGTTTGGGGATGAATTCTTGCTCCCTCTTTGTTACTCCCATCATTCATACATCTGGAAGCCAGAGTGATGTAGCCAGATGCAAAACAGAAGTTACTATAGAAAGCATGGCACAGGTGGCCAATTCTTACAGGATGCTGACTGCTGACTTCTTGGTGAGTTTCCATGCCTTGAGCTTTGTATACTCCAAATTGTCCTGAGATTGGGATAGTTGATTGCTGGCTCTAGTCAATTTATGCAATTCCTATAAGAACAGAGCAAGGAAATGTGAGACTATAGCATTGAAGTCGTGAATAATAACAATAACACCAGTAATAATAATAGCAAATGTTTTTTGAGCATTTACTATATTCTAGCCACTAAGCTAAGCACTACACACGTCATTTTTCCTATTTTCACAACAAACCTTTTATTTCTGTTTTGCAGATGTAAAAAGTGAGGCTTAGGAAATTTAGGTAATCCACCCAAGTTCACAGAGCTAGTATATCACAGAGTCAATATTAAGAGTCTGTTCCCCTCCCCCTTAATTTCAACACCCTGTTCTTAATCAGTGCATAACGCCACTTCCATCTCTGAAGAGAGGAAGTTGGATCAGATGATCTGTAAAATCCAGCTGAACTCTTTCAACCTTTTGATTTCATACCAAAAATTCTCTTCTAAATCCCTGTTAGCATAGAAATAGCAACCATCCCCAGCAACACACAGGAACACAGTCATCAGTAGCTACTTTTCCAACTTCATCTCTCAAAGCAACCTGTTCATACGTTTCCCATGCTCCAGGTGAACAATTTCCAAGGCCTTTCTACCTCTCTCACTCTGTATTCACTACCCTAGTCTACTATTCTCACTATTCTTTCTTTTCTTGCATTTATACCTACCAAAATTCTAAACTAAACTATAATTTCCAAACTAAATGCCATGTTCTCTACAAACTTTTCTTATCAGATGGCACCTGCTATGTGTACAATTTTCAATTACCAGCCATGTACATCCTGTGAAATGCTCTAGTCTTCTTCCCTGTGGACCACAAAAATGAGAGCAACACATTTAAAAGGAACAAAATTGTCTAATAACTCTAAGCCCACCCTGAGGAGGTAGCTGATTCTTCTTTCATGCCTCAACCCTACCTCCACATTAACTCAAGTCATGCAGAGCTAATGAGGACCTAATGAACTCCTCATTTGTGATCCACTTCCAAAGGATTAAAAAAAGTGCAATGTATCACTTATGGACGCTGTGCAATGGTGAGTCCTGCATAAATAAAAACCAAGTGATTTCAAAAAAATATGCTTCCAGGAAATAGTTCCGTCCCAAAATTCTGAAACAACAACAACACAACCAAAATTATGTGCGTGTAATCTTTTTGATGGTATGTTACAGATATACTTCTAATACTTCTGGTACTTTGTACTCTGAAGTTGTATTTCGCTAATGGTTTCTTCAGCAGGAACTTTACAACCAGTGGTCAAAGCTAATCTCAGCACCATTGATCTAGCTTTTAAAAAAAAAGGCAATGGTAACAACAAAAATGACGATGAAGAATAGAGCTTTTGTAGGAAATAAACTTTAATCAAATAATATATCAAGCCTGTTATATGTCATAAAACATAAAATGTATTTGGAAACCTCAAATGGAAAGTGCAGGAATTAAATGACACTTAGAGAGGTAAGGGGTGGTTATGACAGATGTACAAATAGAGAGGGGAGAAAGTTGGGGAGAAAGATCAGTGAGTCGATGTACAATGGTAAGAAAGCACAGATCCCACAACCTAGAAGCAGACTCCTCTGTTCTCAGTATTCTTAACAAGCCTTCAGGGGACTCAGTCAGGCTGGAAGGCTTCAAGATAGTACATAGGTTCTCCCTTCATTGAGAAAATTAAAAAAATGTAGGACTGCATTTTCTTCAGAGTAAGACCACAACTCTTCTGCCTTTTTGCAAAGCCTCAATGGTCTGAATGCAAAGTAAAAACAATAAAGCCAACTGCAGGTGTTAAATGGGTCAATTGTAACGTGATTTTCATACTGAAGAGCTATACCATTTTTATTACAAAAATTAAGTTCTTGCTTGCCTTGTTTCATTTTATTACATATCTCCTAGATAATATCTTAAGTTTTTACTATTTGATAAGCACATTTGGTTTAGGGTTTCTCTTTAAAAGATGGGCACATTAAATTGATTTTCTCTAAAAGGTTAATATACAACACATTGTTCTGAGGCATAATATCATCATTTGTTAAATTTTAATTTTATGCATGTTGTTTCTAAAATCTCAATCTGTTATGTGCCTCCCTTAATATGCAAAACTATATGGGTGTCCCAAAAGTCTCCATACACGGGAAAAATTTTGTAATGAATATTTTATAAATAAAGATACATTTAGCTACAATTCCCCATTTTCCCTATATATGGTAACTTTTGGGACACCCTGTATTATTCACCGTAAAACAGAAAGAATTCGATGTTTAAGTTCAGGGACAATCTACCTTGTTCGTCCTACAGACCACACTGAGGATGAATAAAACTCGTAAGTGACATCACAAAATGTCTGGTAGGCCTAAGGTATGTGTTGGGAAAAAGGAAAAATTGTACAGAAAAAGACAAAAAACAAAGGATGAGAGTACTTGGAAAATAAAGAAGAGCATGGGATAAGAATGGTGGTAAGAAGTCACGTGAAAAAAGATACTTCGGGCGATACGTAAATTTCATGCACAATAAGGCACATTCATGGGACCCAATCCTCGTAGAAGAAAATATTGTCATTGGATCTACACTTTAAAATGCAAAACATCACAGTATAGTTTCCAAATACTTTAATCGAGACAGGAAAACACAAACATAAGCATTTTTCAAATGAATGCAATAAACCAAAGAGTCGCTTCTGAACCAAGGGTTCCATGTCTTGGAGCCAGGACCCGCTCAAGCCCCTGGTCAGCCGTGTGCAGCTTTCAATTGTCTCAAGAATTCTCCAGTGATGAGCCCGTCCACTGTAAATGATTCCAAGGTTATGATATAGCAAATGGAAAAGGTTTCCTACCTTTCATGCTGCTAGTGTTTGGTTTTCTTACTCATGATTAACTTTATGATCTTAAATTATAAACCCCACTTAATAAAGCTGATTTAATAAAATAATTTTGCATTATTTATTATGCAAAATAATAAAGAAGTTGCTTTACATCATTCAAATTATATCAACTTTAATTCTTTGTGAATTTCATGTAAAAGCTCCATAAAAAAGTTCAAAATAAATACACTTGCTCAGATACAAAGAATAAAAAACAAATTACAGGAACATTAAGTCCTAAGCCAGAAGTTCTCAACATTTGTAAAAATTTAGAATCACCCCGGGAGCGTGGAAAAGAACTGATTCTGGCCCTCCACCCTCAGGCCAATTATATCCTACATTCTCGGGGTTAGACTTGGGACATCAGTATCCTTTAAAAGCACCTGAAGTGATTATCACATGCAGCCAGAGTGGAGAACTACTGGCCTCCTCTATTTGCTTATGAGAGGGCAATGGACTGGCAGAGGGAATTCTACAGACAGGGATTCAAACTCAGGTTATACAAGGTGACATTTGTGTGGTTTGGGAAGCGAATCAGCCTCCCTATGCTCCATTTTTCTTATTTGTAAAAAGGAGGACAAATATCTTCCCTCTAAGAACAGATGCCCCTCTGGGGTTGTCTGAGGATCAATTAACATAAAGTGGGCTGGCAAGTGGTGAGCTTGCAATAAGCTGGGATTCCCTCTTACTCCTGAGTGCTTTTTTTCTCCTTCTGCCATTGATCTGCTCTAAGCTTTCACCAACTATATTATTTATTCCCTTTATTTTACAAAATGTTGCTCTTTCATGAAAAAGAAATGGTGGTTATTAATTTCTAGGAATACTATAAATGAAGTATTTGCAAATATCTTCATTCCACAGCCAAGTTTTATTAATAATATATTTGTTAGTAATAATCTAAAAATATGTCTTAGATTATCTATCATATTTCAGAACACTTACTCTTAAAATCATAATCCTTAGGTAAAAATAGATCTCTTGTAACATAGTTTATTCTTTTATATAACGGAACATTTAGGAGGAAATCAGAATATTGTAATTTCTAATCTCCAAAATGTTTTTCTTCTATTCTTTTCATGTCAAATTGACAAAGGATCAACTGGAATGTCAAATATTTTAAAGAATATCTAAAAACTTCAAAAGATAGCATGTTTTTAAAAACTGCACAAACTAGTTAAGAGTGAACACTGTGGACATTGATGCATGAGCTATGACTGTGCTGGACATAAATAATTAAACTCCATCTGAGAATAATCCTAACCCAGAGTCACCATGTCTCTTGCCTACTTCTTATCAGAACTCTGCCATTGATTCAGCCACCATTTTGCACTATTTCTCTCAGCCAGGGATGGGTTCAAGAGATACTCTTCAATCAACCAAACCATACAGTGGCACACTGTGTGCCACAGGGACCAGCACAGCATGCCTTCATTACTTAGTCATTAAATAAATAATGTTTAAGTCTCTATTACATACTGGATAACATGTAAGGTACTGGAGATGAGGAAATAAATAAGACATAATCTCTGCCTCAAAGACTTTACAGTCTAGAACAGAATTTATCAACTTTAGCATTATTGACATTGGGGGCCAGATAATTCCTTGTCATAGGGCCTGCCCTATGCACTGTAGGATATTTAGCATCACCCCTGGCCTCTGCCTGCTAAATGCCAGTAGCACCCCCTCACACATCCCCATGGTTGTGACAATGGAAAATGTTTTCAGATACTGCCAGATGTCTCCTGAGGCAAAATCACCTCCTACTGAGGATTGCTAGTCTAGAAAGAAGAGATAGACATTATGAAGTACAATAAATGGCATAAATACAATGATGGAAAAACACAAAAGATAAAATGGAGAAAAAGGAAGGGAAGTGTCAGGAAATGCTTTGAAAAGAAAAGGCTCAAAAGTGTGATCACAGATCTTCTTCCTTAGTAAACATGCTTGCTATTTCTATTGAGAGAAGACTCTCCCAGTCTGGGGTGAGAGGCGTCGTATGAGGTGGTCTCTTCTTAGAACCCCATGGGACCTTTTCATTTGGTTTCTTGTCCTTCCAACCCTCCCCTGGATTAAAAGGGATAACTTTCAACTTTGTTTTCCTCCTGGATGGAACTACTCTAATGCCATATCCTCTCCCTCTCTGGAGCACAGATTATTGCAAGCACAATTTAGCAGAAGGATGGTTTGAAATCACATTCTTGAGGTTCCTGTCTGCTTCAATGTGGCAGGAAGGTGGCTCAGAAGTCTCCGTGTGCCATGTGGAGGTTTCCAAAGGCAGGACAATTAAGACATGGTGAGACTGTTGTAGGGGCTGCTATAGCACGTGGCTGACACTCAGAGGGGTCTACAGTGCCTATAAGAGCCAAGGTTGTGTCAAACCAGCAGAAAAAGACCATTGTGGGGGGCTCTTGCAGCAAGAAACAGGGGACAGAGAAGAAATTTGAAAGACAACATAAACCGAAAAGAAGTCTAATTACACAAAAAATATAGGAGAAAAAACTTAAATAACATTGAAACATGGTAGAATTCCTCATCAGAGTCGGGATCATTGAGGAAGATTCTATCAGTTACAGAAAATCAATTATTGCCTCATTCTTTGTCCATCTGTATTTTGGTGTGATGATTTTGTATTCTGCTGCACAATAACTTCAAGATTGGAAATACCAACTTCTGCAGGAGCACAGAGCAAAGTGGTTTAAACAGGTCTGGATACTCAGGGAAGATGCAGATGAAACACACAATTTTGAACAGAGGTTGGAGGATGAAAGGAAAGTGTCCTGCTGAAGGCAGAGAGGACAAAAGAGAGTGGAAGAGTATTCCAGCAAAGGGGACAGATGTGAGGAAGAGTTAGGTGAGTTTGAGAACTGGAATATGCACATACGGTTTCTAAGGTGAAGAGAGACATAACGGCCAACATTTATTCAGGATGTGTTATATTCCAGGCACTATGCTAAATGCTTTACAAACACAATCTTGCTTCATTTTCACAACAACCCAACTAAGTAGGGAGTTATAGTCCCTCCTCTCCATTGAGCTACTGCTATCATCTTCATCATCATAATCACATCTGTGTTTTAGGAAATGTACAGGTACATGGAATGAGTGAAATGACTAACAAGAACCAGTCCAGATGCTATTGCTGAAGACTAAGAAGAATTGAAGTTCTAGACTCTGCCATCAGTGATGGGAATAGAAAAGAAGGGATGGATTCGTGAGTCATTTCAATGGTAGAACTGAAAGGGGTTGCATGCAACCAATGATTTCCAAAGTTCTAAAGAGAGAGATGTCGAGTATGAGGCCGAAGCTTTGACCACAGAGAACAAGTATCGAAGTCCTTGTATCAAAGGCAGGACAATTAAGATGTGGTGAGACTATCGTGGGTCCCCAAGATGGGTCAGCAGGAGGTGGAAAGTGGGGTTTGAGGCTGCAAAGATGTGGAAAGAATGAGCTGTGAAATGAGGAGCTAAGGTTTGCACTACCGGGTTTGACATACTAGCAAGTACTTGAAACGGGAGATGGGAGCTCTGCAGTGAGAGATGCTTCTAAACATAAGTTTAGATGACTTTTACCTTGAGGTGAAAGTTGGAGTCCTAAGAGTGATTATGATGGTAAAAAGAGAAGGGAGCAAATTAAAACAAGTACTGATAGTTGTGGCTAAAAAGGGACCTATACCACTCCTCCATAAGTCCAATCCTTCTTGCTTTCTGCTCAAACATTAACAACTCCAAGAGCTAAATCAATATTGCTTTTTGGATTTTTGCTTCAAAGGAAATAGAAACAGTGACCATGGTTTGAGAACTGCTCCATTTCCAAGACCCTCCCAGATACAAATATTTCTAAGCTTTATTCTCTCTCTGTACCATTCAGAGATCCATACATTCCATGTTATTCTACGATCATGCCCGTGGACCTGACTTTCTTAACTGTTTTTTGGACTAAGTGTCAAATAAGGTGGAGACTTGGGGAGGGGAATGTGGGTTTTTTGCTGTTGTTGGGGTAAATAAAATAGTGACATCCCACTAAAGCACACTGGGCCTTACAGCCTGGTATTATTATATAAGTTCAATCTGATTTGTTGAAATACCCCATCCCTGCTCTGTCCCACAAGACGAAACTAAATATTTCGACATCCAGAGGAATACAGCAAATGTTTAAAACACTTTGCCTTTTCCTGACCATCTGTCTTTGGTTCATTAAATTCTGTCCACTTATAATCATCTTCTCCCCAATCTGCAACTATCAAAACTCCATCTTTCAACATCTAGCCTCAGTAACCCCATTAGAAAGCTGTCCCTGCTCTCTTCAAAAGGAAAGAATTGTCAATCACTCTTTGCCCCCAGCACTTTATGTCTATGTTAAAGCATTTGCTCTGTTCTTCCACGTTTTAGTGATGTGAGTACGTGTGTGTGAGTGTGACTGTGATTGGAGTTACTAAAACAGACACATGGTCATGTAACTAATAACCAATAGAAGGGCTCTATGAAAACACAAGCTGTATATTGTACCCCCAACCCCACCATTTCCTATTGAAAATAACACTTTTAGCAGGAAAATCCCCATTTGCAAATAGCAACAATGTAATTAGCATTCTATTTTACTTCCTTATTGGTGATACAGTTCTCCTTTCCACATGAGGCAAGACATTGTCATATAAATGGATGTTTGTATAATGGACTGGAATAGCATAAAATTCGAACATCTGGATTCTTCCACATATGGCTCATTAGCTATTGCTGCAAAAGCCAGTATGAACTCCATGTTGATGCAATTAAATGTGACTGGAAAAATACATGCTTCTCACATTTTTAGTTATACATATGTATATACTTGGCATACAATTCAATATAGTCACCGAAATTTTAAAAAGCAAAGTTTTCTGCAGCCATGTCTGTTAACCATCGCTGTGCTACTTCCTGGAAGCCGGGGAGAAATGAGTAGTCCTGGGCGGCCGGCCACTTCGCCACATTGCCATAGTGAGAGAATATCTAATCCATAAATAAATTCAGTCAAGTATCAGGATTTCAAGGCTGCTCTTCCTGCTGGTAAAAATATGCTTCAATGTGAAATTGTCCAGAGTTGAGTAAAAACAGGGTTTTGACCCAGATTTTCTTAATTTGCAAGAACGCAAAACAGGTGATTACTTGTAACTCTTTCTCTCAACACCCCCGTCGTAAGCTGACCTGAAGAGCTTGTGGCCTACACCAAGTCAGAATGAGAACACAGCTCATTAGTTTCACAGGACTGGGACAGCCAGCCTGGCATGAAACCCAACAGCAAGGCCACTGAGAGAGAAGCAGACTTTGACGATTTCACTTTCATTCTTACATTCCCAATTTTGCCCTGATATGCTAAAGGCAAAGTAATCCATGCCCAAGTTGGAGTGGACTTTGCCTTTCAAGTTTCTGCACACATGGGAGCCTCAGAAAAGGGACAGCACCCTCTCACAGCTCTTCTTTTATAACTGTTACAAAGGGAGAAAAGGCACTTTCCTTTCCTTTTATTTGGTCATCTACTACGGGAAAATATCGAATTACATAATATCTGTAATCTCTCTTACCTGAAACTTCTCACCTTCATTCCAACCTAAGTACATACTAAACCAAAGGTGATATATCATCATTAACTTAGGTTGCCCCAGCTGGCCTACAGGGAAGTGGATAGGCATGTTGTCTTTGACCGGCTTTTCTGCATACTGACACTGAGATTTGTGCACAGGAGGTTTATTGGCATGTCTTCTGAGAAATAACACTTATAAGAGAGTGATGGAAACAAGATTTTGCAAAGGAAAAAGTTGAACTGTGGTACAGTTACACCACAGGCTTTAGCCCATCCCATAGAGACCATGTAGAGCTCTGAATCTGTGCTGACCCTTTAAAGACATCCCAAACTGAGGCAAGGGGGTCAAGCCTTTGAACCCCCAACCGACCAGTCATGTCCTTGCACCAAGGGCAGTGCCTCCAGAGGAACACAGCTGGGAGCCATAAGTAGCCAACATATTCGGGGTTGGAGAATGAGCACCGTGGCTCTGAAGGGAGTAATCTAGATGACACAATAGTATCCGCTGCAGTCTACCCTAATATAAGATGCTTGGTTCTACTTGATTCTTGCAATAAGTTCTCCTCATCTGGGAACATCTTCAGGATTCTAGTTGGTCTCATTTTCTAATGAAATTTACAAGAGGAAGGTTAGAGGCATGAACTACAGCCCTCTCCCCCAGAGCCAGTCTCAAGGCTGCAAGTGATACTCATCAGTGCTTGCCTTTACTCCCCATTTTAGATTCTGCACACTCTCAGCTTGCACCTCTCTTGGTCTAGGTTGTTTACCTGTTGTGGTGACTCAAACCCTCAACTCTGAGGAGTCTGAGCTCCTGGTGGCCACGTAGTCCTTGGGTCATGGTTGCTGCATTTGTCCGTTACCATCACATCACAACAGGGGAGGGGAGTACCAGGAAATACACTAGGGGATCAGTGGTGCCAAACATACTCTTCCCTGCCCCCAGGGTAAAACAGCTAGCCTTCCTCCCCCAATGATGGGGGTCAGCTACCCTGACATGATGTCTTCTTTCCTTGCCCACTCATCTTTTCATGTAAGAAGCCTGAAATGACCAGACAACAGTAATAGCTTAAAGTTTAACAGGACATTTATTGTGTCTCCTGGTGAAAGCATTCCCTTATGGGAATAAGGACCTCTAGACCCACAGAGACTAAAATTGAAGAGAAACCAGGTAGGTTATGGGAATGGTGGTAAGCTGGGCCACTCTACCCCGTAGTTCCTAGACCCATGTATTCCACCTACTGGGAAAACAACATCACGTTATCATCATTGATTTAGGGTATTTAGCACATCCTGGTGGATGGCACCCCATCCTTGCAGGGTATCAATACCAAGTTGGCATATCAATTGTACCACAAGGAAAAAAAAAGCTGAAAAGCCATCCCATCCCTTTTTCAGGCCAGCAGCTTCTGACTAGTACAGTATATCCACTGTAATTATACATTTGGAGAGCCAGAGTAATGACTGCCATGTGAATCTGGGGAAGTAGTGGATATGCTGGGAGCCTGACCTGAGCCAGCACTCTATTCCTGGTCCCTGACATACACCCACTTTAACAACGGGATATGATTGTGCTTCAGTTCCTGGGTATCAAGGTCAACTCAGGTCCTATGTCCAATAACCCTTAAAATGCCTACATACTTCTTCTTACCCACTCCATATTACCCAAATAATGTTCATATGTGCCTCTGGTAAGGGACTTGTGAAATCATTACCATGTAAACTTGTCATGTTGCAGTATCTTTCTTTCTGAGGACCATTGTCTCTTCAATGAGAGAAAACCCAAATGCATTGGCATATGTATTTATTTGGCTGTTGTGTTCTAATGGGAGTATTTCTAGAAAAAACAAAAACCACCTTTCTGTATGTTGTCTAATTTTGATGTTTAACAACTTCCATAACTTAACTACAAATAAAATGTAATACAGGTAAATACTGCTTAAAAGACAGGTGACAATAATAAAATAACTCATGTGTATTATTTCTGAGAACAAGAGTTCAATTATATATCTATGTATCTATACTTAGCTCTACTTATATCTACATCTATTTACTTATAGATATACAGCATTTCCCTACAGTATGCTGTGCAACTGGTGTTTTAGCGAACAAGACAAAAGATATTTTCCTAATGATGTTATCCTAATGCAAGGATAACATCAATATGATTTTTCCATTTTGTGCCACACAAAATTCTCCCTTCCCAGGCAATTGCCATATGTCCCCATGGCAAAGGCATTACTGCACATACTCTTCATACAACATTTCTGAAGAGCCATTGGGAGATAATATTTCATGAGTTTCTCAAATTTCTACATGTCCTGCCCTTCATTCCAGATTATTTTTCCAAGAATATTTGTGTAATGAGCAGCCTTAGAAGATATAGTGTCTCCCTCTAGAACAAAGGGTAGGTTTGCTTACAGCCTTGGAAGATGGAGATGTCTCCCTACAAAGTAAAGAGTATGTTTGCTTACTGTCCAGATTAGTAAAGATAATTTCTTCCACCAGGGCAAAGGGCAGGCATCTTACTTCCCACTGTAAAAGATTTGAGTTCCCTAAGTGCAGAGTTTCTTTCCTGTAATACAATACTCTACACATACACGTACCACCTGGCAATGTTTGCATCCCCCTATGGAAATAGGGCTTGAGGAACAAGCACAAAAATACTAGTATTCTGGCTATTGCTATTGCTGTGAATAATAAACTCTCTTTATCTCTGACCCAGAGGTGTTATGAGTTCTACCAGTATCCATGAATTCGTAGCAGGCTGATTTGTTAATTTGCAAATAGAGTAAAAATTTTATACCCTTCACATTTCCAGACACCCTCATATGTGGTTATGCAAAGGATTTACTCTAAACAGCAGCAAGAGTGTTATAAATACCATTCTAAGAAACACTATGCAGACAGATAGTTACAATCATCCATATCCCTGTGTTCCAGCCAGAAAAGAGAGGTATTAAGCCATAAAGGTATTATCTTTCCCATATCTTATAACTACTTTGTGATAGAACAAGGGGCTAAAATGTTGCTTCGCTGACTTTACTATAATAGGCTCTACCTGTACAGTACATCCTTATCTTTCTACATCAGAGGAAAATCTTACAGCATTTTTCATTAGGAGCTCAGAGACTTTTATACACCTTTCATTTTTCAGTTTTTAAACCTAAAAAGAGAATTAGCATTGTTTTATTTCTACAGGAATAACAATGTCATATTCTACCATTTACACTAAAATTTATTCCCAAGCTATTCTGACATTTGGACCAATGTTCTAACTCTTTGTCTTAGCCTGTGCTCCTCCAAGGCAGGATCTGAGACCAAGGTTTGCATGCCAGGAGTTTATATGCAAATGTCATCCCAGGGAGCTGGAGTAAAGTCCAGGAGCAGCGAATCAGGGAAAGAGGAAAAGCCAGTACAAGGCTGCATTATCAAGATGGCCAACCACTACAACGGACTGTGCTCAACCCAACAGGACCATCTGATGAGTCTTATGAAACACATTGGCTCAAGGGTAGTGCTAGGAGCATCAGCTTTCTTGCATTTCCAGGTTGCACATGTGTGAGAACCAAGTGGGTTCCCATAGCAACCACTGAGAATCCCTGTGGCAGGAAGCAATAGGTGTGAGGCAGGTCAAAGGAGAGATGCTGTCAAGTCCTATCTATGTAAAGCGGAGGATCTGCAGTAATAGGTGGGGCTGCAAGAAGGTAGAGCAGCATTCAAGAGTCATCTAAAAAGGGCCTCCTCTGCACACATTTTCTTTAGTGAGTGAGAAGTCTGGTTGAGGACTAAAAGTGGCTGGTTTCCGATGAGAAATAGAGAAATCAGAGTCCATGAATGTTAGTTATTACCTTATTTGAACTTCATTCCTCATTATTGATATTTCTTAGCTTAAGTTTAGTTACAGAATGACACGGAATAAGATGTATGATTTATTTGCTTGTATTGGGATCTAAAATTATGGATGGAATCTATTGAGTTTGGGTGATACATGTTCCCAATTCGTCTATAAATTTATTTTTAGAAAAAGGAATGGGGAGGTAATTTTCAAATATAAACTTATTGAGGATAATAGTTTGCCTTATTCATCTCTAAATTCCCTAGACCCAGAGATGCTCCGTTTTCTGTGTGCTTGCCCCTACAGCCTCATTTCTTGCTGCACGTATTCCCAGGTTTCAAGGTCACACACGGGCTTTTCAGTTCCTTGTTCACACCGTGCTGTCCCCCATTTCCATTTCATGACTCTCCCAAGTTATTCCCTTTGTCTGTAACGCTACTACTTCAACTCTTTGACCAATAATACTCATCTTTAGGGCTCAGATTCTCCTTCCACTGGGAAGCCTCTCTGGATCCCCCAAGGCTTAGCAAGGTTCCCTTTTGCTGTGCGCCCAGGGGACCCCTATTCCCACATTCTCTTGTCATAGCACTTACCAGCCAGTATTGTAATTACCTGTCCTTACCTGTTTCCCTCACTAGACAAACTTCCACAATGATTGTTTCATTTCCATCATTTAGTACAGTGCCTGGCACAAAGTGAACCTTTAATCAGTGTTAGTAGAATCAACAAATGACAGAATGAAGAATATATAAATAAATGCATGACCAAACAAAGGCATAATTGAGTTACTAGGTAATTGAGTTACACATAAAAAAAGGACAAGCAAGCATTCACTTGGTTTTCTCATTTTTGTCTTCCACTTCTCAGTCTCCAGGTGGGTTAAGCTCACATATGGCCTCCTGCTGGAATGTGGTAGCAATGTGTAGGTTAGTGGCCACTTCTCTCGACTGATGTCTGACCATGCAGGCCAAGGTGTAGACTCCAACTCCATCCTTCTTCTTAACAAGAAGGATTATACTGTTCCCTGTGGTTGACTCTTTTAATCTGACCCCAACTGCAGTGTTCATACTTTGTACACAAGTTCTCCACCTCTGCATGGTGCATGGAGGGCAGAATCCAGAGTCAGATCCAGGGACACGAGCTTGATTAGTGCATTGAATGGAGCCTCATTTCAGTATCACCCAAGACATAGGTCACTCACTCCTTATTGACATAGAATCAATTCCCTTGATTATTTCCACACTTTCACTAGAATGTGATTATAACCCCAAGCAATTCCTTATTGTGTACGAATACAATGGCAATATTTTAAAGTAAACCAAAAATTTTTAGGGTCTCTATCTTCTTTCTCAGTATCCTGCTCTTCAATTCAGCCTTCCTTGAAGCATCTTCCCCCAGAAGACTATCTTTACCAGCCCCTGTTGCTCTTGATGGCTCCCAAACCCACCAAGATGAGAATATAAGGCTGAAGACACTGTTTTCAAAAGTGTGATATTTGCACCATCTGGATCATAATCGCAAAATCTGTGTCCACAACTCAAAGCAGTGAACCAGATTATCTTGGGTAGAACCCCTGAATATCATTTAAATGCCTCAGGTGAGTATTACACACTCTCTTTATTGAGATCCACAGACTTGACTCCTTCCAAATATTTTCAGGTGTTTTACAGAGATAACCTTCACACTGCAAAGTAATGAATTCCTATGTGTATCTGAACTGAAGACTCTGCTTCTCCTATAACAATGTGCCTGGCTCAGGTAATTAACTATGTAGCAATTTTGTACTTTAAAATCAGGTGGGCTAAAGGGGCCATATGGAATTGAGATCACATCAGTTGAGGGGATTATTGACTCTGGCATCTGACATCAGTTTAAACCTGAAGCCAGAATTTATGAGCTGCTTAAAGATACGTTTTTAACTACTAGCAACCGAATGTTCTCATGGTAGCAAACACAGTTGGAAGTCTGTAGGGACTTAATAGGTTTGCTGGCCTGGGCGGTGCATATGCATGATTTCCTGAAATACTGGAAAACGTAAGAGGAATATTAATGATTCTGAAGAATACAGTCAAAGTTGAAGAATCTGGCTGTAGATTGCATTTGAGTAGAATCCAGAATCATAATAATAGATTGATGAGCCCTATGCACAATGATACTAAATAAATATAATAGTAAACAGACAATATTTATTGCATGAGTAAGAAAATTTTTAAGTAACCTCAGAACATTTTTCTTCACAAACACACCATTGTTGTCTTAGAAAGACAATTTCTTTACTAGCAGAAACTATATTTATTTCTTGATCTAGGTCATTTTTATGCTATGGCAAAATTGCTCTTAACACCATATGGGCCGCCAGTATGGGTCCATGGCCCATTAGGAACTGCCCCATCACCCATCACCACCTGAGCTCCACTTCCCACCCCTCCACCCCCATCCGTGGGAAAAATCAGGGCTGGGGGGGTGGGGCGGGAAACAGCAGGAGGTGAGCAGGTGAGCAGTAGGCTAGCAGGCTAGTGAAGAAACTTTATCTGTATTTACATATTTATAGCCAGCCTGCTCCTCATTGCTTGCATCACTGCCTGAGCTCTGCCTCCACCTCCCACCCCACTCCAAGCCCTACCGCCCCCACCCCACCCCCATCCATGGAAAAATTGTCATCCACAAAACCGGTCCCTGATGCCAAAAAGGTTGGGGACCATTGCGCACAAGATAATTGAGAATATTCCCTAGTTCTGAATAGAGTATTAGTTTCTCTTGTAACCAAATATGGTGATGAAACTCTCCAAATGCAATCCTTTGACTAGAAGTTGTCTCTTTCTTTGGGCAAAGGTTTTAAGTTCTTGCTTCATGCTGAGAAAAGACAGTCAATTCCTTCTTTTCCTTTTATGTGGTTGAGCACTGGGACTCCAGAGAAAAACTTTCCCATCAAAGGCATACATGATGTCTATCCGTATCCTAATGCTCCAAAGAGCTCCATTCCAAGCAAGCTGGTGTGCTTGGACAGTCTGCTAAGACTTGAATTAGTAAATGTATTATTGACATTACTCCTTTCAGTTATGACAAAGACCTCTAAAGGGATGACAGATTGAATCAGTCTAAGAAAACCCATATGGACATCCTCTCAAAAGCATATATACAATAGTTAATTAAAATCTCTATATCCTTAGAAATGACACAATATCAAGTATCAGATATTTCACAGACCTACACATTGATATAAATACACTTTTGCCCTTTCCAGAAGATGTTTAATTAAATAATAGTAAGAGCAGTGAGAACCTGAATATAAGGTATGCTACATCAAAAGAAATGCCAGCCTTTGGGATTTTAATTTAGATCCATTCTTTTTTTGTTTGGTGAAGATTTATTAGTTGTTTACTTGGGCCTAGCACCATATTAAATATCAGTAATTCAAGGAATAATAAAATAATAATGTTTTTGCCCCACATAAATTCACACTCAATAGGGAGAAGCAAACATATTTCAAATAATTATAAAACAGTGTGTGTTAATTGTCATAATGCAGGAATGACTTTTTACATGCCTGGGGTTCTCATAAGCATAACCAGCATTTGAGCTCGGTCATAAAGAATGAGTGAACAGGAGTGTGCAAGTATTTGTGTGGGGAAGCAGCAGGTGCAAAGTCAGGACTGATACGCAAACATAATGTATGGGCTGGAAGGTTCATAGCTATGGCACAAAATGGATGAAGAAGAACAGGAAATAAGGCTAAGAGGCCATGAAAATGTCTCCATGGCCTTTTACAAAATAAAACTATTTTTCAACAGACTATTTTCTAAAAGAATAACTTAAAATTTCTCAATAGAAGTAAGCAATATGAAACTGTCCACCAAAATAGGAAATATTTGTTGAAAAAGAATACAATGTTATGACCACATAGCCATGTGAATCTTAAAATTCCATTTTACAGAATCATAAACATGGCTTTTTGAAGTCACAGACAGCTCTAATAGTTCATAATTATAAGGAAACTAAACAGAAAGGAGACAAACTAGGTCAGCAATGTAGGGCACTAATCTGATCCTATTCAGTCTATTTTAAAATTCTGAAGACTAATTCTTCCAGTATGTGGAATTAGAAAATTAGCTTTTTTCTAATATTATTGCAAAGGCAAAATAAAAATAAATTTAAATCTTTAAAACTAAAAGCAATGTGTGACTATCAGACCATTTTAGTAGGCACGGCCAGTCTTCTATGCTCTGTCCTTGGTATTATAGAGCATTTCAGTCCAGTATTCACAGAAATTCTAGAAAAAAAAATCTTGTAATAAAGCAGATAAACAAATTATGCTTTGCCCAAAACACGGCTTGTTCTCACCCATCCCACTTTAAGACACTACATTACTGCAAAAGAAGATTCTAAAGAAGCACTCTGGCAGTTGACTGAAGAGCAATAAGTTTGTTTTAGAAAAGGAACATTTATTGAAGTAAAGAAGAGATATGATTCAAGGAGAGTGATATTTCAAATCTTCATCTTCCAAAATGTGTTCTCATTTTTACTTTTCTACTTTTGTGTCTCTGTGAACCCAGAATGCCTGCCACTTTTACTGATCTTGATTACTACTACCATATGTTGTGCTAGTCTTACACAATATGATTTCCTGACTTTTAGGACATTGTATTCAAATAGAAAAAAATTAACTGCAACATAGCATGGAAAATGAAATAAAATTATATGTTCTTAGATAATTTTTGAAGAATTTGCATCCTCTCTGTTTGTTTTTTCCTCTGCATGGACAGTCATGATCTGTAAGTATTGAGTGTTAAATGTGAGCAATAAAAAATGCATTATCTTGGTGAGGAAATAAATTGATCTTTTAATAATTTTTCTCTAAATTTCCTAAAAAATTGTCTTAGCCCTCAGTTTTGCCCTGGTAATGGAAAGCCTTAGACACTCATATGAAATCTGCATAAACACCATCTGTAGCTTCTCTCATCAAAGACGCCATTTTAAGAGTCTATCATTATGAACTAGTTAGCTACTACTAGGGCTGAAATTACTTTTCCAATAGTATCACTCTACTAAAGGTTTGAGTATATAACTTAATACCCTTACATGTCCAGCATTTGACAAAGAAAGTTTCTGGTTCAATTTACCCCTCAGCAATTTTATTAGCTCATATTATACTAACCATTCCACTGAAAACAACTAGAAAAGATGGATAAAATTATCCATATAATTATACATATTTCTTGTGTGTGTGTGTGTGTGTGTGTGTGTGTGTATACAGTGTTGAAGTCATTGAAGAGCTACTGAGACAGACAAGCCTTGAAGCACTATCATCTAACGAAAGGGGAGGACAAGAAGCTGAGCACAACGATTTGGTTGCTCTACCCTCCCATAGACATTTGCCAGATCTTAAGTGAAGCAAAGACGAAGAAACTACACTGAAGCCAAAAGGCCAAGCAAAACTTTCAATGTCCTTATGGGCTATGGAGACAATAACAAGAGGTCCCAGCTTCTATCAGGATCCTGGAAGGGCTACCCCCAAGAAGTAAATACAAACCAGACCAGCTTTTCTAAAATGAAAACCCAGTTTCAAATCAGCTCAATCCCAGCCTAGATTAAGGAAATCTTCACCTACACTAATTATCTGCCAAAAAGAAAAAGTAAGTTTTCTCTGGGGAAAGAAAACATTAGTTAGGCAGAACCTCAAATTATCTCTATAATATTTCATTCAAAACATTTGACATTCAATCAGAAATTACAAGGCATACAAGGAAAACTGACCAAATGACTAAAATGAGAGAAAAATCAGACCAAATGAAATCCAGAAATCAGAATTACTAGAAATAGACTTTATAGTAATTACAATTCACCTGTTTTATAAAACAGATAAGATGTAGCATTTCATCCCCAAAACAAAGAATTAAATCCCCATAACAAAGATTTAGTCCTAGACAATAGTATTAAATAACAAAAGACTAGTTGTAGGACTAGTCCTAGAAAACAGTCCTTAAAAATACAATTACTAAACAGAACATATCAATAGATGAGTTTAACAACAGACCATATAAGACAGAGAATTAGTCAGATAGATGATAGAAAAAGAGAAAAAGAAGCAAAAAATAATTTGTGGTATTACATCAGGATAATTGCTGTATTGGGTGAGGAGGAATATAGGGACTAAATGCAAGCACCCTCTGGTATGATGGTAATGTTCTATTACTTGAAATAAATCATGGTTATGAGAGAATACTCACTTTGTGAAAATTCATAAAGTTTTACAGTTAAATATGCATAAAACTTATCATTTATGTACTTTTCTATATGTATATTTTAGTAAATAAGTTTATTCAACAAGAAAAATTGACTTTTGGCCTTGGGGTAAAACCCTCCTGAGCTCAATTATCTTCTTTCCATTTTTACAGAGAAGTTTTGCTATTGACAGGGGGAATATCTCCTGTCTTTATAATCATGCATGTTGCTGCAATGCAGTGATGATGTGCCCAAGAGCAGCAATCGTCTATGTAAACCTGAGTTGTGAGTTTCATTGACGTAGTATATCAAAGAAGCCACTGGGGCAAACTCTCCTCTTAGACCTAGAACATATCCATGAGACTCTGTGTACCTTCCGGTTATTTTCTGCACATATGTTTTTGTACCCTTTTCTGGGGTGGGGCATTTTTCCATAGAAAAGTGTGTGTGACTTCAGGAAGCAACTGCCCAGTCTTTTATCTGTTTTTGGCCATGAACACAGTTGACATCTGAGTATGTAAGACCATGGCATTGGAAACTTTTCCTCCTCATTTCTAGAGAAGGCTGAATTATAGTGATTTGCTTAGTAGAATAAAATGATTTATAATTCCATTCACTAGACAAGGGATCAGTAAGCTATTGTCCATGGACCAAATCCAGCTCATGGCCTGCAAATTTACAAATCCAGATTGTAAGGCCTGTGATCTAAATAAATATGATTTTTTAATTTTAATTTTAATTTTTTTGAGACAGAGTCTCACTCTGTCACCCTGGGTAGAGTGCAGTGGCATCAGCCTGGCTCACTGCCACCTCAAACTCCTGGGGTTCAAGAGATCCTCCTACCTCAGCCTCCCAAATAGCTGGGACTACAGGCATGCACCGTAACACCCAGCTAATTTTTCTATTTTTAGTAGAGACAGCGTCTTGCTCTTGCTCAGGCTGGTCTTGAATTCCTGAAAAAAAGGACTATAAGCCTATGAGATAGAAATTTTTTACTACCAGTTCCTTTACAGAAAAATTTTATCTACTCTTGCACTAGATCATTGGTCATTTGTCCCCAGTACATAACAAAATGGAATAAACCCTCATTTGGAAAACACTAAAAACCTTCTGTGATGGCTAATTTCATGTGTCAACTTGGCTAGGCCACAGAACCCAGATATTTGGTCAAACACCAGTCTAGATGTTGCCATGAAGATATTTTTTAGGTAAGATTAACATTTAAATCAGTAGGCTTTGAGAAAAGCAGATTACCCTCTATAATATGGTGAACCTCATCCAATCATTGAAGCCCTTAAGAAAAAAAAGACTAAGGTCCCATAAGGAAGAATGAATCCTGCCTCCAGACTTCTTCAGACTTGAACTACGACGTCAGCTCTTCCCTGAGTCTCCAGCCTACTGGCCTACCCTACAGATTTTGGACTTGCCAGTCTCCAAAATTACATGAGCCAATTCCTTATAATTATGTAGGAAAAATAAGTCTACAGATCTGAATTATAGCTTGAGGGCTATAGTTAACAATATTGTATTGTATACTGGAAATTTACTAAAAGAGTAGTTTTTAGGTACTATTTCCACACATGCACACAAAAAGGGTAACTATGTGAGATGATGGATTTGTTAATCTGCTTGCCTGTAGTAATAATTTCAACATGTATATGTCTATCAAAACATCATGTTGTATACCTTAAATATATACAATAAAAATAAATAAATTTCTCTCTCTCTTTCTCTCTCTCTCTCACTTTCTCAGTTCTATTGGTTCTGTTCCTATGATTCTCTTTCTTTATTGGTTCTGTTTATCTGGAGAACCCTAAATAATACACCTCAATAGCTAAACTCCAGCCACATCTTTTGCTTTCAGTGACCCAAGAGTCAATATGGATGAGAAGTATTAATTACAAAGACATCACAAGAGTAGAAGAGTCAAGTAATACTAGCCTTCCTTTGAGAAGAAGGAAATGAGCTAGTATAGTGGATCGATTGCAAAAATAAATGGTCTCAAATCTCTACTCCTCTCTATATCCATTTCCTTTACAATGTGATTTTGCAGCTTCTCCTTTCTACTCTATCTCCTCACCCCTTGAATCTGGGCTGACCTTGTGATTTAAGCCAGTTCTAGCTCTAGACCTCAGGAGACCTTGTTTGCTTTCATTCTCTCTCTTGGACTTTTACCTTTTCCATAAGAACAAGTTCAGGCTAGCCAACTGGAGAGTGGCAGACAATATGAAGTACAGCCTAGTCCTCTCAGCCCCTAGCTAGCTTACCAGCTAACTGCCAAAACAATGAGTAAACCCAGCTGAAATCAGCTGAACTCAACCCATATTAGCAGAATTATCCAGCAAACACAGATGCATCAGAAATAATAAATGATTGTTATTCTAGGTTAAATAAAATTTGTAAGAGGCCATTGTTTTGGATGAGGCTCCTGTACTGGGCCCAACAGACCAAACCAATATAGAGTTATTCTTGCTAACTGAAACTGATTAACTTGGGAGTATACTCATAGCTGGGCTTCAGTTAAGTTGCAGCAGCTGAGCTTTAGTCAATCTTAGGCAGCCAGCTGCTTCAACTAAGACCAAATAGGGCTGGGCGTGGGGGCTCACGCCTGTATTCGCAACATTTTGGGAGGCTGAGGTGGGAAGATTGCTAGAGACCAGGAGTTCGAGACCAGCCTGAGCAACATAGTGAGCCCTCCCCACCCATCTCTACAAAAAATTTAAAAAAAAAAATTAGCTGAGCGTGGTGACAGCCCGGGCCTGTAGTCCCAGCTACTCGGGAGGCTGAGGCAGGAGGGTGGCGTGAGCCCGGGAGCTTGAGGTTGCAGTGAGCTATGATGATGCCACTGCACTCTAGCCCAGGCAACAGAGCAAGACCTTGTCTTAAAAACATACATACAAACAAAAAACAAACAAACAAATAAGACAAAATGCCAAGCTATAACCAATTAAGTTGTTCTTTTTGCTCCACTTTTATTTTCTGTCCATAAATACTGCCTGACTGTGTAGCAGCCAGGAGTTCTTAGAACCTGTTCGGGTTCTGAAGGCTCCCTGATTTGCAAATCATTGTTGTTGAGTTTTTGCTCAAATAGACTGTGATGAATTAAACTTACTTAAAGTTTTTCCTTTTTAACACCCAGAAAATAGCTGCATAAGAAATAATAAATTATTGTTATCCTCAGTGGTAAGTTTTGGAGGCACTTTATTGTGTAACATTATTGTGATGATAAATAACTGATATATCCTAATTGAGAAACTGAACTTGTATTTGCTTCTTTTTTTTCCATCTAACATTATCTAAGTAACTGAGTATGGACAGTCTAGTTCACATGTAAGATTCTGAGAGTGCCTTATTTCATACTCATGGAAAATAAAGAGAAAAACAAAATCTGTTTCTGTAGTCTTGCTAGCCATAAAGAATAATTTTCCTGGACTTCTGATGACCAACCAAACCAATCTCAGGTAGTTTGGACAATATTTTTTTTTCTCATATAGCCAGGATTCAACATAAATGTGGAAAGACTAAGTGAGAGTTTAATGCAACAAAAAAAAGAGCTCCAAATAAAGGAAGAACACAGGATAAATTCTGTGTGTGTGTGTATACAAGATTTCTGGTGAGTAGCTTTTAACTCTTTTGAAGAGGCTATTGGGCAAGCTGAGATATATTACCTATGGAAAAAGTGGATTTGGCATTTATTCTTGAGAAAAAAAGTCATAAATAAAATATAAAGAACTAAAATATTATATGTTTAATTATCTAATTCAATATATGTCATACAATTATTTTTGAAGCAATCTTAACATTTTTGGTGTAGCTAGCTATGTCTCAAATTTTTGAGAAAATGTATCAAAGACAAAACACAGCAATTCAACAAAAGCAAAGAGTAACTATATGTTGGTGCTTATCAGTAACAACAGGAATATATAAAAATCATTTGCTACTTAGGGAAGAGTAAAAATTTTAAGTCTGTGCAGATTTTTCATGTTAAGTTTGTGCAGACAAAAGATTCCACAGAAAAATTTTTTGCTGAATAGATATCACATTACAGTTTAAGTTTTTTTTTTAACTAGACTAAACATATTCCTTCACCAACAAAACAAATGCAAGAATTTTAAAGTGCATTTATTTATTCAGATAGTTAACATAAATAATTCTTTACCTCAACATATCTTTACTCTGAGGAATTGAGTTTAGGAGCTAAATTATATGCATGATTGTCTGTAATTATTCATATAAAATAATAAGTGTAGGACTTTCAAGCAAAACAGGCAATAATTCTCAGGCATTTAGCTAATGAAAATAACTTATCAACTGGAAAGGAAGATACATCTTTACCTAGATACAGTCAGAATGTATATTTTTCTTTTTATTTTCGATTTAAGTTGCCATAGTAGCATTGTTTATTATTGGAAAAGTTGCTTGGAAAATATTTTGCTCACATGTCTCCAAAATGTAAATCTAGCCATATTTTAATGCACACCTCCAAAACTAGACCTCATCTTTTTTATGAGTCCAGTAGCCAATACAAAATATTGGAGCCTCCTGAGTTTCTAGTAGCTTTAAATAAGAAGAAAAATAAGAGCAGGAAGAAAAATGCCTTTTATAGAATCCCAGAATAGCCTCACCCTTCCTATACATTCTAACTTTTATGACAACCTAAGTTTTTCAGATTTAAAAGGGGAGATTACAGAGAGTTTCATATTCCATCAACAGTGTAGGAAATAAAGACTCAGGAAACTACCTCTGCATCATTTTTCATAACTCATGTGGCCTTAGTTCAAGGCAAGCTTGTACTACAGCGTTGAGCTGCCAGAGATAGGGCTGAGGCTGAGAGAGATTTCCTCAGTTACAGGGCTGGCCACAGACAGGTGCCTAACAGTATAACAGTTACATTGTCTTATAGAGAAGAGTAGGCTTGAGCTTGATCTACATTGGTGTTACCTCCATGACAGTATGGTCTGCTAGGCGGGTGGGGAGGAATAGTTACAGACCTATTTGCCCTCAGATTCATGCCTTGCTCTCCTACCTCCCCTTACAGCCCCACTCAATCAACTCTGCTCCACAACTCAACAGATGGGGTCCACCCTGCAGTCTACATAGCCCAGATCCAGGTGTCTGGGTTCCTGGCATCCTCTTGAGTTTAGCCAACAGGGAGCATCCTCAGAAAATGTGATGATAAAAGAAAAGGAGTAATCCCTGTTCCTTTCTGCATTAGGAAGGGTATTCAGCAGGGGCTACATCTTCACCAAGATCCCTGCCCTCTGGAATTAACTTCTGTGGTTCCAGAGTCTACTGAGCCACCCAATCCCTGGAGTCTGATAAAACTACCCCCTCCAGCCCAGTAAGAGTTAAAATATTGCTTAAATCCCCATCCCGTTTGGTTTCTTAGCTCTTGCATCATCTATATAATCAATTTGTATGGATTAAATTTTCTTGGTTTTACTATTCAGGGAAGTTTCCATATTTCCTGACTGACACAATGGTAATTTATTGATCCCCTGGATTTCATTGGTGGAGGCAATAATTCCACTTGGAGTGAGTGGGCTCCTTCCCGAGTGGTACATGAGGAGTATGGGCTATAAATACAGGATGTGTGCTCTGTCCTTACGGGGAAAAGCATTGCAAAGGTTACAAAAGGGTCCCAGAAAGATGGGCTGGGAGTCAGAGCAGATACACAGCCTGAAAGAAGGGTCAGGAAAACACTTGGGCCCCAAGGCTGAGGCCCATTCACACACACTATACCTGCAGCAAACGTTGCTGAGGAGGTCTGGGTGGAAGGGAAGTCTGTAACTCAGGGAATATGCGGGCTCACCCTAGGCACCACAAATACTATTTAGGAAAGCAAGTCTCGTACCAGTCCCAACTCACATATGGAGATAGGGTTCCTAATTCTTCCCAGACTGATGAAAATTGGTCCAAGGGCTAGGTGAATCTGAGCCCAAGAAAATTTTAGAGTTTTGATATCCACCTTTGGGTAGAAGTGAGACAAACATCCTTTGAAAGATTCAAGCAAAATTATTGCTACTGATAAAACTAGTTTCTGAGATTTAGTAAAGTTTTCTATTGTTCTAATCATTCATTCTTCTACCATTCTAATTATTCAGAGTGTTTGTCCTGTTTCCCCCTTCAAAATTCCATTTATCTTAGATGTCAATAATCCTTTCTAGAATCTTGCTGGTCCAAGTGTGTTACCTAGATAGGGAGCATTGGTATCATCTGAAAGCTTATTAGAGATGCAGAATCTCAGGCTCCACCCTGAGTTTGCTGAATTAGAATCTGCATTTGAACAAGATGCCCAGAGGACTCATGTGCACATTAAAGTTTTGGAAGCACTGCATTAGGAGTAATTTTAATTCAAGTAAGCAATTACTACGATTAAAACACTCTTATGGTATCAGAGCACACAGAAGCATTTTTCCTTAAGGAGTAGGGTGAATCACATATACACACAAGCAAAAAAGCTAACAATGTGAGAGATTTTATTCTTACTTATATCCTCTGTGAAATAACAGTAAGCCCTAGGCGATTTCTCCAACTCTTCTCTGTATATTCTATATGACAAATACAAAGGCTATTGGCATACAATGAGAGGTGTAAATTAAATATGTCGAGAGGAAAAAGCTGTCTATCTAACATTTAGTAAGAAACTGAGTGATTGAAGATAAGAAGACAAAAGGGTCTACAAGGGTTCTTGAGAACCTGGGAGAAGAGTGATCCATAAACTTTCTACGACCAGAATTTTAAAGTAACACTGTGTATCATTACTGCTTTGAGTTGTGTGGTTTAAAGTCCCCAATACAGAGGTGACCACTGAACCCCTGTTTCATTTGATTCCTTCACCACCTCTCATTATTTCTTTCGTTAAATTGTCTCTGAAGTAGCCTGAAAAATATTAGTTAGTGTTTTAAAAATCTGGGTATGTAATAATATAGTTCAATTTTTAAAAAATATGTGTACATGTACGACTCATTTTCATTTCAAGGCACAAGTCTAGGCTTCTAGTGGTGCTGACTGTTGAGAATTGATGTTGAAGTTGGAGAGGAGAGAGACTTTTAAAATACAGACATGTCACACTGATCAAATAAGGAGGGAAAGGAAAGGGAAAAGAGAAGAAGAAAAGAAAGAAAGAAGAATGTGTGTTCATAGAAATTCAGAAATGTTCGTGCGTTAAATACCATTCAGGCTTGAAATGGGAGCTCTGCAGTGCACAAAGGCAGAGCACCGCGAGCTGGGAGGCGTGAGGGGCGAAGGCAGACGCAGGCGAGGACACAGGTGAGGGATGCGTGGCTGCCTGGGAGAAGTCGGAGGAGGGCAGGAGAAAAGCTGGGACTGCAAGGAAAAGATCTGATTTCCCACTTTGAGAGGACGAGAAGTAATGATACGCCCTCGTTTCACCAAGCCCTTAAGGCTAACTCAGAACCTAATTCCTTAAAACAGCCTTCCCTGATGCTCAGGTTAAAGACGTATTTTGCTCTTTACTCTCCCTCCAGTTTGGTTTTGTTTTTTTTTTTTTTTTGCCTTGTCTTATAAACATAGCAGCTATGAATCTCAGTCCATAGACCCAATTTTTTTAACTTTAAATTTTTTAAATTTTAAATCCAGCATTTTTAAAAACCTTAATCTAATCTAATCGGTCCCAGAATCCCTAATCCACAGAGACGATGAGAAAGTCAATCCCAAACAATGCTGAAGCAGCCACCATCAGAGGGCAGCTCCAGAACCCGGGATGCTAATGGGGTCCCTCAAATGAGAACGGAGGGTCTCCCTGTCCAGGCTGCCTGTCAGGGCCTTAACTGAGACCTGTGCTTTCTATCTGCTGGTGGCTTTGTGGTTCCAAGCCCTTGTTGAGATCCACCCTCCAGGGTGTGTTACCTACGGGCAACACCAGTCAGAAGGGCTTGGGCCCTGCCCTGTCTGGGAACCCCTACTCCCCAGTTTGTTTCAACCCCTGGCCACTCTCCCTTCTCTCTGCTCCTACCTGATTCTCCAAGGTCTCCCCACTTCTCTACCCCTCCCCCTCTTCTTCCCTCAGAATTCCAATGGCAATCTCTTGGGTGGACTTTGGCTTTTACAAAAGACAGGAAAGGAAATGTCTTGGAGGCAATGCCTGCTTTTGTACCTATTACACACATCTCCCCTTGGCAAAAACCAGCCCGTCTATCTACCTGAAAGAGGAAAAAGGAAAAACAAACCAATTAGGCATGTCAGATTTTCTGTCTGATCTATTCTTCCCCTAAACAACGATTGTCATCCCACAGAGGAAATTTACTCCCCATCCAGAGCCTATCCAGAACAAGATGAAACTAGTTCTCTCTCCTGAATCAGGTTCTTTGAAAGAGTAACCCCGGCATTCAAAGACTGGCTAAGTCAATTTTCCCTGACCTCTACAAGTACTGGGTAGGAAAGCCTGGGTACTAGGCAGATTTTATGCTTCCCAAAGATTGCTATCTCCTCTTGGAGAAATTCCTTCCAACCCACACTGGCTACATTCCAACCAGGGGAGTCATTTAGTTATTAATTCAATAAATATTTATTGAGTACCAGCTATGTTCCAGGCACAGTTCTAAGCATTGAGGATAAAATGGTGATCAAAACAAACAAAAATTCTGCCTTCATGGAGCTTATGTACTAGTGACTCCTCCAGGGGAGGAGTCAACTTTAACAGGTGGGGAGCTGGTTCTTTACCTGACTCCATCTGCATCTCTTTATCACTGAGTGAAGACCCTCCCTCCAATTTCTTGTGCCAAAAAGTGGGAAGGCCATGCCCTCCTCAGTAGAGTAAGAGACAGTGGCTTGGCATGGTGATCCCTGCAACACACATTGGTCACCAGGTTGAGAACCCAGCCTCCACCTCCACCCATCTTCAGTCCTATAACTCCGAAGCAAGCAGAAGTGGAGCCAAGTGAGCCCAGACCCCTGTGAAATTAGAGCAGTTCCACTCTCTGATTCCATTTCTGGTTTCCTGAAATACCTCCCCAATATTTTACGTCTACATTACTTTCTCTGATTTACCTTGTGGGTGCTATCTTCTAGCAAATGTAGGTCCAGGAATCTCTCCAGGCATTTATGGTGTCTGGCCTTCACTGAGACAACATATCTCCACATGCCCTATAGCCCATCAATGGCAGTGTGAAGATTAATTTTATGTGTCAAAGTGGCTGGGCCACAGTGCCGAGATATTTGATCAAATATTATGCTGGGCGTTTCTGTGAAGGTGTTTTTTGGCTGACATTGACAGTTAAATCAGTAGACTTTGAATTAAGAAGATTACCCTTCATAATGTGATACATCCAATCAAGTGAAGGCCTTAATAAAACAAATACTGACATCCCTGGGCAAGAAAGAATTCTGCCAGTAGACTGCCTTTGGACTCAGACTGCAGCTCTCCAGCCTGCCAGCCAACCCTGCAGATTTTATTCTTGCCAAGCCTTCACAATTACATGAACCAATCCTTTAAAATAAATCTCTTTCTCTCTCTCTCCATGTATACATACATGGCCCGTCGGTTCTATTTCTCTGGAGAAACAATCAGATAATGCCTATTTAGTGGTTCCTGATTCTGGCAGTTTTTGTGATTGACTATGGAAGAGTTCTCCCCAAAACCCTGCAAAGTAGCAACCTAAGCTTTTCATAGCTATAATAATTGCCATTTGTCACTGTAAAGAACCATCTGCTTCTAGCTTTCTGGCCTAAGAAGGTAAGCAACCAATTCTACTTCTTCCCTCCTCCTCTTTTGTCAGCTTCAATAGTACTCAATAAATTAGTTTACCATGTAAAAACATGTGTTTTTGTCTTCACCACTAGTGTGTAAACTCCTCAAGGGCACAAATGAACACATACCACAATTGTAACACCTATGGTGCTACCTCACACGTTGTAGATGCTTAATAAGGAGATGAGACAAACTTGAGCAAATTGTACACTGAGACATTGGATGAGAAAAGTTGACCTAGTTTAACCCCAAGAACTAACCCAAGTATGCAGGTGTATCTGGTTTAATTTTGCATACCTTCCCCGAAAAATAACTTACCAAGCAGAACTTCACACATTGTGGTTATGAGAATGCATTTTTTCACTGGCTCCAGTTCACATGGTTTAAATAGCATTTCATTTTGCTGTGAGTTTTATTTTCATTTGAAACTCCACAAATGTGAAACCATTTGAATCAAACCAGATGTAAGCATTCAGAATTCCCTGCTAGTTCCTTTCAGCCTGCTTCACTTGTGAAACAACTGAATTTCACTCGACTTCAAGTAAACCCTCATTGAGGATTGTCCTTTTCCTCTGATGGGCTTTCGGGTGACTGCACCCTTTCCTAGCTGTTTTGGGAAAGAATAAAATAATCTTCAAAAAAAAAGTTTTGCTTTCTTTCTTAAAAACAAGTTATTTTCTTTGGCAATTATAAAATAATACATAAATACATAAGTATGCACATTGCATCTACATGTATTGTTTGCATACTCAACTCACACACATTATCCTTTTAGTTCACTGTAGTTTATATGGACCTATAATAATAGGCCAGTTTGGGAATGATGTCTGTCTGATTGTTAACAGGAACATGAAGATAAAATTTTCCACTATCACATCCACTACTGTTTGGATATGTAAGCTTCCAGTGTAGTTGGCATATGAGATGTGAGGCAAGTAATACTTTTTCCTGATTCAACTTGGAACCCCAACCTAGCATAAGCATTAAGTATCTCCTTACTTTTGCAGCATAAGATTCACGCAGATATAGAAAACAAGTAGATTTGCAACTACAACATATTCTCCTTAACCAGTTCCCATTGTCATTCAAACCCTACTTTGAAAGACACATCTCTAATATAAATGACCAAGCAATGAGTGTTTAGATCCTAGACTAGTGACAAATAATGCCATTTTTCACCCGAACACCAAAGTGAATGACCTCTACTATAGTGAGGCCTACTGGATTCATTTTAGAAGCCCCCACATTTCAACACACATCTTTATACAGAAACAATCAAAATATAGAAATATCTTTGTATGGCATCCACATAGAGGAACTTATTTTATTTAAAAAATTCAAATACAATAAGGAAAAATGATGATATACATTATAATATAGACACATACAAGAAAGCAGTATTTTTCTTTAAGATGCCGAATGGGAAATCACACAGAAGAACAACGAAATGCAGTCCCCTCATCCTTTTTGCTCTTCTGAACATCATTGTGGATTAGAGAGAAGAAGGAAGAGGCAGAGGCTTGCTGCCTACAAGCTCACTCAGCAGCCCTGGAGGACCCACTGGGTGACCTGTCTGGACACTGCTGATGGTTCTCCTTGGATATTCTGGATGCAGGAGATAATCATCACCTCTACTCAATGTCTACTACATGTCAGGTAGTAGCTTTGGAAGCCTGCAAAGATAATCATCACCTCTACTCAATGTCTACTACATGTCAGGTAGTAGCTTTGGAAGCCTTCCTGATCCTCCCAACCATGAGTGTCATCATACTCATTTTTCTTATGAAGAAACAGAAGATGAGCAGAAGAGAGTTAAGTTGCCCCCAAAATCACAGAACTAATAAGTGACAATTCAAGATTTAAATTTTAGAACTGGCCTCATCAAAAGAAAATGCATTTTTACTTCTATACCCTGGAAGAACAAGGTTTTGGTTTTTGGGTTTTTTTTTTTAAACAATCCTACTTTACTACCTCTTTCTTGGTGATTCCAGATGTCTACTTACTTCCTGAACCACTATAAAGATCCTTAGTTTCTCATGTTTTAGTTGTTGATCAAAATAGTGAACTTTATTTAAGGAGAAAAGTAACCAGAGAAGAAAAAAAGAAAGTCTTATACTTTATGAAAAGAAAGAAAAGTAGGCCTCTGTTATGGGTTGAATGGTGGCCCTCAAAACAGCTAAGTTTCTGTTGAAATCCTAACTCTCAGTACCTCAGAATGTGACCTTATTTGGAAATAGGGTCTTTACAGATATAATCAAATTATATAGAGGTCCTCTTTCCTTATGAAAGGAGGAAATTTGGACACAGAGACAGACACACACAGAGAGAAGATGGCCACGTGATTGGAGTGATGTGTCTATAAACCAAGGAACACCAAGGAAAACTGGCAACCACCAGAAG
Organism: Daubentonia madagascariensis; assembly: GCA_023783475.1. NCBI lineage: Eukaryota > Metazoa > Chordata > Mammalia > Primates > Daubentoniidae > Daubentonia > Daubentonia madagascariensis. The sequence goes on from JAKFHU010001684.1 coordinate 30,186,880, forward strand.
CTAGGGAGAGGCAGGAAGAAGTTGCCTGCAGGTTTCAGAGGGTGCATAGCCCCACAGACATCTTGATTTTGAACTTCTAACCTCCAGGTCTGCGACAATAAGTTTCTGTTCTAAGTCACCCAGGTCGTGGTACTTTGTAAAGGCAGCCCTACGAAACTAGTACAGCCCCCAAGGAAAGAAAATGAAGCACTATAAAGCTTTGCTACTCATAGTCTGGTCTTGGCACCAGTAGCATCTGCACCCCCTGAGAACAAAGTAGGGTGCAGGCCAAACCTACTGACTCAGATCTGCCTTTCATCAACTTCTCCAGATGATTCCACATGCACATTCAAGTTTGAGAAGAGGAATTGCACATGGAATGCACAGTAAGCCTTGATTTGTAGCTCGGATAAAGAAGAGATGAAAATGCTTCCAGAGGGAGTATGGAAGTATTTGAAATGCTGTTCCAGGGGCCTGGAGGCTCCATAAGGTGTATAGGAGACATGTGTGCTTCTAGGCAGAAAGTGAATGTCTTCACCAGCTAAGATTAAGGATATACTGAAGAACTATGCAGGTACGTAGAATGACCAAGAAAGAGGCACCAGGAGGACAGTAGGGGTGACCTTGGGAAAGAAAAGCTAAAAGTCGGTTCAAAACCAAAGGAACTCTAAGAAGCTAGTGTGTGACAGAAGACAGAAGAAGAAATGTGTGGGCAAGCCCAGGGGAAGTGATGGATACTCCCTGCATCCTTCTCTAGTGACGGAATAACCAGGGGACTCAAGGGAGGCCTGGGGACAGAGCTGAACTCTTGGTCATAACATGCCTGCTACAAAGCCTGTTCATTAATTGCTATTAAGTAAATTTGTCCTATTAATTTTTTTTTCCCAAAAGTATTGAGTTCGGAGTGCTTTCAAAGGGGAAGCCCTGAACTGTCACTAGCTTTTCCCCGGGGAACCTGAGGTCAGGGTTCAATCTGGATTGTCTCCCTTGAAAGTGCACAGACCTGAGTGGAGTTGGACCTAATCATCTGCTGAGTTGTGGGTACTTGCTGAACACACACACAGAAGTGAATGACATGAAATAAAGGAGAAACAATTCGTCCCAGCCAAGATTTGGAATGAGGGGTGCAAGTAGTCTGTTCCAGATGACAAAAGGTATAGAGAAGAAACTTCTTAATCTGAGCTTTAGCTTAGAGAGAGCCCTGAAAAAGAGAAAACCAGAACTAAATGCTCAGAGACTGAAAACAAGTTGATGAAGTACTGAAAGCAGTAAACCTTAAGACCTACTTTCTTCTAAGCCAGTCTATATCCCATCCTAGAGACAAAATGCTAATTGGCACAGTAAATGGCCAATACAGGTTCAAATTAAGGGCTATAAATTCTTTATCTTCTTCTGTTCCCATGTGTGGACATCACACGCCAAAAGTCAATATATTACAGTAACAAAAGCAAATCTGAATCTTTGCCTGGAGATAATCCAGATTTCCAGTTTTTCTCCAAATTCTGAATTTTAAATCTCTCAAACAACAGAACAATCCAAGGAGTCACGTGCAAGCCTTTATTACCAAATCAAATCATCAATCCATTTTCAATCCCTCACTTTTCAACTTTGTAGCAATTAAAATATTCACTTGAGATGAAAAAAATTTTAAGTACACTCCAATAGAAAATCTGTGACAGAAAAAACTATCCATTTTATAGATTAGAGTGATTGCTGAAAACAGTTTTCTATAATTATTATATATGAATTTATTTGGAATCCTTATTTTTTGGAATAATAAGGTGGGGTGGCCAAAAAAAAAAACCCTCTAATTGTTAAGATGAGCATTCTAAATAACCCCACTGGGAGAGTAAACGAGATTGGCATATCAACACTTAATAATTATGACATTGATGGTGGAAAACTGGAAGGCCGGAAAAAAACTCTCTTGAAATGCTATCTTCCACCACCCTCCCCCACACATATACAGCCAAGATGCTTCCCACTTTTTTAACACAGGAAACATTTGTGGGACAAATGTAGAATAGGAAGAATCGTATCATGCTCCCCAGTCAGCTAAATTTGAAATAAATCATAAGTTAAGGTCACAGATACCCTTGTCCTGTTTCTTCTGGTCTGCTTGTCATTTCTCAAGGCCTAATTCAAAACTGCAGCCTTCCATGACTTCTAATTCCTCTGAACTTGAATCGTATTAGTTGTTTCCTTTTATTGATATATATTTTAATGAATATATGTTTTGGATAAAAGAAAATAAATGTGTTCAGACATTGGGCCCTGAGCCTTAACATTAAACACTATACTCACTTATGTTATTATTTGAGATAGCCTGATTCAAATGGTACGAGAAGACTAATCAGCTGACACATTTTAACTAGAAAGACTGCATCTGACATGGTCTACAACCATTGGCCACATGCCAACTTCATGCAGCCGGCCTCACAAGGTATCCATTTGTACGTGACATAATTCCATTCCTAACAACCTCTGGGACTAAAAGCAATATCAAGATGGCCACCAGTTTTTTTTTTCAAAGGCTTTATTATCAAGAGTTTGACCACTGCCCATGTGTATACGCCACTGTTGAGCTTTCATTTCCCAGGGAAACCCAGAATCATTCACAGCATTGAAGAAAATTTCTCAGAAAGGCAGAGCTGAACCCATTATGTGTTATAAAACATGCTTCCAAGCTGCCAACATTCTCTTGGCTAAATGTTCCTATGTAACTGTGAGCTTATGACTTGACACCATCTCATTGCATGCTCTCCAGACAATTGGAATAAAGCAGGGAAAATTACATCAAATGAAATCATTTGATGTACTTGCTTCATATGTCATAGTGTTATAAGGAGACAGCTCACTGTAAATGGACTCTTCAGAGCAGCCTGGAGCATCACCTTCCCCTTCGTTTTATCACGCAGTACACCATTATTGCTAAGCTGGTTCTCTCTTTCTGTCTCCTTCCCTCCTTCCCTGTCTCTCTTCCTCTAAAGCAAAATTGTACATGTAGCACTTTCACAAATGTTAAAAACAGAGCTATGTGTTTTGTGATTTTTCTGGCATTGCTTCATACCACCAGTCAGTCATTCCTTCTCTCCAAACTTGGTGAAATCATAATGATTCATAAGCTTTGGTTGGAATGGTTGTGTGATATACTCTTATAGAAGCAATAAGCCTATTACATTATTCAAATAAATGGGCTTGAAAATAATAGAATAGCTGAACCTTTAACTAAATCTAATGTGTCAGAGATTCATGCGAGATTTTAGTTATATTTGACACAATTAAAATTAAGCCAGCATAAGTGCATTGAGCTTTAGAAGTAACAGTCTCTCTGTCCTAGGAGGTGAAAAAGAAGAATCAGATGACAATCTATCAAGGATGTTTTGGACCAGAAGTGAGACTCTAACCTGTGTATCCTCAAATTCCATGAAGCCAAGATTCTAACACAGAAGGTAAAATAACTGGAAAGAAAAAGAATGAAGGATGAGGAATCTGAAATAAAATAATTTAATTTTAAGGAGTCAAATCAAGAGAATATGGCATCTCAGGGGATCAAAAGGAAAGAAAAGGAATGTTGACCACAGTCCATAGCCAAAAAAAAGCAAAGAATTATATTCTGAGGGGTAAAAAAAAATATTACAAGTTATTTAATTCAATCTCTTCTTTGTGCAGGCAAGAAAATCAAGCAAGAAAAATGTAATGATCTATCTAAAGACATCCAGTTATGAATAAGAACAGAGATGAAACTCAAAGAATGCTAGTCCCAGCACAGTTCACTCTCTACAATATGAAGGAAGATTCCTAAATATCAATGAAGTTCTCCAAACACAGATGACACTGTTATAGAAATCTAATGCTTATTTGGTTTCATTTATGAAAGCTTCATCTTTATCTATATTTAATTAGAAAGGTACTGAAATAAATAAGTTCACCAAGTTCATTTAATAATTTGGGGGCATGTATTTCAACTTGATTATTTACAGAAAGTTCTTTCTTTTTGAAAAAAAAGAAAATTTCCATATCACATACATATCAGATTTGAACAGTATTTTCTGTCATCCACTGAAAATTGAGACCAAAAACCATGTTGTTTCCACTTTGTTAAGATGGTGTCACCAACATAAGAGATCACAATTCCAGTTTTCTTCCAACAACCCTCAAATCCAAAGATGATTTTCCATCTCAGTGCCTCCCCTTGATTATTCATTACTTGGCACAAAAGAAACATGCAAAGTTTCTTCTCTCTCAAGAACAAACATCTTTGAGCAGAGAACATGGTGTATCATACAAAATATCACATTTACTACATTTTAACTGAAAACCATGTGGTCCTGACATTTGCTGTTGTCCCATTTTCTCTCTGCTAGTGCCACGTCCAAAATTTACAATCTGCTGGAGAATATTTAGAGTCCACAAATTTGCTCCAGTGACACTCTGGGGGTGAGATTCTAGAGTTCTCACAAAACGAAATTTCTCATCGTTGGGAAGCTTGTCAGCACCCAGGCTGCAAGTATCCAGGCAACTTTGAGATGAAATACAAGGTTGGTCATAGGGCGACAAGGAAAAGATGATAAGAATGTGAGAATCACTAAAATATATCAACCCCACAATCTGTTTGCCTAAGCATGACTCGTCTCACACTGTAGCACCAATTAGAAGAAGAGAACTATGAATAAGCAGATGGGTCAACTTGGCACCCTCTGGATGGATAGTTGCCCTTTTCCTTTCTTCTCACTGTCTGATGCCCACACCAGATCTTCCCCTGTGTCCTGGCCAAGCTTAGAAATATTGCCTTCTGCACCGACCACTTTGCCCATCCTTTGACATCTCTTTTCCCCACAGGGGAGCATATCTCCTTGTTAGGAGAAAGGCATTCCCTTCAGAGACTTCATCTAAATACTCAAGTGACTTAGAACCAGACCTAGCATGCTCACCCTCCCAGAGGCATTTTACATCTTAAAAGAACTTGTTGACCCATAGGAATGAACTTCTAATGCTGAGATTATGACTGCACGTCTGGGGGTTCAAAGGCCCTTTCAGCACTTTGGAAATCCCACTAGATGAGCTTGCTCCTTAAGTAGAGCTCCACCCTCAACCCTAGGGTGGAGGCACAATAGTGCAAGTCACATGACTTTAGACTCAGAACATTGGGTATGGTTCTGGTTCCCCAAAGTGAGAGCCAAGCAAACCGCTTCTCCTCTCTTCCTCCACTTATTCATCTGAGAAGTGAGATTCAGAACACCTACCTCAAAACCCTTTCGTGGAGATCATTAGGCTAATACATATGTAAAAGAATTTTAAGAACATTAGTCACCATAGTTGTCAAAATTTATCATTTTCCTCACTGATGTCAATCACAAGGGAAATACCTCCTAATGATTTCAGCTTTTTAGAGGTTGGCAAACTTTTTCTGTAAAAAGCCAGATAGTAAATCATTTTGGACTTGCAGACTAGACTCTGTCAATTATGAAACTCTGCTGTTGTGAGGAGAAAGCAGCCAGAGACAATATGTAAAGAAACAGGCTTGGTTAGATTTGGCTCACAGGTCGTAGATTGCCGACCCCTGTTCAAAGAAACAAAGTACCAAAATAGGGAATATGTTCATTGTAAATATGAAAGAGCCAAACCATGTATTTTGAGACTAACCTTTCACCTTTTCCATGTATTTAGAACAAACAGTATTCCTCCCAATATTTTTCCTTGACTTTAACCCTAGGTACCACATGAACTATTTGTCTGACAAGCAGCTTATAAAGCAAAAGGTAAAAATGATGTATATTCTTAAATAAATGCCATGCCTTCTCCACCCCATGATCCCACATGTTTTCTGGCAGCAGGCCCAAGTAAGACCAAAATGCCACTGGCAGCCCTAGAGGAGGAGCAGCTCACTCCTCAGCTCCCCTCAGGTCCTCTCTCAGGTTGAGTGGTAAGAGGGGAGGCACTGGTGAGGAGCTAGCAGCCAGGGTTTCTCATACAAAGACTTCCAGACTATGACTCTCCTATTTCATGGCACTTCAGTCCCCATCAGCCGATCTTGTATCCCAGCTCTGCCAAAGGCACCATGGCTACATGTTCTGACTATGTTTGGCTACTTGCTACTTCCTCCCTTACCCTGACTCTGTACCCACCACCACAGAATTTCTGTCATTGGCTTGGCTTTAACCAGCAGAGGCAGGACCCACCAGGGAAGAGTAAAGAGCAGAAAAGTTCTCATCCACGTTATTTTTAAGCCATACTACTCTGGAATAAGTAGTGTCAAATCAGTGTACCTACTTTGGCAACCCCTAAACAATTGCAGGCTAATGACCAGTGTCTCTCCCACCTCCTACCTTCACCATGTCCTCCTCTACCCTTCCAAACAAATCTGAACATTGGTGCCTGGCATAACCTGTCACCATGCTCATAAAAGAAAATACACAAACAAAAATAAGTTTTAAAATGTCTCCATCTCTACATGTGTTAATCTTTAATGAGGCCAAAATGCACTATTAATCTGCACACTGTCTCCCACAGACTCAGATGACATAATGTCTTTCTTTCATTCACTGTCACCCTCCCTATCTAAGAAGCTGGCAGTAGTGGTGCTGGGCTGGAGGACTGTCCACACAGGCCTAGAGAAATAGATACAAAGATGAGTTCCTTGATCTACGTCTCCCCTCCCTGGGCAACCTGGATAGTCATGCTTGTAACTCTTCTACCTCCTACACCTAATCTTCCTCAAAGTTTCATCATTTCTAAAGCTTAGATCTCTCCAGAGTCCGTTCGCCTATCTCCAAATCTACTGCTGGAACACAGGCTTAGTAACCATCCCACGGAACATCATTCTAACTGACCTCTCTTGCCTCCCGGTTTCTCCCACTTCAATGTCCACTTTTAGAGTATTGTATCCAAAGTGCCAACTTATCTCTTCTTTGGCAGGTGTGGCCTGGGGACTGCCATCATCAAAATAGGTTGGGTGGCTTGTTAAAATACAGATTCCTGAGCTCTACTATTCAAAATACCGAATTACAACATCTAAAAGTGGGGCCTAGAAATCTGCATTTCTTCATTTATTAACCCTTTGCCTCCTCACCCAATAATTCCTTTGTATACTAAATGTTGAGAACCACCAATTTAGAGGAAAAGATCCAGTCTTCAAAGGGAGCCTCTGTCTCTTATTCGATGTTCACACAGAGTCAAACTGGTCTACTCACTGATTTTCCTACCCTCGTAGATCTGGAGAAAATGTGATAAAATTGGTTGTCATGGCAGCTGAGTGTTTCTCCAGGTTTTCTGTGGAAGCACAAGGCAGGACTCTCAGGAGTACTGTTTGTTTCCTTGACTTTGGAGGAGGGATTTTCCCTTCCACATGCCTTGGCATCAGCCTACATACCTCCATGCTTGCACAGCCTCCAACATGTGGGCGAAAGGTGGCTGATAGTGGGAGGACATGGAATCTGAGTCGTGAGCCATGTCCCCCCAAGCTACTCTCATTATTGGCATTTAGTGGGAAGGCTGACACTAGGAGGGGCAACTTCATCGAAATATTGCAAAGCTCCTCTGAGGGCAGAGGCACAGTCTGTATCTTCAGCAACTAGATTAGTGACTGGCTTAATAAACACATGCTGAATGAATGAATAATGGAAAGAAGCAACCATTCCATAAATGAACAAATGCATAAATAGTCCAGACTCACAGAGAGAGTGAGCTGAATACCTTGAAAGGCATCTTTGTTATGCGTAGGCATGATTTTTGACAGAATAATTCAACACATCTGCTTGTTGGTTTGCTCTTTGGAAAGGAGATTCTGGAAAAGGCTGAGTATAAGAAATAGCATGAATTATGCTCTCTTTCTGTGATTATTCCCTCTGTGATTGCACTATTAAGCCAAGCCAATATATAGTAACTTTCTAATTTATTCATTATTCCTACTGTTGAAATTATGACAAGGTTCCAACATAACAGCTTCTCTCTATCATCATTTTGGACAAGCTGAACATTCTTTAGAAGCACATGGGTGTGTGGGTGTGGGCCTGTGGTGCGTGGTGTGGGGGACAGATCCTGGAGGCCTGGAAAAAGTAATACTTTCAAACTCAAAGAGCAAATTGCACCTATTTCAGCAAATTGGAAATTGATGGTGTGTAACTCTGAAGGGCTAGCAGTAGCTATTATTTCCATCCAGGCTATTATTAACTGGTAATATTTTCTCTAGTAAACATTCAATTACTATAGCAACAGGAGTCATGTCATACGGACCCAAGAGTTCCCTGGCTTTGACAGAGAAATGGATGGCGTTTCAAAGGAATTTTAGAAAATGCAAAGAGGCTTGCCAAAAACAATATTTTTAAATCCTAAATTCAATTTTTACTTGAGATAAAGGAAAGAAGAGAACTCTGATAAAATGGAGACTGAAAGATTTTCATAAACTCTACTTCTATAATAATGTATCTAGTGTCTTCCCTCCTATCTAAGCCAAACGCTCCACTGTGCTCTGAGTCAGATCCCAGGTACTTATTTACAACGTCAAATATTGCTTCTAAATCCTCTAGCTTCAATCTTTTCCTCCCACTACATCTGCCCCTCAATATTTTTTAAATAAACATCTACATTGATGTGCAGCATGAAACATAAACAAATATACAAATCATAAGAAAACAGCTCAATAAACTATTTCAAAGTGAACACACATAGGTAACCACTACACAGTTAAGAAATAGAGTATGACGGTACCCCCAAAATCTCCTTATAGCCTGTATGCTAATTCCCTCACCTTAAAGGAAACCCCTCTAAATTAACTTTCCCTGTGTATTAAATTTATATAAATAAGCTTTTATAGCATGTACTTAGTATCTAGCTTCATCCACTCAAAAATACAGTCAATAAAATCATTCATGTCATTGAACGCAATAGGAAGCAGTTCATTTCATTGCTGTATGAGTTTCCTAGGGCTGTGTCACAAAGTACTGAAAAGTGGGTGGTTTAAACAACAGAAATTCATTTTATCACAGTTCTAGAGGCTAGAATCTGAAATAAAGGGCAACAGGATGGATTCTTTCTGAGGGCTGTAAGGAAGAATCTGTTCCAGGACTCTCTCTTAGCTTCACATGGTTTGCTGGCAAGTTTTGGCATTACCTGGCTTGTAGATGCTTCACTCTGTTCTCTGCCTTTATGTTCACGTGGCATTCTTCCTGTGTGCATTCCTCTCTTTCAAGTGGCATTTTTAAAATAAGGACACCAGTCATATTGGATTAGAGTCACACCTCACTCCATTTTGACTTAGCCAATGACATCTGCAGTGACCCTGTTTCCAAATAAGGTAACATTCTGTGGTACTGGGGATTAGGACTTCAACATGTGAATTTGGGGGGGACACAATTCAACACAGAACAAGCACTATAAAGTATTCTATTATGTGAATGTATCATGATTTATTAATTCATTCTTCTGTTGATGGCTATTTGGTTATTCCCAGTTTGGGGCTGTGCTACAGTGGGACCACAGTTGATCCTCAACAAGAGTAAAGAGCATGAAGTTTGTCTTTGATGTTGCTTATTTCCTCATTCTGGTCTCTCCTCGGTCTATTTTCCTCCCTCTTCAATGCCTTTTTCTCTGACAGGTTCTATCCTGTTTAAGTTGCTTAACAATTAGTGACAACAGGACATTTGCTGGCTTGATCTTTAGAATTTGCTCTTCTGCCCAAGCTTCTCTTTAGAAAAAGACTCCAGAGTCCAGTAAGCCTTTAAACTTCATGGAATTAATCTCTTAAATTGAGCTCTAGGATACGGGAAATATCTGGAGGATGCTTGGTGTCAAAATTTTTCCCAAATCAGGCTGGGCGCTGTGGCTCACGCCTGTAATCCTAGCACTCTGGAAGGCCAAGGCAGGAGGATTGCTAGAGTTCAGGAGTTCGAGACCAGCCTTAGCAAGAGCGAGACCCCGTTTCTACCAAAAATAGAAAAGTTAGCCAGGCGTTACGGTACGCACCTGTAGTCCCAGCTACTTGGGAGGCTGAGGCAGGAGGATCACTTGAGCCCAGGAGTTTGAGGTTGCAGTGAGCTACGATGATGCCATTGCCCTCTAGCTTGGGCAACAGAGCAAGACTCTGTCTCAAAATAAATAAATAAATAAATAAATAAATAGAATGAATAAAAAATTTTTTCCCAAATCAAACAACATAAACTAATGAAGACTTTCATTACACAATCTGACTCAGATATAATGTGTTAATAGATATCACAGAATAAAATGATAATATATGCACCAGCTATTGCCACAATAATGCTGCACACACAAAAAAATTCACTTCAAATATCCATAGCTTAGAAGAAAAATTATCTTATAGGTCTGAGAATCAGCTGCACTACTGAGTCAAGCTGCACTGTTGCTTCAAGCAGCAGGATGGGTTCCATGTAGCTCTACATGTGTTTGTTCTGAGGCCCAAAGTTCAAGGGCAAGAAAGGCAAGGCTAGTGTGCAAACACATTTATGCTTACCTTCCATTTCTCAACACCACATTGCCTAAGGTAGTTTACATGACCACAGAAACACCAGTGGGGAAGGGCGATATGTTCCTCCCATGGAGATGTGGGGAGTGAATGTTTGCTGTTTGATAAGATGATCTACCACAGGAAAGGTGAGAAGATTCTATAGTTAGATGACTTTGAATAGAGATGGAAAAGAGCTGACATTAGAGCTGAAATTATTTGTCTTTGACCTGCTGATTTTCTCAGGCCAGCTAAAGATTTCCAGGCTGGACATCTTTCATTTTTGATGAATTGACAAGATATAATGGTGCTTGTATTAGGCTATTCAGACTGCCACACTAACAGGCCACAGATTGTTTTAAACAACAGAAATTATTTTTTCTCATAATTTTGTAGGCTAGAAGTCCAAGATCAAGGTATCAGCAGGTTCAGTTTTTTCTGAGGCTTCTCTCCTTGGCTTGTGGATGGCTGTCTTCTCCTTGTGTCTTCACATGCTCTTCCCTCTGTACCCATCTCTGTCCAAATTTCCTCTTCTTATAAGGACACTAGTGACATTGGATGAAGATCCCACCTGATGATGTCATTTGAACTTAATTAGCTCTTTAAAGACCTTATCTCCTTATGCAGTTACATTCTGAGGTACCGAGAGTTAGGATTCCACCATGGGAAATTTGAGGTATACAATTCTTGGCCATAACAGTGGCCAAGAGCACAGGCCCTGGAATCAAAAGAGGGGTGAGTTTGAACCCTGCACCTGCCACTTACAAACTAGATAAGCGACTTTTCCAAATTCTCCAAGCCCTAATTTTCCCATCGCTAAAGTTGGGATCCTCAGCACATTGCAATTCCTTTTAGATGTAAATGAGATAACTTATCACAATGTCTGACACAGAACAATAAAACTCACAAATAATTATTGTTGCTGTTATTATTTTATTAACATATTTTAACAAGGCCCTATGTCAGGTACCACATGCAACATACAAATAGTTTAAAAGAAGCCAATTATAAAGTAGTGTAATACAAAAATCACATTGTATCAAAGAAAACAACATACCTTAATATGTAGACCATAAGCAACCCCTAAATACTTTCATGCCTTTTTATAGCAACCTGTCCTTTTTTAAAAAAAAAAAAAAAAGAGAGAGACTAAGGAAAAACTTTTTTTGCTGAACTTAATTTGCTGAACCTAGAAACTTAGTTTCTTAGCTGAAGAAACTAAGGCCCATGGAAGTTTAGTGATTTGACTGTCAACTTGGACTTAGTGGAAGATAAGCTACTACTAGAATCCATCTTTTCCTACAAGCGTGGCTCGCAGATCCAAACTGAACTGACTTACTCCTTTCTTTGCTTTGATGATTATATACAACTTGATTGGAAAGTTACACTCTATGATTTCACAGTGATTACATGCCACTGAATATCATTTTGTGAGTAAATGTTTTGAAACCAAAGATAATCATTGTTATACAACCATAACCCATAACCTTTTTTGTTATGCCGTGTTTCTCCACCAAGCATTTAACCAAGCTAAAGTTACACTTCAGAGTCTCAGCAGCTGGCTCTGGGCTCTGCTCTGCATTTCTGGAACTCCAATTCCACTGGGCAATCTGGAGTTGAATTATTGTGCTCTGGCCTCTGGGATAAGATTTATCCTTTCCACTAAAGGACATATGCACAAAAAGCTGCCACAGTGCTCGCGACACATGTGCTATCAAACATGCACACCACAATGAATCAGAACACAGGCCTTGTATAGTAAGACATTCTAAAGTGGGACATACTTAGAAATACATTACTGCTATCTGAACATCACAAATGTCCTCCTGTCCTTTGAGAAACTTCCTAATGCTTGGCTACATTGTCTCTAGGAACATCTCTAGGTCCAAGGGTTCTCCACTCTGGGTTAATAACTCAGAGCTACCTTTACCCAACAACTTTAGAGGTCAGCTTATAATTCTGGCACTCCTTAGTCTGCTATTAACCAATAAAGCAATAAAATACAGTATTAAACCCCTTATTCTAGGTAATCTACATTTCCTACATTTTCAAATCTGATGAAATTTTTATAGTGATAAAAATTTAGATTATGTGCATGTATAGATCTATTCCCACTTTGATCTCGAGGCTGTGATTTTCTTGTGGCACCCTGCCACACACACACACACACCCCCATCCTAACCTGTCCTGATGGGCCAATCACGGTGCTCATCTTTCTAGACAACTATGGTTGTACGTGCCAAGATAAATTAATGACAGTCTCCTGGGATTTGGGAATTTAGAGAGCAACATAAGTTCAGGGAGAAACACAACTTAATTATTTCAGCTGCAATGCCCTGATAAAATTATTAAACAGCTATTTCTCTCTACATTTCCTGAAGCCTGCCTGGTGCCTAGCCTCTTCCAAACCATATCTTCAGACTTCCCTTCTGTGAACTATCTAGTACCCTCAACTAATCAATTTTGTCACTTTTATCTAAATAAATCTGATTAAATCTGAATCCATCACTTTTCCCTGAAGTGTTTACAAGCACAGCTATGGAAAAAACTTCACACCACCATCAAATGTTACTCTCATAAGCTCCCATAGTACATAGAGATGCTTATACAAATTAGACCTTAAGAACAGACTTCAGAGGTTTATGGTTTCTCATGTTGCAACTAATTTAAACAACAACCTCTAATAATGACCTCTACCAACTCTCTCATTTAAAAAAGAAATGTATATCAAACAAATGTATCTGCAAACTAACATGCAATCTCAGAACAGATATGTATTCATATTCCTTTACAGATCAAGTCACTCTATCTGGACACCTGGGGACTCCTCAAGTACTTTAACAATAGCTTTTCCTTCATAGCCACAATAAAAGGTGATTTACTTTTGATATAACTAGCCAGAAACTTAATTCATAAATGGAGAAATTATCATATTAATACTAGGATTTTGGTGGTTTTGCCTTTCTTCTCTCTTGGCAGAATCCTAGGCTATGAGTTCTTTCTATGATATGCGAACTATGGATGGCCTGCACAGTCTTGGGGACAGGATCAAATGTCCTCTCTTGTTATTACAGGTTATTACCCAACTTGTCTAACATCTCCTTCTCCTGTGGGCTACAGGAAAAGAGGACCACAGATACATTTTGGCTTTGGGCATCACAAAATTTTAAAGTTGAAAAGGACTACAAGAGATCTGTTATTCTATATAGCATGCCATAGTGGAATCTTGAGTTTCGTTAGTCAAGTTATTTTGTTCTTCATCATAGCCTATATCTATGTCTAAATCAAAAATTGAGCCAATTAATCAGGTAATACAGGCCTAAAACACTGCTCAAGGGAATACTCAAAAAGTAAAAGAGTGGATTGTGGGTTATAGGAGCTACCATGAATTATGGGGATGACTTCAGTCTTCATTTTACAAAGCACACCCGGGATCACTCCATGTGTACACCACAGTGAGTGAAGGGGCCGTGTCTTGTCTAAAGTAGGACATAAGGAAAGATGGACAGCCAATCTCAGTAGGTTGTCCTTTGTGTTGTCATTTGTAATGATTAAAACATCAAGGTTTAGCTTGTCACTTAATTTAACATGGTCCCACTATGTCATGGTTTAAATATTGAAGCATAAATTCTACAAAATTTAATGGACAAAACTATGAGACTAAATAACCTATAAAATGTGTTTTCACTCTACCTTATAGTTTATGGATTTCATTTAGAAAAAAAATACTTAAGAATAGGCTACTGACAATACTTTGTCCTTAGAACTTGTGATATATTGACATACCAATTTATCAGTTAATTTATATCAGATTAACCTTTGTCTACCTTTTAGATTGTTTTATCTAACAGGCTTTTGAATTTATGAATCCACTTGTATGTTATTTTATAAGTGTGTTACTCCTTTAAGGAATTTATTTTTAAAAATATGTCAATAACTGCTAACCAAGCAATTAAAACAATTGGGACCATTGTAAAAATTGATCATATGAATTGGAGTTACCGGTCATACCCAACTAAATTAAGAGTTGAGAGACCAAAGGGAATAAAAACCACTTGGAACACAAAGTACCTGCCCAATGGTTATCTCGAAAGCTACCTGCTGAAATGACTTGCCATATAACCTTAAGATCACTTTTACCTAGTAGCTGCTGAAATAAACTACTTTGCCTCTAAGACTAGTTTTACCTACCACCATCATTCCCTAATCAGAGCTTGCCAGCTCCCAATAACTTTGCTAGCGCCGATGAGTTTTCTTTCAAAACAATACACATTTCTCTTTCTAATAAAACCCCAACCTTCTCTTTGTTCTTTGGACATACCAAAAATCACTGTAGTCTGTGTGTATGCCCTGAATTACAATTCTGTTTTCCCTAATAAAACACTTTGTTTAGAGATTCATCTCTATATTTTTGTTCGACTTTTACAAACTTGGTGCTAGAAGTGGGATCACATGGTACCCACACTCAGGTCCCTGGAGCGCCTACTTACTTGGATTACCTTTTTCCTCCCAGTGAGTCTCTCTTGGATCAAACTCCCTTTTTATTTTGGTTGAGTTCTTTAGTTTTATTTGGGATTTGTTTAAGAGGGGTCTTTCCCCCTTTTGGTTGTGAAGCCTCCTGTTTATGAGGGACTTTTTTCCCCTCCTGTTGAGGAAGTCTTGTTGTCTTTCCTGTTGAGCACATGCTTTATCTTTCAGTTCATATGCTCTCTTGGATTTTAGTTTGGTTTTTGTGTATTCTGCCTTAAGCCGGATCACCCAGATGAATTTACTTAACAATAGGGGCTCTCAACGTTCAAAGGCATGCCAAGATAGCCTCCCTCTCTGGGACTCCAGCTGGTGACATGTTCAAACATTATGGGGATCTTTCAAAGAGTTTTTCTTAAAACTAAACTAAAAGACCATGGCTATAAAATCATACAATCCAAATAAGACACATATCTCAATTGGTATCTGAAGGATCCAAAACACTTTCAGAACTCAAAGATTGCCTTGCTACAAAATACTGTCTCAAAGCTAGCTGGGACTCTTTCCTCCCCTTCCTATGCCTCCTTCTCTTTATCCTTCCCTAAGCTAAACTCCCTTTTTCCAAAACTCCTCAGCTATGCTGACTATTTAGGTAAAGACACATGAAAAACAGCAGGTACCAAAAAAAATTATTTTGACCTTTGTGCTGCTTCTTAAAAGCAAAAGATGAAATTTCCGTGTAAAAGATACCCTCCCTCCACTAGACGGAAAGGTAACACTCTTATCTTCAAGGACAAGGAATTGAGACAAGAAGAGCACTGTACAGACCTTGTTAGAATAACCCCTATCTTGTGACACAATTCAGTCCCATTTTCACAGCGAACTATTCTTTGTCCAATCCAGCATATTGGTAACAGACTCAAAATTTGGTTCATATCCTTCATAAGATTATTTATTAGGGCAAATGAAAAATCTTAAAGTTTAGCCTTATCCCATTTTGTCAGAAATATGATTTGGATCCAATTGTCTTCTTATCAACCAGCAAATTTATATTACTGTTTTGCTCATGACTAAATTTTTTTTTTATAAAAACTATAAGGTCTCTGGTTTTTTTTTAACCTGTATGTTTTTATGTTTGTTATGTCTATATGCCGTATGTATATAATATTTTTTACCAAAATATATAAAAGAGCTGTACTGACCTAAGGGGAAAAATAACTGCTTATATCAAGTAATTTATCAGAAATACAGTAATTAACCCAAATGCCTTTAGGTCACATGACTTACATAAATCCTTGATAAGTGCGCTGATTTTAAATTTGTTAATAAAATAAAAATGAAGGTGTCTTCAGAATTGTTAGCACATATATTTTTGGCCTGGATTTGCTGACCAGGCAGGGTCATATTTGTCTCTGCTGGATGTTTTAAGATCATAAAAGTATGAGTTTGACCTAAGAACAAATGTACAAATGAGAGTACAGTACAGAGTCCGTTGTTTTCTGAATATAAAGCATAACAATTTAACTTTTAGAGTTTTTTCTTGACAGGAAAATAAAATAATGACTAGCTCTGTCTAATAACTCAGTTTTCATAAGTAATCTAGATATAATTGCTATTAATAAAAATAAATAAATGAGGTAAATGTAAATGGACAAATAATCCCATTGATAAATAATTTTTATATAATTTATATGTTTATAAATAATTTTTATATAATTTTAAATCTTAAAGTGTTAAATTAAATAATAGATATTCATAAAATATCTAAGTCATTTCTAAATAAGATAAAATACTGAAACATTAAATGCTAAAAATAGATTCAAGTTTATTTACTTTTGGCTTCTTACATTTTATAAGAAGACAAAAGATATTTGGGTCTATTAATAAAATGTCCTATTCCAACTTAAAAGTTGTTCTATAAAAAATATATTTTTAAAGATTACAAAATACACATTCATGAGATGTTAATGTATAACACTTCAAAATTACTTACTTCCTGGGTTTTTACTAAAAATTAAGGTTACTAAGAATTAAAATTTCTAATTAATATATGTAATTCTATATACAAAATAAGCAAAATGTAATTTTTGTGTGAGAAATAATTTTGTATGGTCTCAATGATAAGGGGGAAAAAATTAAATTTTTATCCTAAGGTAAAATGATTAGTTATTCCAATATGAAAAAAGGGGAAGTATAGGAAAAAGACCAAGGGTTTAAGAGAATGTTGGAAGGTATAAGCAAGTCATGGAGGATTTAGAAAGGACAGGTCTTGCAGAGGGAGTTTTTATGTGATTGAATTATCTGGGATTGGAAGGGAATTGTTTATGAGTTTTTCTAAGAATTGAGCATTGGTGTCAGGGGTGCACTGATAGGAGATCAGAATACGGACCTCTCTGTTTGAAACAGCAGGATTTTTTAGAATGTTGATCCTCCATTAGTAAGAAAAAAACGTTGCAAGTTTTTATTTTAATCCTGAAATTTGTTTCTTTAAATTTTCAACCATGTTCCAAACTACAGCTTTTCCATCTTTTACAATTTCTACCTAATTTCAAGTTAGTCTGAAATTAGGCCAGCAGTTAGGAAGTGCTGTCTTCTTTATTTAAAATGATTATTTCATTTCTCAATGTAGTTGTTCTCTTAAAGCTTTTCAGATTCATATCTCAGGAGTTCAGAATTTTATAAATCTCACTACATGTGACTTGCAGGTCATACATCATTGCCTTCTGCTCTTCTTCCTTCTTTTTTTGAAAAGGCACATCTTTTTGCTTAACTAAAGAGGTGACTCTCTCCATCAGTTTTTTATCAGTTCTTGTAAGTTTTTTTTTTTTTTTTTTTTTTTTTTTTTAGTTTCTGACTGCTATTGTGGCCTGATGCTGACAATGTTTGTCTTAAAGGCCCAGGAGAACAATATTTCCTTCAGTATAACTTGATTCTGTATTCCTGGCTTTTCTTGATGTATATAAATTGTTCTACGTAACCAGGCAATTTCACATGCTCTTACCTTTCTAAAAGCCATGCATTCCCCTGCTCAGATACTGGTTTTCTTGTTTACATAACTTTTCTATAATACAGTAGATACTCATAACCTTGGACAACACATTCTCTTTTAATGTATAATGAATTCAAGTGCCTTTTCATGAGGCTCAACTTTCAGGTTACCCAAACAGGCTTTACATAAAAAGCAGCAGTCATATTGCAGGATATTTTTCTTTATCTTTTACATAATTGGCTTAAGAAACAGAGATTTTGTATTTTAAGATAGTTTCTTTTGCTTTGTGCTGTCTTTATTAGGTTTTTGACTACTTGGTAAAATTAAGTCATCCCTAATATAGATCTAAGTTTGGTTTTTTATTCTCTCTCTCTCTCAACTATGTCACTTTTTGTATTTGCTTTTGAAGTCTTTTAATTATCACTCTGATTAAATAAATGAGTATTGTTTCTCAATGACATGTGATTCTATTTTAACTAAAGGTTTTAAACCATTTAACATCTTTGACAAACTTTCCCAAAATCAAATCCTAATTTAAGTTTTTTTAACCTAAAATTGACTTTGAGATTTTCAAGTTGGGCCCCTGGCAAGGTTCGAAGGATGTGTTTCTTATTAGGTTTATTTAATATACTGGATTGTATAAAAAGTACTGTCAAATAATAAAGCAATACTAAATATTGTTTATATTTATATGGGTGTGTTATTGATGTAATGTTCTAAAGATTATATGAAATTTATAAAGGTCTGATGGTCCTGGTGTGATGCAATCAGTCCTAATTCTGGTTGTTATCTTAAAATTCTGCATGTTATAGAAATAAATGAATTTCCTTATCAATTTCTAAACTTTCACATTGTAACCATGGCTGTTCTAAGTTTTTATTACCTACAGTGTTAATTTTTCTCTAAAGCCCTCTACAATCAGATTCTCAAAACAGACTCTCACAAACACCCTTAAATATAGGTTTCTAATAACTTTAAGATCAGTGGACTAAATAAAAATTTCCAAAAGTAATGAAAAAAATACTAATGGGTTTATAAATCTACTAATTAAGATTAAGAAAAACAAAAATTAATTACGTTAAATTGAATAACTGATAAAAATTATGATTTTTATGATGTATTTAAAACATTATTGGTTATTTACTTAAATGTTTCATTTTCCAAATTTAAGGATGCTTTCTCTCTTAACCTGTCTATAGTATGGTAATTTGGTGAAGTATACTTTTATAAATAAAAGTGAAAACAACTTTTTCTTCCTACTCAATCCCTCCAAAATTTGAAAACTATTCATATTTTTTATTTTTATGACAACATAGTTACTTAGATAAATTCAATATAAATCTGTTTTCTTTATAACATTATGCAATTAAAAATGTTAATTATATTACCAAGGTTTGACTAAGATGTTATGTTTGAAAATGTTTATACATACTATAGATAAAATCTGAAGCTTGCCTTGATTTGGCTTTCTAGCCTCAAAATTTTTTTTTAAAAAACTCCAATCTAAGATTCAATCACTGTTCTTGCTGTGCTTATATAATAATAAGGCCAAATCTGATGACACTAAATTTATTTTATGGACAAATTAGTCTTACTCTGGTTATCTTTGGTAAAAATCGATACATCTATAATATACCTGTTATTAGACTGCAGCCCTGTACATTGTTTTTGAGTTTTTATTACCTACCTGTAAACTGGACTGGATCCTAAATTCTTCTAGGTTCCTCCAATCCAATTTTCTCCCATGGAATTACCAAGAACAGAAACTGCTCTTTTCTAAAGCCCTATAAACTAAACTGAACAACTTAATACAAATTTCAAGGGACAAGCTTCATGCCTAATGTGTGGGCCACAGAGAGTGCATCGAGCTGCCCAATGCCATAACCAGAGACACTTGAACTGTAAAATTGCCAATTCCTCACCATAGACAGCTTTTCCCTAGATTGTCGAAACAAGACTCCATATTTTAACTAGACTCTTAGCCCTCTTTTTCACTCTACAGGATGATGCTATAATTAACATTTCACAATCAGTAACTGCTGTTGGTAACTTGACAAAATCTTACCTAAGAAATCCTTAAGTCCACCTAGTGGGTGACTTTGGCAATATCACTAACACAAATTTTTGTTCAAGTGTACTAGTGGTCCCTTTTATAGAGTTGGCACCCTCTGCTTTAATTGAACCCAGTGTGGAATGCTACACTGGCTACAGTGGCTACAATAGATCTCACCAGTTCCCCTGTGGGTTTTTGATTTGTTTAGCTGATTGCCCTAAGGCTTGGGCTCTTGGTTCGATAGAATTATACAAACCTGAATTTATTATATTGTTGCTAGTTATTTTTTGTATTATGATCTTTAAAGTCTGTTCTTATTATCTTTGTAAAGCCAGATCTCCCAACAGAATAATGTTAGCCCAAGGCTTCAAGATGATCACTAATGCCTATGGAACTAACAAGATGGAATTCAATGCTAAACTCCAGGCAAAACTGCTCTAAGAGAATTTTTTTTTCCTTCTGGCCTCTTTGTTGCTCCCTTACTTTCCCTGCAACTTGGGACAAGAGACCACTGGGACAGGTCTATCCCAGCACCGAGGGACAATTAGGCCTAACTTCAGGATAGTTTATCCGCATGCGATACTTTCAGAAAAAGATCTTTATCAAAAGGGAGATGTAAAAACTAATTATAAAGTTATAAATTATTTTGACATATCCAACTAAAGTAGAGTTGAGAGAATGAGCGGCAGAAAAGCACCAAAGGCACAGGGATTAGATGGCAGGCTGGCTGCCGAAATGACCTGCTATAATCTTAAGACCAGTTTTACCTGGTAGCTGCTAAAACGAACTGCTGTGACTCTAAGACTAGTTTTACCTACCACTGTCACTCACCAATCAGAGCTTGCCGGTGCCCAAGAACTTTGCTAGCAGCGATGAGTTTTCTTTCAAACATTACTTTCTAATAAAACCCCCAACATTCTTTTTGTTCTTCAGACATAACAAAGGCCACCTCAGTCTGTGCCCCAGACTTCAATTTTGTTTTTCAAATAAAACATTTTATTTAGAGATTTGTCTCTATATTTTTATTTGACCTTGAAACCATTAATATTACTGATTAAAGTCAGATACTTGGCTTCAAGGATGTAAGACATAAATTTTTGACGAATATACATTTGTGTGTATATTCGATTCATAATATATATCAATATATATTGGAAAATACATATATAACAGTTTACATAATACACATAATAGCATAAAAAGTAATATGTAAACATAAAAAATATTTTAAAGACATGTAAAATATATGTACAAAATATATAAATATGTAAAATATATAAAATTTTTTTCAAGAGTAAAAAATCACTACCCCCATATACATACCATATTAAAATTCCTTTGGAGACATACACAACTCCATGGAGTCATATTATTGTAAGGTAATAGAAGGGAGTTTTAATCCATTTTACGTAAACAGACTCCAAAGCCAATTCTATTCCCACTACAGCAACTGACATTTAATCAATTAAGATCTGAAGAAGACAGACTACACAGAGAACTCTTCCACGTCCTACCTACTTAGCAGAGTTCAGACCCAACAGAGCTTCATTTGTAAAAAGTCCTGGCTGGAGTCAGGCCAGACTCAGTTAAGGGTGTGGTATCCAGCTGATTGCTGTATTTTAGTACAGTAAGCTAAATAATGGCCCCCTTAAAGATGTCCACATCCTAATCCTTGGAACCTATGAATACATTACTTTATATAGCAAAAGATTCTTTGCAGATGTGATTAAATTAATAGTCTTGAGATGAAGATTATCCAGGATAACCCAGGTGGGTCCAATGTAATCACAAACGTTCTTATAAGAGGGAGGCAGGAGCAGTGAATGCATTAGTGGGAGATGGGATGAGGGAAGCAGAGGTCACAGTGAGAGAAAGATTTGAAGATGTTACACTGTGGATTTCAAAAATGGAGGAAGGGCCCATGAGCCAGAAAGTGTGGGTGGTTTCTAAAAGCTGAAAAAGTCAAGGAAACAGATTCTCCCTTACAGCCTCCAAAAGGAACCAATTCTTGCCTCACCTTGACTTTAAGGTGCAGGAAGACTGACTTTGAACCTCCAGGGAGACTGACTTTGGACCTCCAGAACTGTAAGATAATAAATTTGTGCTGCTTTAAGCCACTAAATTTGTGGTAATTTGTTACAGCAGCAATAGGAACTATACACTTAGATTGTGGTAGTATGCTTCAGGGCTAGTCACTCTCCCATCCCCCACCTCCTCAGGCAGAACGTACTCTATGCCTCTGGATGCTGGATTTGGCCACGTGACTTTTTTGACCAACAGTATGGTAGTGAATGTGGCAGCCATCATGTGATTAAAGTCTTACGAGTGATTGGGCTTTTCCTCTTGCACCACTGTCCTCACTCTGAGAAGAGCTGCCTCTGGTTAGGGTCTGCTCCTTCAGCTGGGACCCTAGAACAGACAGGCACACAGCAGAAGGCACCCCCAGAAAAGCCCAGCTGACCCAAATCTGAGCTGCCCACCAAGCCTAGCCAAAAACAGCTAACCCCCAGACTATACAGAGACCTTTAAAATTAACGTTTTGTCTTAAACAGCATTTTGTTGGCAATAGTTGAAGGATGCGGAGATCATCCTTCAACATACAAAATGACAGGTGCAAGGTACATGGTCCTCTCTCCTCTCTCCAATCAAATAAGACTAAAAACACAGACTGCCAGAGGCCTAGTGAAAATACTCTCCTTGGATGCACAGTCCTGATATAGAAGCAAAAAATAGGAGGGACTGACTATGTGCCCCGGAGAAGGCTGCAGTCTCCACAGGAGCCCTGCCATGAGGATGTAAAAACTCATCTTTCCTCCGACTATTATCACCTTTGGGCTTGGCTACGTGATACCTTTGTACCCTTGTTCTCAGCCTTCTGGAATGTTTTTGTTTATTGAGCTAGGATATCAAAGAAGTTTAAAGTAGTAACTTACATTTAAACATAGCTTTTTTAACTTTCTTTAGAGTTCTCAATCACAATAAGGAAATGCACACATTCACATGGCACACATACATACACAAACTGACACATACAGAGTACCTACTGTACATTCCATTTTACATGTTTTATCTCATTTGATCCTCACCACCATTTTTCTGGTGTTATCATCCTAACCTTTTATGGATGAAGAAGGGTGACCTCAGGAGATTGTGGGCCTTCTCAATTTCTCAGTAACCCATGTGTCTTACTACGTCGGGATCTTCCTGTTGCTTTATACCATATGGAAACTGAGACCTCAGGGTTTAGAGTACTTCCACACTCACACAGTTGGCCAGTGTGGTAGCAATGGGAGTAGAACCCAAGTCTGCTAACACATGGGCCATGATTCTTTACTCTCTGAACTACCCTGCTTGTCCATAAGCCCTAAAGTAAAGAGCAAATTGGAAACACTTAGACAATCACAACTGCCTTTGCCATCTGACAGTAAATCATATTTATCAGCTACCATTTTTCCAGAATCACAAGATAAAATGTGACATTCTTTTTAGATAACACAAAATTCTTACGGTTTAAATTTCTTCCATCTCTGTCATTTATTTCTCAGGACCCTGTCTCCCTCTTCTGTGGTCATGTGGTAAAATCCATCTGGAACATATAATGTTTATACTGACTTATCTTTTTATTCCATTTTCACTTTTCGGTGTAAAAGTAAAGTTTTTTGGGCTCAATAATGTTTTTCACTCTTTTTATGGCGATGGTTTTTAGAGACAGAAATGATAGCAGTTTCCATATTCACATTTCCCAATAAACATGTCATGAAAAGTTCTCAGAGAGCTCCCATTAATCACGTTTAGTCATTTCTTCCACGCAAATGAGGAGGCCTTGAGATGATTTGCACTGTGCCTGCAGTGGACTTAATGGCAAAATTGAAAGTAATATTTTTTTAAAGAATTGATGATGTTCCCCAATTATTTCTGGGTATTTATAAAACTAGGGGATCAATATTTCCCGAAAAAGCAACTTCTTTAGAACAGACTTAAGAAAAGATATAATTTAGGTTCAATAGTTTATTGTGTGCTTATTTGAATCTGCTGGATAATATCTCGAACATTCTATTGAAATCAAGAGATAAACAATGGAGAGAATCAAAATTAAAAAGTTAAATCTTTGTGTGTGTGTGTGTGTATGTGTGTCTCTGTGTGTTTTCTTCAAATGGGCAAACCAGCTTGTAGTTTCTTTCATCTGAGACCTGCTTTGGCACAAGATTGCTCTTACAGAAATCCGGATAAACTACTTAGGTGGGATTTCTGGATTAGTTGCTGGAAATGTGATCTCAATCTGCCCCTGATTTCCTGTGTAATCTTGAGACCTTAATCTCTGTACCCTGTTTCCTCATCAGTAACTTTATTCAGATGCATGTTGGGGGCGGGGCGGGAGCGGGGGGGGGGGGGGGGGGGGAGGTTATAAAGAGGCCAAGAGGCCAAAAGGGGAAATTCAAGGGATAACTTCTTTGAAGAATAGTAATGTAGATAGCCTGAATATCTCATCAAGTCTGAATGTGCCATACACTTTTGCCAGGAGAATTCATTCTTAAAAGCAAGAAAAAGAAAAGGTTTTGTAGGCACATCTATCTGTATATCCCAAAACAATTGTAGTTCTTTAAACTTCGGCTCTGAATACGATACAGAACTCAGGGGGAATACTATATGTTTCTATTAATACATATCCATGATCCTGTTGTCAATGAAAACCACCAAACAATCAGCTTGTAAGCAGGAGAGCAAGAGGAGAATGTTATTAAAGCAGTTTAGCTTTCTTAACGTGACTCTGACACCGTGGTTTTCAACCCTAACTGTGCATCAGAATCCTGTCTCGATCTTTTAAAATGTATTAAGTGTTTGGGCTTCACACCTAAACTACTGAATCAGAATTTCTGGGGATATTCTGAAATCTCTACAGGTAATTCCAATAAGCAGCCAAAACTGAAAAATATCTAGGCCTGAGTGATTCTGATTGTTTGGGATTGTAAAAAAAAAAATTCTAATCACTGACTACTATTTTACCTTGCTCAACTTTAAAACATTAAGTATACATAGTCTGAATTGAGCTTTTGAGTTTGCACAGAATTTTATAACAGGCATTTTCCTGCCTGACATAGTAAAAAAAAAAAAAGTTATTCTATATTTAAAATCCCTTCTACCCCACCAGGTAGATCCGTAGCCCTTGAAGATCCTCTGGGTCAAGGTTTCTCACCCTTGGCATTATTGACATTTTGGGTTGGATGATTCTTCATTGTGGAGGCTGTCCTGCACATGGTAGCCTATATAGCGCATCCATGCCCTCTACCCACCAGATGCTAGTAGCACCCTTTCTCGTTCCAGTTATGACAACTAAAAATGTCTCCCCTCATTGCCAAGTGTCCACTGGAGGGCAAAATGGACTCCAGTTGAGAGCCACCGCTCTGTTTGCAATTGAATTACATGAAATATTTTCCACCTGTCAATCTTGATTTGGGTCTCCCAGATCGTGGAGGGGACCAACCTCATGAATGACTCTAGCCTCAATGGGAGTGAGTTTTCCCTACTGTCACCACTGTCTCGTCATACCCTCTTGTTGCCCCCCCTTTACTCTTACTGTCCCTGCTGTCTCTACCACCGTATTTCCCCCTCCATTCAACCATCTCTAGGGCAACGACACAGCTGCTGCAATGGCTCTTCTCCTTCCGCAGACTTCGCAGACTTGGCCTGTGAACCCCTCTGCCCACATCCCTTTCAGGGAATTAACTGCTGGAGCCTCGCAGGATCAAGCTTCACCGTGACCTTGGCTCAGAGATTAGGTGGACCTGGAAAGAGTAGATTGTCTACCCTCTGAGGAAGTTTATGCTTAGTTATTTATCATCGTGCATTTTCATTTACCGTACTCTTCCTCCAACCATTCAGTAACAGCAAGGGATTTCTCTTTTGCAATACTAGATAGATGTCGTTTGGAACAATGAAGCAACTAGATAGATTTTATAAATCTATAACAGAAGCAAATACCTTGAAAGCCAAGATGACCACACAAGCGCATCCTGGGACCCAAATTACTTCCAAGAGATAAGGGAAATGGGTAAGAGAGAATCTTGAATTGACATAATTTAAATACTAAATTGGTAAATGTTAAGTGCAGAGTGATTAGTTAACTTAAATTGGAAAATCAAGTTTTCCTTATCAGAAAGGGTGCAGGTAAAGTGAGACTTGGGTATAGAGAAGTGATCTTTAAAATTACATATCTGCTGGTGAGAATTTGTAACCATTGTGTTTAATGACAACACCCCACACATTGTTCATCATGGAATGCGGTCTCTGAGCTCCCCAAATGAGCCAGTCATACTTGTTTCCCTTCACTGGATAAGCAAACTAGATTCCATGACAATTTTTTTTGTTTTTTTATCCTCCAAATTGGTAATACAATGTAAAACTCGATTTTACAAAGTACTTTTTCATACATTATATCAGTATTTATCTCCATTTTACAAATAAGAATCAGGCAAAGAAAGAAGACATAACTTGCTCAAAGTTAATGAATAACAGTTATACCAATATCAGGTCTCTTGATTCTGAGCACAGCGTACTTTGCAAGGAAGCCTGGTAGTTTAATATTCCAAATTGTCCTTTGGTTGACAGGAATAGTTTTATGAATGTCTCAGAGGATAATTGAAGCAGAGGACCACCTTTCAATGTGTGTTAATTTTCTTTGTTTGTTACATAACAGCAATATTGCAAGAGGCACAGGTGGAAGTTAGATCCTTGTGATGTTATAAGAGCGTTGTCATTGGCTTCTCAATTCATTTTCTTTTGTCAGATTTGTGGTTTGGCCTCCTTTGCATTCTGTATTGTTTTCTCTACTGTGACTCTCTGGGATAAGCCTCATCATGCACAGAAAGTCGGTGTCCTGGAATGAGAAGTTGTTTGCCTTTGAGTTGAAGTAAGACTAGAGGGGCTTCTCTTACCTCTTCCTCTAAAGGTCACCTTATAATAGAATCATTACTGCTCATGCTCAGATGTGAACAGTATGTTCAATTTTATATTCCATTCTAGTGAATATGGTGAATACCTGTCATTCCTCTTCCTGTCCCCACCCTTCCCAAGAGCCTATAAAGAGGGAGAGAACAGGTGGGGTTTTCCCTTTTCATAAATCAGGTTTCCTGGAGTTTTCTATTGTTTCAACTGGGAATTACTAATAAGCAATTAATATTCTGAAATTATCATCTTTTCACAGAAACTTCCAAATCCTTTCTGATAAATAGAAATCATTTTCCAAATGTATTAAGGTGAAGCAGGAACATCCCTACCACGTCCCCTAGTAAAAGGTCATCATCTCTTGTAATTCTGATACAAAAATTTCCGTTCAATATAAATGGAAACTGCTCGATATGAGCCATGACTGGGAAAATTCTAGGACAAAATGCTATTTAGCGTTGCATTTTATTAACTAGATATTATTCTCATGCCTTCATGCCTGCCTATTTGTGGAAACTTAAATATAGATGAATTATGCTAAGTACAATAATTAAAAAGACAAATTCTCTAAATAAAATTCTCAGTCAGCTGGGTAGAAGCAATAAAGAGGGAGAGGAGTGGCTGAGAATGTGGAAGACAGAAAGTATACAATGATCATTTGTCTCAGTGCAGAAGTGAAACCATTATAGCTATAGATCTGGCTTCCCGTAAGCTCTAGAGGCTTGGCAAAAAAAAAACCCTAAATCTATAGTCTTTCTCCCATGAATATTTTAATAGAGTACGGATTGTTGTTTCTATAGAAGTCCTTTGAGATTTGAGGAGACTGTCTGTTTTGCTGCTTAGGCAATCTCGTCCTGTCTCCTGACTACCATCAGACGGGACTTCTTCCTTCGCTCCTCCGTATCCAAAAGTCAACCTGACACCTTTGCTCAAGTGTTTCAGAAGTGTTGAATCTCGTATGTCCAAACTGAAGGAATTCTTCACTAACTTGAGCAAAATGGAAAAAGCATCTGAAATCCCTAAATATGAGAGATGTTTT
Organism: Daubentonia madagascariensis; assembly: GCA_023783475.1. Lineage (NCBI taxonomy): Eukaryota > Metazoa > Chordata > Mammalia > Primates > Daubentoniidae > Daubentonia > Daubentonia madagascariensis. The sequence continues at coordinate 30,214,811 of JAKFHU010001684.1, forward strand.
ATGCCTATTCAAAAAATATGTTTTAGTAAGTGAATGCAAAAGTAGATTATGCTATCTAAAAAAATTTAGTAAACTACAGGGGATGGGGACATTAATACCTTAATTAGTATTTTTCGAGTGTTTGCTTGCTTCTTTGTTTTTCCTAAAGTCATGTGTCGTCATTAAGGTTAAAAAATTAATGACTTTAAATACTTTTATTATAATCATAATGTGTCTCTATCATGATTTCCCTCTAAAACTTTGAAGTGTCTTCTTGCCTTCTTCTTCCCATCCCTATTTTATCTTTTGTTCTTTTTTATTTACCTTGTTATTTAGGAGTATTAAGTTTCAATTAAGTCAAAAGATATGATCAGCTATCTAAACAGATTCCTTTGTTATCAAAAACAAATATGAATTGTTAGTCATTTAAAAATCAAAATAATATATCAGAAAATAAGCATTTTTGCAAGTGGGTTTATTTTGCCAACAGGTTGATAATTTTACTCTTTCTAATCTAAAAGTTCATAGAGATAATGTTTACTCTAAGCAATTTCACAATACTGTCAATGACTCACATTTTTTACTCTCTACCTATTCCTAATAGTATCTACATGACATTATAATTTAGCTTTATTAATGGTTAAATCCCAAGATAAGAACTTGATTAGAATGAGACCTCTGGTTTTTGAGTCAACCCTCTTCATACATTCTATTTTTAGAACAAGTTATGTAGTGTGTGGTGTGTTCAATAGGGTGAACGTGATGAAATGTATAAAACCTCACAAGTAAGAATGAGGCCCATTAGTCAAATCGTGCTTTTAATCTGTAAAGGCATTACATCATGAGTCACTCAGAGGAAAGGGTAGAGTTTCCTCTTTAATTCATTACAGCATGAAAAGTAACATTTAGAAGGTAGAGTTTACAAAATGAAATCGTACCTCTCAGGTAGAAGTATTTTTCCCATGAGAAAGTACACCTTCTACTTAGAAAGAGACCAACAGTATTCTTTGTCTATTTCATCATGTATAATTAACTAGAAACTTCTGAGTTCGTTAATTAAATTTCTAGAACTCCCAATGCAAAGAAAAAGAGGCAGTGCAAATCAAGGCTGTATAAAAATATAGGAAAGAGAGATAATTTTATTTAAGGAAATGGCATATGTAGATTTTTAAACTTGAGTCTAGAAATTTTTCTAGCAGTATAAAAAGCCAGTCAAAACATGTTTCTTGATGAGCACTGTATAACTAAAATTGATGACTTTTCCCATATCCTTGTCTTAAGATTTGCCAGCTTAATATCAAGAAACTTTCAAAATTTAAATATTTGATTAAACATTAAGACACCTGAAAATTAAAATTTTAATGTAATTTTCTGACCCCAAATTATGTCCAAAATAAAACTGTCCCTTCCTTAAAATTATTAAATGTTTTTTTAAAAAAAATAATGGCAATGAAAAAGTTATAAAAAGCTGGTGGGTATTAGTTTACTTCTCTTCCAAACAAAATCTTAGCACCTCAGTTCTGTCATTGTAAACATAGTTTTATAAATCTTTATGTATTTCACAAGGTTACTTTGAGAATAAACTGAAATGATGGATGTGAAATCATTAGAAACCTGAGCCATGTCAGTGTAATGTAACGAATAGTTGAAGGAACTTGAAAATATTTAGCCTGGAGAAGAGAAGACTCACCTTGGATAGGATATATGTCATCAAATATTTCAAGGGCTGAGCAATGGAAGGGATTAGAACTACTCAGTAGTACCTCCAACACACAGACACACTTGCACACACACATACGTGCATACACAGTAGAACCAATAGATAGACATGAAAGAAAAATAGATTTGAGCTCAGTAAAAAAGAAAGACATTTTCTAATAGAGTTTTCAGAAGCTATGAATTCCCTACACTAGAGATGCTCAAACATAAGTGAGAAGACATTATTATAGGAATGCTGAGAATTTCACATCTTAAATTAGCAACCGTGCTATATGATTGTACAGTCCCTTCCAGAGTTAAGAATCTAATATTTGAAATGTAGAGTTTAATTATTATTGTTGTTATTGTATTGCTATTTTCAGTATTCTTTGAATAAGTGTCAAGACTATGTTAAGCATTGGTTTCATAAAGCTATAAGGTCCTCTCATAGGGGCAAAATTCCTACATCTTCATCATCTCTGCAATACAGAGAAAGTAAGGAAGCAGAAGTGTCAGGAGTGAGTATACCAGGAAATACAGCCATCAAGTAAATATGCAACAGGCTGGAAGAGAGAGCAGGTAGGAGAGGTGTAAACAGAAGGGTAAGGGATAACAGCATTTCTTCGTCCTGGGACTAGCTCTGTGCCTGCACACAATGGAGAAATAAATAGATCATATGTGTGGCTTGAGTTTAATCAAACTGATAGGACCCATGATGTTGAGGGTCTTTATATGTAGCTGTGAGTAAATAAATCTTGCATTAAAAAATATATATTAAGCAATTATGAAAGTAATTTATTATAATTATTAAGAATAAAAACATGAATCATTTAATTAAATAGGTTGCATATAGTCTAGTTAATGCAGGCCCTAACCCTTTCATTTCAGTATCAGTGTTCTTGTTGTTTTTCCATGAATTACACAGATACTTTCCTCAAAGCTCTATATCTTTGCCTTTCTGGAAACACCCTGGGTGTTCTCTGGACATAATGCTAAGACTCAGAAAATGTTCTGAAGAATTTTGACAACATCCAGCCTTTTGCCTGGGATGCCTGGAACTGCCTGTTAGGCCAAATCCTTCAGTATCAAATTCAAAGCATCCCCAATATTAAATCAAAGGTACATAAAATTTTATTTAATAAACATCATGGGGTGTTTTGTTGCTTGGAGTTGGATCTATAAAGATAAACATTATCAGCAATAAGATCCTGTGGTCCAACAGACCTACTTTCAATCTCTCTGACACTCACCCCCATATGTGTATATGTATCTAGTTGCCTCAGATGAATCCAAGTACCTTATTACAAAGAAATTTCAAGAATAAGGTAAAAACCTATTAAATAGAGTATCATATTGACTGATACATTTGAGTCTGCAGCAAATGATAATTCTATAAAGTTGATTATATGTAAAGGTATATATAAAATCCAATACAGGAATTTAATTTCAAGTATCATTTCTTAAATTAGCATTTAATCGTCAATAGTTGAAAAGTAAATTTTAAATGAATATGGCAATATAGTTAAACTGTGGCCTGCCTAAAAAGCTGAGAACCATTAGTGTTCAAAACATCTCACAAGAAATGGAAACTCTGGTAAAATCCAAAGTTCTTGAAGTGTTCAAAAAAAGTCATCCTATCATAAAAACAGCAATGTTTCATTCCTCAACCTCTTTTTTTTTTCTTTTTAGCCACTAGAACCCACTAAAATAATTGTCCAGGTTATAAATCATTTCAACAGAAAGCAAAAGCTCAGAAAAAATTAAACATTTCACTGGCTGGAAATCATAGACTAAAGAGGAAGTTCAAACTAAAATTTTGAATTTATAAGATGATAACAGTTATTTGTGTTTTATTCAAGTCAGAAAACATTTAATTTCTTTCAACTAAATATGCCAAGATGAAGGCAAAGAAATAAAACGTTGCCTCTTTCCTAGTAGCTCAAAAGGATAATGGGAACACAGACTGTTTGAACTCAGCTGAAACACAACAGCAGGGAAGAGCACTTCTACATGATTCTTCACTCCCCTGGTCTCTTCTTTCTCTCTCCTTCATTAATTTTGATTCTCTTAAGGTGGGGAAGGGAAAGCAAGAGCGAGGTGAGGGAGGGAGAGGGAATAGGCAGCGCTGCTGTGAAAGAAAAGCTTGGCAAGGAGAGGAAACCTCCAGTCAAGCAAGATTCTTCAGCCTCAAGCTGCTAGTTTATGAGATTTTTAAAAAATAAATATATGTTAAGGATGTGTTTATTGAAGTACACATGGAATGAAAGTAGAGCTCAAGAGGGACTTTTATACACTTGAGTTTAGTTCCATTCTGATGCCTGAGGTGTGGAATCAAACCCAGACACACGCTACTGCCCCCAGACACACGCTACTGCCCCCAGACACAGCCTGACCGCCTCAGAATTCTTTGAGACCTGAAATGCAGATGCCCAGACTTCCTGGGGTGGGACCCTGAAAGCTGCATTTTAACTTTAGTCCAGCTGATCCTGACACTGTCAGTTTGGAAACACCTAGTAGGAAACTCAGAGACTTCTGTCACTCAAGATGATTCTTAAACTACCAAATCCAACTACCTCCCTCAGAAACCAGCTGTCACAAATCGTTTGCAAAGGCCAACAGAACAGTACTTCACTTTTAGGATTCCTGTTCACTCCCTCCACGGGCACCTTCTTCTAGAAACTGGATCTTTTAGATTTCTAACTCCTTGGGCCTAATACAGTCTTTGGCACAAAGTAGACGTGTGATAAATACATGTAATGAGATCAATGTTTTCTTCCAATCTTCCTAATCTTTGAGTTTTTTTCCTTCTCCTTTGCTCTCCCTATTCTTCTTTCCCTTCGTTTCCTTCTCTGCCATTATCCAATTTAAACATGTTCCTTTCAAAAGCATAACCCACTGCTGGAACACCTTTGCTAGATAAGCTTACACTCCTAGAAGAATGTGGAAGGCCATGGAAATACAAATATGTGGAGATCAGAACTAGGGAGTATGCTTTCAGTTCAGAGCCAGAAATTGGTAGGCAAGAAATTTCTTGTTCTATTCATCCTGGTTGGCCCCAGTCTTTCGATTTTGTGGTCAAGTTTGGCTAAGGGATAAATGCCAGAACCCCTATGCTGAATTAAAAGTCTGAATTCACTGGTACACTAGCCACTTAATCAGAATCACCTGGCATCCTTATTAAATATACAAATCCCTGGGTCTCACCCCAGACCTATTCATTCAGTCAGAACCCCTTTGAGGGGTAGAGGGGGGGCATGGGCCTTTGCCTTTTTAGTGAGCTCCCAAAGTGATTCTTAATGCACAATACAGTTTGAAAAGCACCATTCTAGAACAGCTGACCCAATTTATAAGTTTCTTAAGCTAAGAATTACCAGAATGACAGTCGAGGGAATGTTTCTCCACCTTTTGCTCAAGGAAACCTTTATGTATTCATTCAATATTTATTAAGGGCATGGTCAGACTTCTAGATAGAAAAAAAATAGCTTAAGTGTAAGTATGTTAAGTATCTTTAACTCCCCACAGGACAGTAAGTGTTTAATCAAGAAAATAATATATTCTGTAGGCCATGGATTTTCAAAGTGGTTTGTTAATTATTTCTTCAGAATAAATTTCTAACCGCAAATCAGTTTATTAAATATTTCATTGAATTCATCACTATGAATATCAGTCATTCCATAGGAAACATTTTAACCTTGGTATATTAGTAAAGACTGGATGATTTATCTGAATCAATAGTAATATATATCCAATTTAAAACATAATTTCTGTTATACCTAAGAGTATAGTTGACTTCATGGGTGGTACACCTGGGTAGTTGCACAGGTCAACTACAGAAAGGGTCAGGCACCTGTTTTAATGTTCTGCTGTAGTCATCTTAAAATTTTTAAGACTTTTACCTTGGAACTAGTGTTTTGTAAGTTTAGTCCACAGGGACAGTGAAGCACGTATGTGAGCAGAAAAGATACACTAGGAAGCAGCCTGTGCAGGCAGGGGCTCAGGCCCTGTTACAGCTGGTGGTCAGCAGCATGGAGCATTTGACCTGGTCAACAACTGCACATACCTGAGGCAGTCTTGGGCACTTTGCAGCCTCAAGCAGCTGAGATAAGACCAAGGCCCAAATTGTCATTGACAATGGCGGTAGCAGGAAAAACAGGAGTAGTGAGAGCAGCACCCGCAGCCCTGGAGGAAAGGAGAGCTTCCCATGGAGAAAGGACCTTTAGTGGGCGGCCAGCTGGCCTAGCTGTCCTTGGAACCCCTCCCTGCAGCATCTGCACAAATACTAACTCTCTGGCCTATGAGCAGGGACAGGAACTTCCAGTGATCAGACAATATATTTTGTCAGTAAATTATTACAAATTAAAAGTATACACACGAACATCGCAATAAAACATATCAGGGAGGATTTTTCAAAGAGTTTAGGATCTCCGGTTTTAAAAACTGCTAGACTGAAGGCCAAGAAACATATGAAAAAAATGCTCAACATCTCTACTCATCAGGGAAATGCAAATCAAAACCACAATGAGATATCACTTAATTCCAGTGAGAATGGCTTTTATCAAAAAGTCCCAAAACAACAAATGCTGACATGGATGCGGAGAGATAGGAACACTCATACACTGCTGGTGGGACTGCAAACTAGTATGATCCCTGTGGAAAGTAGTATGGAGATACTTTAAAGAACTAAAAGTAGACCTACCATTTGATCCAGCAATCTCACTACTGGGTATTTACCCAAAGGAAAAAAACATTCTGTAAAAAAGACACCTGCACGTGAATGTTTATAGCAGCACAATTCACAATTGCAAAGGTGTGAAAACAACCCAAGTGCCCATCAATACATGAGTGGATTAATAAAAAGTGGTATATGTATGCCATGGAGTTCTACTCAGCCATTAAAAAAATGGTGAACTAATACCTCTTGTATTAACCGGGATGGAACTGGAAACCATTCTTCTAAGTGAAGTATCACAAGAATGGAAAAACAAACACCACATGTACTCACCATTAAATTGGAACTAATTGATCATCACTTATGTGCACATATGGAAATAACATTCATTGGAAATCAAGTAGGTGGGAAGGGGGAGGAGGGGACGGGTAAATTCACACCTAATGGGTACAATGCACACCATCTGGGGGAGGGGCACACTTATAACTTTGACTCAAATGGTACAAAAGCAATTTATGTATCCAAAATGTTTGTACCCCCATAATATTCTGAAATAAAAATAAATAAATAAATAGATAAACAAACTGCTAGAACATTACAAAGCAAATATCTACAGGCTTAGAAATAGAAACTAAAGATTATTGCATTTGATGGAAAAGAGCACTTTTCATGTGATGTTTCAGATAAACTATTAATGAGGAAGACAATTTTGAAATTAATTTTATTTTTAAATGAAAGTACAGTGATGGAATATATAAACAAATATTTTCAATTATACAAATCGTGAAACCACTTTCAGTCTTTTATACAACCTCCTAAAATACAGAAATGTCAGAGGAAATATTAAAATGCCATTGTATAAATGTGTATTTAATTCAGGCTTACACAAAACTGATTTGTATGAAGAGTTAAATATTTTTAGAAAAATTGTTCTGCAAGAATCATAAGGTCTAGATGTATTCAAATTCATATTTTTAAATAATTGACCAGAAAATTAAGTCATTGAAAGTATAAATGTTGATGTCCTAATCAAGACAGGAAAAGTATATGATGAATTAAGATATAATATCAAGCATTATTATTTATTCTGTTCTGACACCAAAAATAACTTTTTTGCATTTGTAAGTTTATGTTGTTACTCATCACTATTAGCCTTATTATGTTCTATAAATAACAAAAGATTTTTAAAAGAAAAGATTTTGTGTTTTAGTTCCTCTAACTGCACTTTCTTTATTTGCTTTTTGAACAAGGAGGGTGCCCTGAATGTTCATTTTGCATTTTACCCCATAAATTATGTAGTCAGCCCTGCCTGAGAGTCAGAAGACTTTGAGATGATTTTGCAATTCACAGAATTGAAATCCATGAGGGTTGAGTGGCTTGGCCATAGTCCCAAAGCTAGCTATGGAAAGCAAGTTTCTAGACTTCAAATTTGAGAAGATAGTGCCTTTCGCCCATCAATAACCCACTTAGAACCCTCCAAATTATGAAAAGACTCAAGTGTCCTCCCTAGAGCTGGCTTTCCTGGTTAAACATGACCACAGGAAAACAGAGAAGCAGCCAAGGCTGCCCTGTACCCAGTCAGAGCATAGAAAACCAAAGGAGGGCATGCTCTGGTTGTCTGCCATCCAACAGGGAAATGAGTTGTTGGACTTGGCCAAAACTACCATATCTTTTTCTTCTCTGTGGAAACCTACAGAAAACAAAAATCTCAATCAAGAATGGACTAAAACTTTTTGTTCAAAAATTTTGGTGGTAAGGATGTGGAGAAATTGTAATCCTTTGCATTGCTGGTGGGAATGTAAAATGGTACAGCCACTGTGGAAAACAGTTCAGCAATTCCACATAGAATTACCATACGATCCAGCAATTCCACTACTAGATATGTATCCAAAAGAATTGAAAGCAGAGACTCAAACAGATCAATATTTGTAGCAGCATTATTCACAATACCCAAAACGTGGAAACCCAAGTGTCCATCAACAGATAAATGGATAAACAAAATGTGGCATATACATAAAATAAAATATTGTTTATCCATGAAAAGGAACGAAATTCTGATGCATGTTACAATATGGATGAACTTTGAAAGCGTCTTGCTAAAGGAAATGACAGACACAAAAGGACAAATATTGTATGATTTCATTTATATGAAAACCTAGAATAGTGAAATTCATGGAGACTGAGATTACCGCAGGCTGAGGGGAAGGGAAAATGGGAATTTATTGTTTAATGGATACACAATTTCTGTTGTGATGATGAAAAAGTTCTGCAAATGGACAGTAGCACAGGTCACTCAACACTGGAAATGTACTTAATGTCACTGAATTATATACTTAAAGTGGTTAAAACAATAAATTTCATGTTGTGCATCTTTTACTGCAATAAAAAGTAAAATATAAATTTAAAAAAAAAACTTTTGGTCCTTTACGAAACACATTGTCTGGGTTCTGGATTATTTTTATTTTCTCATTAATTTAATATCTCAGGAATTAAAATCAAATTTTAAAAAAAAATCTCCAATCTCTATTGACATTTGAAGGAACAAAGGCAATGATAAATTCAATTTATATTAGGACTAACTGAGGGAATATTGTGAACATATGAGAAATTTGGGTGCATTTAACTGTCTCAGAACCATAGAATTTTAGAGTTGGAGAGAACTTCAGAGATGATCTAGTTCAATATTTCCCAAAATATACTTCACTGACCACTCATCTCACGATACATTGCATCATAAAAGTCTTTTATGCCAAGTCATACTGAAAAGGCTACACATTGAATATCATTCCATGGTGATGGCCTGAGGGCATCAGCAAATAAACCCTATGCCTTTTCAATAAACCAGACCTGTTTTGTATACCAACGCTTCTCAACATGTGAGGTACACAGTAATCATCTGGATATCTTGTAGAAATGCAGATTCTGATTCAAAAGATCTGGGGTGAGACCCAAGAATCTGCATTTTTAGCAGGCTCCCAGGGGATGCTGCTGCTGCCGGTCCAGCACTTTTTGAGGAACAAGGTAAGAGAGACCCGTGCACCCTGGAACAGTGCAGGAAGTTAGGGCTATGCTAGTTATGACCATACTGACACACGTCTATAACAACTGACAAATAGCCACTGACAAATCTCCCCAGTAATCCAGCTCCTCCCCAGACCTCCCCAGGATCCAGAAACAAATGTCACATGCCACTGGGGACCTCAGAGCTCTGAAGGAGCTGCAGCCAGCATTCCTTCTGATTGGTCAGTGACAGGCTTACCAGTCATTAACTATTTTGAAGTGCATTACCCCGGGAAACAGGGTAATGGTAGGAGACTCCCAGTAAATCTGTGTTGGATGACTCTGTGGAAATGGTTCAAGAACTGATGCAATATAGACACCTGCTTGTCTTTACCTTCTCTTTCCTTGATCTCATTCAATCACGGGTCCTTTTTTAGGAAACATTGATCTAATTCAACCCTCTCATTTTGTTAAAGAGAAAACTGGAGACCGGAGGGTTGAGGTGACTCACCTAACGTCAGATAGTTAGAGAGAAGCCAACACAGGGACAGAAATCAGTTCTCACTTCTGCAGTTATGTTAATTGAGTATTCCTAAAATAAAAGATGGTTTAATTTTGCTATCATAGAGTGGTGACAACCTATAAAGTTTATACTGTGTGAACCAGTTAAACTATTTGAATTAGCATTACTTTAAAGAGAAATCATTATTTTCTTAACTTCAAACCCTCAGCCTTAAATGTATATGTTTACCAGGGTTGTAAAGATATTATATGAAAATTCTACTGTGTCAATAATCTTTAGGTCATGCCGTTCAAAACTCCTCACTGGAGATGCAGAATTGAGCTACAGTGACTTGCTTTATGTCACCAGCTTAATGGCTATTTAATGACAAATCCAAGACCAGAAACCAGATCTCTTTACTCTCACTGTGGCACTTGTTTCTGCAAACCTCAACTGCATTCATTTTTGTTTTTCAAAGGAAGTGTTTGCATAAATGACAGGTTTAGCACAACCCAAGCTGCTGTGTAACCAGGTCACTGACTACAAGTTTGCTTTTGTTAAGGACAAGGTGTAAACAACCATCATCTGAGCAATGAGCAGGAGACCTGCAATGATATACTATAGGCTTGAAGAAACTGCCCTCTGCTGGGATGCAGAGATGTGGCCTTTCATCATACCTTTGAAAGAGGGGCTGAACTATTAAAAGTTCCCTGAGGTTCAGTGAGGAATAAAGGAGGCATGCAGTGATATTGAGACATGGAAACAAAATGTTTTGCCATATGCCTTCATAGAAAATTATATTCCAGCTGCAGTCAAATTCACTTTAACAACTGCATGTGCAGTTGTAACCTCCGCTCAGTATCCGGCTGCTATGGAATGGCTCTAAGGCATATCTGTTACAGGGCTAGATGTTCTCTTGTGAGAAATCTGGGAGCTATATTCCCTGCCTCTCTTTCACCCCGACCCACAAGGACACAGTGGTTACCATTGTGTGTTACCAGACAAGGTTACAGAAGGGATCAGAGAGGTGTCTGTGATTCAGTTCAAGGCCAAGGTAATTGCTGCAACTTCAGCATTGAACACTTTGCAAAGGAAATAGCATCATCGGGTCGCAACGCTGATCTTTCTGTCCAATGCTAAAAAGGAACTGCCTTCAATAAATCATCTTCCTAATGGAAATGACAGAATTATTCTCCCAGGAGGACAGCACAAACCACACGTCCCTCTCAAAGGCAATAGGAAGGAAACGCAGAGCCATAGCTTCCAGGAGAATCTAAGACTTCCTAGGGATTTCTTTCCCCCCTCCTGCTCTGAGGTCACTTTTAACAACTTTTATAAGTCACTGTTTACACATAAAAGACAGAACCCATCTCCCTAAGTATGCTGTCTGTTTTTTTAAAAAACAAACTATCCCTAAGTTCAGTACGAGGAGAACTTCATCATATATCCTAAGCAAAAAGGAAAGGTGTAAATCAGTAAGATAACTTTTTTTAATAATGCCAACAAAATTAAATGCAAAATAATAAGCTGGTAACAGTGGTAGCTTTGGGGGAAGACTGTTTCTATACTTTCATAACTGGATTATAAATTACTTGTTATTTAAAATCATTTATTCTATAATATGTAATCTACAATAAGAGTTTGAATGCATACCAATGTCACTAGCTACTTTTAAAGTGGAGAAATATACGGATAACATAACGGGGCTTTAAAATCAGAACTAATAATTCACAGACATTCACACACTTCCTTAATTGTATTACTTTTATTAAGAATTTGTAATGAACTTTGTATATGGCATTTGGCAAAGAAATTTCAACTCATTCTTTTTTAAAAGAATTTGTTAGAACTTAAGGTTTCTTTTCCAATCAAAACCTTAGGAAATGCCACTCCCAAATCAACTGAGCAGCCAGGCTTTTGATTTCTGAGAAATTCTTGCTCAGGTCACCAGGGAATGAAAGGTCAGCTTTGAGGAAGTTTCTGGAACAAGAAGAAATTCAATGAATTGGCTGGAATTTTTTGAGTCATGAAAAAATATCCCTTGAATATAAAGCAAGGTATATGGGAGTAAGGTCACAGTTTTATCAAATCAACCTAGGCATTTAGTCAGATCTTTTGAAACTTTTTCCCATGGTCAAAATTCTTTTTTATTGCTTTTTTGGCTAAGTGACTTGGGGCACTGGCCCAGAAATCATAGTTTTTGTTGTTGTTACAACAAATTAATAAGAGGAAATAGGGAGTTTTTTGACATTCACAGTGAATAGCCCACTTTGGGGTGGGGGGAATCACAATTTGTTATATGTTCCTTTTGAATTCTTAATTCTTTTCCACAAAAGTTGCTATGATAAATCTATGGAGCACTTAAATAGAACAGTTCTCCAAGTATGATCCCTAAGACCCTTTCAGAGAGGCTATAATTTTCTTCATTTTTCATCTAAAGATCTGCATGAAGCCAAAGTTTCTTTATATGTTCCAACAAAACAACATATTGTAATAGATTGAATGCAGAAGCAGATAAGAGAATTTGTCTTCTATTAAGCCAGACATTAAAAAGATTTGCAAAACTGTAAAACAATGACATTTTCTCATTTTTAGTTTTGAAAACTATAGTTACTTTTTACAGAAATATGTCATTTATGTAAAAAGGTTAGTATTTTTACTAATTACTTTTGTCTATTACTGTTATTTGTAATATATTAATAAATAAGTATTTCTTAATTTCTTGTTTTTAATTTCTATTGCATAAGTAAAGATATATAGATATAACCAACCCAAACAAAAGCTCTTTGGAATCCTTAAACTTCTAAGAATGTAAAGGGGTCATAAGAAAAAAAGTTTGAGAACTGCTAAAATAGAGTTTACCCCCTCCTACTCAAGCTTCAGGTACAGCATCTCTGGCAAGGAATAGAACCTGTTACTGTATTTCTGCACAACTCTAAGAGACATTTCTCCAAACTTTTGAGATTTTAAACTGGATATTAGGGTTGGACATCCTGCTCTCAAACAATGCATAAGGTCATTTACAATCTGTAGCCCTACTGTAGGTCATAAATAGAAAGGTGATAGTGAAGAGAACTCTTCATCTGGGATAATCAATAGGTGCTGAATTACAGAAGACAGCAGCATTGTCCTCAGGCAAAAAAGGCAAATAAAAGCAAACAGACATACCCCATCATGCAGGAGTTTAAAAACCACATATGAGTATATTTCTATATGTTATTGGATGAATTTATGATCCATCCTGTATAGGCATTCTGATTTGTACTAAACAGAAGCCAGCTCAGCCCCCCTAAGTAGCTCAATACATGCATAATTGTGTATCACATATTGTAGAATCGAATTCCATGTTCCCATTATTCTCATCCTACTATGGCTTCACTTATGTTGTTCTCTTTACCAAAAATGTCCCCTATTCTCTCCTTTCCTTTCAAAGTCAAGTTAAATTGTACCTTCCTCTACCAAGATTTCTTTGATAAGATTCCACGAAACAAACTGATTGCAAACATGGCCCTAATTCTCTACATCTCCCTGTATCCATGACCTTTTCAATGTGGCTTTGAAATTTTTCTCATCAAGAGGTAGAGTCTGTTTCTCTTTTCTTTGAAACCTAGCCAAGCTTGACTTACTTCGTCCAGTAAAATGTGATGGAAATCACTGTATACCCATTCCAAGCCTAGACTTCCCTCTCTCAGTCCTTTGTCTGCTTCATGAGAACAAGCTCAGAGGAACAGCTGGAGGATGAGAAACCACATGGAGCAGAACCATGTCTTCCAGGGTGAGACCATTTCTGCTCAGCCAACTCTAGCTGGCCTACCATTTGACTGCAGATGCATGAATAAGCCCCACCAAGAGCAGATATTTCTGGCCTAGATGAAAAGAACCACCCAGCCAAACTATAAACTTGTGAGAAATAATAAATAATTTTTGGTTTAAGCCACTAAGTTTTGGGGTGTTTTGCTATGCTATGCAATAGATAACTGATTTGTTCCTCCTCTAATTTCCCCAGAGAATTTACCATATATTTACAATGAGTCCCACACATTTATCCTTCATTATATACTGTCATATATTGCGAATTGATGTTTCTAAACTACTTAAGGGAATATAGTATATCTTAGCTTTTCCTTTCTGGCTCAATAAATATTTAATTAGTTCTTGGACCAATTGGGAAGCTTAAATTTCTGGACAAAGAAGGATACTTCAAAATTGATAATTTCTTACCTGGCACTCTTTTTTTCTCTTAATGTTCAAATAAAGAAAACTTCTTTTTTAAGGAATCAGTTTATCTTTCTTGTGTGTGTTTTTTCCTCCAAGGCTCAATCTCAATGAGCCCCAAAACTCAATGAGCATGGATAACTTATAACCACACAACTACAGCTTGATCTGCCAGATGAAAACTAATATAGCTTCCACATTCCCATCATTGAAATTCTAGAACTCTGTAATCTGCTCTCTCCATCATTTTTGTTATTATCATTATTTTGGAAGCTGTTCAAAGGGAAAGTGACACACTTTGCCTGAAAAGAGATTGGCTGCTGCTCTCTGATTGCTTCACAATGCTACCTCTCCAGAACACTCCATATGTTCCCTGAAATTTGTGCTATGAGTAGCTCAAGACAAAGATGCAAAGCTTGTCCTCCAGACCCTTACATCTCCCTTTCTGTCTTTCTTTACTCCTTTCTGATTACTTCTGTCCCCAGACCCCTAAAAATCCAATGGCTTAATGCTTATTCTGAATAATAGAAGCGCCACAATGTGAGAATTATTCTCCCTTCAAAATGCTTCATGCTCCAGAAGTTACTTGCTTTCTTCCCTGAGTCCTTACCAAAGTGTCCTTTATCTCACCTTGGTGTCTGGTAGAAAAATTTTATTAAAATAATACATGTGAATCCGTGTTAACTTAATAAATTAACTTGAACAATCATTTACCTAAAGAGGATACTTGTTAATAAAATTATATCAGTGATAATAATACTATTTGTGACATAATCTGTGATCTGTTCACCCAAATATCATGTTCTACTCCTCTTCCTGGGCACACTATTTCTCAGCCAGGGTTGCTTGAAAACTGCATGTTGAAGAGAGTGCATCTGCCAGGTTCCCTGGATGGCTGTATGGAAGAGGGCTGCCTTGCTAGTCTGTTAACTATTATATGAGCAACACAGAAACTTTAATTTTGTGTAAATTACAAAAATATTGGGGATTACAGCAGCTAGAGTTACCCTAAGTAATGACTATCCTTCATTCATAATGTGATTTACCCTTTTCAAGCCACTTTTTATTGAATTATTCATTCATAGGGGTCACCAAAATATTTCTATAAAAAGCCAGATAGTAAATATCTTAGGCATTGTGAGTCATATGGTCTCTGTTGTGACCATTCTACTCTGTCATTATAGTATGAAACAAGCCATAGACAATACATAAAACAAATGGGCATGGCTATTTTCCAATAAAACTTTATTTACAAAAAGAGGAGGGAGGAAGCCTGGATTTAGCCCATGGGTGTATTTTTCCAACTCCTTTGATAGATGATAGGTAAGCAAAAATCAATTAACAGTCCCTTCCCTAAAGAAACTAGAACCATATAGCATGGTATTGGCTGGGGTCACTCCTGCAGCTGCATTCAACAAGGTGTTTGATAGGGGCTGAAATTCTAAGATTATTTCATTCTCACATCTGGTGCCTTATCCATTGTGACTGAAACATCTGAGAGCTGACTGAGCTCAAACTTCTTTACATGGTACTAGATCCTAAGAAATCAACCGTGGGAGCTGCAATCCGTAAAACCTTAAAATAAGCAAACTGCAAAATGGAGTGCTAAGTGCATTAGTAGAGGTTTGTGTAAGGTACAGTATGGGGAACAAAGCGTGGGAAGGAAAACACTGAAGAGCCTTCATCCTGGAAATGACACCTCAGCAGTCACTCAGTGGACAGGGTTATCAACTTAGAGTAGGTGATAAGAAGTGAAGAAAGTGTGTGTAGATAACCACCTTGAAAAACATGATCATGAAGCAAAGAAAAAGAACAGAAGTTAGAAAGGGTTCAACATGAACAAAGAGTTATAATAGTGCAAAGACTTGAGATGTTGCGGAGAACTTATTACAGAGGTTATGACAGAAAATAGAGAAGGAAGAGATGCTATTTTGTGGAGCAAAATCTGCAAGGAAATAAGATGGGAGAGAACCAAAAGAGGTGGGAAATATAAATAGGGGAGAACCTCTTCCCCCCAGTGAAGAATGCACTGGCGTGGGAGCTGAGAGTTCATGTTTTATCTTGTCTATGAAGAAGGACTTAAGGTTACCTGCATAGAAGGGTGTAAATATCAACTCCCATGTGGCACAAAGAACTTCCCCAAACACTATGCTAAGAGATTTGATCCAACTTTTGCCTGGCTTCCACCTGCCCTGTATGAAAGGTATGTCCTTAAAGGTGACCCCAGCTCTGGACTGAATCTTCACCCAAGAACATATAATGCTGCCAAACCACAAAACAATATGTGGTCCCAACCCATCTTGTCAAACTATTTTCAGTAATTCTCCACCTATCCCTTTCTGTAGTTTTTCCACCTCCACATGGCTCTCTAGTTCCTTTTTGTTCCCCCTTTTTCATTTCCACATAGACCTTTTTTGTTCCCTATCTGTTCTCCCCTTAAAAACCTCAGTCACCTTTGTCTTAGTTGGAGTTGAGCTCAGTCTGTCTGGGAGTCTCTCTCTCCTACTGCAGTAGTCTGATTAAATTGTCTTGGATCCAGTGCTGTTGTTTTTGACAAGGGTATATAGGAATTACTGGGAGAGAAACTGGGGAAGGGCTCCATTAACCCCAATAATTACCTCACTAAACCACTCTTAACTTCCCCTTCTATAAGGGGAGGTATCTGAAAGCAGAATCATGTTTGGACTTGGTAATTGTATCAATTACCTATTGCTACATAAAAAATCATCCTGAATCTTAATGGCTTAACAATGACGTTTTTTCTTTTTCATGATTCTGCAGATTGGCTGGGCTCATCCACAGGGTTTGTTTTCTCCTCATGATATTGGCTACGTGATATTAACTCCCAAAGCTGCTCTCAACAGGGCGATTGATTAGGGCTGAACTTGTAAGATGGATTTACACTCACAACTAGTGACTCATCTGGTGTGACTACAAAATCTGAGAGTTGATATCACTTAAGCTTCTTTACATGCTTGAGGTCAACAATGGAAGATTCAAGTGTTCTTAAAACCTAAGTCTGGGATCACATGTTTTCACTTTCTCTATATTCTGCTAGTCAAAGCAAGGCATGGTGTCAGCCCAGATTCAGTAGGAAGGGAAATAGACTCTCTCTCTTGAGAATGGAGTGGCATAGACCTACAGGCATGGGAAGAACTGGCAGCCGTGTTTACAGACATCCTACCACAACAATTCATATGTTTCCCACATATAAAACACTCACCTCCCTCCCACCCCAAAACCACTCTGCATCTTGATCACCAAGTGTTATTGAGTGCTCATGGGAGAATACTACACTGAGATGGATGGGGAAAACAGGATTGATCTAAGTTGGGAGTTTGTGGGAAACCATCATGGAGAGCAAAGAGTAAGACTTCTGGGGGCAACCTTGAAATAGTTGACGTGAGAGAATATGGGATGGATATAGGATGAGTAACGAAGCCTGTGAGGTGAAGAAAGAGCTGATAGACTTTTATATTTATCCCATTTGATGAGATAAAACTTCTCTTAAGTGGGGAAATATTTGGTGAAGGTTTCCCTTCCTTATCCCCTTCAAGTATATTGTTGGGCCTTGGTCTTAATCCAAGGGAGTAACAGTTTCCAGTAGAATTATTTTCTATTTTCTGCAAACATCCTGCTTGAAAAAAATATTAAGAAGATGAAGTTTAGTACCTGCCTCTCAAAAAAGGCAACTGCACAAACTGTAATAATCATTACCAATGTTTATTATGCTTCCAGCATCTTCCTTTCACAACCATTCAGGATGTAAAATTATGGCTTCTATCAATTTTTGTTCCATTGGGTCAGGAAATTCAGTATTTTATAAAAGCAAATGATAAATCGACCGCATTTGATACATGTCATGCAAGGACAATGTAGTGAGCAAGGTTTACACATCTCAGTACAACATGCATAGGAATAACACATAAAAGAATACAAGTACAAGAATCGCATTAGAGAGTCTCATGGCAGACTGTGTCTCCGAAACCTTCTAAGGCTGAGGTGTGTTCAGGGGAGAAAAGGTAAATATGAGAGGGTTATTTGCTAACGCAAAACAAAAAGACGCCCTTTATTTTCCCCCTTTATCCAAAGTGAGAATATAGTGTGAAAGAGGAATATGTTGGAGAAAGGAAAGATAGACACACAAGAACTCCCAAGGAAAACCACTGGGAAGTTTTTGACCAGTGTCACTGACTAGTTTATTGCTGAATTTCACATCCTCCCCTTTTCCTTCACACCCCAGAATTCTCCTAACAAGACCAGTAGCAGAGCCTTCCTAATGTCACAAGGCTTGACTAGATTTTTCTCAATCTAAAGCAGAGAAATTGAAAGTTGACAGGAAAGGGATAAACGAAAGAGAGAGAAATCATAGATAATAAAAAAATAATTAATTTTACTTTTTAAAAATAGATTTTGTTGAAGATCAGTTTTAGGTCCACAGAAAAATTGGGAAGAAAGTACAGAGTTCCCATATACTCTCTGCTCCACATGGACAGCCTCCCCCGCTATCAACATCCCACACCAGAGTGGTATATATGTTATAATCAGGGAAACTACACTGACACGTTATCACCCAAAGCCCATAGTTCACATTAGGGTTCACTCTTGGTGTACATTTATGGGTTTTAACAGAAGTATGATAAAATATAACCACCATTATAGTATCATGCAGAACAGTTTCCATGTCCTAAAAACCCCATATCCTCTATGTATTCCTCCCTCCCCCTTAACCCCTAGCAAACACTGACCTTTTTCTTGTCTCCATAGTTTTGCCTTTTCCAGAATGTCATATAGTTGGAATCATACAGTATGTAACCTTTTTATATGGGCTTTTTAAATTTAATAATATGCATTTAAGGTTTCTCCATGTCTTTTCAGGGCTTGATAACTCATTTCTGCTTAGCACTTAATAATATTCCATTGTGGATGTACCACAATTTGTTTATCCATTCACCTGCTGAAGGACATCTTGGTTGTTTCCAAGTTTTGGCAATTATGAATAAAGCTATTATTATAACCATCTGTGTGCAGGTTTTTGTGTGGAACAAGGTTTCAACTTATTTGAGTAAATACCAGGGGGTGATTGCTGGATTATTTTTTAACAAACTGCTAAACTGTTTTCCAAATGGCTGTGACATTTCACATCCCATCAGCAATAAGTAAGAGTTCCTGTTGCTCTACATCCTCACTTTTGTATTATCAGTGTTTTGGATTTTGGCCATTCTAACAGATGTTAGTGGTATCTCATTTTTTTTAATTTGCAATTCTCTAATGACAAATAGTGTTGAGCACCTTTTCCATCTTATTTGCCATCTATATATCTTCTTTGATGGGGTGTCTGCATAAGTATTTTGCTCTTTTGATTGGGTTGCTTATTGTCGAGTTTTAAGAGTTCTTTGTATATTTTGAACAACATTCCTTTATCAGATACATCTTTTACAAATATTTTTCCCAGTCTGCGTCTTGCACTTTTGTTCTCTTGGCAGTGTCTTTCACAGAGCAGAAATTTTTTTATTTCAATGAAGTCCAGCTTATCAATTATTTCTTTCATGGATCATGCCTTTGGTGTTGTATCTAAAAAGTCATTGCCATACCCAAGGTCATTTAGATTTTTTTCCTATGTTATGTTCTAGGAGTTTTAGAGTTTTGAGTTTTACATTTATGTCTGTGATCCATTCTGAGTTAATTTTTGTAAAGGGTGTAAGATCCATGTCTAGATTCCTCTTTTTACATGTAGATGTCCAGTTGCTCCAGGCCCATTTGTTGAAAAGACTACCTCAGCTTTGTTGTACTCCCTTTGCCCCTTTGATCCCTTTATAGATCAGTTGACTATATTTATGTGGGTCTATTTTTAGGCTCTCTATTCTATAAACATTCCACTAATCTATTTGTCTATTATTTTGCCAATACCACACTTTTTTCATTACTATAGTAATAGTTGAAGTCAGGTAGTGTCAGTTTTCTGTCTTTATTCTTCTCTTTCAAAATTGTGTTTGCTATTGTGGGTCTTTTGCCTCTCCATATAAACTTTAGAATAAGCTTGTTAGTATCCACAAAATAACTTGCTGGGGTTTTGATTGGTATTATATTTAGTCTCTGGATCAAGTTGGGAAGAGCTGACATCATGAAAATACTGAGTTTTCCTCTACAAACATGTATTATAATATCTCCCTATTTATTTAGGTTTTCTTTTATTTCTTTAATCAGAGTTTTGTAGTATTCCTCATATAGATCTTAAACATATTTTGTTATATGTATACCTAAAGTATTTCACTTTGGGGAGGTTACTAATATAAATGGTATTGCATTTTTAAATTCAATATCTACTTGTTTGTTGCGGGTTTATTGGGAAAGTGATCCAATGCTATACATAAATCTTGTATCCCACAATCTTGTTATAACTACTTACTGGTTCCAGGAGATTTCTGTCAATTTTTTCAGATTTTCTACAAAGGCAATTATGTCATCTGAGAACAAAGACAGTTTTATTTCTTCTTTCCCAATCCGTATACTTTTTATTTCATTTTCTTGTCTTATTGTGTTGGGATTTCCAGTAAGAAGTTTAAAGGAGTGTTAAGAGGGGACATCTTTCCTTTGTTCCTGATCTTGGTGAGAAAGTTTCTAGTTTTTCACCATTAAGTATAAGGCTAGCTACCAGGTTTTTATAGATGTTCTTTATCAAGTTGGGGAAGTTCCTTTCTTGTTCTAGTTTGCTGAGAGTTTCTGTCATGAATTGGTTTTGGATTTTTTTCAAATAATTTTTCTGTATCAATTGATATGATTATGTGATTTTGCTTCTTTAGTCTATTGAAGTGCTGTAATATATTAATTGATTTTTGGATACTGAACCAGCCTTGCATAACTGGTATAAACCCCACATGGTTATGGTGTATAATTCTCCACCTTAGTGTATAATTGGATTTGATTTGCTAATATTTTGTTAAGGATTTTTGCATCTATGTTTATGAGAGATACTGTCCATAGTTTTCTTTACAAGTAATGTTTTTATCTAGTTTGGTACTAAAGTAATGCTGGCCCCATAGAATGAGTTAGGAAGTGCTCCCTCTGCTTCTGTCTTCTGGAAAGGATTATAAAGAATTGGTATGATTTCTTACTTAAGTGTTTCGTAAAATTCACCAGTGAACACATCTGACCTGATGCTTTCTGTTTTAGAAGGTGATTAACTATCATTCAATTTGTTTAATAGGCATAGACCTATTCAGATTTTTTATTTCTTCTTGTGTGAGTAAACAAGTCTAAAAATCTAATGTACAACATTAGTAATATAGCTAATAATAGTGTATTGTATTCAGAATTTTTGCTAAATAAGTAGAGTATAACTACTCTTGCCACAGGGGAACAATGGGTAAATATGTGAGATGATGGATATGTTAATTTGTCTCACTATAATAACCATTTTATATTTATGTGTGTGTGTGTCTCATAACATCATGTTGTATATCTTAAATATACACAATAAAATTTACTTTTTAAAAATATTGTATCTTTCAAAGAATTGGTCCTTTTTATCTAGTTTATTAAATTTATGGGCAAAGAATTTTTCATAGTATTCTTTATTTTCTTTTTCATGTCCATGGGATCTATAATAATGATCCTTTTTTTACTTCCGATATTAGTAATTTATGTCTTCTCTCATTTTTTATTAGTTAGCCTAGCTAGGTTTATCAATTTTATTGATTTTTTTTTCAAAAAAACAGCTTTTGGTTCTCTTGAGTTTCTCTACTGATTTACCTTTTTCAGTTTTATTGATTTCTGCTCTAATTTTTATGATTTCTTTTCTTCTGCTTACTTTGAATTTAATTTCCTCTTCACTTCCAAGTTCCCTAAGGTGGAAGCTTAGATTATTGATTTTTTATTTTTCTTCTTTTCTAATATACACATTCAATGATATCAATTTCCCTTTAAGCACTGCTATCACTGCATCCCACAAATTTTTATAAGTTGTCTTAATTTTTATTTAAAGATATTTTTAAATTTGTCTTGAGATTTATTCTTTGACCCATGTATTATTTAGAAGTGTTTTGTTTAATCTCTAAGTGTTTAGGGTTATTCCACATATCTTTCTGTTGTTGATTTCTAGTTTAATTCCATTGTGGTCTAGGAGCAGACATTGCATGGTTTCTATTCTTTTAAATCTGTTGAGGTATGTTTTATGGCCCAAACTGTGATCTCTTTTGTTCAGTGTTCCACGTGAATTTGAGATGAATGTGTATTCCACAGTTGTTGGATGAAATACTCTATAGATGCCAACTATATCTAGTTGATTGATGGTGATATTGAGTTCAACTACATCCTTACGGATTTTGTACGTGCTGAATCTGTGCATTTCTAATAGAGGTACAGTGAACTCTCCAACTATAATAGTGAATTAATCTATTTCTCTTTGAAGTTCCATCGGGTTTTTTTTCTTTTATTTGACGGCTTGAGAAGTTCCATCAGTTTTTGTCTCAGATATTTTGACAGACTCTTTTTAGGCATAAGTAGATTTCTTGTGGACAACATATAATTGGGTCTTGTTCCAGATCCACCCTGAAAACTTATGTCATTAATCAATGTATTTAGACCATTAACATTTAAGGTTATTATTGATGTAGCTGGATTAATATCTACCACATTTAAGACTGTTTTCTATTCATTGTCATTTTTCTTTGTTCTTATTTTATGTTTTTTATTCTTTTTCTGATTTTTGGGGTCTTAACTGAGCACTTTATATGATTTCATTTTCTCTCCTTTTTTGGCATATCAATCATACTTTTTTTTTCAAATTTTTTTAGCAGCTCCCCTAGAGTTTTCAATGTACATTTATAACTAATCCAAGTCCACTTTTAAATAACACTGTACCATTCATGAATAGTGCAAGTACTTTCTTTTTTCCTTTTATTTCAGAATATTATGGTGGTACAACACTTTGTTTATATAATATATATTGCCCATGCACTGCCCATGTCAGAGCTACAATCATGGACATCCCCCAAACTGTGCGGCCCGCACCCATTTGATGAGAGTTTTCTCATCCCTTTCACCCCGCCGCTGCCCGTTCCTGATGAATATTGTTGTCACGTGTGGCGTGAGTATTGATCAAGTACTTTACAACAGCAAAGTGTCTGTAATTTCTCCCTCCCGTCCCTGGTGTCACCGCTGTCATTCATTCCATTTCTATTATGCGTAAGCTGCAATCATCAAATACATAGTTGCTATTATGAGCAGAGTTAAGAAACTTCCTGGAAATGGAATTAAAAGATAAAAATAAAAATATAAACTTTATTTCTCAACATAAGCCCCATCAAGTTCAAGAGAATTTCCTAAACAATGGCAACAGATATTTAGTTCATCCCTAAAGAACTGAGGGTTCTGAGAATTTAACCATGTCAAGGCAGTCTTTTTCACATTATTAACTGAGGAAAAATGGGTGCCCTTTGCAGATTTTTTTGGGATTAGGAAACAAAAAGAAGTCCAAGGGGTCAAATTAGAACTGTAATGTGGATGCTTAATGATTTTCTATCAAAAACCTTGAAAATTTGCCCTCGTTTGATGGGAAGAATGAGCTGGAGCATTGTTGTGGTGGAGAAGGACTCTCTGGTGAAGCTTTCCAGGGCATTTTTCTGCTAAAGCCTTGGCTAAATTTCTCAAAACACTCTCATCATCAGCAGATGTTATTACTCTCTGGCTCTCTAGAAAATCAACAACGTCTTGAGCATCCCAAAAAACCGTTTCTATGATCTTTGCTCTTGACCTGTCCACTTTTGCTTTGACCAGACCACGTCCACCTCTTGGCAGACTTTGCTTTGATTGTGCCTCATCTGCAAGATTGTACTAGAAAAGCCATGTTTCATCTCCTGTTAAAATTCTTCAAAGAAATGCTTCAGGATCTTGAGCCCACTTGTTTAAAATTTCCATTGAAAGGTCTGCTCTTTTTTGTGGCTGATCTGGACACAATGGTTTTAGCAGCCATCAAGTGAAAATTTGCTCAAGTACAATTTTTCAGTCAGAACTGTATAAGGTAAACTAGTTGAGATGTCTGTGTTTTGGCTATTGTTTCTGCTGTGAATTTTTGGTCCTCTTTAATTAGGGCATGAACAAAATTCATTTTTTTCCTCAAAACTTGGTATGAATGGTCGCCACTGCAGGCTTCATCTTCAATATCAGCTCATCCCTTCTTAAAAAATGTTATCCATTTGTGAACTTCAGATATCTTTTGTGCATTGTCCTCATAATCTTTCTGTAAAGCATCAATGATTTCACCCTTTTTCCAACCAAGCTTAACCATAAATTTGATGTTTGTTCTTGCTCCAATTTTTGCAGAATTCATGTTGCTCTGATTGGGGCTTTTTTTAAACTAATGTCTTATTCTTTTTAGTGCCTCAAACTAGATCCTGTTCAGACATAACAAGTTACTATGAGTTTATTTGGATGCAAAAAATTTTGAAATCCATGCATAGATTTTCATAATATGCATTTTCCATGAACTCTTTGAAGATCCCTCACATTATTTTGAACTATCATCTGTTAGACCAATTAAGAAAAATAAAAGTTTTAATTTTATCTTCATTTATTCCTTCTATAATGTTCTTCCTTCTTTATGTAGATCCAACTTTTGAACCTATATCATTTTCCTTCTCTCTGAATAACTTCTTTAATATTTCTTGCAATGCAAGACCACTGGCAATAAATTCCATTTTTTGTTTTTCTGAGAAAGTCTTTATTTCTTCTTCACTTTTGAAGAGTAATTTCACAGGATACAGAATTTTAGGTTGGTGTATTTCTTCCCTAAACACTTTAAATATTTCACTCTACTCTTCTTGCTTGCATAGTTTCTGAGGAAAAGTCAGGTGTAATTCTTATCTTTGGTCCTCCATAGGCAAAACATTTTTCTCTGGCATCTTTCCAGATTTTTTCTTTATCTTTAATTTTCTACAGTTTGAATATGATATACTTTTCTTTTGTTTGTTTGATTTTGAGTTTTTTTGTTTTTGTCTTTGTTTGGGGGTGTTATGAGAAAGGCGGTGGCCTTTATCCTATTAAGTGCTCTCTGAACTTCCAGGATCTGTGGTTTGGTGTCTGACATTAATTTGGGGAAACTCTCAGTCATTATGGCTTCAAACATTTCTTCTATTTCTTTAATTCTTTCTTCTTCTGGTGATTCCATTACACATATGTTATACTTTTTGTAGTTGTCCCACAGTTCTTGTATATTCTGTTCAGGTTTTTTAGTCTTTTTTCTCTCTGCTTTTTAGCTTGGAAAGTTTCCATTGAAATATTCTCAAACACAGAGATGAACACAAGACTCAGCCACATCCAGTCTACTAAGGAGCCCACCAAAAGCATTCTTCATTGTGTTACAATGTTTTTGATCTCTAGCATTTCTTTTTGATTCTTTCTTAGAATTTCCATCTCTCTGCTTACGTTACCTGTCTGTTCTTGCATGTTGTCCATTTTTTCAATTATAACAGTCCTTAGCATATTAGTCATAGATGTTTTAAATTCACAGTCTTCCTTGTAATGCGCCTTCTAGTATGTTGTTGAAAGCCAGAAGCAATTTACTAGGTAAAAGGAACTCTGGTAAAGTGGCCTTTAGTGTGATGTGGTGGTAAGTTGTGAGAGGAGAAGACGCATCCTATAGTCCTATGATTAGGTCTCAGTCTCTTAATAAGGCTGTATCTGTAGGCTGTGAAGTTCTCAAGAGCTGTTTAATTCCTCCACTCTCACCCCTTAGGTGGGACAGAGGGCAGGAGGGCGCTATAGTTGGGTATTTTCCTTTCCCCATGTGGAAAGCTAAAGGGGCTGGAGTTAGGAATTTCCCTTCCCCCAGGTAAACTAGGTGCTGATAAAATCCCAATAAAGTAGGCTCTGATAAATAGTTTCTCCTTAATGGTAGACTTTGTAAGAACAGAATGTCCTGAAGTATTTCAGTATGGTTATTTTTCCCCTCCCCTTGCCAGAAACATGAAAGGATTTTTCTCTGATATTCACTGTGAGAAACTGGTAGAGCTCCCAGAGGTAAAACTCACAAAGGAGTGGGTGTCCCCCTGTGACTGTATACTCCTGACTCTCAAACTTGTCCACACTGAGCCTCCAGAAGTTCTTCAATTATAGTTGAGATTTTCCAAACCCAGTACTTGTTCCCAAGGAGGTTTGTGCTTGTGAGTTTCTGCTCCACTAAGTTGGAATTCTCTTTATCCACCTGACTGTCCCTCCAATTTCAGGGGCATCTCTTTGCCCTGTAAGCTTATTTCTCTGACAGATACAAGAATAGTTTTTGATTTTTCAATTTGTTCTGCTTTTTATCATTAGGATGAAGTGACAACCTCCAAGCTCCTTAAATGCAGGATTAGAAACCAGAAGTCCTGAAAAGACTTTTAAAAACAAGATTCATTTGAAAATTCTAACCAACCCCAGTCTAGTAGTTCATTGTTAAATCAAACTATGTATAAAGCCAATTCAGGTATGAAACCACACCCAGCAGTCACCAAATAACACTACCAATGTGATGGTGACTAAGAACAGTTTGAGAAAATTTACTTTCAGGCTATATCCCGTGTATATACTATGTGGTATTTAGAAACCACTGTGTTTAAAACCCAACCAGAATAGTTCTTTTCATCAACAGGATACATTTTTATGTTCCTTTGTTTCATTTTATTTTTAATTTTTAAAATATTAATTGATTAGGAACCAATCTTTTTAAACTGAATTTTGTTTTATAATTAAGTAAACTATTTACATGACTCCAAAATCACATCTGCAAAAGGAGATATATTCAAAGAAGCCTAAATTTTATCTCTGTCTCCACCAATCTCTAATGTAACTTTTTAAAAATATTGTGATTTCTCCTTGAATATTTGTTCTTTAAATATAAGCAGATACACATAATAATTATCAGACATTTTTATCCCCCAATGTATTAGATAAACTGTAGCATACACACTACCCACTTCATTTCCCTCTCTTTGTTCACTTAAAAATATATCCATGTGATTGCTCCAAGTAGTATCTGCTCCAGCATGTATTGCCCCAAAGTAGTTAGTATATAACAGTATTTGGTTATTATCAATTGATTTTTTACTATTAATAATATAAATATGACACACACAATCCATGTATATTTTGCTCATAAATTTCTTACTTCACACAATATTAAAATGAGCTAGTATATTCTTCTTTCCTCTCTTCTCCCTCTACCTCACCATTTGGTTTGAAGTATTAACTTTTGCTTTCAGTTAGTAATAATAAGACAAACAAAAGCATATTCTATATTTTATATGGTTTTCCCACTCTGTCCCATTTTTTATATTGGTACTGAATATACATTGTCAGAGGATATAGTTATGGTATGTACTTGCTTCCCTGTTATAATCATCATTTATTCGGAATTCTACAGGTAAATGTGTATTTTAAGCTCATAACCAACTTTGGTGTTAGTACCTCTTCAGTCATTTGGTTGTCTGAACATTATTCTCTAGTAGATTCCTCACAAGGGCTGGTGAAAACAATATGTCCTGAGTTCTTACATTCTCATAATAGTTTGCCTTATTGAATTGTATATTTAGTCTGTGCTCAATTTTTTGAAAAGATTTGTACCAACTTAAAACATGTATTACATTAAAAACAGGGTGAAAAAATTGAGGCAAAGAGAAAGTAAGTGCAGGTGGAGTAATGCCCAAGGTTAAAGTTATATCCCAACTTACATACATAACATTCTACTTATACAGCTATTCTACACTTACAGCCTAAGCAGTCTAGTTAACAAAGCAGAGAAGGAAACCAACTTTCCTTCAGAAAAATGTTTTTCAAATAGAGAAACCTAGGAGAAATCTCTCCCAAGGGTCCTCATGGAAAGGGCCCTGTGTGATGTAGCCAGCAACATTGCAGTCAACCTCCCTAAATAAATACAATGGCATAGTTTCAACACATCAATTCTATCAAAATAATTTTATTAGCAAACAAAAATGTGGTTTTATTTGGCATGATCTAAGGATGGAATTTAAAATACTTCCAGAAACACATGGATTACAAATTTTTTAGTCAGTTCTCCATGAATGTCATTACCCTAAACTGAGTTTTTGATAAAAATTGCAAAGCAAAGAATTTTAAGTTATATTCTCTAGCTAAAACCTGAAGGTTATACATGACATGTAGGAAATAGCTAATAGATCATTATGCTTTGACAATCAAAAAGGCCCACAAGGACACTGACATCTCCTTATTACAATGAGAAGCCTAACCAAGACTTGGGCTTGAATAGACTGTCATCCAACTACTGCATGGAGGTGATTCAAGGTAGTGACTCTGGGCAGAGCCAACATTTTACTCAGTTCTGGAGCTGTTGCAAACATGGGCAAATGAGTAACCGAGGCCCCATAGTTCTCCACTACAGACTATGATTGCAAGTATTTTAATATGAAAATGTTGTGAATAGGTATTACAAATCACCACAGCACCTATTTATAATGTTGGCAAAGTATTCATAGAACAGAGACTATTACATCCAGAAATTAAACTATGTTTGCCTTCTGGTGACCCTTTATAGTAAATCAAAAAACAATTGTTATAGATTTTTCTCCAGCCTACTAAGAAGCTAGGGAGTAGGAAAATTTATTTAATTACATTGGTCCAGAGTTTAAGATTGTCAAGATGTCGTGACAGATCTACAATAAATTTCATAAAACCAGGAGAGGGATTTTACATCCGGAGAACACAGCAGAGTCAAGAAGCTGACAATCATGGTGAGAGCTGAAGGACAGGCAAGAAGAAAGTGAAATAATTGGAATGACAAAGTACAGGGCCTTTGTGTTAAAATAGGAAAATTCTAGCTGTCAATTTCCTAAGACAGTTAGTTCCACCTGGTGAGAAATTCCAAGGTATTGTCACATAAATAAAAGGCTAATGTGAAATTAAGGGAAGTTTATAGAGTAGAAAAGGTTAGCAATGGTGAGCTTAAAGGTGCAGAAGACTCAATGTCCAATAAGCCAATATATGCTCACTTATCCCAAAAGAACTATAAGCTGAACCTCAGTGACTTGCTAATTATTATTCCCTATTCACTTATGTAAGCAGCTTAGTTGATTGGTTTGAAAACAATATTCAGCAAATTAAGTGCAAATTGTTTAGTAACTAATCCATTTTGTCAAGCTAGTTGAACTCTGCATGTTAAGGACTTTGGCATAAACAATGATGACTAATAACTGAAAAGGGGGATTTGAAGAAAAGTTCATGTGAAGGAAAATGAGAACTGGGTTTATAGTGTAGTGCAGTTGATTAGAGTTTCGACATAACATTGACACACTGATAGTAAATGGGAAAAACTGGTGGTGGAGAAACCAGTTAAAACTTCACAGAAAATCACTTCCAGCAGAAATATTACTTTAGATTGCTCATCTCCTAAATGAAATTTTACAATCATCATTTTTAAGAGAAAGTTTTATTTCCATTGTGGTTACTAATGCGTCTGAGTCACTTGTACGTTATTGTCCAATGTTATGTATAAAAGGTCAATGGAGAAATAAATCACTTTGCTAGACGAAGACCTATGTCAAATAGATCTTATAAAGGTCAGGCTTAAAGACCACCTGGTAGTCTGCTGGTTATCAATACAGTGAGCAGGTGTTGACTCACAAGGAACTGATTTCTCTGGGGCTCCATTTTCTAACAGTGTTACATGATGATAGCTTCAAGCTGAACTCTGTACTAGAAATGAGATCTTACGCCATTAGAACTTTTTCTCTATCCTCCAAACTATGTGATCCTTTGGCAAATTTCTGCTAATGGTTCCAAGATCTAGAATTTGGGAAGTTAGAGACATGTTTTTTTGTTGTTATTGGTTTCTTTTTTTTTTTTTTTTTTTTGAATGCTGATCTGACTAGGGCTGGGAAAACATTATGTCTAGCTGATACATCAGCCCCAACATGAGCCTCTTGATGACACAATGCTTGGCTGAGGTCCACAACTTAAAACACAATACTCCAATGTACATAAAAGATATTCTCCCTCAGAGCCCTCAGAAGGAAGCAAACCTGCTGACACCTTGATCTTGAACTTCTAGTCTTCAGAACTGTGAGGCAATAAATTTCTGTTGTTTAAGCCACTCAGTTTGTCATGGTTTGTTATTGAAGCCCTAGCAAACTAATACATACTCTATTGAATAAATATTTTAATTAGGGTGAATTTAAAAATTTGTTTATAAGGTTAGTGCCTATAAATTAAATCAAATCTTTGAACTCAATAAGATATGGTGTATATATTAGACAGACAGAGGAAAGAAGAAGGACAGTTTTCATTCCTCATGGATATATAGCAAACAGAAAATTGCAATATAAGGAATGGCAGTTTTGGGTGCTTTTTTTCAAGACCACACCAAGCCCAGACTTCAAGCATCTTCATTTGGTAACTCCTCTACACTTATCCCAAGACCAGGTATGAGAATAGGATTATTGTTCTTGGCCAGGGAGTTTCCATTGCAACCAGCAAGATGATAAGCTGTGAGCCTCCGATTAAAAACATCACTATGAGGACTGTGGGAGGGTAGAATAGGCAGAGCATAGAAAAGTTGTAGGGCAGTGAAAATGCTCTGTAAAATACCATAATGACAGATACATGTCATTACACTGCTGCCCAAACCCATAGAACGTTGGACTTAGGGTGATAACGTGTCGATGTAGGTCCATCTATTGTAACAAATTCTCTGGTGGAGAATGTTGATATGAGGGAGGCTATGCCTGCGTGGGGGCACAAAGTATATGAGAACTCTCTGTACCTTCCTCTTAATTTTGCTGTGAACCTAAAATTGCTCTAGAAAAAATAAAATCTTTAAAACAGTACTAGAGTATCCATTAGATAAAATTCCTTTGACTTTGTGGCCCCTCTCTTCACTGAGGGATTGCTTAAAATGAGTGGCAAGTTGTCTCACAGCAGGCAATAGAAGGCAAGGAACTAACAGATATTACCATCTCTCTATTTCCTAAATGAGAAAAGCAATGTTTACAAAGAAAGTATTCTGCTCGAACTCTTATGGTTTAGTGAGTAAAAAGCCAGTATTTAAGCCTTGTGTTCATAACCACTGTAGTATGTTGCCTCCCAAAACCCACTTATTCGCATGAGATGATGATAGGCTTTGGAGAAAGCTTTTCCACTCTGGATTTTTTTTTGTACATAAGAAATAATGCAGGCCTATTGTAATAAGTCAAATAATACTGAGGCCTATAATGAAAACTTTAACTGTATCTACTTCCATTTTCCTGCATATAACCTCCCTCCCTTGAAGTAACCAATGTCAACAGTTTGGAGTTTATCTTTCCATGTGTTTATCCACATTCTCATATATATATCCCAAAAAAAGCACAAAGGGGTTTTTAATTCCTGTCTGTTATAAAAATTAGACGATACTCTTTATATCGACCATCCCTTCAAGTATTAATATTTTATAGCTATATAATTACATATACAACTATAGAACTACAACTGTATATATAACATATATATCATATATACATATGTGACTATCTATGCAATTATACCCTATTGATGGGCATTTGTGTTGATTCTAATATTTTGCCACTAGCAATGTTATAATAAATATCCTTCTTATGTCCTTAGATGCTAGTGTTTTTTCTCCTGTAGAACAGATTGCAAAAACTGAAAATGCTGTGTCAAAGAATATATGCATTTTTAAAAATTTTTATAGAAGCTGTCAAATTACTTTCCAAATTGTTGTACCAATTCACACTTGGTCAGCACTGCTTAAGAATGGCAATTTCCCCACAGTCTTGCCAGTCCAGAATTTTATCCAGTATGTCCGTCTGGGTGACCACACACAGGCAATTCCAATGTTGTTAACTCGGCAGCTCCATAATTCCAGTTCTCTGCATGAACTGATTTCGGGTTCATTTGGTTATCTATCCCCTCATATCCATGAGGAGGTTTCTGCATGTCTAGAGAGTTCTTCTTCCTGTGGAGATGTAAGCAACTGGGTGGGAGACTACTGTGGGTGACTTCAGCATAAAAAGAGCTTTAAAGGATGATAAGTAGCTCACAGAATCATTGGCAAAGTTGAAGAACCAGGCTTAGGGACAAACAGCTGGAAAAATAGTCAAACCATGGCACAGAACTGACTAGAAAAGAAATTTCAGACCATTTCAAAATCATGAAGCAAAATAATTAACACTAATACCAATTCTGCATCAAGAAAATTAAGTTTGTAGCAACTATCAATTACCTCCAGAGAATTCCCTACTATGATAGTGTGAAATATATATTTGGTCTCTGCCCCTGGTTCCTGAGCCAGAGCTCCTAAAACCCTGTAGATTGGGGCACTAGGAGTATCTTTTCTTCTAATATTTTATCTTTGAGCCCAGTGTCTAACATAGAGCTCCTAAGACCCTTGTAGTTTCCTGAGTAATAGGAGCCTCTGACACAGAACTTCTAAACCCTTTGGGATTTCCTGGGTGATAGGGGCATCTCTTGTTCTAACAAAGTGACTCCTGGTGGGCCCCTGGATAGCCTCTGGATGGGGGCTCGTTGCCCGAGGAATCAATCATATGATTAGAGGGTTGGAACAGTCTGTCACACCCGCACCCCCTCCTCTGGGGAGGGAAGAGGGTCCAAGGTTGAGTTGATGGCAGTGGCCAATGGTTTAATTGATCATGCCTATGTAGTGAAGCCTTCATAAAAACCCAAAAGGACAGAGAACTTCTGGATTGCTGAACAAGTTGGGGTGTCTGGAGGGTGATACACCCAAAGAAGGCATGGAAGCTCCATGACCCTTCCCCCGTAACTTGTCCTATGCATCTCTTCCATCTGGCTGTTCTTCTGTATCCTTTGTAATATCCTTTATAATAAATGGGCAAACATAATAAAATGTTTCCCTGAGTTCTGTGACCTGCTCTAGAAAATTAATTGATCCCTAGGAGGGGGGTGTGTGAGAATTTCGAAGTACAGCTGGATCAGTCAGAAGCACAGGTCACAACCTGGGGCTTGTGATTGGCATCTGAAGTGAGGGGCAGTCCTGTGGGACTGAGCTCTCAACGTGTGGGATATAACACTGACTCTAGGTAGATAGTCTCAGAATTGAAGTGAATTATAGAACACCCAGTTGGTGTCCACTGGAGAATTTTTTATTGTGTGTGGGAAAAAACCCACATACATTTTGGTGACGAGAGGTGAAGTATTCTGTGTAGTGTATAGTGTTGAGAGTAGAGAGGAGGAAAAAAGTTAATTTTTTCACTAAATCTACCATCTCTGCTTCTTGCACCACTTGGAGAAGTCTAGGTCATATTACACAGGAAGCTGTAAAATGTAGTATCTAAAAGTTTTCAACTTTTACAGTAGGAGGCAGTCTGTGCTTCCCACCACAACTCATAAGTTACAAATTCCTCGAACCATAGAAAGCGGGTGTTGGTGCTAGGTGGCAGGAAGGAATTACCAATGTCTACAGCATGTGTTCTTTTTTTAACTTAGCCAATCTAATAGATGAAAAATGATTTCCCATTCTGTTTTATTATATCTTCCTAATAATATACGTAGGATATGTTTTATTTTTCTAATTTATATTTTTATCACTTTCAATTATAATTTTGTGCTCTTAAATTTTTTTTCTTAAATTTTTAAATACAATTTATATTTTGGTAATATCTAAAGCGTCAGTCATTTTATTATCCATACACCTTAAAATATAGTTTTATTTGGACTTTTAGATTAAGTAATAACACTGTAATTCAGCCAGAACTGGCAGTAAACATCAGTGTTTGGGATGTTTTAATAACAAAAGCCTCACTTTCTGGGAGGGTGGCCCTTCATGTGAATTTAGTGTACACAAATTAGAGTATGGTGTAATCCAAGATAGTTGAATGGCCTGCCTGTCAAAAATACATCTTCCCCCAAGTTTTCATAAAGACTATATTCTCAGCTTGAAGGCCATTTTCTGATTTAGGGCATTAAAATCTAAGGACTATGTTAAAAGACTGAAATTAATATTCATTGGCTTATCCATTCATTAAACTTTTTAAATTTTATTTTCTAATGGCAAATAATAGTTGTATATATTTATGGGATACAATGTGATGTTTTATATATATACAGTAATAAATTATATTAAGCTAATTAACATATGTATCACATCACATACTTTTTTTTTTGTGGTGTGAACATTTAAAATTTACTCTCTTCGGCCGAGGGCAATGGCTCATGCCTATAATCCTAGCACCCTGGGAGGCCAAGGTGGGAGGATCACTTGAGGTCAGGAATTCGAGACCAGCCTGAGCAAGAGTGAGACCCTGTCTCTACTAAAAATAGAGAAAATTAGCCAGGTGTGGTGGCATGTGCCTGTAATCCCAGCTATTCGGGAGGCTGAGGCAAGAGGATTGCTGGAGCCCAGGAGTTTGAGGTTGCTGTGAGCTAGGCTGATGCCATGGCACTCTAGCCTGGGCAACAGAGTGAGACTCTGTCTTAAAGAAAAATCTGCTCTCTTAGACATTTTGAAATATGCATTACATTACTATTAACTATAGTCACCACACTGTGCAATAGATCTCAAAAATTTATTCCTCCTTTCTAACTGAAACTCTGTAATCATTTAAGGAATATCTCCTATTAGCTAGACCCTGTTCAAGGAATTAATGACACAGAGTTGTAAGTCAAGTTTGAACCTTTCTTCTAGGAATATAACTGTAAACAAAGTATGTCAATTCTTGCCAGAGTTAGTGCCCATTTCATGGGTTTGCTATAAGACTTAAATGATACTGCAAAGTTCTAACACTGTATTTGGTGTGCAGTTTACATTCAGTAACCTCCAGATACCATAATATTAATAACAATTTTTATTATTATTAATAAACCCACAGTCAATTACAACAAGGTGTGATAAATCTATAATAGACATAGACTAGGCTTCTATGGTTGAGGAGAGCACAGAGGAACAGCACTGCCCAAACTGGAGCAGAGGGAAGAAAGTTTGTAGAAGCATCTTGAAGAGATGAAACTGGAGCCAAATCTTCAAGAAAAAATATAAGATATACTGGAGAAGAAAGTACTTGTGTTGGGCAGGAAGTGCAGTTGCTGGGAGGAGACAGATGAAATAGCATATCTGAACTAGGGGGATGTGAAAGAGTGTGGAATGTTAGTAGACCTATGGAAGGGTGATTTGGGCCAGGATATGATCTAAATGTGGATGAATGGAGAGACAGGAGGTTGTTCAAATTATGAATGGCCTGTATATCATGCTAAGTTGAGACTTTATCTTCAATAATATAAGGAGACATTAAATGACTGGGTGGGGCAGGGGGGTGGTCACAATATTTGTATTTTAGACAGGCTACTCAGAGAGCAAAGGAGGAGATGATTGAAGGGGTTTAAGATTAGCAACCAGGATAGCCCCATCATGGCATTGCAGTAATCTCTCAGGGAGTGGTGATGGCTGGACTGAGGTGGTGGAAGTGGCAAGGAAGGAAACACTCTTAGAAGATGGAAAGGGCACTTGAGACAGATCGGCCAAAGAACAGGGAAAAGTCTTCAAAGATTGCCAGGTTGTTGGTGTGGTGTCATCACCAAGCATGGAACATAGATACTGAGGGTCAGTTCAGTGAGTGTGCGTAGACTCTGAGATGTCTGTGGAACATTCTTCCAATGAGCCCTGTGTATTGTGTGAACTGAGCTGGACCTCTGTTTCTCAGATTATCTTCCCCACATGATTCTTGTGAGTGTGGACCATGAGAGCCATCTTGCATGAGATTTAGAAGACAAGTGAAGTAGCAACCGTATTATTTTTACTCTCCAGAGCTGGATAGGAGCTGCAGTAACTACACTCCTACCTTCTATCCGCTGACTCATTCTGGTGGGAGTGTTCAGCTTCACGCCTGCGTAATCTCCTGTTCCTGCTTCAGCTCCTGCTTCAGCATCTCTGACTCTCAGGCCAGTGAATGACAAAGGGCACCAGCTTCTCCTACAGGACACCCACCTTATCAAAGTAGGAGACTTAGAAGAAGTAAGAGACTGAGGAGGGTTCCAGTCCATCTTCATAAGTGGACTCCTCCTGGAGGTTCTAGTTTGCCCTCATGGATTTTAGCTCATCCTGTCTTGTTCTACCTTGTCCATGCTTTCCTTCCTGTATGACTGCTGTGATGATGCCAGGCTATAGCATACAATATATTTAATAAAAGAAAGAAGCCTTCCATATACTGTTGAACCAGCTCCCCAAATTGCATAAGGTCAAATCTCTATGGAAAATCCCTAGTGGTTCTGCATCTCTGACTGAACCCTGACTGATACAACAAATATGGTTTTTATAGACTTCTTTGTCATTTTACACAGCTTTGGGTACATAGTCCAATCCTCCACATGCTTTGGCCCTGGGACAAAATGTCATCAGTTTTCAAGTTCCACCAGTTTAAGACACTGTTGTCCATTTAGTTAGCATTAAGCCAGTAGTCCATCTCCTCAAGTC
Source organism: Daubentonia madagascariensis (assembly GCA_023783475.1). Taxonomy (NCBI): domain Eukaryota; kingdom Metazoa; phylum Chordata; class Mammalia; order Primates; family Daubentoniidae; genus Daubentonia; species Daubentonia madagascariensis. Next base: position 30,251,324 of record JAKFHU010001684.1, read on the forward strand.
CAGAAATCATGTGTACAATAGATGAACAACCTAAAGCAGGGGTTGGCAAACATTTTCTGTAAAGGACCAAATAGTAAATATTTTAGGATTTGTAGACCATAAGGTCTCTGCTGCAACTATTCAGCTCCCATTGTTGAGTACAAGTAGCCATGGACAATACATAAATTAAAAAATATGGATGTGTCTCAATAAAACTTTACAAATACAAACAATGTATTAGATTTGGCCCATAGACCATGGTTTGCCAATGCCTGATTTAGACAAAATAGTACAAGTTCTTTATCATAAAGGTGCACTTAGAATAGTCATCAATATATTTAACATTGAGGAAAAAAATTAATTCAGGATCAGACAACCAGGATCGAATCACAGCTCTGCCACTCTCTGGTGCTCCATTTCCTCATCCGAAATAGAGGAAAGAAGGTAGGTGCAGTGTTTTAAAATATATACACAAACCCTTTAACATTCCCCTTTTCAAAAGGTGGCTTCTAATTCCCTTCCCCTTGAATGTGGATTGGACAAATTGACTCATTCCAAATGAATAGAATGTTGTAGAAGTGGTATTTACATAGTTTCTAAGGCTAAGTTAAAAAAAAAGAAGATTCAGCTTCAACCTGACTATCAGGATAATCATCCTTAAAACATAACACCTAAGCTGTGAAAAAGCCAAGCGGCCAAATGGAAAGGCCATATAGAAGTGTTTTGACCACAGCCCCCAGCAGAGGTCCCAGCTGACAGCCAGCATCGTCTGCCAAACATGTGCACGAGCAGCAAGCCATCAAGTGATTCCAGGCCCCAGCCTTTGAGCTGATCCAATTGATGCCAAGTAAAGCAGAAACATTTGTTTTCACAAGCCTCACCTAAACTGCAGAAACATAAGTAAAATAAATGTTGTCATTGTTTCAAGCCACTAAGTTTTGGAGTGGTTTGTTAGATAGCAACAGATTAGTGGAACATAAAGATGCCCAGAGACTCCCCAGTTATTAGACTCAGAGAACTTTGTAGGAATCTACCAAATCTATTGACCTGCTGGCTCAAATCTTAGTACCATGTACAAGAATGTGTATGCACCTGATTATTGAAGAGAGCTTCCCAACCATCCGTTAAGAAGTCTGAGAAAATAACCAAGAATACCATCAAAAGCCACAGAGAGAAGCTAAGAGGCAGAACCCAATGACTTTACATGGAATTTGGCCAAAACTCTAGACTTAACACTTCTAACTCTTTCAAAAACAATGTCACGGGACTTTTAATGACCAGCCTAGATCAGGACGAGAGCTGGCCAAACCATCTTTATATGAAATGGAACACCACTGCAAACTAATAGGCCAAGGAATTTTGAACTAGAAAGGCCAAAGCCCTTAAATTTTTTTGACCAGATTGCTTCTCAACAGAATTGTGAATCAAATTTTAAAAGTTGCCTCCTAAGAGACACGAAAAGCTACAGGTCAGCAACATCACTAATCGTCAGGGAAATGCAAATTAAAACCACAATGAGATATCAACTTACCCCTGTTAGAATGGCTATTACTAAACAGTCAAAAAACAGTATGTGCTGGAGTGGAAGGAAGGTTTACACATTGTTGGTGGGACTGCAAATTAGTACAACCTCTGTGGAAAACAGTATGGAGATTCCTCAAGGAAATAAATATTTGACCCAGCAATCCCACTACTGGGCATCTACTCAAAGGAAAAGAAGTCATTTTATCAAAAGGACACCTGCACTCAAGTGTTTATTGCAGCACAATTCACAATTGCAAAGATGTGGAATCAACCTAAGAACCCATCAATTCATGAGTGGATTAACAAAATGTGGTGTATATATACCATGGAGTACTACTCAGCCATAAGAACGAATGAATTAATGTGTTTTACAGCAACTTGGATGGAACTGGAGACCATTATCCTAAGCAAAGTATCTCAGGAATGGAAAAACAAACACCACATGTACTCTCTAATAAGTTGGAACTAATTGATGGGCACACATGGGCACAGAGAGAAGTAAAAGTCATTGGAAGTCAAGAAAGGGGGAGGGAGAAGAGGGGAGGGGTAAAAACCTACCTAGCATGTGCAATGAACACTATTCAGGTGAGGAGCACACTTATAGTCCTGGCTTAAGCATTATAAAAGTTATCCATGTAACAAAAACATTTGTACCCCCCTTAATATTTTGAAATAAAAAAAAAGAAAAGAAAAGCTACAGGTCAGTTACAATTGGTTCATTTAAGGCTCATTCCTGAATTCAAGATAACAAGATGGAGTTTGGGACTTGGGAAAACAGAATGTCTACACTTTTTGATCTGAATATTGGGATTAAAAAAACCCCTATAACTAGGATAATTCTTTTGTGGAGACAGAGATGATACTGAGAGTGAAGTGAAAAGAGAGAGAGAATAAACCCAGAAACGTGGATCGTTTTGATGATACATGTGTATACTAGGTATGAGAAGAGAGTGTGTTGCCTGTATGAGAGAGCATATGTAAGGGAATAGAAACATTAAAATCTGGGGCCAGGCACGGTGACTCACACCTGTAATCCTAGCACTTTGGGAGGCCAAGGAGAGATCACTTGAGGCCAGGAGTTTGAGACCAGCCTGAGCGAGACCCCATCTCTACAAAAAATAGAAAAATTAGCCAGGTGTGGTGGTGCGCACCTGTTGTCCCAGCTACTTGGGAGACTGAGGCAGGAGGCTCACTTGAGCCCAGGTGTTTGAGGTTGCAGTGAGCTATGATGACACCACTGCAGTCTAGTCCTGGGCCACAGAGTGAGACCCTGTCTCAAAAAAAAAAAAAAAAAATCAAAGAGTAAACTTTAACACATTGACTGCCACACAAAAAAACCCAGAAACTTTTCTTTGGGGCCACCGTGCTTTATTTTGAAAATAGAATAAAAACTTCAAGTGTAATTTAAAGGTAAACATAAATAGAAAAATGAAATTTATTGACTTCTTTTATTTAATCCACTTTTTTAGAATTAAATTGTCAATATTAATTGTAACAATAAGAACATCAACAAGTAAGATTGTATATATGCTTCACACAGCCCTGGGGTCAAAAATAGAGTGGGTTAAATATGACTCTTACGGCAGTCAATGTGTTAAAGAGAATGGAGTATGAAAAAAACCCTTAACTTTTTTTTTGGCAGTACCTTTCGCCTTTCCCAAAACTACAAGCTCTTGTGACACTGACCTACTTACTCTTTCTCCAACTTGCCATTTTCTCCAAAATGCCATAATTTTGCCAGTCCAGGATCTGTTCCTGGAATGTCCTCGGGGCAGTATTTTGAAGTAGAAAAAACATAGAGTCATGCAATCGTGGATGCAGAGGTCACATCTGCCTCTAGCTAACTGTGTAAACTTGAGCCTTTGTTACTTACAACCATCAATTTCGAAACCTGTAAAATGGGGATAAAGTATCCACCCACATGGTGTTTATACAGTTCAAGTAAGACCATATTCATGAAGCACTGACCACAATACCGTAAGACAACATGTAGGGCAAGCTTAGGAAAGATTAATTTTCCCAGAAACCCTAATTTCCTGCTGGGTGACGTCTACTTATGCTTTACGATCCCGATGCAGTGTCACCTCCTCCATGCAGTCCTTGCCAAAGCCCCCAAGCAAAGTTTGGTTTCTTTCTCCAGGCTGTCAGGGCACCTTAGCCACATTGTATTGTCTTACTATGATGACGTGTCTGCCGATCCCATGTGGATTTGGGCCTTTATTAATTCCTTGTGTTTTGTACCTTCATGATGATAGTCTAGAAATTTTTGTTTTGTAATAAAGGCATCCATAAAGATGCCACTTTTAAAAATTAGTATGTGCTGTTTGAGAGTTGAAATGTGTATTACTCAGTGTTTGGACGTGTTTTAGTCTACATTGCAGAGGCCGTCGCTCCCCTCTGGTCCCTGCTTGCCCAACTATCACCCTTATTTGATTTATGAAGGTCACCTGCTCTTCTTTATGACTTTCCCTCTCATGTCCTCTCAAGTCAGAGTTTCTTTTTGTCAAACTATACCTTTATTAGTGAAATATTACCAATGGACGCTATAAAGTACTCTTGAAACACGTAGATCAACATACTATATACTGTCCAAAGGGGTAGTACTAACTGCAAAGGATGGAAAAACCACTACTTTAAAGTTTATTTTTAGAAATGTATTTTTCTCCTCATTTTTTAATCTCAAATGAGGTTAAACTCTGACACCTTTACCTCAATCTATGTGTTCTTAAACTGCTAAATTTCTAAAAATAATAATTATAATACAGCTGATGTTTACTGAGCATTTACTATGGCACAATACCAGAAAACCTTTTTATGTGTCATCTCATTTTTATTGCTAGGGCAAACTTATGAAAGACATGCTATTATTATGTCATTTTACAGATGAGGGAGTCCAACTATCATTAGACTAATTCTAATTTTATCAGCCTAGTTTGAACATTATACACTATTTATATATGGACTTATATATTGGCAAAATTAGCCACCACCTAAGGTTTATGATATTTTCATTATTTTGTTTTCTAGCCTTTGGGTACGTCAAGAGCCTGTGTTAAGACTTTCCTGGCCATCAATAAAGTAAATTTGATTATCTGATTGTCTTCTGTCATCTTACTAGAACTCATTTGAATGGGAAACCAGATAAATATATTTTATTAAAAATTAGAAGCTGAGAAAGAAAAAGTCGAGAAAAATTCATAATGGATGCTTCTTACTACAGGCACTGAAGGGGAGAGACCTGGTCCATCAGAGGGTTACACGAACACATACAACTTCCTGAACAGATGAAATATTCACAGAGAAACCGAGGCCATCCTAGTAGTAACATTTATTTACTTTTACCAAAGCTGCAGGAGTCTCAGATCTACAGTAAGCCATTGATTGTTGCATTTTCTGCACTGACTTTCATGTAATAAGAAGAAAACTGATCAAAGGTAGCCTTTTCAAATTACTTATATTTATCATAAAACATAACAAAACAAACATAACATAACAAAAAATTCTCCAAAATAGAATAATTTAATTTTGTAGACCAAATATTCTGTGTGTTTTTATTGAGGGCAGCAAAAATCAGGGCTTTGAGGGGACTGTGTCTCACACTGAAGTCAGTGGACAGAGAGAAGAACCAGAGGAGTTCCCAAGCAGAAATGACCAGCAGACTGAATTTTGACACCAGCTTTAAGAAAGAAAAAGAAGCAATAAACTTGTCCAGATATAACAGGGACCCCTAATGCCAAGTGGTTGAAAAGTAGGTGTGTACAGAGGTCCCAAATGTGTGACTGGGGAGCAATGACTTGAACAGTTGGGCAGAGCAGTGTCCCTGAATGCCCCCCTCCATTTTTTGCTCAGGTTGTCTTTCTTAATAGACTTACAGGTAACCAGAAAGTCAGAGCTTCTGGTAATGAGGCTGCAGTCACCACAAGAAGTATTTTCAGAAATTATTGAAAAGCAACAAACTAGTAACAATAGTTATTTCAGTAGGTAGAACTGGAGAGATAAAAGACATTTTAATTTCTTTGTATAATTTCATGGGGTTTAAAGTGAGTATGTGACTTTTACTTCCTTGTTGTGTGCTTTTCCATACTTTTAGAAGATGCTAATTGGATTAATATCATCAGGGTCAGCAAAACATAACATGAGAAAGGCAATACAAGTGTGTCGTTTCCACCTTACTGCCGTTCTACCATACAAGGCATTCTTCTGAGCTCTGTTACTATTTGGGCCATCAAACTTTCTTGCCCTGCTTTATTTCTATTTTTATTTCTATTATTATTTTACTTATTATTTTTCTTTTTACATCCTACTCAAGAAATCTATGTCTATCCCATGATTATGAAAAAACACTCTAATATTTTCTTCTAGAAGCTCTGTAGGTTTAACTTTTACTTTTTGGTCTATGATCTCTCCCAAATTAATCTCTGTGATCCATTACCTTAACATGCTGAGATTTAGGCCAGGTACAGTGGCTCACGCCTGTAATCCCAGTACTTTGGGAGGCTGAGGCAGAAGGACCACTTGAGCGCAGGAGTTCAAGACCAGCCTGGGCAACATAGCAAGATCCTGTCTCTACAAAAAATAAGAAAATTAACTGGGCATGGTGGCACGTGCCTGTAGCCCTAACTACTCAGAAGGCTAAGGCGGGAGGATCACTTCAGCCTAGGAATTCGAAGTTGCAGTGATGTATGAACAGTCTGCCGTACTCCCGCCTGGGCAACAGAGTGAGACCCCTTCAGAAAGAAAGAAAGAAGAAAAAAATCCTGAGATTTGATGTCCAAAATCTCACTTATTTGCCTTTGAAAATTAAGAAACGCTGCCACATTGTTGACTAGAGAAACTTCCCTTAATAGAAAGCAAAACTCACATATAACCATAATAAAAGCAGAGAAAAGCATAACCATAGTCACCTGACATCAAAACAATCCAAGGCCAGGGTCTTCTCACCTCAGACCCTGCTCACTTGCCTCCAAAGAGGACATGCTACTGCTTGTGCTGGGACCTTTGTCTTCTCTTCTTTCACTTTTATTTATTTATTTTTTCTGATAGCTCTTTCCTTTCTTCCCTCTTTGAGGACAAGAAACTTCAAAACATAACATATTTTATGAAGAAGATAACAATGCAAAATCACCTTCAGAAAGATTTGATTTAATATTTTTTTTTCATGGAATGTTAGATTTGCAATATGCATTGATATTTCGGATAAGTAGAAAACCTTTGTTTCACCTCTCTGACAACTTCTTAGTTCCAAAACCCGGGACTCATTCTTAACTCTTCCTTTTTCCTCAACCACACATGTAGGGTTGGCAGATAAAATACCGGTTGCCCAGCTACATTTCATTTTCATTTAAACATGAATAATTTTTAGTATATATCCCCAATATTGCACTTACACTAAAAAAATTATTTGCCATTTATCTGAAATTCAACTGTAACTAAATCTGGCAACACAACTCACTCACACATCCATCACCAAACCCTCTAAATCCTACCTCCTCAGTACTTCCTGAATCAGTCCATTTTGTCTATCTGTAGTATACTCACTCTTGAAGAAGACACATTTATACCCAGATTGCTTTAAGAACCTCCTAATTGGTTCCCAAACCCCGGCCAAAACAACCTTCACTCTCCGTTAAAGCCAAAATGATTCTTTTAAACACAAACCTGATCATATCACACTCCTTCAATTTTTTCTATTGTATTATACTGTATTTAAGACAAAGTCTAAACTCCTAAACAAGGCTTTTGTTGCTACATCTTGCCCCTAAACCATCACTGTCTCCCACTCTCCATGTACTCCAGCCATTTTGAAAAACTTTCAGTCTCTCGAAAAAGCTGAACTCTGCCTTTTGGTTCTAATATTCATACGTGAATATTTCTCTATCTAAGACATTCTTTCAGCCTATAACATAAATCTCACTAGCCCCTTCTGCTGGACCTAGGTCTTTTTGCCCTCAGATATGTTCTTTTTCCCTTCCCCTGTCCTGCTCAACTCTCCATGATAAAGATTTCTACCCTCAGGTTATGGGGATGGCTGGACATCCAACATCTGACCCTGACCATGGACAGATGATATTGACACTAGCTTGTTAGTTTACTCACAGCCCAGGGGATGAGGACACTGCACACCACACAGGGCCACACAAGGGTTGCACTTGGCCACAGAATGAACAAACAGGACTGTGGGAGGCAGGCTTTATAGTATCAAGAGGGTTAAACCCTGGTTAAATGGGAGGATGAAATTGGCTTGTTTGAATTTTCATGTGGGTTGACAGATAACTGAAAGGTTCTACTCAAAGATAAGCAGGAACTGTTCTAGTTTCCTTGATAAGAAGAGTTGTTTAGCCAGAGGACCTTATGCATGAGAGCAGAGTGAGGAGGGGAACTTGTGGATAGACTATTCAAGACCCTCCCAGTTTCACCAGATGTCAAGGCAACATATAATATTGGGCTTTAATTTTAGGCATTACAATATAACTAATGAGTTTGTAAGAATGTGCAACAGTTTATGCCTGCTTCCAGAATGCCACCTTAAACAAGCTAGATTTACCTCTCACCAAATTCAGAAGTGTAATTAAATGTAATGTCAGGAAAATTGTCCAAGAGTTGGAAATGGGAAAAAGAAATTACTGGATGTTTTTTCAATGGAGTTATGGGTGCCAGGAATTATTTGATTCTATCAAATTGTGTACTTTTGATTGTATTTGTAATGATTAGGCTATTTTTAAACTCCGTAAGGGTAGAAGTCAATTTGTAGAAAACCAACAATAATGCAAATGATTCTTGTCCATAGCAATGCAAATGAATTTTGTTATCAGAAATATTCATTTCTACTGTGTAGATGACCCTAAATGTACATCATTGCATTACATTGTATTGCCCTATAGAATATTAACCAATTTTGCATCATCCAGTAGTAAATTCATTTCAGCATTCTTGTGTGTATGTGTATATATATGTATACATATATATGTATTTAAGATGTATAATTGTACATTGTTCAAAGTCTCCTTTGAACAAGTGTGAACATCGTATTGGTTCCCTCTTTAAAGAGTTTAATGTCGTCTTTAATGTGTATTTATACACTTTCATGAGAGTCATGATTTTACCTTTTTGAAAATTATACTTCAGCAACCATGATTTGAAATAAAATGTGATTTAAAATAAGCTATCTTAGAAAAGAAAATAAAGATATATTTAAATGTAAATGTTGTCATGTATGAGGCATTAAAATTAAGCTTTTTTAATCTTATTCTTTTGTTAATAATGTGCTTTTATTAATTTGTAAATATAAAATGATAAATATTTAAGAGAGCCAAGTAAATATATCACAATACAAATAGAATGGAAAGGAAAGACATGTGTCAATTAAGAAAATGTGGCAATTTTTATTTATTCAAAATTATACGTATTTGTTAGCCTGATTTAAGACTGAGGGCATTAGCCCAGGTCCAGTTCTTTGCTCAGTAATGTTGAAAAATGTCACCCTCAGGGAATATAAAAGGCCCCAGTTTTGTTTTCCTTCACGTTCAAAATTTGACTGCTCACCCCGGTGACTAAACTTTCTTTGAAAAAAGCTTCATTTCCAAGCTCTCCTTATCCCATAAGTAACTTAGATCATGCCTAAAAATGTCAAGTGTCATTTTGACTGACAAAGCACAAAAGAAAGGAGGCAGCAAGTCTTCTTGTGCAAACGAACAGTTGCTAGATCACAATTCTGAATCTCTAAGAGAGCATTAAGAAATCTGACGTAAGCAAAAACCAAGATTTTCTTGCCAAAAGTGAACATCATGAATTTCTGAATATAATTGATATGTGACTTGGCTTCCACCACATTGTACACTTCTTACGTACGTGAGCCAGTGAGAAGTAGTGTCTGCAGACAACAGGTGGGCAGAGAAGTTCCTGTAGGAGAAGCAAGCCATTCTCTCCCTGCAGGGCAAATGCAAGAAGGAAGACCCTAAACGTGTACTCACTTCACCTTCTCTTGGCCTGTTCCCCATCATAATGAGGCTCAGTGAGTTGTACTTTTTCACCTCAGGGCAGGGAGCAGCTCTGTACAGAGCCCTGCAAGGTCAGATGGTTCAGAAAAGGAATGTAACCTGGGGAAGCTAGGATGGGCAGGGCAGAGCTCTCCAACACGTTGCTTGCTGAATCCTGTTTAGTCTCCCACCCCATTCCCCACCCATTTTAGCAAAAATGACAACATTCCCTGGCTTCTGGTGCACCACCTCTGCCATTTGTACCAAGTCCAACTGGCTTTGCTACAATGATAAACCGCTAAGGAGCTAAATAAAGCTTTAGCATGCAAAATGAAAATGCTTGCCCTGTTCCCTGTAAAACTGGTGAAAAAAAAGTCATTGAAACTCACCACACACTTGGCCTCTTCCGTGAAACTCCCTCCAACCCAACAGTCAACAATTTCCCTCCTGCACCTTGGTAACTAGAAACATTTATTGTTATCATCCCTCATTCTGCTGTGTGCATCTCCTGCTCCTGTTGTGATCACAAGTTTCTATATATGTTTTCCTTCCTCCACTAGAAAGTAAACTACTAAAAATAACATGAGAAACTGTGGGCTGTGCCTTTTGTACCCCCAGTTCCTAGTCTGGCCTTGATCAGGATCCATACTTAAGTATATGAGGGTTTAATAATGCATGTGAGAGTTTAATAATGAATTTTCCTACACCCTAATCCCCAGTAACTACCTTTTCTCTGGAGCCCATGAATCTTATTATTTTAACTTCAGAATAATGACAAGAGTATATATCTTGCCCCTCCGTACTGAAAATAAAGGCTTTCCTGTGAAGCAGGTCACCATGCACTGGTTACTGAGTCCTATGAGATAGAATACACTCAGACACAAAAGTTACATGAAGTGAATTTATTACTTACAGATAGGCAGCAAGGGATGAAAGAAACCTAAGATTCATTGTGAGCCAGTCCCCCAGGGCTCATGAAAGGTACCCAAGACAGAGGGAGTCTTGCCTGAACTTGCCCCACTTGCACCATAGCTGACGGACCTCAAAAGGCAGCCTTTCCTGGGTTATACACCTCAGAGGCAGTCACTCACTGGACTAAAGCTTTAAAGGGCATACTTCTACCAGCTGCTCCCTGAGCAGCTCCTCCCTAACTCAAGATGCTACATTCCCTAGGAGAAATAGGAACAAGGCCTAGGCAGTTCTGGGCTGTTCCTCCCTATCTCAGAATGTTGCATCCCCAACCTGTTCTATGGTTATTCTTGAGAACTACAAGCAAGAAGAGAAAAAACTGGGTCAGTCCAAGGCCACCTGGAGAACTGTCCTGCCCTTTTGTTATTCCAGCCACATTAAAAAAGAAAATTGAGTCTAGTGATCTCAATAAACTCTGAAATGCAATATAAGGCTTGCAATGGCTGATATATTAAAAAAGAGGAAAAAAGCATTAAAAATGCCCTAAAAGTCATTATTGACACCTTACAGGAGATATCCTCCATTGTGTTCCTAAAGAATAAAGTATTTTCGAAATTTGTAAACTGCACTGGTCTTGTTTTTATACTTTTCCTTATAATATTGTAACCAGCAGCATGTTATCCAAATTCACTGAAAAGGAGTCACAATCACTGAAGTGGTTACTCCACCAGTTGGTGATTAGTTCATTGTTGAATGTCATGGAAACTGGAATAGCAAAGGACTGAGTTATTGGGTTTTCTCTTTAGGGACCACTCAGTTTATGCAGCTTAAACTGAAGCTGACACTTTAAGTGAATTTATTAGTCTCATTTTGTTCCAGGACCAGACAGTAGTCCAGCTCACACTCATGGACACCTTTGGGGTTAAATAACTTAATCCAGAAGGGACATATTAATACCACTTCTTTTTCTCAGAGAGTCAGCTTCCCAAGCCCAGTTCTTTGATTTGATGTCATGTTGTAGCTTGGAATTGAAACTTCCACTTAAACCACCTGGGGAATCAAGTATATTTTAACAGTAAAATATCATTCTGCAAATTGCACATTATGGCCTTCAGGGTGAGACTTTTATAAGAAAGAGGAGTACCCCTCTAAGGTTCTGCAGAGGGTCTGCCAGCATCTTCAATCCCAGAGCTAAACATTTAAAGTAAGAATGAAGCCTCCCAGAGGACTAAGAAAATCAAGTTAACATGAGTATATAGTAGAGAATAAGTTAGGAAAGATTAAGAGGAAATACTGTAATCAGTAGATTTTTTCCATACAAAACACTTTATTTTACTGACTCCAAGATATATAATTAATGATACCTTATAAGCAGTAGTAGCCAGGCTGTTGTCACAATGTAGTTCCCTTTGCTTGGTTATTTTTCCTGATGGTATAAAAGGTCAGCCAGCAAACCAGTCAATGACCATTTGAAGAAAAAATATGAATCCTGGTTATTATCTAAAAACCTTCTTTTGATACTGGTTCATAGGATCAAGAGAGTACAAGCATCAGAGTTTATAGAATGGATGTTATTAGAAGGGAATTTCAGAGGAAATAAAAATATATTCTCAAAAAATGCTGCACTACCAACATTCTTGATGACACAGATGATGATACTACTGGAAAAACATTAATATCAATGCCTCTGAGTCAAAGGTATTTCTGAAGAGTTGCTATCTAAATGTGAAAGCATTTTAAGAATAATTTATTTGGCATTTTTCTTTTTATATAGCTAAAGAATGATATAAGATAAAAATAAATTTCTAAATATAGAAGAGCTATTTTAATAACTATGAAACAAATATTCTAGGTGAAAAGAGAGCATTATTACACGATTCAGTTGGCAGGGTTTCTTTTTTCATAGTACGTAAAATAATGGAGCTTCTTCCAATTGATGGTGACTAAGTTTAGCAACATGCGAACATATGGTAGCTGTAGATTATCAGGCTTAATAACAAGACCAAAGCCAAAAGCCCCTTCAGGAAATCTTTCTCTCTCCATATCCAAAGCTTGCAGCCCTCGGGAAAAGACCTTTCTGTCCTCTTGTCATCACTAGGTAAGGAAGTCTGAGACCATTGATGGGATCACAGAAGAAAAGAGACACTGGAAATAGGATATGGCATCAAAATGAACATCTGAAAAAAGTAATTTTCTGAATGCATCATTTCATATTTTGCATAAATCAGAATGCCCAGAAGTGTCTCACCATTTTAATTCTATTAAATAATGTCAGAGAATACTTCTATTCTTATGCCACAATTGGAAGTCTTGTTGAGAAAGGTGTGTTTGGCACCACAGCCATATTCTGTCCAAACTGTGCTGCATTATTGCATGGTTCTTTGAATGATTTTTCTTTGTCATCATCAAGTTGTACCATTTTATAAAGTGTTCTCGAACAGTTACTGTTTTATGTTCGAGAACTGAAAACAGCTGCACCTGCACAACTTACTGTTTACACTCAAAGGATTTTACTCTTTCACTGTATTCATTAATATAACTTTATTACTCCAGAAATATAAAAGTTCATTTGCCCAGGAGTACAAAAGTTGCAAATCATTTTATTTTTCATTCAGGATTTTCCTGAAAGATCCATCAAAACTTCAATAGAAAGAATCAAAAGACAATTACAGCCCAAGAGTCTCTGAAACCTGTATCCCAAAATCCTTACTGTGCACACCAGTTCTAAAGAATTATATCATGATCCTTACCCAATCCTAACCTGTACTGAAAGACCTGCCTTAAACCAGACTCCAAAGTCTCATAAACATCCCAATTTTGCCCTTTCCCACCTGAGACACTACTAAGGTTCTCTCAAGGTAAAGCTCTCCTTACCACAGTGACAACAAACTCAGCTTTGACTTATAAACGTCGAGTTTTGGTGATATTTTGGTGGTGCTGGCATTCAACACAACAGATTATTTTGTATAAATTATCAATACATTTAGGAGTCAGGAATTTTGATTTAAGTTGTAAAGATTTTGCTCTCTAAAGCAAACCAGTAACTATGGAATAAGTACTTACTAATACAATGAACACAGTTCTGCCTTGTAGCTTCTGGGTATAATTGATGAAAATAGAGAATGAAATGAATTTATTATTTCTAAAGCCAGTTGAGAAATTTCTGTTTTCAACAATATCTTAGATTAAATATTTCAAAGTCTTCCTGAAATATATCTCAAAAAATCAGGAAAACTAAACCTTTGAAATCAGGAGAACATACAAGAAAGTAGGAAGGATCACATCTCATTAAGGTGAAAACACCACTCCAGGAAAGGGAATTGCCCCATACCCTGAGAATGTCAACAAAGCCTGGTGGTCTGGTGGTCTGGTGGTCAGAGGACCTGAGGTGGGGGCAGGAGGCTGGTACTGTGGACTAAGCCTTAAACCTGGGCAAAGTAGGGATGCAAACTGAAGACAACCCTGTATAAAGCTGGGGCTGAGAGAGAGCCACACTATAAGGAAAGAAGTGAAATTCAAAAAAACTGCACAACAGAGGTAGAAAGCAAAGAAAATCATCTATCTCTGCATAAACCAAATAACAAAGCAATCTGCCATGACGTAAATGTGTACTATGTGCCATACAAAAGGCCTAAGGTGAGAATTTTAGTCGAAAGTGGATTCTAGCTGGTAATGCCCATGAGTATTTGGCAGAAACAAGGGCAACTCCTCCTTAAATGAAAACAAATGAAACCACAGGGAATTAGAGCTGACGTCACTTCACCTTACATCTGCATAGACCAATAACCTTAAACAAATCAATCTGTAATTTTGCTGCTGTCCCTCTCTCCCAGAAAAGAGAATGAATTATTACAATATATTGATCAGACTTTAAGTAATTCTGTATTTAAATTCAACAACCTTCATGAGGTGATGGGCCAAATACTTGTCATATATAAAAGACTAAGAGAGATTCCAATATGTAGCCCAGTTAATATAAGGCCTTGTTTCTGACCTCATATAGTGAATAGTTCCTTTTTTCTTGGAACCACATACTATGTTCTTTGTAGTCAGGATGCCTGGTCCTATCTGCCTCAGACTAACCCTTCATGGCACTTTAGGAATACTATTCTGAGACTTGTCTGTACACAAATACCCCAATTCTATAAATAACTAAGTCTGAAAATTCAACTCAGATGTGAGCTCCCAAATAAGGCCACCCTTGATTATTCAGGCTCTACCTGGGAGAATTAGTGACTCATTGTTTTATGCAAGTAGTGTTCCCAAATGATAGGAATCATCAAATTTTCAAAATACTGTACAAAACTTGTTACTAACTCTAGCAGAAGTCATTAATAATGTCACTCTGCCATAAATGGAACACAGATTAGTTTCAACTTGTTGTCACAATAGTAATGGACAATTGCATTGTTCTATATTTATTGTTTCCTGGTCATGGCTGTTGTCTATGTCATTGCTAATCCTTTTTGCTGTACTTGGATCAATGAAACAGGCAAGATGGAACAAGCTACATATCACCTTAAGGAAAAAACTGTTTGGCTTCCTAAGGTTGATCCTCATGGCCTATAAAATTTGTTCTCTTGACCTGGATTGGGCAATTAAAGTTCCTGATGACAAAGCATTTTACATCTTAATATTAGAATAATATTAATTGTTCTTATTTTTGTAATAGTGATCATGGCGCTGGTCCATTGCATTCTATCCAAAATCTTAAATGCTTCTGCATAGCCACTATCTTGTCAGATGATCACCAGGATGATATAACAACTAAAGGGTTAAGAAGAACTTGCCATAGTGTTGACTATGGAGATGACTCAATAATCCCTGAGTAGGGAAAATCTGGATCTCTAGTCTTTCCTAAATTGGACAACCTCTTGCAAGCCAGAGAATGCCAAAAGATGAAACTGAGAGATTGACTATACAAATGGACAGTGGCCAGATTACATGTGACAATAGAACTTTGACCGTATTAAGAAGCTCTAGATGCCAAATCATAACTTCTGCAGCAGTCAGCCCAGAACAGTCGTAACATGATCAACAACTGCCATCTGTCCTATGTTTTTGTGCCTGCCTCCGACTTAGGACCAACAAGAGAAAGCCAATATGCCCTCAAACCAATCACATAAGGTGCCTCACTTTTCGTTAGCCCCCCTCCAGTCTCCTCATGCCAACAACCTCTAATCAGCATACATCTAAACCCTTCCTTTTTTTTCACCTTGAATGAAGTTTCTGTACTCTCCTGTACAGAAACCTGTGTCTATAAAATTCAAGCAATAGTGGATGACTCCCTTGCTATGGCAAGCTCTGCATAAATAGCCTGTCTTTATTTCCCTTTGAGTGGTTTCCTTATATCTACAATGTACATGGTTCATCTGTACAATAGGATTCTATGCAGTTGGTAAAAATGATGACGTATATTTGTGTTCATATGTATGTAAAACTCTCCAAGATATGCATATATATGTACACATATATATACATAATTTTTTTAAGTAAGTTTCAAAACACTGTATTATATAATATCTTTAGGTTAATTTTTAAAAAAAGACACACATGTTGCTAACAGTAGTTAACACTGTGGAGCCACCCAGGGGTGGGTAAGAGATCTTTCACTTTTTAATTTTTACCTCTCTGGACTGTGTAAATTTTCTACTCATACAGATGTTATCTTGCAAATGCAATTCTGGGTCAGTTTTATTTCTTTTAATGATATATCAGGAATATTTCAACATGGTGGAGTTTTTTTCTCCTTAAGTTTTATACATTCTCAGAAGTTTCCCAGCCATCTTGTCATGTTGCATTTAGACTTCCAGAGAGCCAAGAAATATTTCCAAACATGAGAGTCTCTGCAAATAGGGTACAGGCAAACGTGTTCTAGAATTTAAAGTTTAAGAGTTGCGCTCGTAAATGTTTCCATTTGTAAGAAAAGATAAAGTCATTTTAAATTGATAACCTGATCAACCTTAGTTTGATGATGTAGGAAAATACTTGTGCTCCAGTGTACAACATTCTTTATAGTACACCCTTCTGTTATCTGATTCAGATTCTATGGAGGCTCTTAACCTTTCATGGCCATTGGTAGATGACTATAGACAATGAAAATAATTCTTGTCTGTAGATGTGCAAATAAATTCTGTCCTTTGAGAGGACAACTTTCCCCACATCCAAAAGAAATCCAGTTTTGCATAGATTTGCAAGTTCATTTCAGTATTTCTGATCCATCAATATCTCTGCTATTTTACTTCTTATTTAAACTGGTTGAACCTTCTGCCTGAATCTCTCATTAATAATGAATTAAAGAAACATCTTTAACATGTGTTCATTTTATATCTGTATGAGAGTCATAAGGTTAACATCTTTTAGAATGTTTTCAATGGCCTGTGGTACCAACTGATGGTGAAGATAAACAAATTGTTTCCCTGGCATTGCCATTAGACAGTGAAAACCTAGGTTATGGTCTCCTTATGCAAGTGAGATTATAAGTTATCTGAATCTTATTTTGTATCTTCTCCTATAAAGTGGGAATAACATTTCCCTCAGGAGTTCTTGTAATGATCAAATGGGATAAAATTAGTTCAATGAGAGAATCAGATGAGGCAGATATGAAAGCAGCATTGCTTAGAGGTAAAGAGTCTATGCTAACAAGGTGACTCATGGTGGCCACCTAGATAGTTTCAGATGGGGCTGGCTATGCCAGTCCAGAAAGACCAAACATGTGATTAGGGCTTTGAGTCACATCACATCAGGCCAACCTCTGGGGAATGGAGGAGGACAGAAATTGAGCTCAATCACGTGACTAATGATTCAATCAATCATGCGTATGTAATGAAACCCAGATAAAAACTCTGGACATCAAAACTCAGTTGAGCTTACTGGTTGGTGATACACATTGATGTGCGAGGAGGATGACATGTTCTGAGGACATGGAAACTTCACATTTGGGACCCTTCAGACCTTGCCCTATGCATCTCTTTACTTGGCTGATCCTGATTTGAATCCTTTTAACAAAACTGTAACCATAAGCATAATGCTTTCCTGAGTTCTGTGAGTTGTTCTAGCAAATTATTGAACCTGAAGAGGATAGTGGGACCCCTCAAATTTGTAGCTAGTTGTCAAAACTGTGGGTGCCCTGTGAACCCCAAAAGCTTGCAGCTGATGTCTAAAGTAAAGCAGTCTGAATGCTGTGCCCCTAACTTGCGAAGTCTGCACTAACTCCAGGTGGTTAGTGTCAAAATTGCATGGCACTTACCCTTTCTATGGGTCTCACTTTCCCCATGTGTGAATTGAGAATAATGATGCTACCTACCTCTCCTATGATTGTTATGAGCATCAAATGTATTAACATTTATAAAGCATATAGAATTATGCCTAGTAAGCATTGCATAGGTGTTTGTTAAGAAAACAAACTTTAATGTCCTTTCTAATGTTAGCATTCTATACTTCTGTCTCTTAGCAGAATTATTAAAGTATCTGCCATTGCATAATTCCAGAAGGCCCATATATAAATTAGAAAATGTCCTTTAAAGATATACTGAGTGTGTATTATGAAGAATCATATTCTTAAGTATACTTGATATTTTATTACTTAAATACATTTTTCCAAACATGTGAACCAAGTCACAGGAGTTGTGATATCTTTTTCCAAATGGTTCCCAAAGTCAATATTGACCCTCTGAGTATTTCTTCTTAATTTTCAAATGCTTGATTGTAAACATATTTCAAGCCCCACCTATAAGTATGAATTGGCTTATCATGGAACATGAAGTACAGAACACAAGAAAAGCCCTGTTTGGGGTGAGGATATGTAAAATAAATATGTTTGTAGGTTTTATCCATCCAGGCCCAATTAAATGTGATCATTTTTTAACTTATAGAGAGACCACTGAAATTTGAGAAATTCAGGTTTTCTGGTGTGCTTTGCTTACTACCTGTGTGACTTTAGATAAGTTATTTTAACCTCTCTGAGCCTTGCTCTCTTCATTTGCAACATGAAAATCCTTGGTGGGAATGTGAAAATACAGACTTAACAAAATATTTTAGACCTTATGGAACCTCCTTCTCTATAAGTTACAGTCAATAGCTCCTTAAAGTTTCCTCTGGTTACCAAAGCTAGAATTTGTCACTACTCACCTGTAAACCCCCTTATTAATTTATTTGCACTCATTTCACACTGCTTCCTAGTACTGGTTATATTCCTTTTCCCCCCAGTAAAGCAGGAGTTCATATGTGAATCATTCTTTTTACCAATAATATATAGGCAATATTTATTGAGCACCTACTAGAAGCCAAGGTCTAAGTGCCTTGCTTGCATTATCAAGGATTCACATCAACCTTATGCAGTAGACTCCTGCTTATTGTTCTTGTTTTGCAGACGAGCAAGCAAAACTCATAGAGGTTAAATAATTTGCCCAGGGTCAACATCTGCTAAAGGCATGAACTGGGATTCAAATCCAAGCTCTACAACTCCACAGCTCCTGCTCTGAACTAGTCATGCCATCTTCTACCAAACCTGATGCTTCCCACAGGAGACACATTCACCAAAAGTGAGTTGTGTTAAATTGACTTCTTATTATCTTACTCTAGTCCCTATAATATCTATGATATATTGACATGGTAGATTACAGATATCATAGGTTAATTGAATGTTTTTTAAAAATCTACTCCTTAGTGATTCATAAATTATGTGAAATTACTGTTATAAATTTCTAGGACACTCATCAGGACCAAGCAACCTACAAAACTAATTTCCTACATGTGTAAGCCCTCCTTTCTTTCCGGCATAGATTATTCACCCTTCCTCTCCATAAGCTCCCAATTGTGGTTACTTATTTGTATGTCCAGCCTCATCTCTTAAAAATTTACTATTATTCCATTAAATGACATTTTCAACTATTTACAAATGTCAATGTTTTAAAAATAAGAAAATAGAGGCTTAGGGAAATTAAGAAACTGCTTGGGGTCACAGAAGCATGTTCATATCTAATACCCATGTTCTCTTTCTCACACTGCCAAGGTATTTCTCAGAATCTTACAAAGAAGGACCTACTATAGGGGTTGACCTGATCTGAAAGCCCATCTGTGTGAACATTCAATGTCCAGTTATTGAGTGAGATACTACAACAATCAGACTTAATGTTTAATATTAAAGTCTTAAATTCTATTAAAAAAACCATTTGCTCAAAGACCTAAAGTCCCAGCATATTACCCTCTACTAATGTACGTTTCTACTTTGAAAATGTAATGCTTCATAAACACACACACAAAAAAAAAATCCTTTCAGAAGGACCTAACCAGCATTCAATTTATATTACAGTAAATCTATACTGGTGAGAAAAGTGTTTCATGCCTCATATGAATTGAATAGTTGGTACTTTTGACTGTAATTATAATAAATAGAGGAGCTGTTAAATTATAGTATAAATTACACTGCATAATTTTCTAAAAAGACTTGAAAAAACATAATCAATGACCACATTATCTTGATTAGACTATCATTTTTTAGGAATGAAAAGCCACTTAATGCATATGCCTATAATTAGAATTATTGGCTTAAACCACCAAAGCCTGATCTTTTGAAAACCATGACCACAATAACCACCTCTGGTCAATTTCTGCAAATAGAGACCAATATGGCCACTCCAGAAATGCAGAAACCAAAAACTCTACCATGCATTCATCACTTTGCTTGTCACTGTACAATTACTTCTTCCATAAGCCTGTGTTTTTTTACGTTATATCTCTACATACAGCAAGTGCTTTGCACTTAATAGGTCCTTTTAAGAACATTTATTAAATGATTAGAAAGCAGCAGTTCAAGATTTTGCCAATTTTTTAATCAGGTTATTTGGGGGTTTTGCTATTTAGTTGTAGGTGTTTCTGACATATTTTCAATATTTACTGCTTGTCAGATATATGGTTTACAAATATTTTCTCCCATTTGGTAGATTACCTTTTCACTCTGTTGATTGTTTCCTTTGCTATGCAGGAAACTTTTAGCTTGATGTAGTCCCACTTATTTATTTTTGCTTTTTTACTTTTATTCATTTATTTTTTTGCTATATCTTTGGTGTCATATCAAAAAAATCATTGCTAAAACCAATATCATGAAGATTTTTCCCTATGTTTTCTTCTAGAAGTTTTATAATTCCAGGTTTGAAAGTTAAGTTTCTGATCCATTTTGAGTTGATTTTTTGTATGGTGTAAAGTAAAGGTCCAGTTTCATTCTTTTCCATGTGAATATCTAGTTTTCCCAATACCATTTGTTGAAGAGACTATCCATTCCCCATTGTGTATTTCTTGGTACCCTTGTCAAAGATCAGTAGTCCATTAACTATTTGAGATCCTGATTTCAATTCTATTGGATATATAGACTCAGAAGTGGAATTGCTGGATTATATGGTAATTCCCTTTTTAATTTGTCTGAGTAACCTCCATACTGTTTTAGAGTGACTGCACCATTTTACATTCCTACCAACAGTGTACAAGGGTTCCAATTTCTTCACATCCTTGTCATCACTTATTATCTTTTGTGTTTTTTTTTTTTCTGAGAGAAATTTTTTTTTAAATTTCAGAATATCATGGGTGTACAAATGCTTCAGTTATATACATTGTCTTTGCACCACCTTTTGTGTTTTTCATTATACCCATCCTAACAGGTGTGAGGTGATGTCTCATTGTGATTTCAATTTGAATTTCCTTGATGATTAGTTACATTGGGCTTCTTTTTGTATACTGTGGCCTTTTGAATGTCTTCTTTGGAGAAATGTTTATTTCATTAACAAAATGAAGGATGAAAATTGCATTATCATCTCAATAGAGATGCAGAAAAAAACATTTGACAAAATTCAACACTTTTTAAAAATAAAAGCTCTCAAGAAACTAGGTATAGAAGGAATTTACTTCAATATAATAAAGGCCATATATGAAAATCCCACAGCTAACATCATACTCAACTTTGATATATTGAAAGCTTTTCTTCTAAGATCAGGAATAAGACAATGATGCCCATTCTCACCACCTTCCTTTGAATATAGAGCTGGAATTCCTAGCCAGAGCAATTAGGCAAGAAAAATAAATAAAAGATATTCAAATTGGAGAGGAAGAAGTAAAATGATCTTTTTGTAGATGATATAATCATCTATGTAGAAAACTTTACAAACTCCACCAAAAAACTATTAGAATTACTAAGTGAATTCAGCAAAGTTGCAGGAAACAACATCAACATAGAAAAATCAGTTACATTTCTATATATTAGCACTGAATCATCTGAAAAGAAAATTAAGAAAACAATCCTATGCATAATAATATCAAAAAGAATAAAATAGTTATTATATGAATAAACTTAATCAAGGAGGTAAAAGGCTTGTACATTGAAAAACTACAAAACATTGATGGAAGAAATTAAAGAACACAAATAAGTGGCAAGACATTTTGTATTCATGGATAGAAAAAAATTAATATTGTTAAAATGTCCATATTTCCCAAAGTAAGCTACAGATTCGGTGCAATCTTTATAAAAATATTAATGGTATTTTTTTTACAGAAGTAGATAAAACAATCCTAAAGTTTATATAGAATCTTAAAAGGCTCTGAATAGCCAAAGCAATCTTGAGAAAGAAAAACAAAACTAAAGGCATCACATTTCTAATTTTAACATGTGTTAGAAAGCTACAGTAATTAAAACTGTGATACTGGCATAAAAACAGACATATAGATCAATGGGAGAGAATAGGGAGCCCAGAAACAAACTCTTATGTTTATTGCAGCATTATTCACAGTAGCCAAGCTATAGAAGCAACCTAAATGTTCTTTAATCAATGAATGGATAAAGAAAATATAGTGTGTGTATATATATATATATACACACACACAATGGAATATTATTCAGCCTTAAACAGGAAGAAAATTGGTACCATATGCAACAACATGGATGAACCTGGAGGATATAATGCTAAGTGAAGTAAGCC
The DNA here is from genome assembly GCA_023783475.1 of Daubentonia madagascariensis. Taxonomy (NCBI): domain Eukaryota; kingdom Metazoa; phylum Chordata; class Mammalia; order Primates; family Daubentoniidae; genus Daubentonia; species Daubentonia madagascariensis. Next base: position 30,273,678 of record JAKFHU010001684.1, read on the forward strand.
AGTCACAGTAGGACAAATACTGCATGCTGTCACTTATATGAAATATCATATCTAAAACAGTCAAACTCATAGAAACAGAGAGTGGACCAGTGGTTTCCAGGGGCTGGGGTAGGGACGAATAGGGAGTTGCTGTTCAAGAATTATAAAATTGCTCTTATGCAAGATGAGTAAGTTCTAGAGATCTGTACGAGATTGTGCCTATAGTTAACAATAAAGTATTGTGCACTTAAAAATTTAAAAAGGTAGATCTCATGTTAAGTGTTCTTGCAACAATTTTTAAAAAAGAAAGTAGCATTTCAAATACTGGTATTGTAAATAGAACATTCATATGATATTATTTAATAAGGCCATTAATTAAACAAATATTTATAAAATCACTATGGGACAAACCAAGCAATTAAGAATAAGTCCATAGCTTTAAAAACTGTATAATCTCACAGGGAATTTCAAAAAAGAAGAGACCTCAACTAGCTGGAGTCATCAAGGAAGAGTTCTTTGGGTGAAATGACATATTATCTGAGTTTAGTGAAAGCTGGCTTAAATTTTGAAAGACAAAGATGTGGCATAAATAAAGGTACAGCAATTAGAAACTAAAAGTCAGTTTTATACATGAAGCCATCATCATCCTACTGGAGAAAGAGGAAAAATATTCTATGTAGCAAAATTTCAGAGAACTATTCTAAAATGCAAAGATCAGACTTTTGATACGTTTCGGGGGATGAGTGAATTTGGAGAAGTTTAAAATACTCAGCCAAAATAAACAGCCAATTTCAGTTAACTTCAGACCACTATATATTTGCATTTATTCTCTGTGTCTGAAAGGAGACAATATTTAGCACTTAGGATGTAGCAAATACCATACATATGTCATTAACCATCTTGGAGATCAGTATTATTATTATTGCTATTTAAAGATGAGGCCTAGAGATGCTATGTAATTTGGCCAATGGCACACACTTAGCAACTATCCAGGGATTCAAAACAAAACAATCTTAAAACAATAACATATCACTACACACCTATTATTAATAAAATGGCTAAAATCCAAAAAACTCACAATAAAATTGCTGACAAAGATGTGGGGCAACAGGAACTACATTCATTGCTGGTAAGAATGAAAAACGGCACAGCCACTTTGTAAGACAGTTTGGAAGTTTCTTACAAAGCTAAACATAGTCTTACCATATAACCCAGCAGCCACGGGATATTTATTCAACTAATATGAAAACTTATGTCCACCAAAAACATGCACACAAACATTTACAGCAACTTTATATTATTAATAACCAAAAACTGGAAGTAGCAAAGATGTCCTTCAACAGGTGAATGGAAAGCAAACTGTGGTACAACCATACAATGGAGTATTATTCAGTGATTTAACAAAATGAGGTATCAAGCCATGCAAAAACATATTGATATTGCTAAGTGAAAGGCACCAGTTTTAAAAGACTATATACTGTGTGATTCCATTTATGTGAACATCTAAAAAAGGTAAAATATTAGAGTTGATAAGCAAATCAGTGGTTGTCAGATTGTTAAGGAGGGAGAAGGGTTTAATAGGTGAAGTACAGGGGAATTTTTAGGGCAGCAAAACTATTCTGTATGATTCTGTAGCAGTGGATACCTGACAATACATATTTGTCAAAACTCATAGAACAATATAATATAAAGAGTAGATCTTAACATATGCAATTTTTAAAAATCATCTAGGAGGTTAAGAAATCCAGGGCATGACAAAATAATCTAACTATATTACAAATACATAAAACAACCTCACTGAAGGGAGTGGGGGAGAAAGACACCAACCTAAGTAATTTTGGAAATGAATGGACACTATAAGACTCATAGGCAAAGGAACTATTTGTGAGTATTGTACTGTAGTTGATAAAGTTATTTTCCATGGGCATATGGGTTAACAATTCTGAAACCACTATGCATGTAGATGGAAATTAAATAGTTAAGTAAAGAACAGTGGATAGTGGGAGCCAAGTTTCTCGGCGTTGGCCTGGGAGGTTACAGACAAGCAACGGGGAAAGCTAGCATGATCCATGTGGTATTTGAATATATTGGAATAGAGTTGGAAATATCAATATGAGATCATGTCAAGCTTAATATAAAAATGGATACATATAGAAATATTTATAGATATGTATATACAGGTTGAGCATTCCTAATCTAAAAATTCAAAATCCAAAATGCTCCAAAATCCAAAAATTTTTGAGTGACAACATGATGTCCCAAGTGGAAAACTCCACACCTGACCTTGTGTGATGAGTCACAGTCAAAACACAGGTGCACAACACACAGTTTATTCAGTATCCCCAAGGCAAAAAAAAGATCCTTTTACCCGCTTTCATCTGCAATATATCTTTTCCATGCATGCCCAGATTCCCCCATACAAGCAGGCCCACAAAGGGTAATAAAATGGCATATGTGCAGTCCAAATGTGCCAACAACAGGTTCCCCAGGATGCCCTACATAGAGCCAAGACTTATGTGCATTACTCACTGTGTTTTTTGCTTGTTCTCCGCTCTGTGGTGTAAAGATACTGTTGAAAATGTCAAAAGGGCCTGAAGATATCCCTGTGGATAAAAGTAATAAAGAAAAAAGGAAGTATTTACGTCCATCTATAGCACAGAAAGTCAAGCTATTAGAGGAACTAGACAGTGGTGTAAGTGTGACATGTCTTACAGAAGAGTATGATATTGAAATGATCACCATATATGACCTGTAGAAACAAGGATAAACTATGGAAGTTCTGTGCTGAAAGTAAAGAACAGAAGTTAATGAAAAATAGAAAAACAATGCATAAAGCTAAAAATGAAGATTTTGGCTGTGTATTGAGAGTAGATCTATATCAGCATAGCAGTGAACACGTGCCACTTAATGATATGTTGATCATGAAACAAAGCTCTATCACAATGAACTGAAAAACAAAAGAAACTGAATATTCAATAGGCCAGTTGCAGAAATTTAAGAAAAAATGTGGCATTAAATTTTGAAAGATGTGTTCTGATAAAGCACGTGCTAATCATGAGCAATGAAGAAATTCATTGATGAGTTTGCCAAGGTCATTGCTGATGAAAATCTGGCACCATACAAGTCTACAATGCTGATGAAACATCATTATTTTGGCACTCACTACACAGAAAGATACTCACTACAGCTGATGAGACAGCCCCTACTGAAATTAAAGATCCCAAGGACAGAATAACTGTTTGGGGATGTGTTAATGAAGTAGGCATGCATAAGTGTAAACTTGCTGTGATAGGCAAAAGCTTGCATCCTCACTGTTTTCAAGGAACAAATTTCTTACCAGTCCATTATTATGCTAACAAGAAGGCATGTATCTCCAGGGACACCTTTTCTGATTAGTTTCACATTTGACTAGCTATTATCTAGTTCCCTAACAGTTGGGGAAGTTTTAATTTTTATAATTTTATAATTTCAACACTAATTTCCACCAAAGATTATTAATTTTAAGTGATTAACAAAGGCCAAATTTTTAAAATCTATTTTTCTTCTCAAAATATAGCCATTTAGTTGTTTTTGTATCATTGAATACTAAACCTAAACTTTAGACTTGTGCTAGAATGAAGTTTGTTGTCCTGTATAGCAAAGAGCCATCCAGCATTTACTAGGGCTATTAAATTATATTGCTGCATCCTTCACAGTAGTTGAGATTGCTGAGTCACTGTCTTACTGTTTGGCTCCAGATTTTATGAAAGGATCCATTGGCTCTGAAGCGGAATATGAAGGTGGAATGATCAATTATTATTCCTATTATATTATAGATAATATATTGAAAAGATATAACAATTATTATTATATTTTTGCATAATCTTCTCAGCCTGTATTTAGCAAATCTATTTTCTCTCTCATAAATCTTCTGGTATTCTCAAAATTACAACAAATAGTTCACATACTAAATCCCTAAATCTTGGTTCTAAATTATGGGAAATATAATAAATCTCTCCCTGAACCTCACTGTGATGCGTATTGTTGAATATCAATAATTCTATAAACCAAAGTGAAAGAGCTCCCAGTCAGTACCAAGTTAGAGAAGCTTTAATTCAGAGTATTCATTTTATCATAATTCATTTCATTTCAAGCAAATCTTGATTTTTTCCCTTTGGGGAAAATTACAAATGCAATTACAAATGTAATTTTATGTTTTGTTTAACGTAGTAACTATAGCCAGAATCTATAAAAGATCATTTGAATTCAGTCTTGTTAGATGGAAGATACACTAATTTTAATTCAAGACATATCAAGAAATCACTGTATGTTAATGGGATTTTTAAAAGAAATATCTAGATGCACAGTGTGCTCCATACCACAAATGGCGAAATAATCCTGGGATTTTATAGGTACCATAGCTTTTAGTGATAATAAATAACTAGAATTAAATCCCATAAATATACTCATTATTTCTAAGAGCCATTAACTTAGTAGGAATTTTCTCAATATCTTTTTCAGATCCCAGCCGTCTATTCAACTAACCTGTTTTGATTACTACTCTGTCAGTCACTGAACTTGGGAAATCAGTGACCACACCTTTGCCCTCAAAGCATTCTGCTCTGATGAAAGAGACAGATAAGAAAAAATAATTCCTTCAACACAATGAGATGTTTTAGGCAACGGGAATAAGAATGCAAATGAATAAGCTTAGTAAAAGCTCCATGGACAACTTAACATTTGAGCTGAGTCTTGAAGGATAAATAGGATATCAACAGGTGAAAAGTAAAGAGAATATTTTGGACAGAGAGAACAGTGTGGACAAGTGAGCCCACAGCTTTGTCCTGGCACTCTCAGGGGTCTGTTAAGGTGAGAGGTGACTAAGAACAAGGAAGGAAACAAAGCTGGAAGGTGAATGTGAACCCCATTGTAGAAGCTCTTATAAATCATGCTAAATGGTTTCTACTCTATTCAGTGGACAAGGAGAAACTACTAGAATATTTAAGTGATTCAGGGAAATGACTAAATTCCTTTCTTGGTAGTTTTCAGGGATGAACTGAGAAACAGCAGACACTGGAGGCAGGGTAGCCAGTTAGGTTTCTGTCACAATGCTATACAAGTTAAGCAGTACCAGTAGAAATGGAGAAGAAAACATTGATGGGAAAGACATTAGAAACAAGGAATCAGTAGGACTTATACCAGTCACACATTGGATGTAATAATCAAAAAGAGGAGAGATATTATTAGGATGAGAGAGACTTGATCAAGATTTCAGGCTGATGGGAAAGGAGTCACAAGAGATGCACTTTTGAAGTTTCTAAGATAAAGGAGATACCAAAGAAAAGTCCAAATAAAGTAAAGTAAAGAAGCTACAATATGGGATGAGATTTAAAAAAAATGTAAAGCAGCCAATTTTGGGTAGAAATAGAAACAGATCTTTCCTGGAGACAAGAAGAAAGTATGAGTTCAGATAAAGATAATTTGAAGTTAAGGATGGAGGAAAGTTAAATAGAAATAAAGTAAATTTTTTCATTGTGATAGGAGCAGCAAAAGAAGCATGAACTTTAACAGAGAAGTGAAAGCTGAAAAGTTTCACTGAGGCAGGAAAAAGAAAGCAGACTAGGAAGCTGAGTTACAGTGAGAACTTAAAAGCAATCAGAATCATTATGTAAGATTCTGAAATAAGAAAAAAAAAGGAATCATTATGTAAGAAATGAATGCCAATTCACAGGTGTGCAGGAAAGTGTTAACTCAGCAGGCCTGGGTAGCTCAAACCCTGAACGTTTCCAAGAGAAGCCTACCTTCAGGATTGGCTCTGGAAGATGAGCTCTGAGCCTTTGGAATGTTCTGCTTGATAAGAGTGTTTTGTTATGCCTGAGGTTTTGGGCTGTGCAGCACTAGTTTGATCAGATAGTTTATGCTGATGATATGATCTATGGTGAATGGCTCTTGTTGCTCTAGTGTGCTGGAGGAGTAGCTGAGGTCAGTCATGCCCATGTGACTGATCTGCAGTAGTAAGCCTGGACACCATAGTTAGGTGAGCTTCCCTGAGTGGCAACACTTCACATATATTGTCACACATTGTTGGGACAATGAAATGCATCCGTGCAACTCCCCTGGGAAAGGACAACTGGAAGCTCGTGTCTGATTTCTTCTGGATTTCATCCCATACACCTTTTCTCTTTGTTGATTTTAATTTGTATCCTTTCACTATAATAAACCTTAACTATGAGTATAACATTTTTCTCAGTTCTGCAAGTCCTTTTAGTGAATTATTGAGCCTGAGGGTAGTCTTAAGGATCCCTGATTCTATAGGATTATTCATTCCTCAACTCAAAGTAAAAAGCAGTGAGTAGAGATTGATTGGAAGTTTTTCTCAACGGCAGAACAGTAAGTAAAAAGAGCTGGAGGCACTGGGGATACAGTTATAGAGAAAACTGCCGTAGTGTCCAGCCTGAATGAGTAATCACATGAAGTCGAGATGGGCCAGCAGGCTGGAAGAATAGCATAGTCCCTGTAGTTATTGACACGGTCAGAAAGAAGTATAGTGGCAGTAAAGGATCAAAGTCAGTGACAGATGGGATGCTGATGTTTAACACTCCAGAAATGATGAGCAAATTTGCAGGGGATCCCAAAGTTGAGTTAGTGTCATGGGAGTCACGGAGGGGGGGTCATGTGCTGATTGAGAGTGAAGGTAAAAGCAAATATGGTTAAGGGGATTCAGAATCTGTAGTGCTAATGTGGCCCAGGGTAAATGCAAGTGCAAGCATGCAGAGGAAGACTGTGAAACAAATAAGTATCAAAGTTCTTGGTGGTAGAGTAGTGTCACGTATGTCATTTCTTCTGTTAAACTTGCCAAACAGGTTAATATTGCCAGAGAACATTAAAAACAAATTTCAAATAGAAGTATCATTTGGGAAAGTGATATCATATTAGTTTTTATGATCCTTGTATTCTAGGCTTAGAAGGTGATTTGATCTTATGACTCCTCCCTGGGGGGGAAAAAAACCACAGAAATGCAAATAGCTAATAAGTAAGGTTTGTCAAAAAACAAAATTCAAATTTTCTAGTGTGGCAGGATGTGTGGTCCAGGCATGGTGACACATCACATATGACATTCCACAAGTTGATAATTAGGAAGGGCTTACAGAGTTACTCAGAAATTTAATTTGGTACCCTACATTTGTGGGGAGTAAGGGGAGGAAGTTTGGAGTGGACTTGGGTCTGACTTCAGTGGGAGATGGAAGAGGGCTAGACTTTCCACTTGTACACTGGGTTCCATCCCCCTCATGAAATCAACGATGTGAAATAAAACCATAAAATAAGACCCCGCGTTCTCCAGGCAAGATGGACTTCCTGTGGCTAACAGAGATGCTCTAAATTTAAAAGCAGAACCAGGCGGCCGTAGTGAGGTGAAAGAGCAGCCATGTACACTGTGATTTAAAGGAAATGCAGCCTTTGATGAACATTCTGCTTTGCAATCCTTAACAGGAACAGTTTCTGTAACCACAGCCAAGATAAACTGCAGTCAGAAACACCCGAACCAGCCACCTGAAAACCTCCAACTGAGGCTTACAGTTTTGGGCTTAGATATCACCCAATCAGGGCTCAACTATTTTGACCAATCAGAACTAAACAAGTTTGAATCCTTCGTTTTGATAAATGGACCTGATTGAGAACCTGGGAGGGAATTTGCCCTATTAAAGCCAGACCCTCCCTTTGTTCTTTGGAGATCACATTTTCACTTGTGCTGAAAGCTGTGCCTCCCCAGTCCATGGATTGTTTTTCACAAAATAAGAGCTCCCCCTTTCCCTCCACAGATGTTAACGAAGACATTGCTCTAACAATTCTCCCTTTTCAACTACAACAGCAATATATTTCCCTCTCTTGGCCCATTTCTATTTGCATACAAATATGCTATATTTCTCCCACTTTAAAAAAAAAGTCAATTCTGTCTTAATTCTATTATTTCTTCCAGCTATTGTCCATTTTCTTGTTCCCCTTTAAAGAAAAACTCAGCGAGCATTCTCCAATTTCACTGTCTACCAGCCTCTCTTCTCCCATTTGTTCGTGAACCTGTTCCCATCAAGTTTTTCTCCTGCCACTCCATCGAAACCGCTCTCGTCAAGGTCAGAGACCTCATTGCTAAAACCAAAAGTCAGTTTTCTCATCTGCGTTTGTTTGCAGTATTTGACACAGTTGAACCCTCCCTCCTCTTGAATTTAGTTTTTTTAAATATTTTCTTATTTTTTTAGATACAGGGTCACCCAGGCTGGAGTGTGTGGCGTAAAATTATTTTTTTTAGAGACAGGGTCTTGCTATATTGCCCAGGCTGGTCTTGAACTCCTGGTCTCAAGTGATCCTCCCGCCTCAGCCTCCTGAATAGCTAGGATTACAGGCTTGAGCCACTGTGCCCAGCTAATATAGTCTTTAATCGGCTTCCAGGAAACTATACTTGCTTCACTTCCTACCTCACAGCATCTTCACAGCCACCTTTGCTGCTTCCTCCTCATCTTCCTCTCTCTAGGTTGAAGTGTTCCAGGACTTGGACCTCCGTTCTCCATACTCTTTCCCTTAGTAGTTCAATCCCATGTTTTTTAAAAAATGCCATTTATATGTTTATAACTTCTGAAGGGGGTGACCTTGCAAAAATAACAGGAAAATACCTAACCCTACAACTTCCCCAGTAACAGTTAAAGATCAATCCTATGAGTCCTCTCACTAACAGGCACACTGCAGGACTTCTGTTTTGCACAACCTCTGAAAAGAGCTGAATAGACAGAAAAGAGATGTGAATCACTCTCTCTTTCAAAATTGCTTTGAGAATCTGCTTTTTACAGTCTAAAGTGTTCCTGAGTGGACAGCTGGGTGCAAGCTCCAGGCCTCAGGCATATCTGGAGGAAAGAGTCACATCTCCTGTGATAATCCCTTCTCCAAGGAAAGGCAGGAGAGCCAACGCTTGGACTTTGACATCCTCGCAGTTTTTGTTATCTACCTGCCACCAAGAAGAAAAAAGGGAGCAGATGCAGCAGTTTCTTGACTGTAACCTGCCATTTTACAACCCCCTTTAAAAAGGCTCAATAGCTGGTTTGGCCAGCACATTCTTCCTTTTCCACCTCTGTGGGGGTCCTTCCTCCCCACCCCCAGGGAAAAGTAAATAATCCTCTTCTTTCTGTCGATGGAAAAGAAGACAAACTCCATAAAATAATTTTAAAGACGTTTATTCTGAGCCAAATTTGAGGACCATGACCCAGAGCCACACCCAAGAAGCCTTGAGCAAGTGGACTCGCTGTGGTTGGGCTACAGTTTGATTTATACATTTCAGGGAGACAGGGATTACATGTAAAGTCATAAATCAATACATGGAAGGCATACATTGGTTTGGCCCAAAAAGGTGGGCCATCTTGAAGGGGGGGTGGGGTGCTTACAGGTTACAGGTGGGTTTAAAGAACCCTAGACTTATAATAATTGGTTAAACAAATGAAGCTTTGTCTAAAGGTTTGGAATGTTTTTAGAGAAGGAAGAGACAAGTCACAGGACATATATTTGTTGTGTAAATTGAGGACCTGCAGGTTTGTCTTGCATAGCCTTAGGCCTGTTAATGAGTTACAAAGGACATCTCCAAGAAGGGAGGGCGGCATGGTGGGGCATGTCTGACCTCCCTCCTCAAGGCAGGCAATTTAGTTTTAGGATATCCCCTTGGCCAGGAGGGTGTCCATTCAGTCAGTCGGTAGAGGGGAAGCCTTTTATTTTATTTTAGTTCACATTTCTATCCTAATCTTTGCTATGAGAAATCTTTCTCCACCCGTGCCATGAACACCTACTAAGCTTTCCACCCTAACAACTTCCAAATGTAATTTTTATATGGCCTTTTCCCCTGAACCCTATACTCCGACTGCCTATTTGATATCTCTACTTGAATGTCTAACATATCTAAAACGAAACTATTGATCACCCTAGACCTCCACCCTTCCATAATAATCCGTCTCTGTTAAAAGTTGCCCTATTCTGGTTGCTTAAGCCAAAAACCTTGGAGTTATCCTTGTGGCGGGTTTTTCTCAAACCAAATGCTCGATCTTCTTGCATATTCTGTCGGCTGTGCTTCAAAATATATTCAAATGCAACCATTGCTTACCACTTCCAGGCTACCAAAGTGATCCAAGCCACCAGTGTCACTCGCCTTGTTCCCCTCCTCACCCTCACGTTCCACCCCAGCATATGCCACCCAGCAGCTAGAATGATCCAGTTACAACACAAGTCAGGTGGTATCATGTCTCTCCAAGCACTACCATCTCATTTGGAGCAAACCCCCAAATCTGCCAGTGGCTTTCAAGGCCCTGAACTTACTGAGCCTATAGCTTCCTTACTGTACTTCCCCTCACCCCCTGCTCCCAGGCTTTCTACATCCTTGTGGTGGAAGTTAGTCTCCCAGATAACCACGTTTCTCTCCCTCAGGTTCTTTGGGTTCTTGCTCAAATGTCATCTTCCAGTTGAGACTTTCTCTATTTAACGCTTTTTACTATTTACAATATTACTACCTGCCTCACTCCCTGGTAATTCCTATGCCTTCTCTGCTTTTTGTTTTTCCTCCCCAGGACTTATCACCTTCTGACAACTTTTTTTGTTCTGTAATGTATTCATTTGTGATTACTCTTCCTTTCTAGGTTGTAAGTCCCAAGGGGCAAGGAGTTTTTCTATTCACTGCTATTTCCCTAGCCCCAAGAACTGAACTAGCACACATGCAACAGATACTGTATTTGTGGAATGAATGAATGTTTGAAAAGCAATGGAAAATGTTGAAAAGTTGATCATTTTGTAATCGGCAAGTTCATCATCAAACCCAGCCCTTGGACATATCCTGCCATTACCTCCTCAGGAAGTAAGAGATGCGAGGACCAAGAGACAGCTCCTCAGCTGAACACCGTGCTTCTCCTAGTGCAGCATGCACTGCCCCAGCCACTTAATTCATTTTATATTGTCATCGAATAATGGCTTGTGCAAGCCCAATATTTCCTCTTTCAGAGAGAATTTTGCTTTCCCAAACAAGGAAAACTTTTTTTTGATATTTCTTTAACAATAAAGGAAAAAAGAACATTTTTGTACTTTTTTCTTATTGGAACACTGGACTGCTTCTCTGACCCACTCACAGATTTCTCCTGGGAACATTTCCTTAACAAACCATTTGCCACCAATACTAGTCTCGAAGTCTGCATCTGGGGAACCCAATCGAAGTCACCCTTCATAGTCTTACTTTCAGGCATTTGCCTATAGACCCCTTTGTCTCATTCTGTGGTAACATAGTGAATTCATAGGCAACCCCTTAGTGACACTCAGCAAATGACACTATTGCTTCCCAGGAGGCAGCCCATAGAGTTCCTCTCTTCCATGATATTTTTTACTGAGAAAATATACACCTGTGTTTATGTACAATTTAGGTTGCAAAAGAAAAATAAGATAAAACATTTAAATGCCCTAAAATACTGTTTTTGTTGAAAAATGGGTCTTCTTTTTGCATTTCCTTATTCATACTTACGTGAGTACAGCCCCAGGAAAGGTTTATTCTCCTCACTCTTCTGTTTTTCTCAATGAGCTCATAATGCCATATCACACTGCCACTGTGGTGTTTAGCTTCAGCAGCTCAGTTAAAGCCTGCACTTGCAGAAAAATGTACTGAACCTCTTGGCTCAAAGATGAGGTAACAGCAGTGTTGTCTTCAGTTGTCTTCGCAGCTGGGTTCATGTTCCCACCTGGTTCATGCTGAGGTATGTGTCTACCCAGAGGATAGTGGTGAGCTGTGCAGGTGGCCTGTCTGAACTTGTCAATGCAGAAAGCTCTGTGCACTCATCTGGTCCGGACAGGACAACTGCCATAGGGAGAGGTGAACACCGTACTCAGAATTAAAGGATTCTCTGGCTGGAAGATCATGCAAGCCATCCGGCTTCAATCCCTACTTTCCGATGAGAAAACTGAGGCTGCTAAAAGTCACACAGAGTTTTGGTGCCAGGTTTGAGATTAGAATTAGGGTCCTCAGACTCTCGGTCTACCCTGCTTCCTTCCTATAGGACTGGATTTTGTCTCTTTCCCTTGGAAGAGGGTCCTTCAAGTTTCTACCTGTGACAGCAGGTGGTTTTTACCACTCCCTATATGGGAAAGACAGATGAAGACCTTCCAGATGAGTCACAAGTTCAGCTTTTCATTCAGCAAATGTCTAGAGAGGGTGAAGTTAGACATGTCCCTTTTATGTCACGTTGACCAGTGAATGACCTAGTGTACAAAAGGCTCAGCAAGGAAGAGATTAGAAGTCATTGCCACCCAAAGTTATAAAATGGAAACTCCTTGCCTCTAAAGTGTTATGGTTACATAGCCAACTACCCTCTTGTGATCTATACTAACAGCCAACATTTCATCTTTTCTTTATGATTGAATATTTCAGTAAAACATAAATTTATGAGCAGTAGACTACTTAAATGATTTTAATTTCAAGTTCTAGTGCTTTCTTGACTTTTAACAGTTATTTGTATGAGTAAGAAAAGCTTACATTAGTAGTAATAAAATAAATAATAAATTTTTTAATTTAAATAGATTGAGTTGAAAGTGCAATACGAGATTTAAATTTCAATAGAATTATAATTAAACAGAATGAGGGTTCAGGAAAGAAAATAAAGTGCATTCCTGGTCATCATTACTAATATAAGTTATCATTTATAAATCACTGTGATGGTTAATTTTGTGTCAACTTGGCCAGGCCATGGGGTGCCCAGATATTTGGTCAAACATTATTCTGGGTGTTTCTCTAAGGGTATTTACAGATGAGTTTATAGTCAGTAAAGCAGATTGATATATTTAGTTGAAGACCTAAATACAACAAAAGGCTGATCCTCCCTAAGTAAAGGAGATTTCCTTCTGTTTGATTGCTTGAGCTGGGACACTAGTTGTTTCCTGCCTTCAGACTGGAATTAAGACATGGACTCTTCCTGGGTCTCAAGCTCACCAACTATAGATCGTGGGACTTGTCAGCCTCCATGATCACATAAGCCAATCCTTATAACAATTCTCTTTATATATACATATATATAATATATATATAAAAATATATAATTCTGTATACAGACACACACACACACATACTGTTCGTTCTATTTCTCTGGAGAACCCTAATACAAGCACCTACTATGTGCAAGGAATTATTATAAATTTCACAATAAAGAAATGGGATACGTATTATTCTCCCCATTTTGCAGATAAAAAAAAATAGAAACTACATACGTTTTAATGACTTAACCTGAGACCAAATGGTAAGGAATATTTTCAGGGTTCAAACCCCGGTCTGTCTGCTGTCAAAGCCTGCACTCTATGTACTACCCTCCCTCCCCAAATCCTCACACCATTTTCTTTCCAGCTTGGCACAGATCTTCCTAAAATGTCTCTGTCCACTCCCCCGCTTTGGTAGCACAGTGCAGTGGTCAGAGTTGCAGTCTTCTTTGATGCACTGGGACCATGCTGTGCCTAAGACAATTGTTATTGAGCATGAATTTTTCTCCTACAGGTCTGTGCATGTAACTATTTTGGGGGGGCATTGCCCTAAATCTGAACTGACCACAGTTATGTCCTTAAAGATTGCTTTCCCCCTGATTTTAGGCATGGACCATGTAGGATTGATCCGCATTTTGATGCACTTACATCAACAAAAAGCATACATGATTTTAAACATCTAGGTCTTGGTCTGCTCTTGCTGATACCGCCTCTACAGAGCCAAAACACTGTTTCCATCTGGGAACCAGAAGCTTCGCAAAGGAACTCCATTGACACACAGTAGAATGCTGGACGTTATGCCGGACCCAAGACTCTCTGGACTCCATAGTACACAAATATTAATGCTGAGTTTCAAATACAATGGAAGTGGAAGAAGAACAGATTGTTCCGCTGTGTAGTGGTTTTATTCTGGAGAACGCTCTTTGAAGTCAAGGAGATGGATGCCTGCAACAGATAGAGAGTGCAGAGCACAGTGGAGGATGGTGAGCATTGTGTCACTCTTAAGTACTTTCAACTTGGCTATTTTTAAATCAAATGTCTTCAAATATGTCAAAGGAACTTGTTCTAATTAAGAATAAAGGCTATGGCAAGTTGTGAACTTTTTTTAAACTAAGTCAGTTTTTTAGCTCCTTAACATGACTGAACGCATCTGGAAGCTTTTGTTCAATATGAAAACCACATTTTTCCATCTTCATGAATGGCCACTCCAAATTTCCTCATGTTTAAATATTTTAATATGTATATATACATATGTAAATCCATTATCTGTATATGTGCATATTTGTATCTCTATGAGTTAATTCATGTATCATTTGTACTCTAGGTATGTATTTGTGTATATCAATACTAACTATGGGAAGTGTTAATCTCAAGGCCAGTTTGAATCGAAAGTTTCATATTCTTTATTAGTAAGTGCCACAGCCAGAATGTTTCTATCTCAATGCCAAAATAGAGCATAACAAAATTATGATAATTATGTTCCATTAAAGTTATCTATAATGTTTGGACAGAGAAATTGCTATCTTGATCTATTAGTGATTTTCCAAATATAAGAAATTATCTTTGGTCAACTTGTTAAAGCAAAATCTCCATGACAACACACAAACATATATGTTCATACAACTTGTTTCAGGATAATAAAAAAGAAATTGCAACCTGTAGAAAGTGATGTTGAAGTACCAGTTGGAATATACAAAAATTTACAAATCAAAGACATAAACTCTGATTTGTAGCAGGTATACAAGACATAATATTGCAATATGGCTGACCACTCAAGCCCCAACTATTAGAAATTCATTTTTCAGGACTTTTAAAAATGTCAGTGAGTAGGATGGAGTGAGATTATGGAGGCTTTCAAGAGGTATTCAGATTGGATTGGGGATTAAGTCTTAGTTAAGTTTTTAATATGAATGATGTGGTGAAAAATGATGTTTGCAGAAAATTGGTGTCATCATTGAAGGCAGAGAAGAGATCAGCCAGGTTTCCTGATACCCAAGATTAGGTTGGGTTTACCTGATACATGCAAATATAGGACTCTACTCTTTGTTCTAACCATCAAGCTTAAACTTACTTCTTTGTTCTATGTCTGCCTTTGCCATAAGACTGTAAAATTCATGGAGGCAGGAAGAACTATTTCTGTCTTATTTACCACTGTAACCACTATGCATATTGCCTGGCACAATACACAGCTTAGAATAAGTGAATGAATAAATGCATGAAGCTATTACTGAATGCAGGCCCATGAGATGATAAAGATTTGAATTAAGATTATGGATATGAAAAGAGAGGAAAAGGCCAGGTGCAAGGGCTCATGCCTCTAATCCCAGCACTTTGGGAGACCAAGGCAGTAGGGTCACTTAAGCCAGGAGTTTGAGACTAGCCTGGGCAACATAGCAAGACCCTGTCCCAACAAAAAAAATTTTTTTTTTAAATTAGCTGGGCATGGTAGCATATGCCTGTGGTCTTAGTTACTCAGGAGCTGAAGCAAACAGGAAAATCACTTCAGTTGGGGAGCTCAAGTTTGCACTGAGCTGTGATCGTGCCATTGTACTTCCGCCTGGTTGACAGAGCAAGACCCCATCTCTAAAATTAGAGAGAGCGAGATAGGAAGAGATACCACAAACATTGAAACTTAGATTAGCATGATTTTATATAGAAGATACAAAGGAGGCTGATACAAAATTATTAACAGTTTGAATCTCTACAAAGCTTGATTTATGTAGTGTTTTCACAAATAACAATTTTGAGCTACTTTGCCCCATGTTTCCAATCCCAAATAGACAAAATATGTTGATACTATTGCCAAAATTCAAGACTTGAGCTGCAGCACCAGTTGGAAGGATATGCCAAGCTCAGTTGTGGTCGGGTTGAATTTGAAAAGAAGGAATATTGAAAAGAAAAGAATATTGAAATGTAAATGTCTAGTATTCAATTGAACATATGGAACACCAAAGTGAAAGAATGGATCTGGAGACATAAACTGATTGCCTTTAGAGGTGAAAAATCATGAGATGCTTTCAAACAAAAACCAAGTCGGTTTAATAATATGTGTTTAGCTGAGCTCAGTGACTCACACCAGTAATCCCTGCTACTCGGGAGCCTGAATAGGGTGGGAGGATTGCTTGAGCCCAGGAGCTGGAGGGGGCAGTGATTTTTGGTACTGCCCCTGCACTCCAGCCTGGGCGACAGAGCAAGACCCTGTCTCTAAATACATAAATGTGTATATATGTGTATATATTTCATTCTTTAATTATTAAAAATTCACTTTAGAGTAGGTATCAATTGCATTTGTCCATTTGTATATTCAAATAAACTAAAAACTCCTATTAGCTTCAAGGCTAATGCTTTTTTCAATTTAAGAAAAAAGAAATGGAGTTACCAACCTAGGCAACGTCCTCAAATTCCAGTTGCAGCACTCCCACACTGCTGAAGCTTGCTGACTAGTATTCACATTTCCATTGCAAAACATCATTGCAAAACTGCACTTTCTTCAGAGAGAAAGATACCCATGACTTTTCTCCAAGGAGCAAGTGCAATGCAGTGTTTTCTTCACAGTGGGAATATTTTCAAGAAGAACCAACGATCTAGTGCCTGTCTCTTGCACACACAATATTAGGCCCTATTGAGACAATTCATGTGGATGGAAATAAAATTTATAATTCCTTTCTCTCTCCCTCCCCACTCCACCTCCAACCAGGAATTGAATCCAGAATCATGGTGCTGTTCACACAATTTTTTAACCAAATCAGATAAGTGACTCAGAAAAGATGAATTATGTACAGTTTATAATACTAAAACTACCTAAGATATTTATTCCTATCTACAAACACATATATTCTTTATACTAGACTCGCATTCTCATAGCCTAGTATTTTTTAAAATTTCTATCATAGTGATTTTAAATTTTCTTCAACTTTTGGGTAAGGAACATATTTTTGGCGAAGATTGTTGCTTATAACCCACTTTACTGGTTTTCACACGCAGAAAAAAACACATAGAAACCTGTCCATCAGACATTTTTACAATTTAACAAAACCTTGAAATGAAAAGTTTTCCAGAAGATTTCAGAGTGACAAATATGATCAAACATCTTAAGCCAATGCCAAGATTTCAACCTTAGTATTCACCATTTTCTTGGGCCCTAAGGCTATTAAGAAAAACATGATAGGAAATTTGTAAAACTAAATGACATGTTTTTTGAGAGAAAAAGTCCTTATATAAATCAGATTACAGTAACATTTTGCTGACATATGAACCACTAGAATATGGAATTTAATAGATGACACCTGACTTAAATCCTATCCAAGAAGTTTGTCATCGGAAGTAGCACAAGTGCCTCTACATGGCACATGGCACAGCCTCACCTAATACAGAAGCCTCTAAGGACAGCATGAAAGTCATTTTCTTTTGAGTTTTGAAAGCACTTTGGGACAAGTGATATTTTTCACTCTTGCTTTTTCAGCAACATCCTTTCCCACCCTGCCATACCCCTTTCCTAAAGTTCTAATGTTTATTGGGAACGCACAGCTCCAAATGCCTCTTCTTGTCCACAGAGACAGACTTTCTTAAATGTAGGGTAGGAATGCCCTGGCATGGTAAGATATAAGGGTGATAAAGGAGCCCTCTCCCCTTCCTCATTTAAAACTGACTCTCTTATTTGCCTCCTTAAATTCCCACCCAGAGTGATTGCATTCATGTGATTCTTAGAAAGAGCTGTAGTTCAGGACCCAGAATGGAGCAGGAAGATGCTGCAAGGAAGACGCCAGAAGGAAGGAAGGAATACATTCTTCAGGATTTTGCTAGGGTCATCTCTCTCTCCCTTTTCTTCCCTCCCTCCTTCCTCCTCTCTTCTTCCTCTTCCTCTTCTTCTTCCCCCTCCTTTTCCCCTCTCTTTCTCCTTCTCTCCCCTCCCTAAACACCACCTCCAACAATGAGATTAGAACACAGGACCAGCAAAGGGCACTGTTGAGTCACAGAGCTGGAGAACATCAGCACACCAGCATCAGGACCAAAAAGTCAGGAGTGGACTGAGCTTTAAGACTCTACTCATTATGATAAATTCTTGCCAAAAAAAAAAAAAAAAAATGGTGTAGGAAACTTATTTCCCCCTGTGGTTATTTAAAAACCAGGAGCATGGGCACTTTTATTTGGCCCCTTATTTAAATTTTGTACTGGAAGACCCAGAGTGAAGTCACTAGGACCCCATAATCCACCTGGTATGGAATACCATATTTGTCTGCCTTCTGCAAAGCTCTTATTCATTAACACATTATAATTGGGTTCAAAATGGAAAAGCTTAACAATAACTCTTTTTCATACATTTATATTATATTTTGTATTATATCTTATATTTTTATATTTTCAAGTGGGGTATATAAATTACAGGAGGTATAAGATAACCCATTGAGATATGAGAACATGTTAAAAGTTATGTTGATTTTTATATCAAAAAGGAAATAATAATCATGACTAATACTTAAAGTACAAACAATGGCATCTTCACTAGATCCATATATCAGGTGCCACTTGTCATGTTAAGCATATGAGGTCTCCAGAAGGAACATGAATAGAGATTGACAAGGCAACTTTCACTCATTTGATGACTTTCAACTTATTATGACCAAAGAGATCAGATTATCTAAACATAATTTCTCTAATCCTCACAAAGTAGGAAAGTAGTTTAGGAAGATTTTTGGAGATTGAATATAGTGTTAATAATACAAGCAACAAGGAAATGGCAAAGCTAACTCCTCTTCTGCTTTGGGGAGAGGTTCTTTGCCAATCACATCATCAGATTTAAAAAAAAAAAAACAGTGGCAATTTTCATCAGATATGACAAGAAGTCTTGCCATCAAAACAAGTAAAAAATCATTTGAAATATGGACTTACATCCAGTAGTATTGGGAATAAACCCTGCCTTAAATGGATTAGCTAAAGATAATAAAAAAGAAATTAGTTTTTTATGAAAAGTTATGAATTTTTTAATGAAAAGTCTTACAATAATAAAATATTAGATTTTTAAGGAATTGTAGAGATTTTTTTAAAATTCTATTACCTACAAAATTCTCTCTAAAACTTTCCTGATACACAGCTGTGCAGTTTTTACATTAAAATTTCCTGTGCTGGAATGCTAGCCTATGCCATTGTGGAACAGCTCAAAATTATCAGAAAATTATTCCCTTAACAAGTTGAATACTGTGTTCTTATAACTTGTTTTTCTATTTCCCAGTCATTTAAATATTTTCCAGGTAGAATATTAGCAGTTCCTCTTATAGTATGATTTTTATATCCTTTGCTATTTTAGTCTCTCATCTCTGGATGGATTCCAATTAGTCCCTCTCCAACTCTAAGAACTCAAAACATCACTCAAGATAGAATTTAATCAGTGTGGCAGGTAGTAAAAATAATTGTCATTCTTGCTCATTTACTTCACAAATATTAAATGAGGAACTACTGTGTGCCAAGCACTTTTTAAGGCCCTGGAGGTACAGTGATAACAAGGTAGATAAGGTCTTGTTCTCATAGATCTTAGACTCCAATGAAGTGCTCACAGCAATTAGCTAGTAAAAATAAATAGATAAACAAGAAAAATAAGACATAGCCGTAAGAGCCAGACAAAGAAGTACAAGGTGATAAGACAGAGAATGACTTTTAGTGGCTCATTTGAATTGAGTGGTCTGGAATAGCCTTGCTGAAGAAGTTTACATGTTTGCTAAGATCTGGAAGAAGGACCTGCCAGGCAGAGGCACAGTTAGTGCAAAGGCCCTAAGATGGGAACACGTGAGCATTAAGAAATTGAAGCAAGTCCGGCAGAACTGGAGTAGAGAGAAGAAGGGAGAACAGTGCAAAGTAAGGTGGGAGAAGCAAACAGGTACCAAATAAAGAACCTTCTATGGTGTGCTGAGAATGTGCTATTTTACACTGATTTTATGCTGAAGACCCTTGATGGTATCGAATAATACTAAATCTCTCACTACCTCCCTTTCATATTCTATAACTACTTACTGCTGGGCTCCCAATCAGCCACCCATGGCTATAAGTTCTAGGATACACCACCTATAGTTACAGCGCTATGAGCTCTCTCCCTCTCTGCTACAAAGCATTCAGCCCTTGCCATATGGAGGGAGGCACAGAAAAGTTGTTTCTTCACAATCCAGAGAATCCGTTGATTCTTGTTACCTTAGCAGCCCATCATGTGGCAATTCCTTATTCAATGCCCGGACAAAATAATATTTCTAAAGGTCTTAAATTGAAATAGCAAGCTATTCCTGGAAATGGCAAAATGAGGATGCCTAACCAATGTCTAATGTTCTGGTATTTGGAATTCTTGACTGTCTTAAAGATAAAAAGAGTAACAGGACAAACAAAATCAAGAAGTATCAAAATTAGGATAGGAATTTAAATTTAATAGTATGAGTGGTGCAAGAAGCATATTTAAATTAGTTTTACTTGAAATGTCACTCAAGAATTTCAATTCCCTCAAAGTCACTCCCTCTAAGCTTCTCCCTCTGTCACCTCACTTTTCAAAATAAAATGTTCAGGTTTTCATGACTTGCAACCCTATATCCACAAAAACAAATATTTTTTTTGCTTGAACTGCTCACAAAAGGAATTTGCTGGCCTACTTTCTTATAATTACTGTGCACTTTATTATTGATTAATGGCTTATATGTTGACACATACTTCCTAGTTTGTTTTACACTTCTAAATCATTCTCTACTACAAATAAAAGCCTTGTGTCAAAATTGAACTTGGAAGCTTATTTTGAATTGATTATTAAAGCAAAACTAGGTCCACCAGTAAAATATTGTTGAATCACAGGTGAACCTCATTTAACTGTATATTTTGGATTAATCTCCCTTTTCCCAAAAATTACTATGTAAATTGATATTGTTGGAAAAACTTTGTTCTTAATCTGTCAATGATCCTATAAAACACTTTCCCACAACTCATCCTTGCACTGGCATAAGAACCCACGTCCTCAGGTACTTTTACTTTTTGACAGTATGTCGGCACTTGGCTCACTCAAGACTAGTGATCATTTTGAATGCTTAGTGTACCCATGGAAAAGTGGGCTTCAGTTCTTAAATTTTTTGAGCTTGAGTTTGTTTATAATAAGAAACTAACTTTTTGGTGAGGTATTTCATGTACTTTGGTTGTTATAAGCTGAATTATGTCCCCCTAAGAAAATTTACGTGAAGTCCATCCCCCAGTACCTCAGAATGTCACCATACTGAGAGATAGGGTTTTTACAGAGATGATTAAGATAAAAAGAGGTCATTAGGGTGGGCTCCAACCCAATATGACTGGTGTATTTATAAGAAGATCAAATTTGGACACAGACATGTACAGAGGGAAGGTTATATGAAGGCACAGGGACAAGATGGCCATCTACAAGCCAAGAAGAGAGGCCGGGGACAGATCCTTCCCTCACAGCCCTCAGAAGGAACCAACCCTGTTGGCACCTTGATTTCTGACTCCTAGCCTCTAGACCTGTGAGAAAATACATTTCTGTTGTTTAACCAGGGGTCCACAACCTATGGTGAGTTGTATAATTATTTCATTATATATTACAATGTAATAGCAATAGAAATAAAGCACACAATAAATGTAATGCACTTGAATCATCCCTAAACTTTCCCCCCCTTCCCAGTCCGTGGAAAAATTGTCTTCCATGAAAATGGTCCCTGGTGCCAAAAAGGTTGGGCACCACTGGTAAGCCACCCAGACTGTGGTACCTTGTTACAAACCTTAGCACACTAATATAACTGTTTACCGATAGAGAGTTTGTGAAGATTAGAGATAGCTCAGCTCATATAGTTTTATGTCTTATGAAAAGCCACTATCTGGATACATTTCTTTAAGAGTACATAAAGTAAATATCATAAGGTAGCAGAAAGGCATTGAAATAACAAATTGAAGGCAAAGCAAATTTACTGCCATTTTGTAAACTGAATTCACTTTCATCAAATCACATGATCCTATAAAAGATGACATTTGTGAAACATTCATTTTACCACCCATTAGTACTTCCCCAAGGATACTAAAATAAACTCATAAAAAAGTTCTTAGTCTCTCCTACCCATTGGCTATAATTAAAGTCTTCGTTTTAACTCTGTTGTACCTTATTACACCTTGTTTTGGAGTCCTTTAAATCACTGTGTGGACAGACCGCATCTTTATTGCAAAAGGGCTGAATAGAATAACTATTGATTCAGTGCTTTCCTTTCTTTTCCATTGTCAACAATAATTAGCATTCCTATTAAAGTAATATGGTTTTAATTTGGGTTTGGGTTGCTAAGGACTAAGGATAACACGCAAATCAAGAGAACATTAAGGAACTACTATTCGCACAAACCATAATCTGAAATGAACACCATATGACTCAATAAATCTAAGGAAATGTCTCCTAAAACTCTAAGGCCAACTTGCAGTGCCAAGCAAATGCCAGGAGTTTCAGACTCATAAGTAAGGAAAAATTAGAAGTTTGTGAAACTCAGAAAAAGTTACTGTCTTATCAGAAAAACAATTTTATGTTTTTTTAGCTGTATTAACTGAAATGAATGACCTTTGTTTGAAAAAGAAACAAAAAAAAAGGTCAATTCTAGTCTTTGTAATACCAGAAGTACAGAGAAAAAGTTACATTAGGATTTTATCTAAAATTTTAGAGAAAGTTTATGCTAAAGTCAACTATAGGAATTTTGAATGCCGGAGTGAAGTAGCTTTTTCTCTCCCTTGAGATGTCCCACCATCTTATCCATAAAATTTGCTACTTGACACCGTTCTAAATCTATCACTTCTCTCCATAGACATAAGAAGTCTTATTCTTCCATTCCTATCTAAAACAAAGGATAAAAGAGTGAAGATAAAAACAGAGATGTGGGGTCTGTTTACTGCTGACATCCAAGCAGAACATCAACCTAGTAAGAGGAGAGTGGGAGCTGTGGTTTCTAGGCAGTGGTGTCTGGTGTCCATTACCATTCGAAGTCAGTGATCTGTTTTTGTATTAGGCTCTTAACAAGTGACTATGATTATCTGGGATCTAGAAACACTAGAGAGGACTCTGGAAAGAGCCGTGTAGACTATCAAGTCCCTGGCTCAATGGACTGAAATATGGAACAGGGCCCAGTGAGGACCAGGGATACTAATCAGGAATCCAAGGCAGAAAGCCAGATATACCAACTGAAAAAAAAAGGTGGTGTCATGGGTTCCCTCCACCTGGGGCACTCACGTTTACCCATATTTGGTGTGACTACACCGAGCACCAAAGAAGCCAGCTATAGACCATGTACTGTGCTAGGGCTAAACCACTTCTGTACTAAGCAGAAAGAGCCCAAAGGTGCCAAGGCTTAGCCAAACTAGAGAGGGAAGGCAAGGTCTAATGCTTTTGTCTGGTAAGTGAATAGATGTATTTGCATTTACCCTATTTTGGTTCACTATTAAAATAGGCCTCAGCCATTTTACAAATCCACTTGCTAAGCCATTCAATCAACTTCCTAAAATCAACTGTGGAAAGTGACATTACCCCTGAGCTCTGCCCATACATCAGTAGAAAATTATAAAAGGAGAGACCAGATTGGAAAACAAACAGGTATGGTTTTGGTTTTGTAGAGCTGTCTTGTTTCAAAAATAAAGTTTGTTTTAGGAGAAGGATTATTTAAGAATCTCCCACAATGAAAAAATCTAATTGTTCCAAAAGAGAATGGCTCTTAACAGATACTTGTAGGACTTTTATTAAAATAAACCGAGCAATCAAAATATGCTTTTGGAAGATTCTTGAATCTATTACAACATATAGGAACCCTAACACATTCCAGCCTAATCTTTTCATTTTGCTTACAGGAAAACTGAAGTTCAAAGAGATTATTTCTACTACCTTATTTGGTAAGGTAGATAGATTAAGATAGACAGGGAATGATACCAGATGGAAATACGGATTTGCAGAGGGGGACGAAGAGCCCCTGAAATGTAACTGTAAGGGTAAGTATGTCTATTAAAAATATTCTTTAAAAGTAAGGATTTAAAAACTCATTTATGGTAAAGAAAATCTCAAAGAATTTGTCAGCACCAAAGCTGCACTAAACAAAATGCTAACGGCTATTCCTCAAGCTGCAGAAAAGAATAATACCAGGCACAAACTCAAATCTACCAGAACTGAAGACCACTGGAAATGGTAAATAAGAAATATGTTTTTATTATCATTCTTGTAATTTCCTTAAAAGATAACTAACTATTTAAAGCAAAAATGATATCATTCAAAGGTGGACTTTTTACATTAGATGTAAAAGATACCACAAAAATTACACAAAGGAGAGGTGGAGTAGAAAATAGAATTATATTATTATAAGGTTATTGCAATGAAAACTGGTAAGTGTTAACTAGGAACGTGAAGTGTGAAGTATTATATTAACAACACTGATTCTAAATGTATTTTGATAAGTTTTAGGCCTAGAGCAACTACTAAATATAAATAAAAATAAGTATAACTAAGAAGCCAATAGAACAAATAAAATGGTTACTTAAAAAACATTTAGTTAATTCATTATTAAGAAAATAAGGCAAGCCACAGACTGGGGGTGAATATTTGCCATACATGTATTCAAAAAAAGAGGCCTATAATACATAAAGAACTCTCACAACTCAATAATAAGAAGACAAGCAATTCAATAAAGAAATGGGCAAAAAAATTGAACAAGCAAGAGAAGAAATACAAGTGGCTGATAAGAACTTGGAAAGATGCTTAAGATCACTAGTTATCAGATAAATGCAAATTCAAACACAATGAGACACCACTTCAAGCCAACTCATATACTTATTATATGACTCAACAATTCTGCTCCTATGTTTTTAAACAAAAGAAATGAAAATATATATCCACAGAAACATTTGTACATGAATGTTGATAGCAGTTTTATTCATAAGAGCTAAAATCTACATACAACCCAAATATACATTAACAGGTGAATGAATAAGCCAATTGCGGTATATTCACTCCATAAAATATTGGTCAGTAATAAAAAGGAACAAACCACTGAAATGTGCAATAACATGAATCGATCTCAGTAATGTTATGTTGAGCAAAAGAAGCCAAACACAAAAGAGCACATATTGTATGATTCCATTTATATGAGATTCTAAGACAGGCAAAATTAATCTATAATGATAGAAACCAGAGCTGCAGTTACCTGGAGCTGGGGGTGCAGGTGATTAACTGTAAAGGGGCACGAGGGAAATTTCTGGGGTTATGGAAATGTTATCTGTTTAATCAGGATGGTAGTTACACAAGCACATACATTTGTCAAAACTCATTGAACTGTAAACTGAAAATGTGTGCATTTTCTAGCATGTAAATTATACTTTGACGAAGTTGACTTTAAATAAAATTAAAATGTGCAAATATTTACAGTAACAGTTCTTTTCTTTGCTCCAGCAATAACTGTCTATATCATTTTAGCCTCCCCAAGTTTCAGTGTCCTGATGGGTAAGATGAAGTGGTTGAAATCAATTATTTATAAGCTCCAGTCCATTTGAACAATTTCAAATACTGAAATTAACATAAGTCAAGTATAGTCCATAAACTTTCTATACCTAATGTTATCTATGTACTTGTATGTATATAAATATGTGTGTATATATCATAGGTATCTATACACATGTACACATATATGTCTATATATATGCATACATACACACATATATACATTTATGTATATATACAGAGTATAAGAAGCTTGCTTCCTTTTTAGTTGACATGCCAACTTAATGGTATTTATATTTTTTAAAAAATACTCAAAATTTGGTGTTTTTATTTCATAAAGGCTGGATATATTGTTAATTGATCTTTGCAACTACTATGAGTTAAGAATTGCTTATTATTACTGTTATTATAAATAAGGGCAATTTGGGTTTCTGTGATATTCTTATGCATTCAGATTAGATCGTAAGTTCTGCAAAAGTTTTCTTGAACAGTCCTGCTGCTGAGAACAAGTGAGCATCACATGCTGTCATTAAGTTGTCCAGAATCACAAGAAATATTTAGCATACCTTGTACTCTGGCATTAAGTGTGTTCACCTACATCACTAGTCATCATTTATTGAGTATGCAGTATTCATGGGGCATCAGAAGGAAATAAATCCTAAAATATTGGTTAAAGCAGGGATTCCCAAACTTGCCTGTTCGTAAGAATGACGTGTCAACTTCCCCAACAGACCTAGTGAATGGAAATCCCTGGAAAGGCCTGAGATCTATATTTTTTAAATAATGGCTTTTAAGATCAGGCAAGTCTTAGAAACATAGGCATCATGTTATAATAGAAATCACAGAATTTACCTCAGAGTCTTGGCAGGTCTCTTCTCAAAGACATTTGATGCATTTTAGTGTGCTTGGATTTGAACTGTCTCCTTCTCTAAAGTCTTGCTAGTCATTAGAAAGGAGGAGGTGGGGGGGGCAAATTATAACCAGACAGCCAGACTCGGGGCCAAGGGTGAAGTCACTGAAGTCTTGCCTTGAGTTATAAATGCATGTGCCTAGGGCCGTGATTGTCACACATTCACGTCAACATCAAGCAGATATTTCAACCTGGATCCCGCACATCAAAATAAACCGTGGCATTTCTCCTTCAAAACAGCCAGAATGTGCATTTCCAAAGCAAGGCCCCAATGTAAGCAAATGCACTGGCGGGCATTGAGTATGTATCTGATAGCCAAATATTGGAGCTATGCAGAGCAGCTAGGATAGTAGACTGCAGGCACGGGGACAGGTCCAGAAGACGGCTCATTTAAAACATCATTTTTAAAACCTACCTTCTTAAAGCCTTAATGACAAGACCCAAATCTAATCCAGGACTAACTGTAGCTGTCATCTCTAATTTAAAAGGCAGGTGATAATGTCATTTTTCAGCCCTCCTGTCATTTGAAGGTTGTTTATCTTTCCATAGATTCATAACCTACCAGCATCCAGGTTTCCTCAGGAGTCTGGAAGGCATATAGTGGTTAAATAAACCAGAGGAGGGGATCAAAGGACAAGCTTAGTCCACTAGTCCAGAGAGAGTCAACACAGCTTAGTGTCTTCAAAACTCCCTTTGCTCAGTTTCCCATGTTGGCTTACCAGTGACTAAGGAAACAGGAAGTCACTAGACAGTAACGAGTCCCTCCAAAGAACGTATGTGTGCCCCTATGACCAACTTCAGTGGAGTAGGGATGCAGAGGAAGATTTAAATATTCTGAAACTGACATAGGGAAATTTTGAGCCAAAGCTCTCCCTCTTCCTGCTTTCTAGATGGACAGTCTCAGAAGGGCCAGCTGATCCTGTCCCAGGAAAACTTCAAAAACATCATACCAGGAAATGTAGACAATATCCAAAAGACTATCTGTGGAATCAGCTGAGATTTTTTTATTATAAAAGTTCTGGAAATTCTTTAGCAAATATGTTAGTAACATTTTTAAAATATCTAAACCAGTTAAATTTTTCCTACTTCTGTAATGTGGGTTGGTCAATCAGAATTCTCTCTAATTCAGTAATTTCCAAGCCTAGCATATTGCCAGGTATTTTTAAAAATACATATTCCAAGCCCTACCCTAATTCACTGGTCTGGGATGAGATCCAGGAAATGTGTAGTAAAAACCCTGACAAAATCATAACTATCATATGATTTGCTCAACACCAAAGTTTTATAAAGCAGAAAATAAAAAAAATACAGCACATGTACATCTTCAAGGTATAACACTTTATATGAAATTAAAACATATGAATATATGCATTTGACACACTTTTGATGTAGAGTATGGGCTTTTTCCTACATAGGTCTACTGATTAAACAGTAAAGCTATCTTTCTTATGTATTTCACACCCACAAGGCAGGGTAGATAACCTCCAGTTTTAGTTTCTTTGAAGTAGAGCAAAGACTTAACGATATTTGTAAAGAAACTGGAGCATAACCTCTTAGATTTTTACAATTTTTAAAATCACGTACAGTTGCCTCGTCCACAGATAACAATAAACATATGATACCACTTGCTTCCCATTCAGATTTCATCGATTTACATTATTTACGTTGTACCATTAGCAGGTTTAGGAACAAACACAATAGGCTCTGGTAAACACATACATCATGTGGAGTGTGCAGAAATGCTTTGGAATACTACAAAATGTGCTACAAGCCAGGACAGGTCAGCTTGCTGTGGTCACTAGTCAGTATCCCTTTACTAAAGTTAAGGAGAAAGTTTGTTAAACCAGAAAGTGGGCTGAATAAGACTCATTAATTATCACTCTACGATATTTTTTAAGAACTCCACAGATAGGCAATTAGAATGAGTATCTAAGCTTGGGAAATATTACCTTAAACCAGGGCTTCTCAAACTTGAATGTGCATACAAATCCCAAGAGTCTTGTTAAAATGCAGATTCTAGTTCAGTATGTCTTGGGTGGACCCCAAAAATCTGAATTTCTGATAAGTTCCTAGATTTTAGCAACCTGAGTAAGGAGGCTCTAAATGAGATCTTTATTATGTAACATGCCCTTGTCAGTTGTGGCAGAAAAATTGTAGTGGAAAGTGGATTTTCTTGCATTTTAATCTTTTTAAATTAAGTAACTCCTATTCTTTTAAACAAAAGAGCTTATTAACCAATAATTCTCAATACCAGTGTTAAGATCTTTTCATTTATTCCAACTGTTTTCTGGAACAAAGTTTACATTTAGGAGAAAGAAGTTTTAGGGCTCAGTAACAAAATGAGTTCTCGTTTTCTGTTAATACCAACATTACCGATTCTCTTTTTCTGTTCCCAAAGTGAAATAGAAATTGAACTATTTGTTCTTATAACTTTTGGCTTATAGGGAAGGAAGTTGTATTTCTAGAAATATTCATCAGGATACTTTCTAACTCTCTCTTCCACTACAGTTTGGGTTTCGCCAATGACAGTAGCTAACAAAAAGCCAAAATAAGTGATTTCTTGGCAGCAAATGTCTCCTCGATGACTCACCATAGGAAAGATAGCTGTGGAGTTGTCAGTGGGTTGAGAAAGAAAGTAGAAGCAGTTCTGACAAGTTTTCTCTTGCTGCAGGTGGTTTATTTCAATTATCCACACATTGAAAAAGACATTTTTAGTCAGAGTCCCGTTTCTTCCCATTCCTAGTGGCTCCTGCCATGATTGCCACTTGATTTGACTCATTTTCGGCAACCCACAGCTTTTCTCTAACACCAGCAACCAAACTCCAATCATGATATGCTCAAACATTGGATGAGTTTATGAGGACTGACTTCCCTGTAAAAGGAGTGTTTGCTCCAGGTGACCTGAGAGGAAGCAAGTCTGAACCCGTATGCCAGGAGGGCGAGGTGGCTCTCTATAGAGGTTAGTAAGGCAGCCCTCAATTGTCAAAGCCTACCGGCGCCGGTGCACCTAAACCTGCAGAGCAAGTGGGCACAACTAGGCCCTCCCCACAAGCCTGGATGCTCAACAAATTCCTCCTTTTCACTATTTACATAATTTACTCTTGGAAATCCACAGCTGAGATCTTAAGTGGAAAGTGTTTCTACTTAGGTGGAAAGTGTTTCTTTAAAAGCACATAGAGCAATTCTCTTGGTCTATTTACCTTCAAAATCATGGCAAGCTTTTCAGGGAATAGAAGAGACTGAACAGGAAGGCTACTACATAAACGGGCTGTTATTGGCCAAGTTTGGCAGGGAAGCCATGTCAAAATTCCCAGGCATTTTTTAAAAATACTAACTCGTAAAGGCTTTTGGGGTTTTTATGTTGAGACATGAAGCTTGCAATGGATCCTGCTACTTAATCAGCAAAGTCCAGCTTTTAAAATTTGACTTCACTATAATTTGTAATAAAGGTTTGTGATCTCTAGACTGTGCAATTATCAGGAGCATGGGTCTACTCTTTTTGAGGCCAGAAACCCCTTTGACAATATGATAGAAACTGTGGGCCATTTTCCCAGGACACAAAATCAACCTTCTGCATACAAATTAAGAGGATCATAGATGCCTTAAAGAGCTTGTTTTTCTACATAGCTACCAAGTTACAAATTCCCATTCTAATACAATATAAATATTCTCTGAGCCACTGCAGAAACAGCGATGTATGTAACTAAGTGTTTATCTGAGTCAGGAGCTCAACGACTTCTACCCCTCTCAAAAAACTGTCTGCCGTCAGCTGCCACTCAAGGAAAATGTTGGGGCGGCGACAGGAATCACCTACTGTGAAGTTCTGATAGCCACAAGCTTCCTGTGCCCTCGCCAGTGGAACAGCTTCAGTTATCTAAGATAATTCATTTGGTGCCAACTACAGTGCCTGTTTAATTGTTCAGTGTTTCCACTTTCGGGAACTCCTCCCCAATGACTGACTGCCCGTGGCGTCACTGCCATTCTGAATCATGCAAATGAGGATGTCATATCCTCTGACTCAGAATGCTTTATTTCATTGAAAATTATTTTGAGACTTGTAAGCAGAGTGTTGGTCTTTGCTTAGATCCGACTTCCCAAATACATCACTTTTCCTTTTCTTACAGGGATGCAGCTAATGTGGAGGGAGACTGGGAAGTGTGCAGGGGGGATCCTATGGATCTGTGCTCGAGAAGCAGGCATTTGCTGGCAGGGAAGTGTTCCTCCTTCGCTGAGAGGCTGTGGTCCACAATCCTTGCCAAATCTGGTGTAGCAGCTAATAGTACATTTCCATGTATGTACTTTTCTCCCTGTTTTCCCCAAGGAAAGGGCGAGTCAGGATATGCACGCCTAGCATGCAGGACTGAAATAGCCTTGTTTAAGTACTCCAGTAGCTATTAAGTGAAATTCCTTGGCTTTGTCCATTCTGAGCACCGATATCTATTCTATACTGGTCAGACAGGTCAACTCCCAGGTCAACTACCTGTGTGCTCCTGTACTCTATACTGGAAGGCAATATGCACAGGGTTTATGAAAACAGACATTAGAAATAGAATTTGAGTCCCGGTGGCCTATTTGTGTGACTTACTAGTTGTGTGAACTAGGCAAGTTACTATACCTCCCTGAGCCTCGATTTACTCATTTGTAAAATGAGGTGATACTAGTATCTATCTCACAGAGTTATTATGAGGACTAAATTAATTAAAGTAGTACATGTAAAGTTCCTAGATCAGTGCCTGGCATATATTAAGTACTGTGTGATGCATATATTATTTGTGATGTCTAGCTGTTATTATTGTATAAGTTGTCTCTGAAGCATTTCTTTAACTCAGAGTTAAAGCCAGGAGAAACATGCATTGCTTTTAGTTTAAAAGATAAAGGACAATATAGCATAGAGGTTAATTTGCAGATTCAGGATGCAATCCCAGGCTCCCAAGACAATGCTCCTCCAGTGCTGTCCAACAGAACATTCCACAATAATGGAACTGATTTTGTGCTGTCCAATACAGTAACCACTATACACATATGGCAATTGAGCCCTTGAAATGTGAATACACCTGAGAAGTGGAATTTTTATTTTATCTAATTTTAAGGAATTTAAATTAAATTTAAATAGCCACATGTGGCTAGTGGCTATTGGACAGCAAATGCTTAGACCACCACGTGGCATCATCTTACTAAAAGGCTAGTTTCATAAAGAGACTGGTAGAGATTATCCACACTGTTCTTGTTCCACATTTCTCTATACTGGTTGCAGTTTCTTCATTCAGGACCTTTATTACTATCTTATTTTAAAAATAAATGGCCTTTTCTCATACACTAATTATCTTCAATAAAAGGAGATTCTGCCTCCAAATACTCCACTAATAATGGTTCATTGTTTAACTTTTTACCCCTTGTTCCGTCTTCTCATTGTACTTGCTTGACACCAGGCACTGTTCTTTCACCACAGGTCACATGTGCACATGCCGCCCCATGTTCTCTGTATAGGGCAGGAGTTCTATTTTGCTCTTTTTTGCAGAACTAGCAATTTGTTTATTGCTGTCAAGGCTGAAAGTGGAGCCTTGAGGGACAGAAACAGACATCATCACACTTTCTATATAACACCATCAAACTTGGCTTTCCTTTGATCCACCAAATTTTACTCTTACTTTTGCTTCTGTTTCATAAAATTAACTGCCCTGAACATGCCTGTCTGATTGCAAATGGCCAATCCCCTCATCTCCAACGTCCATCTCCCACCACACCATTGTAATTTGCCGGGTGTAATCTGTCCAAGTTCAGAGAGACTCAGGGAAAAAAAATCAAAACAAGTAGCACACACATTTTCCCCTGAGTTAAATCTGTATTGCAACCAAGAAAATAATTTCATTTGAATGATAGTACATGCATCCTGCTGCCCATCTCCATTTTGGCTTCATTGTTTTATTCAATTATCTCTTCTATGATGCTTTATCCAAACAACCACTATCCCATTTGTAAGCAGGGCAGAGAGTATAATTCTGTCACTTTTACCCAAGTCCCTGGTACAACATCACTTATAAGCATCATTTTCAAAACTGCATTTCCAAAATCGCAATGGGGGTCATTTTGCTTAGAAGCCACATAATAGAAGCCCCACAGATAAAATTGGAATTTTCAACAAACTTCAAAAATGTGATATACTGACTATCCAATAATTTCTAAAAGCAAAGCCAGGGGTATCTCCAGGTAGTTCATTTTGATTTGCTGCACTCAGAGTCAACAGGGTAGCTCATGTGCAAATCTCCTGCCAAGTCATTTCCTCTCTTTGTTTTCAAACTGGATTTCCAAGCAGAATATTCATATCTTTTTCTGTGTATAGACTGACTCAGCCTATTTTGTGGGCAAAGTGGGCGTGTGTATTGTGCGTTTATCCCATTCATCTTTGTAGGATATTAGGGTGGTGATTTGAGAGATGTTAATTTCCCTTGTTTTCATTGGATTCTCTCCTTTCCCACCTTCATTCCTATTGATATGTTCATAGGTTATCACTTGTGTGATTTTTGAGACACGGTGAATCAAAGGGATTAACAGATCATTTTGATACACAATTTTTTTCATTGCTATACTAGTGGGCACTTGCCTTTGCACGTAACAGAAATTCAAAAAAATGAAGCTCTGTGGGTTGCTCTCAAGAGACCTGAGAATCACATCACCACAGGCATAACATTTTTCATCTGGCTGCCATAGACCTCCTTTCATGCCACACGAATGTCTCACTCTTCTACCTGAGGTTAGCGAAAGACTTTTCAGTCGACATTTGTAGACCATAAATGTTGAAAGCTGAAGAGCCTCCCTGCTGGGTGGATTTGTATGGGTGGGTAGGAGTGTACTTTAAAACTAATTGTAGAATTTATACGGGAAGGCAAGCTAGGTGAACTCAATAATTATGAGTTCAGAATTATTAAAAAGACCAGTTTTATCCCCAAGTCCTTAATTTTAAAGCATTTTAATATAAGCATGATAGTTTATAACTGCTAAGAATGAAAAGAAAATTCTCTGTAGTCTTGCTTCTAATTTGATTTATATCAATAAAGTCTGTATCAATTAGAAAGCCACTACTTAGTAGGAGAAAAATAGAATTCATAAATGTGGAAATAGATTAAAAACCATGGATGTTTACTTTTGATCTTTAGAAGGTAAAAAAGTAGCCACAAAATTTGTGTACCATTTCTGCCGTGTTTTATTTTTACATTCCTGAAACTTCGAGCATGTATTTATTCAGCAGGCATTCACCTTGCTAGGTAACAAGGTACACAGGAAAACCGACAATAATAGAAAATAGTCATTGATCAAATGACAAAATGTATAGTAAAGATGGAAAGTGATAGAGCACAGAGAAGTAAAGTCCAGAAGAAGCAGGTAAGTCTTGATGGAGGAAGTGGGACCTAAAGAGGGTGAAAATTATATAACCAAAAAGTCTTATAAATATTAGTATTATATTAATTTATCTGAATGTCTATACGACTAGTAGACATAATTTTAAATTTCTTGTTTTCAACTTTCCATTGTTAGAGGAATTGAGAAAGTGGTTGCTCAAATCATGTTCTGTATTCTGTGGTTCAGACGAGGAACCCTGATTAAGAAAAGCTGGTTTACACATTATTTCTTGGGCTCAGGATTCTAGTTGTTAAAAGTCTGTCAAAACTTGTGCCAGTAGTGAGCCAATCGTCCACCACAAAGGCATGCTAGGAGCAAAGCCAGACTGAGCCAAGGGAAAGTATTAGGAAACCAACAGGGATCTGAAAGGGGTAGGGGGACAGAGAAAAAGGCTGAGCTGTGTCCCTGAAGGCAGGGTCTTATTAGCAAACAGGGACCTAGGGAAAAGTCACTCAAATTTAGAAGAGAAAACAAAGTCGAGAGGAAACCCATAGTCTCTGGCACCTGGTAAATAATTTTTAAATGCATCTACAGATGAATAGATGAACACAAACCAGGGAGTGGGAAGAAGAAATATTAATCTGTCATTCTGAGAGTTCCTTCCGTACAACATGGAACAGGAACTAGAAAATGAAAACTAGCAGAAACAGTCAGGAAGCACTTCCTATTGACTTCCTGTGACAGCCAGTGCCTTGGAAAGAGATGGAAACACCATGGAGATCCAAGATCCTTGGGATATATGTGGCTCAGGAAAAGGGGCCACCATCTAAGAGTCCTTTAAAAGCGCCTGGAGTCCCTATGTGAAGGCACAGGACTGATGAGACTATTTCTAAATTTTTCAGGTATCCAGCAAGGGATTCATTGAGTTTAGGAAAGCGTCAAATCAACATGTAGATCCTGGGAACAAGTAGAAAGAGGCTAAAGGGGAACTAAGGGCAACCACAAACTAATAGAAATATTTTTACTCTAAATATAATTCATATGTCTCTAAAATCTCTGCTTATGCAAAAATCTAGCTACTTGGAAAGTCTCCTACCACCACCACCATGACCCCCACCTCCAGGTACTTTTGGGAGTCCCTAACAGATGTCTAACCTGGGCTCAAAAACAAATCCAATCAACTGGGACTTGGCATTCATCAGATGTCTCTTTTTCACCTGCCCCAGCTGCCTTCTGGTTTAAGTGACATGCCTTGCCTTTTGCTCTGGGTACATCCGCTTCTAATTGGCATTTCAGCTTCTGCCTGAAACCTGTGTCAGTTCTGCTGGAGATGGTGGCTGCCATAGAGAACAATCACAGTGCCCAGTGTATATGGTGTTCTGAGGCAAAGTGGGGGAGAACAGATCTCCATTTCCTTGATACTCTGGGGAACATTAAAGGAATATTATATTCTGCCTTGAAATATTAGGCATTTTAGTAAAAATAGTTGTAAAAATTTACTGTTAAGAAACACTGACTAGTGTCTCTTTATTAGTTTTTCTTCTTTGTTTTGTTTTTGATTTTTGCATTTTCTGTTTTGTTTTGTTTTGTTTTTGCCACTGTACATTTACAAAGGAATAAAAAGCCTCCTCGCTCCCCCACTTTCACCACAGATAGAAGATGCTAGCATTCGTGTTTTTAAAAGCCTAACCTCTCCTTCAACCACAACTCCAGGAAAGAGTCAATCACTTTTGTATATCAGATCCATAAAGAGAATAAGTTAGAAAGAGCGATGGAAGGTGATGTTTTAGACTGAAGAGGAGTGACCCAATCCCTACGGTGACTTCTTGAGTTAAAAAACAACAATGGGGACAGATTCCTCAAAGAATGGGAATTGTGCTCCCCTCCCACCTGCAATCAAGGGCAGGAGGACCTCTGAGAAAGGGCCATATAAAGGCTTGAGGCCTGGCCACTTAGAAATCTTCTTACCCTGAGCACAGAGCCATGCACTTCCTAATGGAATAGGTAACCCTAAACCGTGAGCATCTCAGAAGAGACAATGATGGACTGAAGGCCAGAGGGTCTTCACCCTGATCTTTTAGATGGGAGAAGCTCCTTGAGTGCTGTAAAAATCCTAGAATGAGCTGGACACCCACCAACACATAACCAAGTTTGAATATCCAACAAATCCAAATGGACAGGAACTGAGAGATTTATTTCACTTAGAAAAATATAACATGAAGCAAAGAGATACCAATTATACAACTTCTTCAGTTTTTATTACCAAGCCTCTCTCTCTTTCTCTTTCTCTCTCTCTCTCTCCTTCTTGCCCGCTAAGATCCAGGCAGCTTGCACTGGGCCAGGGACGGATCCAAAAACAAACAGAAAGCCATATTCAGAGCCCACTTCCCTCGCACAACCACTGCTTTGTTATCAGGCCAAGCTTATCATCCTGGATCTCTGTCCCTGAGGATAAATTCTCTCTCAAAGATTCAACAGTGTCTTACTGAAAATAGACCCTTGGTGTATATGCCACATCAGTTAGCCAAATGTGCAGAGAGCTCTGGATTCCAGAGGTGGGTATCTATGGAACTCAAGCCCTCATGTTGGGGCTCAAAAAAAATATGATGTTGAAAAAGTGAGGTCCCCTAGCATATTAGTGACTAGCCATCTTCAGGAGCTGTGTTAGCATCTGCTAAATGCTGAAACAGCCCCTAAAGTCTCAGTGAATAAACACATTAAGAGTTTATTGCTTGCTGCTGTAGACTGAACGTTTGTGTCCCCCCAAAAATTCATATGTTGAAATCTTCACTCCTATGTTGATGGTGGTAGGAGGTTGGTACTTTGGGAGGTGATTAGGTCATGGAGGTGGAGCCCTAATGAATGGGATTAGTGCCCTTATAAAAGAGGCTTGAGAGAGACCCCTCACCCCTTCTGCCATATGAGGACACCAAGAAAACACAGTGTCTATTTTTGGGGCTCAGAAAACAGTACTCCAAAATGAAGACTTCAGAAGCAGCCTCAGAAACAAAGTTTTTCTCTGACCT
The DNA here is from genome assembly GCA_023783475.1 of Daubentonia madagascariensis. Taxonomy (NCBI): domain Eukaryota; kingdom Metazoa; phylum Chordata; class Mammalia; order Primates; family Daubentoniidae; genus Daubentonia; species Daubentonia madagascariensis. Next base: position 30,310,420 of record JAKFHU010001684.1, read on the forward strand.
TCTCCTGCCCTCCTGTCTTTCAGTTCCGTTCTCCCCCGAGGCTAGACATAAAAACTAGAATCCCTCTTCCCCAGGGCGGATTCTAAAAGCCAGAACCCCCTTTCCTAGAAAGCCAGCCATGAAACCTAGAATTATTCTGTGTAAAAACCGGCCATAAAGAAATTATCTGACCTGCCTTATTTGACTGTAGGTCATAAGACTCCCATTCCAAAGAGGGCCCTGCCCCACATCCAGAAGGAATGCTGCTCAGAGAGGCCAAGAAGAATCTAGACAGACAGGCCTTGCTGGGTTTCCTCACTCAGTCTATTAGCATTAGATCATACCATTTTTTCCAAGATATTTCTACTTATTTGTCCATACTTTGATGAACCTAAGCATAAAAATGGACAATTTCCCCTGTATCTTTGGGCCTTTAGTCTGAAGGCTCCTGTGTATATACATTAAATAATTTTGTATCCCTTTTCTTCTATTAATAAATCTGCCTCATGTCAGTGATGTTCAGCAAACCAGTAGGGGGCCAAAGGCCTTGGTCCCTATACTATAAGCCAGGAAGCGGGACCTTACCAGACAGCAAATCTGCAGGCCTTGATCTTAGACTTCCCAGCCCCCAGAACTGTGAGAAATAAGTTTCTGTTGTTTATAAGCCACCCAATCTATGGTAGTTTGTTCTAGCAGTCTGAATAGACTAAGACATTAGCTCACATCACAATCAAATGGGGTCAGCAGGGAGCTCTGCTCCATGTAGTCATTCAGGAATGCAGACTCCTACCATATTGTACTAGCACCATGTTCTAAGGCTTCACCCTTCTCTGCATTAAGCCAGTGATGGGATGAGAGCAGGAAGCACTACATGTGAGAAGGTTCCATGGGTCAAGACTTGAAGTTGTATGCAGTACTTACCTCCAAATTCCATGAAGTAATTCAGGCATATGAAACCCCACCCCACCATCACCACCACCTATTGCTCACTGCAAAGAAATCTGGGAAATCTTTGCCCAGGATTTAGTGGAAATTAGTGTGATAAACATCTAGTCCATCTCAAGTCCCAGCCTCAGAACATTTTAGCTTCCTTCCCTGCTTATGTTTATTCACTCTCCTGGATTGGATGAGCTAATAATTGAGGAAAATATTAAATTATGAGTACTTTCCAGTGGCCTAAACTAATCATAGAATCTTATTCTTTCTGTGAAAGTTAAATCCTGAAAAAATTCAGGTAGATCAATTTCTCATTGTAATAATTATTTCATAGTAAATCACTAATTTGTTCTGGTGGTTTTGATGACTAGGCAATCTAAAATACCGGAAATCTAATTTTTAGTTCCTCAGACAGGTAAAATACTGTCTTGCTCTAAATTTTTGCTAATATGATGAGAGATTGACATTCGAGCTCAAAAGCCTCTCCAGATTGTTTGAGGTCAGTGCTCTGAGCCCTGGAGACTTGGCTGTGGAAAGCCAAACCACAGATCTGAAGGCTCCTGGGTGAGTTATAGGAATGGAACTGAATGTGCTTACCCTTCGGGTAAAATTGTCCTCACCAAGGATGCTACAGAGTTACCTCTTCCTCCTCATCTCAAAGACTGAGAAGTGAGTCTTTGAAACTAGACAGGTAATCTACCCATCCTCCCCTTGGGAGTGCCAGAGACACACAGGGCACACTTTTCTGCCATACTCTTTTCCAGTACTCCACTCTGCATTGCCTTTTACTGACTACATGCATTTCCAAGTCTATACCAGGAAATTAGTTTCGGGAGGGTCTCAGATAAGACTTCTCATCTCTGAATATTCTATTAATTCGGTCTATCTCAGTCAGCCTCCAGTTTCTAAATGTTTAGGTAGATCAAGTCCTCACTTTAATTATTTCATAGTAAAACACTCATTTATTCTGGTGGTTTATGACCTTTGGTGAATGCCTTCTAGTCTAAATATACTTTAATTCTTTCATTTATCTCACTGCCAATTTTTGTACAAGATCCTACTCAGTTAGAGGCTACTGAACACAAGGTAAGAATAACTCAAAAGTTTTGGAGACAGCTGAGTGTTAAAGGATTAAGAAAAATTGACACAAATTTCAAAGGAAAATGAGTCAAAAAGAGTTTTTCACAGTGTGGTCCCTTGAATTTCTGCATAATATCACTTGGGCTTTTCTTTTTTACAACACAGATACAGACACAGTCAGTGATTAGATCATGAGGGCAGAGCCTTCATGAATGGGATTAGTGTTTTATAAAAGAGGCCTGAGGGAGCCTGTTTGCCCCTTCTACCATCTGAGGACACACCTAGAAGGCGCTGTCTACGGGTCATAAAGTGGGCCCTCACCACACACCAAATCTGCCAGTGCCTTGCTCTCGGACTCCTCAGCCTCCAGAACTAAGAGAAATAAGTTTCTGTTATTTATAAACTCCGAGTCTAAGATATTTTGTTATAGCCCAAAATGACCACAACACCCACTATAGATCTATAAATTCAGATTCTCTAAAGGATAAAGCTGTGATTCAGAATTTTTAAACAAATTGCCCCTGGTGATTCTAATTCACATTAAAGCTGAGAATCACTAAACTAAAGGATGATTATGCATCAAAAAGTAGGCTGTGAAAGTCTATTGGTAAAATATATGTATCTTGAGGGAGAACATTCAGCACACGTCTATGGAGGTTTGCTGTCTGTATGACATCATTACAATACGAGTGGCACAGGATGACTGTGAAGGAAAAGTGTTAGGTGCTCTCCCTCCCACACCTACCCCTCCTCTCAGGGAAAGCATGGTGTCCTTATAGGTGGCCTTAAACAGTGAGCAGGGTGACTAATTTAAGCATATCCTGCAGGACGCCATGCCCTATCCCCCCTTTATACACAGAAGACTGGAGACAAGGAGAGGAGGATATGACGAGGTAAATGCCTCTTTCTTAACATCTCCCTGGGAGTGGGGGGTGGAAGAAGGGCAATGCTAAATTTGTCCTTCTCCCTTCAAAGGCTTGAACCAAGAGACTCTCTGATAAGGTATAAGGGTGTTCTAGTTATCTATTACTATGCAAGAAACTACCCCCAAACTTAGTGGCTCACAACAACAATGCTATCTGCATGGTACTGGAAGCTGACTGGGTTCAGCTGGATGGTCTTATTTGGTATTTCTCATGTATCATCAGTCAGGCAGCAGCTGGATCTGGAGATCTCTGAAGGTTGATGGGCCAGGCATGCAAAATGACTCACTCATAGGGCTAGGCGCTGATCCTGAGTGTCAGCTAGGATCCCAGCAGGAGTTATCAACCAGAGCAATTGTACATAGTCTCTCCACGTGGCTTGGGCTTCCCACGGCATTGGTTGGGGCATGGTGAGCCTGGGAGGGACTGATCCAAGAGCAAGAGTTCCAAGAAGAAGCTACAAGCCCTCTCATGAACTAGCCTCAGAAGTCCTGGAACATCTTTTCTGATTCATTCTATTGGTTGACCAAGGCACTTAGGCCACCCCTTATCCAAGAGACCAGGAAATAGTCTCCTTTTCTTAATGGGGGGAGTGGCAAGGTCACACTGAAGAAGAACATTAGGAGTGAGAGATACTGTGGCAGCCATCTTTGGAAAATGTGATCTTCCACAGAATGTGGCTCTGAAATATGATAGATACAAAGTTTGTTGCTATTTTGCCACAAAGAGGACTTGGAAGATAATGCAAAAGATATCCAAGAATTCTGAAGATGGGCTAAGACATGTCTAAAAGGTGGTATAGAAAGTAGCATTGAGAGAATTCTAGAGGCCGGCCACAAACTCCACCCAACCCCAGCTCCCTGCGGTTCACTGTGCCTTGGCATCATAGCAGAGGGAACAAAGGCTGGGAGCATCCATTGCAGGTAAGAAGTCCCCAGGGGTGAGTGTTGGGACCTGCAGAATCCCACCTTGCACAGGTCCTACATGGAGTGAACAGACACCACAACCGTATGCACACATACCTCATGCTGCCAGCAAAGACCAACACAAAAGGCTCTCCCATCTCCCCTTTACACGCAGGCTTGGGATGCACTGAATATTGCCTGAACACACACAGGCATTAGGGCAAGAACAAAAGGGAGCAATTGAGAGAGAAAGATGGGCCTCCCCTTCTTCTCCACTAGGTTCCTTGAAGCTGAGCAGAAGACCGTTGCAGAAGATAGTGATTCTTGAATGTGACCGAATATTTACTCTAGGTGAGACTTGAGAACTTAATAACCATATTAGAATGCAAATCGCTAGTCAGGGTTGAATTTATCAGTAGGGTCTGAGATACCTTTATGGTATTCTATACTGTCACCTCTTTCTGTATCTCCTCCCACCTCAAACCCCACACCCCAAAATGCAGGAGCAAAGTGTTAATAACTTGAAAAATTATGACAACACCTTAAAATATAATCCACTCCATGTCTGGACATTACCAAAATGCTCAGATTGCTCAAGCAAACTTTCTATATGCAAATACTTTTTTTAATTAAAACATTTGACTCACTCTTCAATGGGAAAATCCTGAAAGTTAGACCTAATAGCTATCCCAGAGTTGGTTCTGTAATAAAATGTGGAGCGCTTTGGTTCTATGGAAATATCTATCTCATCCTAGAGCTGTGTGATCATTTATAAATGTCTGTCCCACCAATAGTCTGTAAGATCCCTGAGGGCAGGGCCCGTGTCTGCTTCGCCCACTGTTGATTGTATCTCTAGCAGCTCACATGGCGCCTCTCACAGGGAAGGTATTCAATAAATATTTGTTGAATAAATAATTGAGTTGGGCTGATTAGTCAAAGAAGCAAAAAACTCTAGAGGTAGAAGAGACTTTTGAAATCATTTAGTTCAACCTTGATCTTCCTCATTGTGATTCTGAGGTCCACGGAAGATAAAGAACCTACTCACTATAATGGATATGTCTGTGGCAGAGCGAGAAGTAGAACTCAGGTCCCCTGTCTTTGAATCCAGGCATTTCCCAAACATACTACATTTCCTTCTCCACACTATGGTGCGGCAGGAGAGCTGGGCACCGGACTGAATTGAGCTTGGGTATTGGATTGAATCTGACTCTGACTCCAAGGCAATATCAACAACATTTCCTTGCTTTTCCTCTCTCCCCTTAAAGTCATATAATTCAACTAAATTAAAAGAAGAGGTTTATAAAAAGAACATAATTTCCACAAAAATTAAACCCATCTGGAAGGAGAGAATGAGGGGGAAAAGGGGGCTCTTATCCAACCTGTTTCAGCGATAAGTATACGGTATAACAAAGAACCAAAATGCTGAGGCGGGAGGATCGCTTGAGGTCACAAGTTCGAGATCAGCCTGAGCAAGAGCGAGATGCCATCTCCACCAAAAAAAAAAAAAAAAAGAAAGAAAGAAAGAAAACTTGGCCGGGCGTGGTGGTGCACACCTGTAGTCCCAGCTACTCGGGAAGCTGAGGCAGTGGAATCGCTTCAGCCCAGGAGTTGGAGGCTGTAGTGAGCTATGATGACACCACTGCACTCTAGCCAGGGTGACAGAGTAAGACCCTGTCTGAAAAAGAAAAAAAAAAAAAGACCAAAGTCCTGTCCCATAAGTAGATTATATCCTAGTCAGGGAGGCAGAAATAAACAAATACAGGAACAGGAGAATTTCTGTGCATGAGTAGTAGTTTAAAGCAAATAAACATGATGCCAGGGTACGGGATAACTACAGGAGAGGGAGTGGATGGTCAGGAAAGCTTCTCTGAGGAGGTGACATTTCATCTGTAATCTACAAAGAGAAGGAGCTTGCCATGCTAAGCACTCAGGAAATATTATTTCAGGCCAAAGGAATGACAAACACAAAGACTCAGGGGAAGTAAGAATTGGAGGAAAGTGGAGAGGGAAATAAAGGCAGAAGAAACAGCTTGAGGAAAAGCAAAATAACAACAATAAAATTTTAAGTATTGAAATTTTATTATTTTTTTAAATAATAAAATTTCTAAAGTAGAAAGGTACACGGCATGTTTGGAAAAAAGTAATTCTGATGTGGCCTATATATACATGGGAATGAGAGGGAAAACCAAGGCTGGGAGGCTGTAAAGGACATATGAGAGTCTAGACTTCATTCTCTAGACAAGGGAATACCAAGAGAAGTGTTGGAATGGGTGAATGCAGACAATGGATTGCAGCATAAAAAGATAGGACATTCCGATAAAAAATATTGCCAAAGTCCAGTTAATAGTGGGTGCAGAATCAGCACAGTGCTATTGGTTGTGGAAAGGAAGAGAGAGAATTAAGAGACATTTCAGAGGTGGAATCATGTGTGAAGTGACCAATTATATGTAGGAGTTGAGAGAGGAGTCAGAAAAATTTATAGTCTCCAAATTGGGCCATGGGAGAGTGGAAGTACCAGTAGCCAACACCCAGAGGAGCACTTTTGTGAGATGAGTCTAGTTGAGGTCATGTTGGAGGGTTAGGCAGCTGTGAAATAGCCAGGAAGAGGTGTCTGGCCAGCTATTGGGAGTTGAAGTCTGGTCTTGAGAAGAAAGGGCTTATGATGCAGATTTGGAAGTTCTGGGCAGACAAATGGGGGTTGAATCCATGGGAATGAATGAAGTAACTCAGAAGATGAAGGGGTCTTGAGGAAACAGACAGTGGAGAAGAGGGTAGGGAAGATCAGTAGAAAAGAACCTTAAGGAGTGATTTCATTTAGGGGCAAGAGGACAAAAAAGAGCCATGGAAGGATACTAAAGGTGGTGCAGAGTGGTAGGAAGGAAATCAGAAGAGAATATTATGTCAGAAGTGATTGGATGAGACAAGCATCAGGGAGTCAAGACTGTCAAAAATACCATCAAGAAGAGAGTAGACTATAGCTGGAGTTGTGTAGTTATTATTTCTGTGGATTAAGTAAATCCTGCTCAGGAGGATAGTTACGGCTGCATTGCTGTCCTGAAAAAAAAAAGTATGAATTGTGCTGGTCAAAGTGCACAGTTTTCTGCTCCAGTGAAATCTTTGCCAGCTGTCAAATACCAGTAACTTTAAAATTAATAAAGACCTATTTTATAGTTAGAGGTATTCCTTTTCCCCCCAGATTTCATGTAAATTATGGATAAAGAAGGTAGCAATTTAATAAATCACTGTACTTTTGAACTCAGCCATAATAAGAATCTCCCAGAAGAGCGATTTAGAAGAAAAACTATAAAAAGTATTCTGCTTATTGTTGAATTGAATTAAGGCTTTCAGGAAGATAAATGAGATAGTAGTTTGTTAAAAATAGGGTACTTTGAACAAAATAGAAAGTGTCATCCATGTCTTATGCATGACACATAAAGTAGTAGTATTTAGTTTCCAACTACTGTCGCTTGAATAGATGATCATCTATGGATTTTTATTGCAAGTTGCAATCTGAGTCCAATCAAAATTAATACCTATCACAACAATAGATTTTATTCTTGTCTGCATTGTATAATTACCAAACTGATATAATATTTTGCATAGAGCATTATCAATAAGGTCAAGACCATCCTCTTTCAAAACACATCATTTTTCTTGGAATCTCTCTTAACGTCAATCACCTCAGAGGATCTCTGCTAATGTCATTACAGAGAAATAGAAAATGAGGTCTGCCCTGTTATTAACATGCCATTATTTTGCAAAAGAGAAAAATTTAATAGGAATTTAAATAAAAAGGGGTATATGGGGATAGGAAGGAAAAACATATCAAAATGTGAAAATCAAGTAAGACAACTTGTGCAAGTTCCAACAGTCCACAACATACCACATTATACCTGTCTCATAAATTTTCCTTTAGCGTGGGGTAGAAAATTAAATTACCACATTTCTGTGATTTAAGATCTTTGAAATTGATTTGAATAGCTGTGTTTCTGAAGTTGCTTCGTTACATTTTTTCCTATGAAGGTAAAGCTTTTTATTATTTCAAGAATTATTCACACATATTTTTAGTCCCTTAAGATCTTAAAATGCAAATAGGGTTTGCTGATTTTATAAAAACGAATGTTAGGTCATTTTTATAGAAGCTGTTAATTATCTATGCAACAATATTTCTTTCTTCCTTCCTTTCAGCACCCTGATTTGATTCACTCTGTCCTCTTCACTGGGAAAATCCTGATTAACCTAAGCCAATCTTGGGCATGTCATTGCCCAGAAAAGTGACATTAGTTCCAGCATGAGCCTATGACCTAAGTTGTCCTAATCACATTGGAAAGAAGGGCCTATACTTTCTTTCCTTCCTGCTGGACATGAATAAGGAAGCATGAAGTCCCAGTTGTCACAGAGAGCCTCTTGCTCCCATGATGGGAACCGGTTTTAGGATACAGAAAGAACCTGACTTCTTGAGGATGCCACTGGGCTGCTGTTCATTCTACCTGGAACCCACTTTACCCTTTAGACTATCAGAAATGGAAGCAAATAAATATTATTTTTTGTTTATGTTCATTTGAGTTGAAATTGTCTGCTATTAACAGCCAAAAACATCTTAAATGATAGAGTAATTTGTCTAAACTCTTAAAAATAGCATTGTATATTCACTTTATTCTTCTCTCACAACTTTGGGTGGCACATTTCTAATATATTTGAGACCACAAAGGCACACTAAAGTCAAATTATGTACCAAATATAATCTAGCCTAGTTATGACTAAAACTTCCAGGCCTAACATACCAACCACATATGATAGTTCTTTAAGATACGTTATGCCCTTATGGTACCAGCTATATATTTTAATCTCACAATCAAGGAAATTCAACATTTGTAAGTACCCCAAATTCCTCCATTTTGCCACATTCCTCTAGTATCACCCTTATCCAGGCCACCACAATTATTCCTCACCTGAATTATCTTGTAGCTGCTTTTCCCGCTGCTGTCTCTAAAGTGTATACTTCCAACAGAAGCCAGAACAGGCTCCTTAAAACATTAAACCAGATCATATCAATTGTCTAACATCTTCCAATGTCTTCCACCATACTCAGAAGAAAACCCAAAGTGCTTACCTTGGTTTACAAAGCCCTACATGATCTATCCTCTCCACGTACTTCAGACCCATGTCCAACCACTCTCTCCCTGACTCACTAGACTACAACTAACTGGTCTTTGTTCTGTTCTTCTAACATACCAACCTTATTCCCAAATTAAGGACCTTTTCTCTAGCTGTTCACCCCACTGGGAAGATTCATTCCTTTAATCTTCTTATGGCTAATGTCTTCTTTTAATTCAGATCTTATTTTAAATGAAACATTCTCACAGAGGTCACCCTCAATACCCAAGCTATAATAGCTCCTCAGTCAACTGTGTATCACTTCTGCATAACCTTTCTTACCATCTGACAAGTTTCTTGTTTACTGCCTCAATTGTCCAAATGAATAAATAAATGAAAGCATTCTTGCTTCTGTAGCTATCTTGAGCCCTTGATAAATGCACTTCTGTGTTTAATTCAGTTATACTACAAAGAGTTTTGAAATCTCAAATGTCACTTGGACTAGGTCTAATGTATGTACTAGCAACAGAATCAGACATCATTGAAAAATTGTGTAAGCCCAAGTGATCATAAAAAATGTATCTGACTCTATAACTAGCAAAACAAAAAATGTCCAAACTAGTTTTGTCCCTTGGAGTCATTAGCTTTAATTCAGAAAGACCAGTCAGCTAAGACAAATCCAGACATTAACTTACATTTAAGTAGGTTGAATGTGTTTACTAATTGGAATTGTTGACCAGTGGTATTTGAAAGTCATCAACAAAAATGCTGTCACAATTATCAAGTGAGCAGAAAGTAAAGCAACCATGAAGAAGATCAGATGAAACTCAGAAAACATGTGGATTTAAGTCACAGAACCATTGCATTGGTCTCACTGTCTTCTTATGAGCCCATCAAATGAGGCCCTTTTAATGAGAGAGCATTGAATAAATTATGTATCATGGTCCATGTTCTCCCTCATAGGCCACTAATTTAGTAATTTTAAGAACATCCCAATGTTTTATGCACATGTACTCTGACTGCACAGACTCTGAAAAGTGGTTATGTCCACAAACTGCTTTCAGGGCCATTTCCAGTATGAACTAAAAATAAAACCCCAAGCCCCCCAACCAACTGAATGGACTCCCTCTTGGCCAAGGAGACCCCAGGAAAACCTTAAAATTGAGTTCTCAGCCATGATAGGCAGGGAGGTCAGACTCACCTCCTTTTGTCCCCTCCCTTTTCGAGTTTAGACACTACAACTAACCAGCATTAATGTTACAACAGAGATCATAAGACTGACAAAACAGACTCTGTGGCAATAAGATACTAAATCACAAACAAGACTTAAGGCCATGCAAGGCAAAAGTTAAGTCATACCTGCCGTCAATTTACTTAACAGATCACTTTGAGCAGGTAAATTGTAGCTTGCTCTATGATTAGCAAACTTCTTTATCTTAACTTAAAACATTCCTTTCTACTGACTCCAAGATTTTAGACAAAGCCTTATTCCATTAGCCAATTACAAATCAAAGAATCTCTGAATCCACCTGTAACCTGTAAGCCCCCACTTTGAGATATCCCGCCTTTTGGGGCCAAACCAATGTATACCTTCCATGTATTGATTTATTATTTATCTGTAATTCTTGTCTCCCTAAAATGTATAAACTGTAACTCAGCTGCCTTGGGTGCACTTTCTCAGGACCTCCTGAGATTATCTCCTCCCCAAGCGTCAGTCACTCATATTGGCTCAGAATAAACCTCTTTAAATTATTTTACAGAGTTTGTTTCTTTTTCCATTAACACCAGCATTTTCTTTCTCTGCTTAGTTACTCACTTTGGAAGGCAAAAAGACTGAAGGACAGCCTCAGACAAATGAAGATCTTTTTGGTGGTAGAATAGGCACAAAATTTAGAGATCTATAAAGCTATTTTTTCATCAGCACCCCAAGTCAAGGAAAGCATAAAAGTTGTTTCTGAGTAGATGTTCTCTCAAATAGAACTTGCCAAGACCAAGTTTCTGCTATTTAGAAGAAACACAACATACACTCTTTAGCATACTTCTTTTAACTTCCTATTTCTTAGAATCCCAGTGCTGTCCAAACAAAAACCTGACTACAGGTTCAGACTTACTGAAACAAATAAATGAAATCTGCTTGCAATTCATAGTTTTGGCATAAAGTGCCCAATTTTAGATAAATGGTTCTGCACATTAGGTTAATACATTAGGTTAGTTGTTCTTTGCAACAGGATTACTGTAGGTTTCCAACAATATAAGTTTGGCAGCCTAGAATTCCTTATGCCAAAGATATGAAATGCTGCATATAAAAGCCAATATCCAACTGCTTACTTGAATATCTATTTTGCCTAGGTATGTAAAAGATATATACTTGCTGAAAAAATTGTCTTTTACTCTCATTACTCAATTCATGGCACGTAAATATCCATCTTTAGAGTTTAATGAACTCACCCGGAAGCTAATTCACTTTGAATTGAAGCATTTGTCAAAAAATTTCAGGCCAGTGAATGGGCACTATAGAAAAATTATGTGTTCTCAAGGCACATTTTGTGCCTAATACACTTTAGAAATATCTTTTTTTCTATTGAAATATTATGTCAAAACGTTCTACTGTTGGGGAATACCCAAATCTCTTGCCTTCTTCTATTTATCTCTTTTATTTTTCACCAATTTCAATGAGTACAATAAGTTTTTCATTTGGAATTTGTTTTGGACAAACCAGTATAGGGAAAAAAATGAACAAATGAAAACTATGTGAGGCATGAGTCAATTGCTTACAACCATGATAGTGACTAAATGCATAAAAATTTGCTATAAATAAGAAAAAAGTGAATTTGACTCTAAGGGGTTTTAAAAATAATCCATTTGAATTTATCAGAGAGGACAGGAAATATGTTTTCTTTTCCAAATCCATCACAATTGAATGAAAAACTCTATGGAGGCAGGAAGCAGCTCAGACTAGTGAATAGAACCTTAGAGATTTGAAATCAGACAAATCAGGATAGTAGCCCAGGTATTCAAACCACTTTGTGACCTCTGCCAGGTTAGTTATTCTCCCTAGGCCCAAATTTCCCTACCTGACTTATGGTAAGTGCTCAGCAAGTGTTAGCTCTCTTAGTATTTCCCAACACACCCAGCTCAGGGCTTTGCAGAGTGAATACCTAATGAATGTTTCCTGAATAAAATGAAATTGAATATCATTTCCGCACTATGAAATATGTGCTTTCCTATAAGGAATGATTACAATTAGCAGGACTTTTGCCAACTTTAGATTCTTCTAAACTTTAGGTTCCTAGAGACTGTCTCATTCATATTTACCTCATCTTACTCATCACTCCTAAACCAAAATGGAAAATCTGTGCGTGATTACAATCTACTTAAATGCATGAAAAGTCACACTTTCTATATCAATCTGAGTTTGGTCAGGGAAATAAAGTCAATACCAGCATTATGGGGAAAATGGATGGACTATAAAAATTCAAGCTGCAGCAGATTTGAGAGGATGCAACAAAGAAGATTTTGAAGGTGGTGGCTGGAGTATCTCCTAACTGGAGAGGGGAAAAGCCATTTATGCCTGTGAAGCTCAAGAAACTGACATAATCCATGAAGTGGACCTTGAGGGAAGGTCTGGAAACCACCTCTTTTGCCACAACCTAGAGAACATACGGTCTGGGGAAGTCTGAGAAAGTGCCAGAACCACTAAGTGGAAGCTTGTGGAGAGGTCTAGAAACCAGCTACATCTAACAATTAGGACCTTTCCAGAATAACAGCTTCCACTTCACTTGCACCTTCCAAATCTCACTCAAGTTCTTTTCATACCAAATTCTAACCCAGCACCCCACAGGGAAAAAGATATAGGGAAATTTAATCCTCAGCCTTAAACGGGGCTGTTGGTGGTGGAGTCCAGTTGAAAACAACCAATCCATCACAATCTATACAACGCCCTTGTTAGCTTGTTAACTCAGTATCTATCCTATTACTATAACCATCTTTAATTTCCAAATAAAGGCAATGACAACATCATGCTTCCACCTAAACTAATGCAATTATTCTTCACACAACAAAAGGCATGCTAATCCTCTGCGCCATAAAGGAGACCGACAAAAGGTCCACATGCCACTGTTAATTCTTTAAAATACAAAGCAAGATAATCCTGTCACCCAAGCACAATGTAGTACAAGGACTTAAGTATCAAAAAGACCTTGGTTCAAATCCTAGCTTTCCTACTTGACCATGGTGTAACTTCTGAGCCTCTGCAGTATAACTGTTTAGAGGTTCTGGAGGCTGTCTATTCTAGCAGGATGAATCTGTCAGATAAGCTAGTGCCAGAGCCAGATTAGGATCTTTTCACCAACAGAAGCAGCTTTATGGATGATAAAGGCTGTATATTCATCGGTCACAAAATGCACTGCTGCCCGGGACTTCAGCCCAGGAAGCTGAGCTGATTGCTTTAACCAGAGCTCTTCAGTTATCCAGAGGAAGAAAAAGGGAAACATTTACATGGACTCTAAATATGCTTTTATGATTGTGCATGCTCATGGTGCCATTTGGAAGGAAAAGTGTCTCCTGGCAGCAGGAAATAAGGATATTAAGTATGCCCCTTTTTCCACCTGGTAATTTGTTGTCACTCAGATACTTTTTAAGGCTGGGTAGTGACTTACCCTACCCGAATGGACAGAGGGTCTGAAGTCAAGTAAGATGCACTCCTACCAGGAGCTGCTGGCCCAGGACAGGTCCTTCCCCGAGTTCCTGTGCACCTGTGCCAGTGCAGAGCAAGAGCAGGCCTCAGAGGATGACAGGATGACGGGCATCAACAGTCCAGGGAAAGAGGCCAAGCAGATGGAGAATAGCATGCTGGTGATGGACGCCATGGGCAGGCAGCTGCAGAGACAGCTCGGCAGCTCCTCCTCCTACAGTGAGGACGTCAGTAGGCATCACGGCAGCACAGCCGAGGTGCAGAAAGCCGGGGCCAAGAAGGAAGAGACCTAAAAGGTGATGAAGGCAGACAAGGCCCAGACAGAAAAGGTCAAGCTGTCTGTGTCCTGGGACTACACGAAGACCGTTGGACTGTTCTTCTCCTTCCTGAGCATCTTCCTCTTCTTGTGTAACCATGTTGCCACCCTGCCTTCTAACTATTGGCTCAGTGTCTGGACTGATGGTCCCATTGTCAACAGAACCCAGCAGCACACTCCATGGAGCCCTGGCCATTTAGAAAAGTAGCACCTTGTTTGACTACTCCATGGTGGTGTCCATGTGGGAGGTCTTTGCTTCCTGCTGTCTGCTCCTGGATCCAATGCACAATGGCCTGCAGTTGCCCGTGAGATTATTTGAGCAGAGCTCCAGTGGGAACCTGGTGTACCACTGCTCCAAGGAGCTAGACATGGTGAACCCAATGATCCCACAGGTCATCAAGATATTCATAGGCTCCTTTTCCTCCATACAGAGTATAATGGAACCTCCTTTGTAGTGGAGGTAACCCAGCAAGAAAGCAAAGCCCTACACCTAGAATGGAAATTGCATGGAACCCATCTAAAGTGGGATAGGGTGTTGCCACTTGCCCTCCTCTGGATAAGGGTAGCCTCTGGAAGCAGGCTTGAGTTAAGCCCCTAAGAAATAGTTTATGAGAGACCCTTCCTAGCACCCCAAGTAAGTATGGTAATATAACTATGAGTAAAGAAAGCAGAGTAAATCAATATGTCAAACAAGTGGATCAGATGTTAACCACTATGCGTGAGTTTGCCTCTTTCAGGTCCCTGCCCCAGTTGGAAGCAGAGAAGTGGAAGGGACCCTATGAAGTGCTCTAACAATGCACACCTTATTGATATTGTCAGGAGTAAAAACCTTGGGTCCATCATATCAGAGTAAAGAGGTGTCCCATGGAAGAAGAGGACCCAAGCCCCCAGTGGCAGGGCCAGGCTTTAGGTAATCTAAAGTTTCTGTTTAAGAATAAGAAAAAATGAAAATGTTGATATTTTCACTTACCTTTCTTTGGTTATTTGATCTATCTATAGGATGGAGAGACAACTCCTTAGTGAGGATTTCCCTAGGCTATCACCTCTTCTGCTGATCTGTCTTGCTGCTGGATTTGTCATTCTAGACCTTGTTCAGTTCAAGTATTCCTGCATATGATTTCTGAATTTGCAGAAGCTGGTCTCTTGGATCACCTACAGGGTGCAAATAATAGCTCCTCACTCAGAGGTCCCATGTTTCTTTCTTGCCCAACCCTGTATCAGACATTATGTACAAGGTAGCAAGGACCCACAATCCTACCAGTGTGTTAGATACTGAGTGGGGTAAAATCTCTCTTATCAGGTATCCTCCATTTGGCCTTGTCAATCCAGATAAGGGTAGCCCCTACAGTTGTAGTTGTTGCTTATGCCCTTTTTTTCCTGGTAATCTATTGCATTCTTTATTTTTATAAATCTACTGCCAAAGCTTTACAATGATATACATAAGTATAAACCTTCCATCTAAAACATTGCCCCAGTTCAGCAGGAAGTAGCTCGATGACTATGTTGTCCCTCCTTTCATAGATATGAAAGGGTAAGATTGACAGTGGGGAATACATAACAGAGGGAACAGCCTGAGAAAGGGTAAAATGTATTACAAGCTGTCTCTTTAACCACCCTCCCCCCTTTTTGGGAATTGAAACCTGCATTCCTGCCCAGGGCCAGTAATCAGAGGGGCAGGGGAGTGTCCTTTGTTCTTTGTTCCACAGGAGATGGCTCAATGGAATTGTCCAGGCAGAAGTCACAAAATTGTCTCTGCCAGAGATGGGATCCGTCAATCAACTATAGTTAAAATAGCCTGAAGCAGAAAACCCCCATTTAAAAGCTCTGCTTTTAGTGAGGACAATATACTTTAAGATGGGTGTCGGCCATTCTCCTCATTTGCCAGCAAATTAATAAACATCCCTTTCCTTCTCAAACCACTTGTCCTGTTTCTTCTGATGTGGCCTTGGGGACAAGGGCAAACTTTTTGGTAATAAATATTCATTTTAAGAGGTATGGATAGGTTTAAATTTCTTGCTGATGACTTTTTCTCATGCTCAACTGTATGTCAAATTGTTTTCATACCCAACTATGTGTATATTTTCATATTGCATAAACTTCCTAAATCAAACATCAGCTAAAATTTCCAAATTTAAATGACAAATTTCTTGATCTTGCTTAGGTAGAAGAATCTTAAGTATAAAGACACAGAAGAGTGGTTAAACAGTCAAGAATTGTCAGCAAAACCTACAAAAAGGAAATTCAAAGAACTGAATTATATACAAGTTGTATGATCAGTTTCTGGAAAATGGGAAATTAACTGTTTATCCAAAAGGCAGCAGTTCTGTTGTACCTAAATTATGCCAATGGTGATTTCAGAGAGAAATCAGCTTTCCCTACTACAAAGATCTAACCCAAAGTTTATAACTTTAATACACTAAGTTCATGTCAGAGGAGAAAAATCTTAACTCAATTATCCTACTAAAGGAGCTCAGGAAATTTCACCCCCAAATATGACTCTTTGATATAAAGAATATTTTGAATTAAAGGCCCTTCAAGATCAAAAAACGTTGGAAGGGGCTTTCCCTCTATCTGCACAAACCAGACTGACCAATCAAAGAACAATTGACTTCCCTTCTCCTCCTTGTTAGCTCAGTATATTGCAGGAAAAATGATCAAGAGTATAACCAGACCTGGCCCAAATCATTTTAAATGCAATACCTGTCTTTCAGGTTAATTTAATTTGCTAAGAGAATCATTTACAAGTCAATCTGTTTCCCTTGTCCATTCATGCTCCCTAGCCACCGTTTATTGCCCCTAAACATAATTACCTATACTGCTTATCTCCCCCTCCCCTCTAAAAGTCAGGTATAAAAATATCTGGATTCCATTGAGATATTGGGTAAACACTCTATGATTCTCCCCGTGTGCATGGTAAATAAACCTATCTTTTATTAATCTGCCTTAATAGTGAGTAGATCTTTCAGTGAACTTTCAGGGGAAAGGGCAAGTATCCCCCCACCCCTACACTACTAGAAAACACAAATTGGCTACACTGGCAGGCTACAACACCATGAAAATTGTAAATACAGAGAAAAGACCAAAAAAAAAAACCTTCTGAATGTCAGAATACTTGAGATGTATCTCTTCATAACTTAAATGGTTATTCTTTTATTTGGACAAAGCATACTGGAGTTTTTTAAATGTTTGTACTGCAACTCATCCATACTTATGATATAATATCCAAAAGGCAGCCAACAATTCCAGCCTTTAACGCTGCCAACCAGGAAAAATTACTTAGCACAACAATGATCTTCCTTAACCATAAATAACACTATCTTAGGCCAAGCTTACTAGATAGACTAGGATTGAAACAGCTCTTTACCCTAGTGTTACAAACTGTCTAGCATGCGTATTGAGAGGGGAAAGGCATAAAACAGACAAAATGCAGGTAAATTAAATTAACTCTTAAAATACCTCAAATTTTGAATAAATGGGGACATGAACTTTTTGAATAGTAATCATCTGAGTAAAGGCAAGCCATTTCTTGCTATGTGTGCAAAAACCCAGAAGTTATGGGATGCTTAAAATTATGTTTATGACTCCAGCTATCAAGTGTGCATGCCAAATATAGGCTGTACGGACAGATCTCAACTAATTTCAGTACAGTATTTGGCTCTAACACCAAAATTATAGGACTTATAAAAATAATATTAGTGGCATACCATTCAAAACCCAAACAACTTTGTAACCAGAGTACTAATAAAAGAATAACTGGAACCTCTAAGACCCAGCAGCTTAGCTTGGCTAGAGGCTGCCTCCAAGGATACGAAAAATGCCCGAAATCAATATAGCAGAAAAGTTGGTTTGTGGACCCTAAGAAAATGTATAGAATGGAGTTCTGATTCAGTGGGGCTGCTGTAGAGGTGGGTAGAGGAGTAAGGGCAACCTGCCGCAAGTGAAACTGAATCCAAAGTGCTCATTTCAAATTGTCCTAAAATAGAGCTGAAAGGGCTCCTACCTGTGCAACTGCCATGTTGAAGACCTTTTCCTTCCTGCACAAGGTTGTAATCCAGTCCTGCTATTCTGGCTCCTTTTGCCTAAAAACAAATAACATACACACCGATCCAGCTTCCATTTATACTGGCATGATTTCAATGTCATATTTACCAAGCACATATGAGCTAAATTGCCTGAGAATGAAATAGGTTTTAAGCATATTACATCATTGACTTATATCAAGCTCATGGTTGACAAAAACTCCTATATTAATGTTGAGGCACATCTCATCCACTCTATATTTGTGCAGTTGACTTTTAGACTCATTGCAGTGCTTTACATTAATTACTATTACATTTCATTCTGTTAAACCTGGGCCTTTATTTCACCCAATTCTGGATCTTGATTCTGTAGGACAATATATTAGCAAAACCTCCCAAGCCTGTGTTAACTCCGTGTTTTCTAAGCACACCAACAATGGTGAGTAGGTGTAATCTCACACCCTTGCTGCACTTAACCAGCAACCTCCTGGCAGTAAAAGATATTGATTACTTTTTTAGGTGCAAACCGTCAGTCAAAGATTTACAAATTCTCCTAAAAATATTGTCATCGTAACCACCTTTTCCTTTTTTGTCCACAAAGATATTGTCTCTATAACATAACAGATTAGTATGTCTGTAAAATTTTCCTGATCAATCAGCCTAGAAGCCTTATTAAACAAAAGAATTTGGGAAATTTGAAAGACCTTATTCTATGTGAATTAATAATAATTAATTAATAATAACCCATAGCATGCACTTCAGCTTTCTCAAAGGGCTCGAAATATATCTTGTAATTAATCTAGTGGACTAATTTGTCCCAAATTGATTAGTCAAGTTCATTAATCTATAGTATTGAAAATATTTGTCTTTAATTCAGAATTTTGATATCTACCTTGGCAGCATTTGCCAATTGCTGGGTTTTCAGCACCTTTATCATTGTCCAAGACTTTTCAAAAGTGCCTAAAGAAGTTGAGAAACTCATTGCCATATTCTCTGTTCATGAGAAAAGGTAGAAACCAAAGAGCACTATTTGAGTACAGAATCCCTTTCCATATTCTTCATGTACCCTGCATTCAACATTGTAATCTAATAAAGAACTTGAAATGGATTGGACTTGAGGATTTTTAGAATATTTCTAACAAAAGAGAAATAGGTAATGAGACATCTCAAGGTTAGCCCAAAGGATAACATTATTTTTCACAATTCACTAACCAAAGTAATCCAGCTTTGATATCTTATCTCAATATCTTTTTGATATATGAAAAAGTAAGTCCTCCCATCTGGTTATTCATCTTCAGTATTGCCTGGGCTATCTTTGGTCTTTTGCCTTTCACGTAAATTTTAGCATTATCCTATCAGGTTATACCACATACATATAGGAAAGCACACAAAACAAGTGCTGGAATTTTGATTGGGATGGCACTGAATCTAAATCAATTTAGGGAGAATTGAAATATTGAAGAGAGTATACATTTCCATTTATTTGGATCCTTTTTAAAATTTTTCTTAATAATGTGTTATAGTTTTCTGTATAGAGGTTTTTCATACCTTTTGATAGACTTATTCCTGGTATTTGATATGTTTACGTTATTGTTAATGATATTATTTTTAAGTTTTTATCTTTCATTTATTTTTTTCCTAGTGGATAAAATTGATTAAGCTGAAATACAACAACTTTGCTAAACTCACAAGTCAATTCTTATAATTTATCACTAGGTCCTTGAATTTTTCTGCCTGAAAGTTAACATCATCTGTGAATAATTATAATTTTGTTTCTTCCCACCTAAGCTTTGTAGCTTTTACTTATCTTCATTGCCTTCTTGAGTTGAGTAGGACTTCCACTAAAATGTCAAATAGTAATGGGCAAACTTTACTTTGTTCTAATCTCAGAGGGAAAATTCTTACTATTTTACCTTTAAGTAAAATGTTAGATTTTTGGTAAGTACCATTTGTCAGGTTTAGAAATTTTTCTTCTATCTATACTATTTTTAATCATAAAATTTTCTCAAATTATTTTTATATATACTTATAATAATTGTATCTCTTGTTCTTTTAATGTGATGAATTACATTGGTTTACCTTAGAAATTTAAACAAATCTTACATTCCTGGAACCCAAAAAATCTTAGATATGGTGTAATATATTGTTAGATTTGGTTAGTGATTATTTTGTTTAGGAGTTTTAAACCATTGTTAATGTGAGATTGTTCTGTAATTTTCTTCCTTTGGTTTTAGGATCAAAGTTTGGAGAATGTCATAAAATAAGATGGGGTATTGTTCCCCCATTACTACTTTATGGACAAATTTGTGAATGATTGGCACTAAGTCTTTCTTTTTAATTTGACAAAATTCAACAGGAAAGTCACGTGAGCCCAAAAGTGTCTTTGAAAGAAGGAAAGGGTTTAATTATGAATCAATTGTTTAATAGTCAAAGAACTATTCTAGGGTCAGTTTTGGTCAGCTATTTTTTTCTAGCAATAAGTCCATTTCATCTAAATTTTCAAGTTTATCAGCCTTACATTGTTCAAAATATCCTCTTATCTTTCTCATATCTTCTGGTTCTATGATAATGTCCCCTTGTTCTTTACTGACATTTGTTATTTGTGCCTTCTCTATTTTTTGCCTGATCAGTCTTCCCAGGGACTTACCCAATTTATTAACCTTTTCAAAATAACAAATTCTTGGCTTCGTTTGTCTTCTCTATTATCTTTGCCATCTAATAAATTTATGTTCTCTTTCTCATTTTTTAATTTCAACCATCTTTGTATTTTACTTGTTATTCTCTAACTTCTTGGGATGGATGCTTAACTTCCTAATCTTCATACTTTCATCTTTTCTAAAATATTTAGTTAAGGCTCTAAATGTCCCTCTCAGTACTGCTTTACTTAAAACCTTCAGCTTAGATATGCTATATATCTATATAGCATGTCCTATACAGATATAACATATATATCTATATATAATTTCATTAATTTCATTACATCATTAATTTTCAAATATATGGGGTTATCAATTTTTCATTGATTTTTAGCTTAATTGCACTGTGATCAGAGAACTTCTCTCTATTTTTCAATCTTGTGATTATGCTAGTGGCTAATAGTGCTAGGTTAGGCTGACTTTGTCTTAATGTCATCAACAACAATAATAAAATATATTTTTTTCCTTGAGGAAGCTCATTTTGAGGCTCATCCACTTCATTTCTTGGTTCTAATAAAGTTATTCCACTTATGTTTTCCTCCTACTTTGAGGACCCCTCATTCCTCTAGCTCAGCACTGCTCAATGGAACTTTCTGTGATGACAAAAGTGCTCTCTATATGCACTACCCAGTACAGTAGCCAGTAGCTGTAACAGAGGGAATGGCCTGAAAAAGGGTAAAATGTTTTACAAGCTGTCTTTTTAAACTGCCCCCCACTCTTTTGGGGAAATAAAACCTGCATCCCTGCCCAAGACCAATAATCAGAAGGGCAGGGGATGGTTCTTTGTTTTTTTGTACTACAGGAGGTGGCTCAATGGAATAGTCCTGGCAGATGTAACAAGGTTTTCTTCACAGGAGATAGGGTCAGTCAGGACCATCAACTATAGTTAAACAGCAATAGCCCCAAGCTGAAAACTCCCTTTAAAAGCTGTGTATTTCTGCTTATAGAGAAGACAATGGTACTTTAAGACGAGAGTCTCTCATTCTCCTCATTTGCTGGCAGATTAATAAATTTCTCTTTCCCTTTCCTCAAACCACTTGTCCTCATTCTTCTGATGCAGCCTCGGGGACAAGTGCCAAACTTTCGATAACATAGCCACATGTGGCTATTGAGCACTTGAAATGTGACTCAAATAATTGATAAACTGCGTGTTTTTTAAATCTTATTTATTTTTAATTAACTAAGTTTATATCTACATAATCAAGTTGAGCTTCAGGCACCATACAGAACAGCACAAATGGAGTGAACCCGTCCTCTCTCTGTTAGTCAGGATTCAGTCAGGAAGGAGTTATCTGAACAGAGAGAAAATACCATAAATAATTGTTAACTAAGTGTAAATTTTGTCAACTAAAGAAAAAAGAAAACTCCAGGGTATCACTGAAATAGCAACTGCAGGAAGCAGCTGCCCTCTCTAGAGTTGAGGGAACAAAAGAAAGGGTCCAAAATATTTAAACTTAGAAGCTTCGAGAGGAAGCCCATAGAGCTGGGACCCAGACCTCTGAAGAGAGGCATGGGGCAGGGGCAAGGGAGGGGGGTTGAGGTTGATTGGGAGGGGGCTCGAGGTTGATTGGGAGGGGGCTCAAGTGAAGCAGGCTTTGTAAGTGCAAACTGTACTCAGCTGTCACCTCATGAAAGAATCGCTGCTGCCAAGGTGAAGGAATGTTGCTGGGGTGATGCTGACAACCCGGAAGCCCACAGGAACCAACCAGAAGGAGCAAGTTCCTTCATCTGCCTCCAGCCTTGCATCTCCCTCTTGTGCCCTGTGCTGGCAGAGCCTAACAGGGAGCACCTGGCAGAGCTAAAAGGTAGCTTGCAGACTCCAGGCCCCAGCACCACGAAGTTAACTATAGAAGTGAGGGTTAGAAGCTGGGAACCAAAAACAGGCACACTCTCTTATTTGTTTCTCTGTTCTCCCCTCCTGTCTCTTTCCCCAAACCTGATCTTATCTGGTCTCCAAGAGAAAAAGCAAACCAGAAAACATGTTTCTGAGAACCCTCCAGTACTCAGTACTCTTGCCCACAGACAGTTTCTTAGATCTTTGTTTCAACTTCAGTAGAAGATACGGGAGAGAAATTGTATCCCAAAGAGATAATATGAGCGAGAAAAGGAGAAGAGAACACACAAAGAATAATCCGATTTAAAGATAGGATTCTGCTGTGCTGTTTACATACTTTTGATTAAGACACTGAAAGACATAATTTTCTACTAAAAGAGAAACAGAACAAGTGGAACGAATAAGTGTAGTGAAGTGGTAGAACAGGTAGGGACATGGAGAACACATGCCTGTCTGAAGAGGGCGTCAGCTGCCCACCCAGCCTTAGACTGCTGTGTGGTAATGTGAGTCCAGTGTTCCCAGATCTCCTAATTTTTTGAGAGACGCCAGAAATCTGGATTTTTATGTGAAAGCTTCCAATTTCAAAATGTTGGCTAAAAAATATTTAAACATTGTACAAGCCAAATGAAACACTGCTATGAGCCAAATCCAGCCTGTGGACCATGGTTTGGGACTTCTGCAGCACAGCACATGGACAAAAGGGGATCTGCAGCAATAATATATGGACCGCAAGTACCCCATCACATGGCCCATGGGAAAGAACAGACTAGTTCAACATTATATGATAACCCTAATTTTAATGCAACATTGGTTTCTTATGATGGGCTTTTTTTGTTGTTGTTCCATTTTGTTGTTTCTCTCTTTTTTTTTTTGTTACTGTCGTTAATGACGTTAACACAAAGTTGGCCTAACCTAACCCTGTCAGGCACTAGCATGATCACTTGCTTCAATGTGGAGTTAATTTAAAATGAACACTTTGGGGGAAATAAACTGTATAAATCAAATATATAATCATTATTCTGAGGGTTTGGCATTTGTTTCAAGGGAGTTGGCATCTCTTTAGTTTCACTGTGAGAGCGAGAGTCTATCAGTGGGGCATGTAGTAGATATGCAAACTAAAGGCAAATTGAAATAGACTAATGTTCCTACATATACACATATATATGCATTGTACATATAGCACAATTATATATAAAAACCCATGGTCTTCAGCAAAAACTTCTGTACAGCTCTATTACAAAATGATAGCATATACTGCAAAATAAAATGTGTAGACATTATACTGGAATTAGAAGTTTTGTGATACGTGTTGATATTTGTCAAACCTTTCAGTAGGTTTTTGATACTTAATTCTTTCATTTATTTGGGTATCAGAAAATCTTTTCCCCATATGGAAGCTTTATGTGTATTTCTAAACCACATGGAATAGACACTTTGACTTGTATGTGGAAGATTTGTAGTCTTGGCAAAACCATTATAATTTTTCCTTTGATACAGATGAAGCCATAAATAAATATATGTACATGCATTGTATAAATTGTGTCATATGTTTTTGAGTATCTTACTTGCTCTTACTCATCAGAATTAAATCACTACAGAGGCCCACACATTAAAGGAGCTATAAACAGTGGGTTTCATCAAATACAATATTTCTCTTTCTCCTTCCTCTACCTCCATCCAGCTCAAATTAGTACTTTACCTACACTACTGACAACTACCTGTACTATAGCTTATTCTTATAAAACAGGGACATTACAGAGTATTACAAGCATGACTTTTTTCCCTCCTAAAACTTTGCCTTTTTGTAAGTTTGGTTTATGTAAGCTAAAGAGAAAAGATAGTCACTCTATTAGAAACCTAGCAGACTGCATTTTCACTTAAGGTCTTTCTCTGTTATGCTCTACATTTGTAGACCCTCCTGCATACTTCAGTCTCTAATAATAATCATTTCACAGGCTGAAGTGCTAAGAAATAAAAATAAAATAGGCCTTTAGGTTACAATAGCAATTAATAGTATTAAATGCAAGCTTTTGACACCCAAGAGGAATAGCTTCTGTTCAGAGGATTACTTTGATTTTAAAAATTAATATTTATTATAGTAATAAATTCATAAACCTAATTCCTTCTTACACATCTAAATTCAACATACAAAGCTTATTACCCCATTTATAACTCAAAAAAAACTTACTTTTAAAAAGACAGATTAATTTATAAACACATTTTAAAATTTAGTTATTTAGATTTCCTTAAATATTGTAAATTGCATTTATAAATTTGGGTTCTTCATTGTCCAATTAAAAAAAAACTCTCCAAATACTTAAGTAATTTTTCTCTTTATAATAAACTTATAAATATGATGGATATAAATTTCTCTTAAATTTTCCAATATTATTGATAAACTTAAATCTTTGACCTTAGAATTATAAGTCTAAATTGATTATGTAGATTGCATATTTTAAATTAGGATCCAAGTCTAACATCACAGATGGCCCAACTTATGATGGTTCTACTGACAATTTTATGACTTTTCTTCCTACTTTATGGTGGTACAAAAGAGATACACATTCATCAATAGATAAATTGCATGAGATATTCAGCACTTTATTATAAAATAGGCTTTGTGTTACATGATTTTGTTCAACTGTAGGCTAATGTAAGTGTTCTGAGCATGTTTAAGGTAGGCTAGACTAAGCTATGATGCTCAGCAGGTTAGGTGCATTCAGTGCATTTTCCACTTAGAATAATTCCAACTGACAATGGGTTTATTGGGACGTAGCCCCATCATAAGTTGAGGAGCATCTGTGTTTTAAGGGATGATGGTAGGCATTAAGGGTAATGACCAATAATCCACTCCCTTTCTTCTAGATAAATGGTAAGAGCATGCTTCCTTATCCAGTGAAGTTAGGCCTGGCCATGTAACTTGTTTTGGCCAAAAAAATATGAGCAGAAGTGACATGTGTCACTTTCTAGTCAGAAAACTTCAAGAGTCAGTGCTACGTTCTCTTCCCCCAGACTCACTTATCAGGAATGCTCTAGGTACTGGAGTGCCCCTCAGTCTGCCCAGGTGAGGACAGTATGAAGCAGATCCTCCTGCCTATCCTTGGTGAGCATAGAGCATGAGTAGGGGAAAACCTTAAAGGCCCCATGATTTGGGGGTTATTTGTTGTCACAACCTATCCAAGGCTATTCTGACTGATACATAGACCAACTCTAAGCTACTACAAATGCTTATAATACTAATGCACACAGAGTATGCTCAAATGCAATACATAAATTATTGATACTATAGATATGACCCTGTTAAACATTTCTGTGTTTGATTCTAAATTTTTCTGAGTTCAAAGGGTGCTTGCCCATAGCATAAGTAATCATTTCAAACAATTTTGGGGTTATCTTCTACCATGGTTTGAATGTTTATGTCCCCTCAAAATTCATATGTTGAAATTCTAACCCTTAAGGTGATGATATTAGATTATGGGCCCTTTTGGGAGGCTCTGCCCTCATGAATAAGATTAATGCCCTTGTAAAAATAGGCCCAAAGGCACTTGTTTGCCATTCCACCACGTGGAAGACACCATCTATGAACCAGGAAAACAGTCCTCACCAGAAACTGGATGTCAGTACCTTGATCTTGAACTTCCCAGCCTCCAGAATGGTTAGAAATAAATTTCTGTTATTTATAGGCTATGTAGTATAAGGTATTTTTTTTCAGCAGCTTGAATGGACTAAGACATCTCCTGAAGTAATATTTTAAGATGTCTTCTCAGTTCACTGAAAATTCTTAACCTGAGATAATAAGAAGGAAGTAAAATCTTGAATAGGAAAATTTTTCTCATGAGCCTGAATGCCAGGCTAAGCGCTTTGTGTAGTCACTATGTTGTGGACTGCAAAATTTAAAAAAGACTTTACACATGAAGCCCATGAAACTAATTTTGAGTTCTATCTTCATGTAACTTTTTTTTATTTATTTCAGAATATTATGGGGATGCAAACACTATGGTTACATATATTGCCTATGCACTGCCCAAGTCAGAGCTACAATCATGAACATCCCCCAAATAGTGTGCCCCGCACCCATTAGGTGTGAGTTTTCCCATCCCCTCCACCCCCCTCCCACCTGCCCAACCCCTGATGAATATTTTTTCCACATGTGCACATAAGTACTGATCAGTTAGTACCAATTTGATGGTGAGTACCAGTGATGCTTGTTTTTCCATTCTTGTGACACTTTTCTTCAAAGAATGGGCTCCATCTCCATCCAGGATAATACTAGATGTGTTAATTCACCATTGTTTTTTATTGCTGAGTAATACTCCATGGTATACATATACCACATTTTATTGATCCACTTATGTATTGATTGATAGGCATTTGGATTGTTTCCCCATCTTTGCAATTGTGAATTGTGCTGCAATAAACATTTGAGTGCAGATGTCTTTATTATAGAATGTCTTCTTTTCCTTTGGGTAAATACCCAGTAGTGGGATTGCTGGATCAAATGGTAGTTCTACTTTTAGTTCTTTGAGGTATCTCCATATTACTTTCCATAGAGGTTGTACTAATTTGCAGTCCTACCAGCAGTGAATGAGTGTTCCTATCTCACCAAATCCCTGCCAACATTTGTTGTTTTGGGACTTTTTGATATAAGGCAATCTCACTAGAGTTATGTGATATCTCATTGTGGTTTTGATTTGCATTTCCCTGATGATTAGAGAAGTTAAGCAATTTTTAATATGTTTGCTGGCCTTTATTCTGTCTTCTTTTGAAAAGTTTCTGTTCATGTCCTTTGCCCACTTTTTAATGGGGTTGTTTGATTTTTTCTTGTTGATTTTCCTAAGTTCTGTATAGATTCTGGTTATCAGCCCTTTATCAGATGTGCAGCATGCAAATATTTTCTCCCATTCTGTAGGTTGTCTGTTCCCTCTAGTGGTAGTATCCTTGGCTGTGCAGAGGCTTTTTAATTTGATCAGGTCCCATTTATTTATTTTTGTTGCTGCTGTGATTGCTTTGGGGCTCTTCTTCATAAATTCTTTGCCTAGGCCAATGTCTACAAGAGATTTCCAAAGTTTTCTTCTAGAATTCTTATGATTTCACATCTTAGGTTTAAATCTGTTATCCACAGTGAGTTGATTTTTGTGAGAGGTAAGAGGTGTGGATCTAGTTTCAGTCTTCTACATATGGCTATCCAATTTTCCCAGCATTATTTATTCAATAGGGATTCTTTTCCCCAGTGAATATTTTCATCTACTTTCTCAAAGATCAGATGACAGTATGAGGATGGTTTTATATCTGGGTTCTCAGTCCTATTCCATTGGTCTATGTCTCTGTTCTTGTGCCAATACCATGCTGTTTTGGTTACTATAGCCTTGTAGTGTAGTTTGAAGTCTGGTAGATTGATGCCTCCCAATTTATTTTTGTTTAAGATTGCTTTTGCTAGACAGGTTCTTCTCTGGTTCCACCCAAAGTGTAGAATTATTTTTTCTAGATCTGTAAAAACTGATTTTGGTATTTTGATAGGGACTTCATCAATTCTGTAAATCACTTTAGGTAGTATAGACATTTTAATAATGTTGATTCTACCAATCCAAAAGCATGGTAGGGTTTTCCATCCGTTTACATCCTCTGCAGTTTCTTTTCTCAGTCTTTCATAGTTCTCTCTATATAGGTCTGTCACCTCCCTAGTTAAGTATGTTCCTAAATATTTAATTTTCTTTGGTGCTATTGTGAAAGGTATTGTGTCTTTGATTTGTTTTTCAGGTTGACTGTTATTGACATATATGAAGGCTACTGATTTGTGTGCATTGATTTGGAATCCTGAGACTTTGCTGAATTTATTTATCAATTCCAGTAGTCTCTTGGTTGAATCTTTGGGGGTTTCTATATATAATATCATATCATCAGTGAAGAGTGAAATTTTGATCTTTCAAATCATATTTGTCGGGGTCTGTAGTTCCCACCTGGTGATTGCATCTACCTAATACAACTGTATTTTGTTTCTACTTCATTTCATGGCTTTTCTATTTCTTAGAAGGTCTCTTCCTATCTCCTATATCATTTTAGAATGACACCCTAATTGCATTTTGTGTACTACAGGGCAATGGTTGACTCTATGTCACAAATTCTGAAGATAGCCCATTGATGGTTGACAGGTGGTTATACAAAAATTTTCTGATTTGCCAAGTTCAGTAAAGTGTTCCTCTATGAGCTTGTTCCATGGAACTTGCGGTGCCTCAGCCTGCATGGACACCACTCCTGGATGACGAGATCTTCCTTATGTCCACTGTGATCGTTAGTTTTATGTGTCAATTTGATTCTCCTACAGTGCCCTGATATTTGGTCAGATATCATTCTGGGTATTTCTGTGAGAGTGTTTTTGAATGAGACTGACATTTAGATTGGTGGGCTTTGAGTAAAGCAGATTGCCCTCCATGATGTGGATGAGCTTCATTCAATCAACTGAAGCCCAGCGTAGAACAAAAGACTTGCCTCCCCCTGAGAAAGAGAGAAATTCTCCAGCAAACTGCCTTTGGACTTCATCTGCAACATTTTCCTTCTGCAGCAGACTGCCTATGGACTCAAACCAGAACATCAGCTCTCCTGGGTCTCTAGCATGCCAGCCCACCCTGCAGATTTTGAACTTGCTAGCCTCTGTAATCATGTGAGCCAATTCCTTATAATAAATCCATTTCTGTGTGTGTGTGCTTCCCTAATGTCCCTGGACCTTTGAGTTTGTTCCCATATGTCTGGGCTTTGAAAGGAAGCAGATTGTAAATTAATTTCTTCTTACTCTGTCTCCCATTTTTCTTTTATTAATATTTAGGAAAATGTGTGTTTGGTGGGAAATTTACAGAATATATTTTTCTATATTTAACTGTTATATTCCCTTTGGAGTACAATTTCAATATTCTTTAAAGTAGTTGTTTATTCAAACAATTTTCATTGTGAACTTAATACCAGAAAATGAGGTGATGTTGCTAATACATGTCTTTGGAGAATCTGACATGCAAACAAGAAAGAATCCACTTATGATATGATCTTCTTCATGTGGCAGGTGAATAGATTTAGGGATAATTTTGTAAATCAAACTAATATTTTACACCATGTTGAATAGAGACATGAAATGATAAGATCTACTAGAGGAGACAGTAGAGAATCTGTCCTCTACTTAATCATTAAAAACAACAGAGGGCAATTATTGTATACATGGAGAATATATTTGCCTAGATTGGAGCAAAAATAGAAGGGTAGTAAATAACTTAGCAACCACTTTTTAGGAATGAGATTCCTCTTGATATATTTAAATCCTGTTTAACCGTTAGTCTAACAGTAATGCGTGTTCAGGAAAGACTCAAAAATGTACCTGTTAGTTGTTATCCAGTTATTTTGGCTTACTGTGCAGAAGAAAGGATGAGGAATAAATCTATGTCAGGGATTCTTAAATTATGGGAATAAATAGGAAGTAATTATGCAGTAATCTGAAGGTATCTAAGAATCCTTTCTGCAAAGTAAGAAAAGTAATGAGATATGGAGACCAAGACAATGGAATTTGTAATCACGAAACTCTGGTTTCAATGTTGGCTCTGTCACGTAGCTGTGCAACTTTGTGAACAGCCTATCTCCTTGAGCATAAAAGAAGATAATCATAATTTCCCTGTAGGCTTGTCATTAGAAATAAAATTAATAAGTGTAAAATGCCTCAGAATAGGTTCTGAATGAATACATGCTATTATTTTACACGATTTTTAAATTGCTTTTCACCCTGTGTAAGCTGTATCTCATTGCCACGAACTCATGGAATATATAAAAACGTATTGTTTTGATGGATTTTTATTCTGGTGAAGTACTTTGCTAGAAATTGTATAATCCACCATCATATTTCTGAGTTAAAATGAAAAGCCATAATTTCTGTTTCTTTGATGAAGGAATTAGAATATGGGAAAAAAGAGAGTATTCTAAGCCAAAACTATGGGAACGGGGGGGTGGAAAGAGAAAGAAAAAGGAAATATTGCAGCAGATTGTCATTCACTCTCAAGGATGTGTTACATATATATTTTATCTTTCATTTCTAGGTGAAAATTAGGAAACTTGCTTGTCTAGAAGGAGTATTTATGTTGTTTTAAATAAAGTGGGGTAAAATTTGTTTAAAAAAAGAGAAATTATTGTAAAGGCAACAACAAAGAGATCAAGAGTACAGGTCTGATGTCAGACTTACCAGTGCTGTGCCTCATTAGCTGTGTGGTCTGTGCTATGGACATGTGATTCTTCATCCATAAACCGAGGGCAGCAGTAGTCCCTACCTCATAGCATTGTTGGGAGGATTAAATGAATTAATGCATAGGAAGTATTCAGGATGGCACCTGGCATCTACTAATATTTATTAAGTATTAGTTGTTATTGTTGATCAACCTAACAGCAAAAAGGCAAAACCTACTCTGGGAAAAACAGAAGTCCTAAAGGGGAATATTTATAATCAAGACCAATCCTGAGAGTGTTCTAAGTCCTGGACAAATCTCTTTATAAGCCAATTTTCTCCTCTTTCCAGCATTTTCAAGCAGGATAAGTCAAATTAGAATAAACACCAAAAATAGCCTCTAATAAGTCACTATAAAGGCATCTTGAAATCTGAGAGTAGCACAGGAAAAGGAATTCAGAGCCCCATCTTTTATTTCAGTCTTGTGTTTGCCATGTTTAATTATCGGATATATTTGTCAGCTTTTGCTGCAATAATGTTGTATAAGAAACCAAAATCTCATTGGCTTATAACAACCAAAATTTATTTTTTACATATGGATCTGTGAGGCAGCTACAATGATGCATGCTCCAGGCTGTATATCTGATTCATGTTCCACAGTCTAGAACATATAACATTCCTCACAGGCTAACACAGTTGTAGCTACCTAGGAGAAGTTCGTCTCACAGCAGAGAGCAGGAACACAAGAGAAAAAGCCTGATGACATAAATTTAAACCTTTACTTTAACAGGAAGTCATACCTTCTCACATTCCATTGGCCAAAATAAATCTCATGACCAGGTCCAATATCTACAGAACAAGGAAGTACACACCTCCTATGCTGGTGTGGTAGGGGACGGTACTTGCTGAGCAATAAAGCAATCTATCACACTTGCCAAACTGTTGGTATCCCATCAATTTCAAGACCCAGGCTGACCCCTTCAATCAACCCTGTTTTAGCGATGTTGGTCTCAAATGTTGACATGTATCAAAATTACCTGAGAAACTTGTTAAAACATAAATGACTTGGCCCTCCCATACTGATTCTGATTTAATAAATTTGAGAATGAGACCTAGGATCAGTATTGTTACCAATCTCATCAGTAATCCCATCATACAGCAGAGTTTGATAATCACTGGTCTGAGGAAAGCTATGCCTAGAATGAGTCATTACTGAAAGAAGTTGACTCCCTTTTCTGACTTGCAGCCCCAGGGAGAAGGGAGGAAAACACAATGACAATATTCCTGCCTGTAGAAAAAAGAGAGTGAACTGGGGTTTCTGATAGATTGAATTATTGGCTCCAAATTCTTTTCCCCTCCATGTTTCCATGTCTCTGACATTTGATTTTGCAGTTCCTCCTACTAAATTTTCCCATCTTGTTGATGTGAGACTTAGCCACGAGACCCACTTTGGCCAATGAGATATGAGTAGAAGTAACAGTGTGCCAGTTCCAAGCTAAAGCCATGTTCCTGCTTGCCCTCCTGAATTTTACCTTGAGAAGAGCTTTCAGTAGTAGCTGCTGCCTGTCCAGACTGGGCCCCAGAATTAACACACATGGGTAGGCCTGAGCTCAAGCAAGAAGCCAAGGCTAGCTGGACCCAACTTGAAGCAGATCTGCCTAGCTGAGACCACTTAGATCAATAATCTCCATCTGAAATCTATATGCATGAAAGAAAAGATGATTGCTATTTTAAGCCAATGAATGTTGGGGTGATTTGTTACTCAGCAAAAGCTAACTCATGCAGAGTTGAAGAGTCACTCTCTAAGATATTCTGCTTCTCTCTCCTCAATTCCAACATCATTTGGGTAACAGTAGTGGGAACTCATGCTCCCTACATTGAAAAGAGGCTCAGATTTTAAACAAAATAATTTTACTATTTTTATGAAACATTAAGAATATATACCATTAGGAAGCATGTTTATCTGAAATCATAGTGTGTCATTTATTTGAACACACCTGAAGAAGCAAGCATATGAATGTAGAAGAGCAGAATAAAAGAAACAAGGAATATTTAGGTCATACAACAGCACCACTTTTTTTTCAAAATAGAAACAGATTGTTGTACAGAATCCAGCAATTCTGGTGGAAATACTCTGCAATGGAAGCATGTTTTCCATTAACTTAAATACTGTGTTAACCTCAATCAAAAAATATACTTTCTTAAACTGAATACAGAATTTATAGTCTTGAGAAACAACAGTGCCTGCAGTCTAAATGTGCAAAGGATCTGATGCAAATGACTCTGTCCCACGTGATTTAAAAAATTCTTAGTTTTATTTTGTGAAAATGAAATAAAAACCTTAAAGTAGCATTTATTCTCCTACACAACCAAACACTTCAGCCATGTGTAATATCTTTTAAACCTCCAGAGTACATTTTCTTTTCTTGCTGCTGTGTAATGTCTTGAGATCATAAGAATATGATTTCTGTCTATTCAATAAAACTACTTATGAAAAACTTCTCACACATAGATAGCTTCTATCATCCCACACTCATGGTGGCTGACATGATGTGGCAGTGATCTTTCTACTAAGCTAGTGAGTCCAAGAAGTGTCATCAAAGATCTGTCCTGCTAGAAAGTGATGCAGTGATGTGACCGATTGTAGATTGTATCTGAATTGCATTCTGGGCTTTTGGGCTAGTGGAAGCATCTTGCTATGGAGGAGGAAGATGCATTGTATGGAGCACAGAGGAGCCTTCATGGAGGGACTCAGGCCTCAAGACTGCAGCCAGCTTTGGGTCTTGCCCATGATTCATATATTTCTCCTGTACTTCACCTTGGCCCTTTGAGGGGCCAAACAGATGTGGGGACTGTTAATCACATGTTGGAAAGAAGGTGAGAACAGGCAGTGGAGGGAGGAAAGACAGCACTGGAGGAAGGAAGAGTAAAGGTCCAAATAGATCCTTTCTGAAGATCCAAGGCAAAAAAGTGAGCCCTAATTATGAGAGGAAGATTTCGGGTTAATATTCCCACGTGTACTCTCTTTGCAAGCAAACTCTTGCTCTGGCTGCTAGGAAAGGAAGAGCCCCTTCAGATACTCAGCCTTGGAGGTGAGCAAAGACCAACTCTATATTCATTCAATATGAAATCAACCATTTATGGGACTAGATAAAGTCATTTCCTAGCCCAGAAGGCTGTGATGATAAATACAACCTGGATGACCGGCAGTGGGGGGGAGGGGCAGATCACCTACTGTTTACATAGTGTTTACAAGACTCAGAGTGCTTAATGCTATTTCTCAAAAGGCTGAGTTCCCTATAGCAACGCCAGGGACACGGTCATTCCATAAATCTCATTTACGCCCTTAGTCACTAAGAAGCTTGGCTCTTTAATTACCTCTGACAGTTGCTTCTACAATCATAAACCTAATCCTCTGACTCATTTCCACTCTTTGGAAGTGTTGGTTTTAGTGTTACACATCAATTCTGTCATAATACTAATATTCATAATTTAATTTGCAAAACCTTTAAGCCAATATATGGTCTTCCCTCTTATTTTACTGGAAAATAGAAAATTGCCAAAGTCTATGACATTTTCATTCTACAGAAGAGCATAAAAACTCTAGGCCTATTGATCATATGACCAGTCATATCTATAGATAGTAGGTCCTTTTGCAAAGCAAACTCCCAAGAAAGAAGCATAAGCTCAAATGGTTACCATTCTCATTAAACATTTCTCCAGTTCTTTTTTACACTTAAAAACAAATTTTAAATCATTTAGAATTTCCCTTTGCTGAGTCCCATCCTCCACAAAGCCCCTTCCTCTGTCTCTTTCCCACCCTCTGTCTCACTGAGATTAACAACTGCCCCAGGTATCAATCTGTAAGGGATACTGTGTATCACTGGGGTGCTAAATTCCCACTGGAAATTTAGGATGGAGAAAATGGTATTTATCATAATATTTTCCAAGGAGAGGATTGCATGCGTTTAGAAGGAGAACTTTTAAGTCATTTGGAGTCAGAAAGACACTTAAGGGGAATTCTAAAGTTGAAAATAAGTATTTGTTCCACTTCCCCATGGGGAGAGTGCAGGGCTCTTGCTGGTAAAGGAGAATGTGCAAGTTTTGGGGCCACAGCTGAATTTCCCTAACAACAGAGAGGAGAGTGGGCTCTCCAGGAGGTAGTCCTCCTCTGCTTCCCCAAGCAGTGCCCAGCCCTTCCTTTAAGTTAAATGTGAGGAAAATGTTTAAAGAAGATGGTTTAAAGTCATGCCACCTTAGTGGGCTGTCCAGGACACCCGTGTCTCTCAGGGCACCCAGATATCCTGCTCTTTCTTCTTGGCTCTTTTCTCTTTCCATTTCTTTCTATTTGTTTTAATTAAATAAATTTAAAACCCAAAGCTACCCTCCTAGGTGTGAGCTAAGTCTCAGCTCTTCCCTTAATCTCCCAATCCTGATTCAACTAAGCAAACAAAAACTCTCTCATTCATAACTGTTTGACTCCGACTTTTCTATTCTTCCTTCCACATGATAAAAACAAAGAAATAAAGAAAGAAGGAAGGAAAAAGAGAGAGAGAAAAGAAAAGAAAGAAAAAGAAGGAAGGAAGGAAGGGAAAAAAGGAAGATTGTCTAGAAATATGTACATTTGGTGTTTTATCAATCGTTAAGTGAATCTTTCATAACTATTTTCTCCAATCAGAAATTTGACGCTCTTTCTCTTTGTGTTATTGAAAGCGGATTTAAATCTACCTTCTTACTCCAAAAATGAACTGCAGATATATTGGTGTCCTTAGCAACAGTCCTAACTCAAACACTTAGCTCCACACAAACCACATACAGTCATATGACTATACGACTTGGAAAAGCTAAACAAGTGAAAAAAGTGTGAAATGAACGAGGTTTCTCTTGCGTTATAATTGATAACGTTCTTCTAGGCTCGAGGGGAAAACATTCATTAAGCTTAACCACTCAGATAACTCTGATCCTAGCCCTGGTCGAGGATCTCAAATATACTGGATTCACAAGCGCCTAACTCATTCAGAGGCAGGAAGAGAGACTGATTTCCCCAGGAAGATTGTCATCCTTCTCTGGAGACAGATAGGAGGCTCCTTCCACTATCTCCCTCCTTGATTATCCACCTACATTTTTCTCTTTTTTTAGTCCCTTTCATCTCCAGACTGGAGCACTAATCTCAAGAACTCTTTGCTAGACACAGTGTGTTAGTCCATCCCTGCTGCTATAATCAAATACCTTAGTCTGGGTAAACTATAAACAGCAGAAGTTTATTTCTCCCAGTTCTGGAGGCTGGGAAGTGAAGGTGAAGACACCAGCAAATTCAGTGTCTGGTGAAGGCCTCGCAGATGGTGTTTTCTCTGTGTTCTCACATGGACGAAGGCACAAAGTAGCTCCTTGCAACCTCTTTTATAAGGGCACTATAAAATGAGGGTGGAGTTGTCATGACTTAATCACTTCCCAAAAGGCCCCTCGTCTTACTACTATTGCATTGGGAGTTAGATTTCAACATATGAATTTTGGGGGCACACAACATTCAGGCCATAGTACCCAGTATCTCTGAATGATTCGTTCACTACATAAGGTCCTAGAAGTTAAAATGCATTGGTAAACTACAGTAAATTTATTCCATGTGTGTGATTTTAGTACATTAGTGCTTTAAAACAACTGGTTTGTTCCACCATGTCTTCCTCATATAAGAAGACAGAACAAGTGAAGTTACTCCCATTTTATGTACCAGGATCACAGAAGTTAAACAGTAATCATCTCTTGCTGCTTTAAGCAATATATTTAACTGTAATACTCCAAAGGAAAACTGTATCAATCCCAAAAGATGAAAAATTGATATATCCCAAATATTACAAAATAGAGACAGAACAAGGAACATTTTAACCTTGTTCAGGGCATGCCCTTAAAAGTGATAAGAATTGATGATGCATCTCAAGATTAATTTGATGGCTTCCTTTCCAACTGATAGGGCAGGTTTTTAAGAAGGAATAGTCTAGCTGGGAGCTAGGAGAGGCACAAACCCTGGGCCCAGTCCCTCTTTGGGGATTAAGAAGAGAGAGTTGAGACCTCATCTTAATTCTTGCAGTACTGGAGTGTGTGTTTTTAATTTGGAGCCACAGAAAGTTTTCCTCACCCACAGAGAATAAAATAAATAAAAAAAATAAAAATAATTCAGAATGTTGCTTCTCTGTTAGCTCTTCTTAGAAGGGTCCGGAGCTTCCAGGAAGTTTCTCATTTGGGAGTCTGAAGTTCTTTCTTTTCTGAAGCCATTTCCTCTTTCAGGGCCAGCTGGGCATGACCTTGCCTCCTGGAATTTACTCCGACAGAACAAACTGTCATAAGGCATCTCCCATACTTAACACCAATTCCAGTGTGTGAGCCTTGGGAGTTAGAGCCAAAGCCGCAGAAACAGATAAAGGAGGTAGAACCTGAAACAAACTGACCTAGTGTATTAGTGTTTTAGGCCTGCCATAATAGAGCACCACAGACTGGGTGGCTTAAAAAACAGAAATTTATTTTCTCACAATTACAGAGGCTAGAATCCTGAGATCAAGGTGCCAGCATGACTGATTTCTTCTAAGGCCTCTTTCCTTGGCTTATGGACCCCCATGTCTATACGTGATAGTCCCTTCTGTATCTGCATTCTAATCTCCTCTTCTTATAAGGACACCATTCAGCTTAGCTTACAGCCCAGTGTAATTTAATCACCTCTTCCAAGACCCTATCTCCAAATAAAGTCACATTCTGAGGTACTGGAGGTTGTTAGGTCTTCACCAAGAGCTGATCATAATCCTGAAAGACATAATCCCAAATGCCATAATCTCAAATGTTAAAATCCCAAAAGATCAAAATCCTGAAAATATAATTCTGGAAAAATAATTTTTAAAATTCTTTAAAAGATATCCACTTACCTTTTTAAAATATTTATTTGAGATACATACAAAAACACAACAGAACACTTCATAGGCCACTTTACACAATAAAATAGGCAATAATAACATACATATTTTTGCAAGCATAAATACTCAGGTATAGTAACAACAGTTGCACGGGAATAATAGCTATAAGCAGATAAACTGTATTCATAAAGAAACAGGTCAAAAAGCAAAATGTATGAATGTGTATCACTATTGTTGGTAATTGTATGCACCCAGCTTTATAACTGCAGTCATCTGAAAAACTGTGGACAACCTAAGTCTTTTGACATGATCAATCAAAAACTGAGATGGGTCACTGCTACATCACCACTGCCCCAGTTGCCCAAAAAGTCAAGATCTCAAGAAATTTTATCTTTCACAAATGCAGATGTACAAAAAAGATACCTCTTAATTTATTGAGGAAGTTTCAATGTTGTCACATACACACACAATGCTCACACACACAGTCAACATTGTGATAAAGCTCTTTCATGGAGTCACATTTGCAAACAATTTGTAAAACAAGCCGGAACTCTCTAAAAAGTCTTTACACAATTTATACCTCCAATATTAGAAATGATGCAAACATGAAATACATAGCATAGCAACTTGTAAAAACTAATGCTGACAACTTAAAATGGAAAAAAACTAAAAGAAAGAAAAAGAAAAAGCTAAAAAGAAAATTGGACATATGAAAAAGTGTATTACAGAGATAGATTGTGGGAAATGGCATAAAGACAGTCCCTAAGACCTGGCCAACTTTCACGATCATTAATGATATTTTGAAGTCTTGCCACAATGAATAGCTGTTTTTTTTCTTTTAGGACATGGCTCTCCTCAGAAAATATGTTCACACTCATTTTCCACATGGTGCTACTCTTTTTTAAATTATTCTGTGATTCAATATACACTGACATGAGAATTCCCTGTTAAATTTTCTTAACTTCTGTGCCATGCTTCTATATTGTTATGGGTATGTGGAAATCCATTCTGCTTGCGCTCATATACAAACCACAATTTTGGAGAAAACAATACTAGTGATTGAACAGCAACATCACTGCATGTCTTCTTATCCTACCAAGCACATAATTATTTTCAAACCAGACAGCAACTCCACTGGCTTCTTCAGGCAAGTGTGGCTTTAATTCACTAAAATCTCCTGGAATGTCATCAGCTGTAAGGAATGCCAATGCAGGTAAATGACGCATTTTTAAACTGAAGTTTTCATCATTGCCACATGGCAGGCTAATCTACTCATCTGAATTTTTCTCCAAATGCATTTTGCTGAATGGAAAAAGCAAACTTTATTTGTAAGACCTTGAAATTCACGTTTAGAAACCTTGATCACACCTAATTCCAAATCTGTCCTTATGGTTTGAGGATTCAATTGGAATCCATTTTCTTCTGCATAAAGACAATAACAAGGTCATAGTTCTTCCGATGCAACTGTCCTGTGATTGTGATTTTCAGGGTTTTAGATTTTAGCAATTTTAGACTTTAGGAATTTTGATCTTTCTAGATTTAACATTCAGGATTATGGCATTTGGGATTGTGTCTTTCAGGATTATGATGCAAACTCGACTTCAACATACGAATTGTGGGGAGGGTAGAAGCATGGCTACAAATCAGCCCATTGTCCCCACTGGGGATGCTAGTGGACCACTGACTCCCTTAAGCTCCAAGACCACAGGTCAAACATCCAATTTTCCTCCCTCACCCTGATGGCCAAGTACGTGTGGATCCAGTTCTATTCCACAAAGAATGGTGCAGAGAACCCAAATGATCATGAGTCTTTGTGTCCCAAAGACAGTAGTACCAGCAAGGGCAGGAAGCTGAAGGACAGCAAAACCAGACACTTATCAGGAAGTTACAAAGAGCCACAGGGGCAACTCCCTGTTTTTTATAAATTTGGCAAAAGGCTGTGGTAAAGTACAAAAGGAAAAAATATATTAATGACACAGAAGATTTAAGACCCCACTGACTCTCAAAATTAGATAAACCCTATAGTTGCAAACCTATCTAAGCCAGTTTGGTCACGCACACTTAGATTTCTAGTGGTCACCAAAGAAGGTGGAAATGTGGTCAAAAATAAACAAAGCCAGGCACAGTGGCATGCAGCTGTAATCCCAGGTACTTGGGAGGCTGAGGCAGGAGGATTCCTTGAGCTCAGGAGTTCGGGGCCAGCCTGGACAATATAGTGAGACCCTTGTTTCTAATAAATAAATAAATAAATCCAGTCATTATTTAAAGAGGTAAGGGCAGATTTTAATCAGTAATATACTATTGCAATAGGGAAAAGAGTCCAGCATGAACTGAACTCAACTTCAATTTTTAGAAAGGCAACTGGGTATTTTAAAGGGAGAATGAGGAAGGAAGACAAGCAGTAGAATTGGGAAAGTAAAAAATTACAAAAAGCAGAGAGAGGGAGTTGGTCCATGTGGAATCCATCTGGGTTTGCTAACTGGCGCTTATTGAGGTTAGGCTTCTATTCTCCCACAGAGGCTGGGAGACAGGAGCCCTATATTCAGGTGTGGGCTGGAACAAATAGGAAATCCTTTTGACAGCCTTGAATTTGCTCAATCAAGCACTTTATAAGGGGGTCTAGGGTCATCCTAGGGATGCTGCCTGTTAGAAACCATATTAGTGTTTGCTCAAGTCTTTATAGGCCAATGTTGAGGCCTAGCCGAGAAGAGGGCTCCCAGGAGCCTGGCTAGAGTTCATTTAAGGGAAGTATCTCTGTTAATGGTCAGAATTTACTCCTCTCTCACAACTTCACCAGTAGGTTTTAATAAAAACAAATCTCAGTCCAAATTCTTTCATATAGACAGACGTGTGTTAGCAACTATTCATTACAATTTGTTCTACATGCTGAATGAAGCCTCTTTAGGTGTTATAGGTATGAAAGGTTCAGTCAAAACAGACACAATGAGATCCCAAGGCAGGATTCTGTGCCTGTGTGGCACCACCATGCAATCAGAAATGCTCCTAAACCAATGTCTGGACTGAGAACGAATTAGGGAATCAAGCCATGACAGTCATCCCTAAAAAGATCAGTACAGTCCTCCATGAAATTTCATACCCTATTCATAAAAGGATAATCTCTAAACTATTTTAGTCAATTCATATGTTCAAAATATGTTTAATTTCATCAGTG
Source organism: Daubentonia madagascariensis (assembly GCA_023783475.1). Classification (NCBI taxonomy): domain Eukaryota; kingdom Metazoa; phylum Chordata; class Mammalia; order Primates; family Daubentoniidae; genus Daubentonia; species Daubentonia madagascariensis. The sequence goes on from JAKFHU010001684.1 coordinate 30,351,160, forward strand.
AGAGCCAAAGCCTAATTCTAACATCCATCATATTCATCAACAAACACTAAATTCAGCAACAAAAACCCAAAATTGGAATCAATATGCTATTTCATAGAGTATTAGCAGTTGATCAAAGGGATATAGAACGGAAGGGCATGCAGAAGTTGCTTCTAGAGTGGCCCCCTCTCACATTATGCCACCTGCCACCTCTAGGCTGTGCTGCCCTATCAGCATTATATCTGACCAGACATAGAATTAAAGCCTAAACTAACTGGCACATACCAAAGGTCTCACAGGCTGTAAGTACTTTAAAGTAAATTGCAGAGATTGTAAAACCTCCTTAATACAAAGTCAACCCATAGCAATGGAGAGCACACAGCACCTGGGGCTAGGACCCCTGGGTTCTGAGGCAGTCACATTGGACATGCCTCATTTTCCTCATCTAAATGATAAAAGGGCTAACTTAGGTCAAATTTCTCAGATTTGTCCTACAGAAACTTATGTTTGTGGAGGAGCTCCAGGAACCCTACAAACCTGTGATTCACAGTTTTATATTGTTTAGTTGCAATGTCTTTTTTAAAGAAAGAAAAGAAAATACAATGTGCATGCACACACTCACCAAAATTCAATAGAGTGGAGACTAGTGCTACAAGACTAGTGTGTTTTTATTCAGGTCTTAGAATAAAGTTCCCCTAGCCATACCTGTAAATGATATATAAATATTGTGTAAACATGGGATTGAGGAGGTAAGTTGTAGCTCAACCTATTTTTTTTTTTAATTCAGGCATGTCAACTCATGTAAAAGTACGTGAGGAAGGACATGACTGGAGGACATAGGTAATATACTCAGTTTGATGCCAGGAAAGGCTTAAGGAGGGATGCTCTCATCCCAGCATAATTGTCAGTTATGCAATAGAAAGTGAATGCCTTATAGTAAGTTCTAGTTAAAGTTTGAGTTTTTATTTTAATGATAGAGTTACTGTAAGTCTCGGGGTCTTTTTATCTAACTTTTTCTTTTCCCCAGGTAAGAAGAATAAATTCCTCTAAAGCTGAAAATGGATTCAGATCACTGGTTAAAAATCAAGTTTCCAAGAAGATTTGCTGATGGATATGGTGAATTGATGAGGCTCAAGTTAAACTGTCAAAATGCCTAATTATCACCAGATGATTCTTCAACCAAGATTGATTCCATTCACAGCAGCATACAAAATGAAAGCAATGTCTCTCAAACTCACACAACACCACTTGAAGACTATAAAGTATGATGGTACATTGCCCAGGTCTTCAATGACTTTTACATGGTAAAATTTTGCAAAATAATTTTGACTCTGAACATACTACAATGTAAATCTGAAACAAAACATAGTGAACATATAACATAAACTCAGATTTTTCCAACAGTAATTAACAATTTATAGGAAAACATATCCAAACTTAAATCTAACAATAAAAATGCAATAACTTTCATCTTCATATGCTGCTCTCTTGAAGGTCAGGGAAAAGCTATTAGAAAAAGCTTATTAAATCCTGGGCTTTTGATATGAGCAAGTCTACTAGACTGTGTGCATGATGAGGGCAGGGACTTTGTTTGGTTAACTATTATCTCCAGGACCTAGCACAACACACACTAGGTGCACAATAAATGTTTGTTGAATGAATAAATGAGTGAGTGAGTGGTAAAGTTGATTCAGAAATATATTTAGTTTTATAATCAGGACTCAGAGAATCCAGACATGTACATCATACATGCTTGAAAATTTGGTTCTAAGACGGTGAAATCTTTATGCCACAACTAAAGGAGCATATAGACTTTTGTGGCTATCTCCATTTTGTTTGTTTTTGTATGATATGCCCATACAAGTGAGTAATGAAAATATATCACTAGTAAAATACTGAACACATACCCAATAAGAAAGGAAATATTTAAATGCGTAGATCAGGGGTCTGCAAACTATGGCCCATGAGCCAAATCCAGGCATGCCTATTAATTGATGTATTGTCCATGTGCTTTTGGGCTACAGTGGCAGATTTAAATACCTGCAACAGAGACAATATGGCCAACAAAGCTGAAAATATTTACTAATTGGCTTTTACAGAAAGAGCTTATCCACCCCTGGATAAATTTTAATATACCATCAATTAAGATAGAAAAAATGTAATGATAGTTATACTAAAAAATAGTTATGAAATGGCAGGAAAAATCAAAGGAGTATCCTCTCTTATAAAAGCTTTTGCCAAAGTGGATTCAAGCATTCCTTGTATACTGTGAACCCAAGCACCCACTATAAAAAATGCCCTTAAAGTCATGCTTAATAACGCCATACAAATTGCAAATTTTGTTAAGACATAACCCTTTAATTGCAAATATCTTAGAGTTACTTACAGTAATAAAAACAGCAAATTCTAGAATTTACTTTTTTATATTTACATTTTCACTATCCTTAGACAAGGTGAAAGTAAGTACAAATTATTTCAGCTAAGAAATGACATCATTCTTTGCTTTTTCCTAAAGAAAAGTAAGCACCTTTGATAAGTATCTTTCAAATATCACAAGAAGTTTGCATGTCTCAGTGATTTTTTTAGCCTTCATATGGTATTTGTAAAATAAAACACAAACACAGAAAACAACAATCAAACACTAACCTAGGTGTTGCTTTGAAGGGACACTGGAGATGGAATTAAAGTTATTCATCAATTGACCGTAAAATAGGGAGCTATCCTGTATTATCAGTGTAGGACCAGTATAACCACATGAGCGCTTAAAAGCAGCAGAGCAAGAAAGCAGAAGAGTTGCAACACAAGGAGAAATCAGAGAGATACAGAACATAAAAAGGATTCCACCTATGGCTGCTGTTTGAAGGTGGAGGGGACAATGTAGTGGTGGCCTTAAGAAGCTGAGAGAGGCTCTTAGATGACAGCCATTAAGGAAAAGGGATCCTCAGCCCTGCAGCCTCAAGGAACCGAATTCTGAGCTTGGAAGCAGGTTCTCACTCGGAATTTCCAGACAAGAGTCAGCTGGCCAGCAACTTGATTCCAGCCTTGTGAGACCCATAACAGAGAAGCCAGTCAAGGTTACCTGGACTTCTGACCTGCAGAACTGCAAAACAATACATTTTGTTTATTATAGGAAAATAATACAATGCCCTTGACACCCTCACCTGAGTCAAGAAATAGAGCTTTGTCAGCCACCCAGAAGCCACTCCATGTGGCCCATCCCAAACACAGCCACCTCTTTCTCTACAAAGAACCTACTCTCTTGCCTTTACAGTATTTTTACAATAACTTCTTCCTTGCATTTTATAGTTCTATCATTAAAATGATAAGCCCCAGACATTGTCCATAGTCTAACCCCAATTTTTTTTTAAAAATTGATGTCTGTCAAGTCACTTCCAATATACAGTGTCCCCTTCTGTCCCCTTCTTTTCCTTACAGTGTATCTGTGGTAGAACCCTGGGTATTTATAATAACTTGTAGAGTTTCCCTCAGCCAGGATTTTGCTGATTGCATATTTACAGTGCAATTCAGCAAGCTTCTCTGCCCTCTCTTTTTCCTTCAAATAGGCAGCTGGATCCAGAGCCTCGATCGGTCTCAGACTGGATCCTTTTGGCAAGACTGTGGGTGTTGCTACACTCTCAGAAGGTTCAGAGTATCTGTTTTTTCCTCTGGTTGTGACATTAGCAGCTCAATACTTAGATCTGTATTTCATGTGTGTTGCAAAATGATGATAATTCTATCAGTCCCTTTTCATTTATTCACTGGAATACTCTTTGTAAAGTAGACGCTTCCTCTCATCTGCTGGTTACCCAGTGGGACAGTTCATATAAGAAAGGCAGAACCAAATACTTGGTTTTTCCCTTTTTTTAAACCAGTTTTCAAGGCAATGAATCAATTCATCAATTAATTTTGTTAATATCTTCATGAATTTATGGATTTAAATATATCTGATGGGGTTCACTCCCTGGCAATTAAAACCCTTATTAAAGCTCAAACTGTCTCATCTTTGGCCAGTGAGTTGGCCTCTTCAAGTTGGTTCCTGAAGCCATTTCTCATGACCCTGGTGGTCTCTGATAGCTTCCCTGAAATCCGGCATGACAAGGTGTTCCAGGCTGATCCTATGTATATTCTGCCCTTGAACCTGGAATCAGTCATTTCTGTAAAAATCTCTGGTTTCCTTTGGTGGAAAATAGTATTTCAACAGCACAATCTAGGAGCCAGGATTAATGGTATATTAAAAATTGGAACAAGCTCAACTTGGAAATATACCATCAGTGATGTTACTGTGACTCAACAGCAGACAAAGTGTCAACAATGATGTTAGAATATCAAGTTTGCACCCAACATGCAAAACAAATACATTTTAGTCTTTTGAAACAACCTGTGAATATCTAACAAGACAATACTGGAGATAGCTGAGTTTTTTAAAAAAAACGACTGTGTTAAATATTTTGTAATTTCAGAAAATAATATGCATTTTCACCAATGAAGTTTTAAATTGGCTAAAAAACTATTTATTGACTCTCTCTAAATTTCAAATTTTATCATACGGGAATGCAGGAAGTTGCTAAATCTGACTCATGATTTAACTTAGGAACAAATTTCCTATTATTCTTCTTTCAGTCTTCCCAAATGGTTTAATCATAGAATATAGCTTGGTGGTTAAGAGCCAAAATTATAGTCATTAGTTAAAACCCACTTTTAACTAAAATATTGTATCACTCATGTTATTCAAAGTACTGTTAACCCCTAAGACTCCTTTCAACCCTGGGCATTCTTTGATTCTATACACAGTATAAATTCATTTCAGGGAACATCTTAGAGACTGTCACTCTAGGTACCTACTAGCTACTAGTGGAGGGGAAGGAAAGGGATAAAATGAGGAATGAAGCAAAGAAATTGCCCTCAAGAAATGTAATTATAATGTACAGAAATGTAATCTAATAATTAAAATATGCAGATGTATGCGAAGATTAAAATTTTTATCCTGGAAATATGTATACCATATGTACTTTGCTACATGTAAAAATAAAATGTAGAATCATATTCATATTTTGATACAATATTTGCTCTTTTAAGTAAAAGAATTTTAAAAGTAACCAGAGAAGCCTGAAAGGAGATAAACCAAAATGTTAATAGCATGATTTTAGGTGTTTTAAATATTTTCATGTTGTGGTAGTTCTTTAATAAAATTGTTTAAATGTTAATTTTCAAATTTTAATAAAATGTATTTAAATGTGTAACATGTTCTACACAAAAATTCATATGAGAATGTTTATAGCAGCATTATTCATAATAGCCAAAAAGTACAAACCACCTTAATATCTATCAACAGATAGATAAATGGATAAATAGGTAAATGGAAACCTGATGAGTGGATTTATCAAATCCACAAAATGTGGCATGGCCAAACAATGGAAAATCATTCTACAATAAGATAGAATAATGTACACATTACAATAGGATGAACTTTGAAAACATTATGCTAAGTGAAAGAAGCCAGTCAACAAAGGCCACATTTTGTACACATCCATTGGTATGAAATGTTCAAAATAAGCAAATCCAAAGAGGCAGAAAGTAGATTAGTGTTTTGCCAGGGGCTGCTGGGGGAGGGAGGAATGAGGAGTGATTGCTAATGAGTACTGGGTTTTTTTGTGGGGTGATGAAAATGTTCTGGAATTAGATAGTGGTGATGATTGCATAACTCCATGAAAATACTAAAAACCATTGAAATGTATACTTTAAAAGGGGGGATTTTATGGCAGTGAATGACATCTCCAGTAAAAATGAAAAAAAAATTATGTATAATGTGGACAGTAATATAATGCATTCAACAAGTATTTAGGTTTTATAAAGATCTCTACAAATGAGAAGGTGGAAGAAACCAGAAGTCTTTACAAAGAAGATGACATTTCTGCGGGTTTTAGGCATAGCAGCATGTCAATATCTGCCCAAGTTTTAGCAACTATGACAAATTATTAAAGCTAATGTTATCATAGTAATAAGGACTTGGCTATTATGATATACAACATTTTTAACCTAACTAAGACTCGCTTTTAAGTCAGATCAACAGGAGGTGAAAAATTTCTGCCAAACATTTGGCTATTGATAAGCCCCCAGAATAATAAGGAATTTTGCAGGTTGTGCAAGTATTTCTGAATCTGTTTCAACACTTTTATTGCTGATGCAATAATGTTAAAATGATACCTATTAAGCATGCCACAACATACCACAGCTAAGTACATTTTTATCTTTTGAGAATCATGTCATTTTGTATTCACAGAACGTGCAGAAAAGCATGCCTTCTTCCTTATCATGTTAAACACAGCAAGCCCTCATCAGTCCAGGTGGTTTACGTAACTCGCCTTGAGCATGGCAGTGGCACATTTGCAATCTCATCTAAGATGCACATATATCAATCATCTTTTATACACTGTCAGAAAGAATGAAGAAAAGCTCTAATTTTGTCTTCCTTAATCAGCGTTTAGCTGAATTAAAGTTCAACATGGATTTTCCACTTCTTTATTCACACAATCAAAAGGGAATTTATTTTTCAAAATATTTTCAGAAAGTATACCCATTTAAAATTTATTTACAAATGCAGGAGTAGTGGATGGTGCAAACAAAGCATTGGATATTTACCAAATATATCTGCTTAGCTATTACCATGTAATTACATATGATGTTCTTTCAAAGGCAGATTGTCAAAGGAAGGATACCTCTTTGTAAATCACTGGCCTGGCCAACAGTTTCTTGGGCAATTCCATTCCTGAAGCACATTGGGCATTTATACCAGGTACACTCAGAGGTTTATTTTCTGTTTTCTCTCTATTCTTTTAATGGTTAAGATATATCCTTTCCCTGAGTAGTAGATCGTCCAACATATAGAATTTGCTCTGACCTAATTTGCAGGAATTTCTTATAGATCTGTACACCACCATCCTGTTTAACTAACATGCACTTCATCTTTGAATGCTCTAAGTACTATGAGAAAAACAACAAAGGGAAGGTACAGGAAGTCTCTTAGGACAGCACTAAGAGATCATCAACATTATAAGCTTTTCTTAAAATTCTCTAAAGCCTGTCTCCATCAATTCCAGTTAGTCTTAAATCCTTAAGGTGGTACATAAAACCAGACGTCGTCCGGTCCCTGCCTCGCTTTCCCGTCCTGTCTTCCACTGTGCTTGACACACTCTACAGTGTAGTTATACTCACATATCCCAAATATTCAATCTCACTTCTTTACTTTTTTTTTTCATATTTTCTTCTCTCTGCCTGGAATATCTACCTCTTCCCAGTTCTCCAAGCAATTTCTATTCCTTCACAATTCAACATCGGAAAACTTTGTTCAATTTTCTCCTTCTAGCTAGGCTCAGACAGGTATGAAGGCCAATATATAATCTTTTATCTTGACTTTCTTGTGCCCAAGATACTTCCTGATGTGTAGTTAGTGCTTAGTATTTTTTTTTTCTGAATGAGTGAATAATGAACCTGTGAGTATATATATATATATCAGCTTATCTTAGTATGTTTGGGCTGCTATAAAAAAATACCATTGCTATAGTTTGGTTTGTTTGACCCCTCCAAATCTCATGTGGAAATGTGATCCCTAATGTTGGAAGTGGGGCCTAGTGGGAGGTGTTTGGGTCACGGGGGCAGATCCTTCATGAGTAGATTGATGCCCTCCCTGTGGAGGGTGAGTGAGTGAGTTCTCATTCTATTAGTTCCCACAAAAGATAGTTGTTAAAAAGAGCCTGGCAGCTCCCCCTCTCTTGCTTCCTCTGTCATCATGCGATCTCTGCATATGCCAGCTCCCTTTCCCCTTCTGCCATGAGTAGAAGCAGCCTGAAGCCCTTGCCAGAAGTAGTTGATAGCACCATGCTTCTTGTACGGCCTGAAGAACTGTGAGCCAAATAAACCTCTTTTATTTATAAACTATCTAGCCTCAGGTATTTCTTTATAGCAACACAAATGGACTAAGACAACCATAGACTGGATGCCTTATAAACAATGGAAACTTATTTCTCACAGTTCTGGAGGCTAAAAGTCCAAGATCAAGGAAGATTCAATGTCTGGAGAGGGCCTGCTCTCTGGCTCACAAGCAGCGTCTTTTCACTGTGTCCTCCCATGGAAGAGCAAATCAGCTCCTGTGGGCCTCTTCTATAAAGCACTAATCCCATTCATGAGAGCTCAGCCCTCATGATTTAATCACTTCCCAAAAGCCTCACCTCTTAAGACTATTGTATTGGAGATTATGTATCAACATATAAATTTGGGAGCTCACAAACATTCTGACCATAGCACAGCATATATAGTTTTAGCAGGAGCACAGGTTCTGAAGGCAACTGTGTTTAAAACACCACTCAACTACTTACTACTACTAATAGGCTTCTTAACCTCTCTTTAACTCAATTTCCTCATTTATAAACTGTATATAATATAAGTTGACTGCTTCATACCTTTAAATAAGTTAGAATAAAAAATTGCCCAAAATAAAGCTGAGTACATTGTAAATAATATACGTTAGTGCTTATTGATATTGTAATTATAATTACTAGTATTATAGCATACGTGCCAGGAATATAAAGACTTGGTTCCATCCCCCTCAAGGGGAGATTCTTTTTTAAAGAATTTTTAAATGCCTTAATAAAAAAAGAAATAAAAGAAATGAGAGGACCAAAAATAGGACTAATGTATAACCACAAAAGCTGAAGTTAGAGATTAAAAACTGCAATCTCATAACAGGTAAGATTGAAGTATTACAAAGTTAATGAAAACTAATTTTTTCACCCCATCTTCTGTTAACTGTTTGAACAAACATATTTTCACTTATTAGATGTGTCATAGGTCGACCAGTTTTTTTTTAAAAACATGCACTTTACCTTGAATATCTACCCCAACCAAACCCCACCACCTGGGTAGAGAATGAAACCCATCACCAAAACTTACCAAAATTCACATTATCTCATGGTTTTACTGAATTCTTCATAAAAGCAAGCAAAATGTAAGCATCCAAGTGAGTTTTTCACCTCTGAAATGTTTACTTCCTAACATTATGCACATATTTTAATTTATACAACCATTGCTCAAATTATTGTTGGAAGTCATCTTTCTGAATGGCCTTCAGTATTTATTTGTGAACCACAGAAGAAAATCTAAATTACACTTTTTAGTTAAAATTAACTTTTTAATAAAACACTGTATCTGCAGTCCCTGACCCCTGGGCTGCAGTTAAGTTTCATGTGTATTTACAGCTGCTCCCCATCACTCGCATCACCACATAAGCTCCACCTCCCATCAGATCAGTGGTGGCATTAGATTCTCATAGGAGCATGAACCCTACTGTAAACTGCATGTGAGGGATCTAGATTGCATACTTCTTATGAGAATCTAATGCCTGATGATCTGAGGTGGAGCTGAGGCAGTGATGCTAGCACTGGGGAGTGGCTGCAAATATAGATTATCATTAGCAGAGAGGTTTGACTGCACAATAAATGTCATGTGCTTGAATCATCTCAAAACCATACCCCCCCCCCACTGTCTGTGGAAAGGTTGTCTTCCATGAAACCGGTCAAGTGTCAAAAAGGTTGGGTACTGCTACACTACATGACTTAGTCCATTTATGCTGCTATAACAGAGTGTCTTACACTGGCTAATTTATAAACAACAGAAATTATTTCATATAGTTCTGGAGGCTGGGAAGTCCAAGATCAAGACACTTACAGATTTGGTGTATGATGAGGGCCTGCTTCCTGGTTCATAGATGATGCCTTCTAGCTGTCTCCATATTTAGGAAAAATAAATACAATATCCAAAGAAGATTTTTAAGGCAGTAAGTTGGGCCAAAGTTTACAGCTAGGTGTATCAGTCTGCTGAGTTTGAATTATTTTTAAGGAGAAAGATTAATACTAGACCAAACAAAAATAAAAAAGAATACATAATTTTTTAAAGTACCATTGACATTTTAAGGTTTTAGAAAGGTAAAAATAAAACTGCATACACTGAACTTCAGTTCTATTTAAGATTTTATCAAATTTAAGCAAAATTTGTTTGCCAAGAAGATATAATCAATAAAAGGATGGAGTGCCAAAAGCAGGCATATAAGTTTTTCATTGAACATATTTAAGGAAAAAGTTTGCAAGCACAAACATGTCTTTCCTCTTTTCAACTTTGAGATTGTTAACACTGTGCAGGAACAGATTGTTCAGATACAGTTGTGTCATGCCCAGTGAAGTGGGAACCGTAAACACTTGATTTATGTGCCAAGGATCCTCACTCAAATTAATTTCATTGAAATTTTACCATTAAACCACTAAAATATTAAACATGGTCTCCATAATATGTAGATTTATTCAATACAGTTTAATAGGTTTATCCCAATTTACTTTCCCCAAAAACATCTAAATGGCAATTCAGAAACTGATCCTTAAGGTGAAGAAGAATTACTGCCAACAGTCCCTAGCCACCAAAGTGTTCGAGCCTTAGCAAAACATCAAGGAGAAGAAGATTGCCCCAAGGGTGTCCCCATTCCTTGTCCTCTTCCCAAGTAGGGAGCCCTATCCCATTTCCCCATTAAGCACCAGTGTGTCAAGGACCATATTGGATGTCTTGGTTCCTTTTTCTACCAGTCTTTACAGTAACACTCAGGGTAGGTGTTATTGACACCACATTACAGAATAAGAAACTCATGTGAGGAATTATTAAGTACATTGCTCATTCCTTAGCTAGGAATGAAGACAGGCTGAAACTCAAGACCTCCTGACTTCTATTCTAGTACTCTGTCCATGGGTCCAAGCCAAAGGCAGCACTTCTCTGTGGCAGCTCCCGCTACACTTCACTTCTTATGTTCCACATCCCTTGAGTTTTATCAGCATCCTCCTGCACAGGAAGGAACATTGTTTTTATAGAAGTACATTCATCCTGTGTAAAATTTATTGGATGCTCTGATTCAGAGTTAGTTACAGAAAAAAAAAATTACAGTGTAATAACATTATATTTAATGAGCTGTTACATGTTTTCCATCCTTCTCTTGGCATTTTGGATATTATTCTTCTAAGTCTGAACACCAGCATTTTATCCTGTTTTCCTGGGTTTGAAGCTTATTTGATCATCATTCATCCTAATTGACATTGTGCACCTATAAAATAGTATCTGCTCACGTTGCCTTATAATTCAAACACTGTCCAAACTATTGTTTTTAGGACTCTAAGGAACTGAAGAAATAGACCCCTTGATGTACAAACACTAGCTGGGAGGTCAAATTCATTGAGCCTTTTTGTGTCTCGGAAATTAGCTAAGTTAGCTGAATCTTTCTAGATCAGTAGAGGGAAGCCAGAAGTAGTTCAAAACGCTGACTTTCTAGAACTTAAACCCAGTTGGAGAGTATAATTCAGACCACATAGAAAACTCTTTTCTTTCTGATTCTTATTCCTTCTCAGTCCTCCAAATAAACCACTCTTGCAATTAAACCTTCTTATACACATGAGGCATTCCCTAAGTGCCCTGAGACTTCAAATAAAATGCACAGCTGGTTAAAGGTTTTCTTTCCTTGTGTCCTGATAGAAATTTATATTGGATCCGGGACATCATCTGGGTGAGACACAAGTGATTAGGGTCATAAATCTAAACTCCTTGCTTAGCAATTTTACTAAATGTTACTTTCTTCTTACCATCATATTCAGCATGTTCTAGGAAATTTTAGCAAAAAAAATTATTCCCCTTCCACTAGGGTTATGAAATGCAGATAGGTTTTGAATGGACTCAGGAAGGAAAACATGTCAAAAATTTCAAATTCTTTCAGGTAAGCCTAATTTACCCCCAACTTTCAGCTGTCATCTCCTAGGAAAACCATCATGCCTAAGATGTACTAAGATTACTCTAAAGTAATTTAAAGCCAATCATTTAAAGTAAATGATTAACTTGGACTTAAAATCAGTGACACAGTGTACAAAGTTTCAAAATGCTAAATGTAAACTCAACTGAGTTTGTCCCAGTCCCCATGCCAGGTGGAGCATGTAAAGGCAGCAACCATTGATGTTTTCATGGCTTGGCAACCTTCCTCGCTGGCTGCAAACTGCTTTAGCACTTCTAATTTTACATTCAGAGTAACTGCCTCATTCCCTCTTCACTGCTGCTATCATTTGTACACGCTGGTCTCCCCAGGCATCTTTGGCCCAAAGTCAACAAAATTGTGTGAGGGTGAAGAAAATAGAAACTGCTCTTTTCTCTCCAAGCAGCTTAGTAAATTTTCATTTCTTTTCTTTTTTTTTTTTTTTTGTCCTACCTTGACTCTTCTCTACCATTATCATACTATTGAACCAAGGCTTAAAATATTAACAAATAACTTTTAACATTTTGCTGAGCCCATTCTCTCTTACAAACTAAAGTTTATATGTCTATGGACCTTAAATGACCACAATAAATTATTTCATTGATTGAAGTAATTTTTAAGAGTTTTTTAAACTACTTTTCTTCCCTTTTCCCATCCAAAAAAACAAAAAGGCAAGATTTTTTAATGATTCCCTTTCTGTTCCTTTCTGGAGATTCTAGGGGTAAATCAATTTCTTTGTCTTTCCCAGCTCTAGAGGATACCCACATTCCAAGACTCATGCCTCCTTCCTCCATCTTCAAAGCGAGCAATGTTGCATCTCTCTGACCATTCTTCTGTAATCACGTCTCTTTCTCTGACCACAGCTGGGAAGGTTCTCTGTTTTAAGGATCTATGTGATTAGATTGAGCCCACTTGGATAATCCAAGATAATTTCCACATCTTAAAGTCTTTAATATCATACCTGCAACGTCCTTTTTGCTATGTAAGGTAACATATTCACAGTTTCCAAGAATTAGGATATAGACACGTTTGGGGGGTCATTATCCTACCTACCACACCAGCTATCAGTGCATTATTCCACATGGGCAAAGTCATAGGCTAGTTGTTCTATATCTGAAGTAAGTCTAACTTCTTATAGGAAATCTCAAACCTGTCTCTAAATCTCCTGTTTTCATCTAGAAGAGTTCCGTGGTATATTTCTTTGAGCATTCAAACATAGTTTGTTGCAACTACAAATGCATTTAATTTGTTCCACAGTGGTTTGGTTACATCTGAAGGATTATGTAAAGACTCTATAATAACCAAGTTATATTTTCTCAGAAATTGCTTGTCCTCATTGGGCCTCAATCAGGTGCCATTCATGTCTTATCTCACATGAAGTTAGAAGGGGACTGCATGTCCCATGTTTATTGCAGCACTATTCACAATAGCCAAGATTTGAAATCAACCTAAGTGTCAAGTTAGGATGAATGGATAAGGAAATTGTGGTACATATACACACTGGAATATTATGTAGCCATAAAAAATGAAACCCTGCCATTTGCAACAACATGGATGCAATTGGAGAACATGATGTTAAGTGAACTAGGCTAAGCACAGAAACAAATCTCACATGTTCTCATTCATATGTGGGAGTTAAATATTAAAAACTATTGCTCTCATGGAGACAGAGAGTAGAATGATGGTTACCAGAGGCTGAGAAGGGTGGCAGGGAGGAGGGGATAAAGTGGGGATGGTTAATGAATGCAAAAATATAGTTAGATAGAATTAACAATGTTTGATAGCACAGCAAAGTGACTATAATCAACAGTAAGTTTGAGTATGCTTTAAAGTGACTAAAAGAGTGAAACTGAAATGCTTATAACACAAAGAAATGATAAATACCTGAGGTGATGTATACACCAATTACCCCAATTTGATTAATTCACATTGTAAGTCTACGTCAAATATCGCATATACCCTATAAAGACACACAACTCTTATGTACCATAATAATTAAAAGTTAAAAATAAATAAATACAAATAAATAAATAAAAAGAAGACTAGTGCATGTAAAATACAGCCATGAGATGACTCCACTGGTGTCTTTAGTCATCGTGAAAACAGGAAAACTTAGCTAGTTTCATAACCTCCTTTCTTACATTGATCAGTTTTCTCTATCTGAAATTTTGAGGCGTCCCCTTAATCCATCATTGAAAGCACAGAATTTCCTAAACTTTTTAAGAATTAGATGACTTTCCCAGACTTTCCCCTTTTCTTTTCCCTTCATGAACATGATCACTACAGAAAAAGAAAGCCTTGTGCTTTCAAGATTATAAAATAAATACAGTTTATAACATTATTATTTGGAGGCTAAATACTGAACTTCAGACACTAACCTTGAACCACAAAAAGGTAAAATAAGCATTATTCTCTGTATCTTTATTCTCTGCTACTATATTTTCTTATTTCTATGTATTCTGTTCTACCTTTAGGACCCCATGTCAGTAGGAAACTGCTCTATGCTCTCAGATAAATACAAATACCCTGGTTAGTGAAAGAAATGTAATGGACCCTTTCAGGAAGTAAATACAAAGAAAAGTAGAAATGACATTTGGATTTTCAAAAGTCCAATAGTTCTCAAGTGTTTTAGCCTCAGCATCCCTTTACACTCTCAAAAATTGTTGAGGACCCCAAAGAGATGTAGTTTATGTGGGTTGTGTCTATTGATATTTCCAATATTAGAAATTTAAATTGAGAATTTTTAAACATTTATTTATTCATTCATTTTTAAATGACAATAAACCCATTAAATGTTAACATAAATAACATCTTAATAAAAACTAAGTATATTTTCCAAATCACAAAACTTAGAAGGGTTGCATAGTTTTAACTTTTTTTTAATCTCTTTAATGTGTAGCCTAATAGAAGGCAGCTAAACTCATCAGAGAATTACCCCCTTGTAAATAAAGTTTTCTTCCTACATGTACTCAAGCCTCTCCTCTCAATAAATTATCCTACCATATGAAACTTATGTGTGGAGCCTTGTTAAAGATATTTTGAAAATCTAATTTTATTTTTACTGGTTTGTCCTGCTATAAATCCTTTCTTGCCCTGCCTCAAGGGCACTCACTGCTTTCTACCCATCAGGTTAACCATGGTTATGGAGTCAGTGATTATAATTTTTCTTAGAATTTCCATCAAGTTGTTCTTGTATTATAATCCTTAGGGTATATTTATAATCCCAGGATATGGAGAAAAAATGGCAAATAAGATTTCATGTTGGTACAGGCTAGGAAGATACAGCAATTAACTCAAACAGTGTTTATAGAAGGATAGTTATGATAGTCATCAACAATGGTTAAGACCAAGGAAAATGGTAAAGGAATCATGGTGTTGGTGTGGTTTTAAAGAGATTTGTCCTTTGGAATGCTATAAAACCAGAAATAATGCTAGGTATTAGCAAAAAGGATGCTAAAAGTAAATCACCCAAGTCTGTCATTTCATCATACCCACCCCTGAAACACTGTGAGCAATTCTGACTGCCATATCTCAAGGAAGACATAGCCAAACTAGATGAAGCCCAAGAAGGTTAACTAAAATGCTTGCAAAGTGGAAACAACCCAAGTGCCCATCAATACATGAGTGGATTAAAAAATGTGGTATATGTGTACCATGGAGTACTACTCAGCCACAAAAAATAATGGTGAACTAACACCTCTTGTATTATCCTGGATGGTGCTGGAGCCCATTCTTCTAAGTGAAGTATCTCAAGAATGGAAAAACAAGCACCACATGTACTCACCATCAAGTTGATACTAATTGATCAACTTTTACATGCACATATGGAAGTAACATATTGATCGATCAACTTTTACGTGCACATATGGAAGTAACATTCATCAGGTGTCGGGCAGGTGGGGGGGGGGAGGGGATGGGTAAATTCATACCTAAGGGGTGCACAGCGCACTCTCTGGGAGATGGGCATGCTTGAAGCTCTGACTCGGGCAGAGCAAAGGCAATACATGTAACCTAAATGTCTGTACCCCTGTTAACACTCTGAAATAAATTAATTAATTAAAAAAATAAAATAAAATAAAATGTTTAAAGGAGTGGAGGCATGACCCAAACATGAAAGATTAAAAGAAGGAAAGGTTAGAAGAGTAAATGGAGACTGGCCAGTCAGTTCAAGCTGCTATAACAAGGTACCAAAGACTGAGTGGCTTATAAACAACAGGAATAGATTTCTCATAATTCTGGGGGCTGGAAGTCTCAGATTGGGGTGCCAGCATGGTCTGGATCTGGTGAGGGCCCTCTTCTGGGTTGCAGACTGCCATCATCTCGTTGTTGACTCATGGCAGAAAGAGAGCTAGAGAGCTCTCTGCGGTCCCTTTTATAGGGGCACTAATCCCATTCATGAGGGCTCCATCCTCACGACCTAATCATCTCCCACAGGCCCCACCTCCTAACTATCACATTGGGTATTAGAATTTCAACATATGAAATTCTAATTTGGGGGAACACAAACATTCAGCCCATTGTAAAATCTTTGAAATCATAAAAGGTATAAATAGAACACAGAGTTAATATAGAGGTAAAATTTATTTATCAAATCTGAGAATTCGTAAATCTGTGGAACCCATGAGTGGCACAAATTTAAAATATAAATAGACTCAGGAAGGGCTTAGAGAAAGGTCATGAATGACAGTCGCAACAAAGGACAGAACTTTGGGATTCACCCCTCTAATAGCTCTGAGTAGCTGTTAAAAGGACTACTATGTCTGCTGTTAATAAAATGCTCCGTGGTGCTGTCAGATAAAGAATTTTCCTGTATTTTTATCTATATACTTTAAATACAAAAGTTATTCTATGAAGGTCTCTGGACTTTCCATCCTTCTGCCCTGTAAAAGAGATTCTAGCTTTTTCTATTGTCTTCTTCTTTGCCACCTTCAAAGTAGCTCCTAACTTTGCTAGAGTGATTTTTTAAGGCGTTTTTAAGGCAGAAACAGGCAGGTGGCAGGGGAGAAGAGCATAGGAAACTAGAGGGCTGAGCCTAAGGGAAAAGTTTTTCCCAGGTGAGGGACATTTCTTGAAAATAAAAGCCCAGGTATACCTGCAGAGACTATGCACCGTGGATGAGAGAGGGGTGGGAAAAATTTTTTTTAAAAGCATTGATTTTTGAGAAATGTAAAAGATTTAAGTTACTTTGAAGTTAATTTTGGTTTCAGTGTTGTATTCTTTTAACCATGACAGTGCCCCAAACCTAGGCATACCAATCAAGGGTTTACAAACATTCCCCATGTGGGCTCATCCAGTAATACCCTTTGAGATTCCCAGTTAAGACACCTAGAATTCCTCCTTATTATTCCTGTTCTACCACATGACACTTTTCAGTAGAAAGTGGTTAAATAAACTCCTTGGAGAACCTCATAAGTTAGGTAATCGGAGCACAGGGAAGAATCCGTCGCCAGATGCCTTTCACTAAGTTAATTACAGATAAAACCAACATGAAGTGGTTAGAAGCAGAGGTTAAAATTTCACTCACTTGGATTTTGTATAATAATGAATTAAACTGCTGGACTGCATTGGCATTCCGCTGGGAATGTGATTTGGAAACAGAAAGACCAGCCAATGAGTGATCTGATTTTGTTCTCGAAAGTAATTTAAAGTAACACAAGCCCACCAAGACTTTACCTCTCTCTGATATTAAAATATTATTTGTGATAAAAAAAAAAAGTGTGCAGATGTATAAAAGAATCTATATACTTTTTCTCAAGTAAAGATACTTTCTCCATATGTGTGTGGGGCACAAATCACCTATATACTTTATAACTCAGGCAGTGTGACAGCATTTCAGTGCCTTTCAGTTCTCAAAACACGAAAGCACTCCACACATCCAGAAATCGCAACATCTTAAAAAAGCAGCCAGTGCTGGGGAGTGGGGAAGAAGAAGAGAGGATGAAACAGGAAACCACCAGAGGACAAAGATTGCTACAAACACATGAATGGGGTGAAAAGGATCAGTTCTTTCTTTTCTCTATTGGGAAAGTATCTAATGATCCTGCCTCAATGCGTAGGCTCTCGTACAATCCTTTTGCTATTTTTTAAGACTTCAGAAAACACGTTCCTAAACTAAGATCCTATCCAAATTCCAAGTTCTTCATTATTCAGGCTTTACATGACATTGCTCCTGAGCAAATTCTCCTTTTTTTATTTTTTAACTACGTGGTTAATGCCTCCCATATTCCATGATGAGATTTTATAACCCTTTCCTTCTCTGGCGGCACTTATATGCTAAAACTTGTCAAGCTCCAGAGCCTTGTTATGTTTTACTTTACTTCTTCTATATCCACTATAAATGCTAGACTCTAATTTTTAATATGGCACATTTAATTAAAAAGTCCAGGTCCCTACCCCACTCCCCTCTGGTAATATCCTCTTTTCCTTTCCAAATATTAAATACCATGTCCTCTTAATTGTTTGGGAGGAGGAAGGAAAATGTTACTGTATGTGACTGAGAAATAAGAAAATGTTCCATGTATATGGGGGAGGGGGCACTGTAGACACCATTAGTACCTTTGGGACTTCAAATATCTTTGCAACTTTATGCTTCGGGAACACTCTGGCTGCCAAAGGCCAGGCCAGAATTGCCGAGGAGTCACAGTCCCTTGGAACAGCCCTCAACCGTGACTGACTGACGTTGGAGGTTGGGCTGCTAGAACAAAGTATCATAGACTGTGTGGCTTAAACAACAAGCATTTATTTATCACAGTTATAGAGGCTAGAAATCCAAGATGAGGGTGCCACCATGGTCTGGTTGTGATGACAGCTCTCTTCTGGGCTGTAGACAGCCGTCTTCTCACTTCCCGCTGTGTCCTCACATGGCACAAACTACTCTCTGGGGTCCCTGTTGTAAGGGCACTAATCCCATTCCTGACGGTCCCACCCTCATGACCTAATAACCTCCCAAAGACCCCACCTCCTAATACCATCACCTTGATGATTCTACTTCAACATTGATGGGGGCACAAACATTGAGTCCACAACAGGGGACTCTCCCCAGAATCTTTGCCTTCAGTTGTGACAACTCTGAGGCACATTGTGCACAGACTCTGAGAGGTCCCAGGTCAATGACCTCTGGTTACCCACTGTTGTCACCTGCTTTCCAATTCCCCACTCTCTTAAAAGCACTTCCTGGGATCACCTTCCAAAATGGATTACTTGCACTCAAATCCTTATCTCAGGATCTGCTCTTGGGGAGACCACCTTCAATCAAAGGGTATGTGCAACAACGTATAATGATAGGGAAAAAGAATCAAAAAGGCTTAAGAAACTGTGGCCCTAGAGCAGGAGACGGATATGAATAATTTGGCTGTAATTCAAGTCTGTGATTAAACTCACATGAGAACAAGACAGCCTGAAAACAATTTGACAGGGATTCAGAAGAGCCTCAGAGGTGGCAATGTTTCAAGGAAGCCTTGAAGGATTAGTAGAATTCAGCTCGGGCAGAAGTGTTTCGAGGACACCCGAGGCAGAAGGACCAACAGAATCAAAGCCAAGAAAACACAACACCCTTGGGAGTGGGGGGAGAAGGGAAGGGATGAAGATGAGCCAGGAAAGTGACTCAAGGCCTTGGATATGATGCTAAATCTGAAAAGCGTAAATTTCATTCCACAGACTTTGGGGAGAAAATAAGTGTTGATCACAGGATTAATACACTGCACTTTAGAAACCTATGAGCAAAGCATATAAGACAGATTCTTAGAAATAATAAGAATAGCATAAAAATGTTAAATTACTTAAATTTATAATAAAGCTAAATAAAGATTTTGACTAGTTTAGACCAATCATGGCAAACCTACTATTTTTTGTGTATATGTGTTTCCATAGACATATGCATATAAATATGATGCTCTTTTATGATTAAAAATAAAATTTTAGGCAAAAGGTAAACTGTGGTTTCAGACTTGTGAAATACGTCTGCATGGAAGTAAGGAAAAAGGTCCTCTGCAAGGCTGGTACTTTTCTGGCATTGCCTATTGCAATGAATGGCACCACCACACGCTGAGTTTCCAATCCAGGCAACTCATCCTTAACACCTCTCCCACTTCTTCAACTGCCACAGCCAGCCCACCACAAATCCTGGCCATTTCACCTCCTAAACCTTTCCCACATTTCTCTACTTTTCTCCATTGATATGCCACCAGCCAGGCACACCTGCCACCATGTCTCACTGGGAGGACAGCAAGAGCAAACGTTCCCCCTGCACCATTCCTCTGTTCTCGTCACGGACGCTCATGTCTCTCCCCAGCTTAAAGCCCTGCCTCTGCTCCCCACAACACTTAGGATAAAGGCCCAGCGTGATGCAGCCACTGCCCACCTATTCAGTCTTGTCCCTCGAGACTCCCTCATTCATTCATTCTTTTTTTTTTTTTTAGGTATTCAATCAATATTTATTTTTTCTTTTTTTTATTTCAGAATATTATGGGGGTACAACACTTTGGCTATATATATTGCCCATGCACTGCCCGTGTCAGAGCTACAATCGTGGTCATCCCCCAAATTGTGCTCCCCGCATCCATTCAGTGAGAGTTGTCCCATCCCCTCCAGCCCCCTCCCGCCTGCCCGCCCCCTGATGAATATTATTGCCTTGTGTGATGTAGGTGTTGATCAGTTAGTACCAGTTTGATGGTGAGTACCAGTGGTGCTTGTTTTTCCATTCTTGTGACACTTCGCTTGGAAGAATGGGCTCTAGTTCCAACCAGGATAATACCAGATGTGTTAATTCACCATTGTTTTTTATTGCTGAGTAATACTCCATGGTATACATATACCACATTTTATTAATCCACTCGTGTATTGATGGGCACCTGTGTTGTTTCCACATCTTTGCAATTGTGAATTGTGCTGCTATGAACATTCGTGAGCAGATGTCTTTATTATAAAATGTCTTTTTTTTCCTTTGGGTAAATACCCAGTAGTGGGATTGCTGGGTCAAATGGTAATTCTACTTTTAATTCTTTGAGGTATCTCCATATTACTTTCCATAGAGGTTGTACTAATTTGCAGTCCCACCAGCAGTGTATGAGTGTTCCTATCTGTCCACATCCCCGCCAACATTTGTTGTTTGGGGATTTTTTGATATGAGCCAATCTCACTGGAGTTAAGTGATACCTCATTGTGTTGATGCTCCAGTCACGATGGCCAAACTTTATTTCCCCAGGAAAGCCTGAGATTCCCACTCCCTTGAGGGTTTTGCACATACAGTTCCTCTTGCTAGAATGCTCTTTTTTCCCAGATCCCCCCTTCTTTACCCATTTAACCCCCATTTCTCCTTCTCAGCCCGGCATCACTTTCTCAGGGAACCTTCCCCAGACCAGGCCAGATCTGTCTGCTGGAAGCTCTCCTAACCCCCTGTGTTTCTCCTTCTCTGTCTGTCATTATCCACCTGTGTGCTCCTTTGACAGTCTGCCTCCCTCTCTAGACTCTCTCTAGACCTCTAGACCATATACAAAGATGGCCCATAGCAGGGCTTGAGAAATACCTGTTTATAGAAATTATTTTAATGATATGTTAACTCATCTCAGGTATCTTGTTTATCATTTTATCTGCATTATCTATTTATGCCCAGATACAGCTAAGAAAACTAAGGCTGAGAGATTCTTCCATTACTTGTTCTGTCAGGAATGATGGACCTGGAGTTTATTCCTAAGTCTGGCTTGAGCTGACACTCCTGACCACCACCTTATACTGCACTGCAGAGTCATAGGTAACACTGATAGAGTTGTGTTAGTGTTAAGAGTTACGGAATCCTTTTTTCTATTTCTTCAAATTTTATTTATATCATCATCTTGATACCTGTTCAATAAAAATGATCTTCCAAATCATGGGCAAATTTTTCTAAGCTTTCCCTTGTCCAGATTCTAATTTATTGTGTGATTTCTTAGCACTCTTTTTCAACTTGGTTGTTTGGCTGTCCATTGCACCATCTTCTGTCACTCCAGATATATTTTTTCTACCCTTTGCCTATGTTCTTTCCTAATTTTTGCAAAGATGCAATAAACTGAGAAGATAAGCCTATTAATTTTGTTCACAATACAAATATGTCTTCCTGTATGGGTAGGCTGTGGAGTGTGTTTCGGAATAGGGTAGGCAGAAACAACGAGATGAGCCTGAATTGTGCATAGAATAAAGAGTAGGAAACATGAGCTCAGGTTTGAAAACAATTGAAACTAGGTAATAATCCTGTTAAAAGAACAAACATAGTTAAAGAATGTCTACTATGAAATGGGATTTAGTAACACACAGAAGGCTGAACACAATCGCCATTTTAAAAAAGAAAATAAATTGTTTGAGAAGATTTACCCAAAGGAGAGTTCTGTGTGACAGATAAACATATAGTAATAGAACCACTGTATATTTTTAATATGCTTCCTTTTTCATAATAAAATTATAATCATTTGCAATGCATATATATACTTTTCTCTGTTTCAAACCAAAAAAAAAATGGTTTGACAAAAGAAACAAGGGGTGAGGTCCTAATGAATTTAGAAAACCAGGTCAACTTGATTCATGACGAGACAAAAGAGTAAATGAAAATATCAAAAATTCTTGCAAAATCTCAAAATCTGTTACTGATTGTGTGCAGCAAGCTTAGATGTGAGCCAGGGTATTGTCCTCACTCACAATCTTGTGCCTTTATCCCAGAGAAATCTACTTATGCCCCACACAGCCAGTTCCCAAAAAAAGGCGACTCTGGGCACCCCAGCCCTGTTCACCTGAGAGTCCTGGTCTTTTCAACTCGTTCCTCACTGGTGTCTGCCTCTTGGTTATATGCCTCCTCTTAGAGGCTTTTCATGTTCTACTTCATCTCCCAGCCCCTGCAGGTGCATTGACCTTGAGGATTATCATGCTTTGAGTTCTTCTGCTTTTACCTTTTACCAAGGGGGGGTGGGAACTTGCTCATTCTCTGGGTCTTCTGTTTATAGTTGACTCTGCCCACCCAAGCCCCAGGATAACCTCACTTGGCTGCCCCATTTCCTATGAGTAGGAGTGGGCAGTTCACCATTATGCATATCCATGTGATGGGGATTGAAGAACCCAGCAGCTTCCCAGCTGCCCACCCAAATACACTGAAAACATCTCAAAAATGCAAATGTTGTCCAAAAGCAATACAGCTCATCCTCATTATTCACAGATCCATCTACTCACTAAAATTTATTTGTAACTCCAAAATCAATACTCTTGGTGCTTTCATGACCATTCACAGACACACACACAGTAGCAAAAAATTTGAGTCTCCTGACATATGCATTCCCAGCTGAGGTTGAACAAGACAACACTCTGCCTTCTTGTTACAGCTCATATACTGTAAAACAAGTGTCCTTTGAGTGGTCTATTTACTGCCATGTTTTTCACATTTTTGTGCTTTTTGTTGGTGCCTTTGCTGTTTAAAAGGGCCCAAGTATAGCACTAAAGTGTTGTCTAGTATGTGTGTTAGATAAGCTTCACTCAGCCATCAGTTACAGTGCTGTTGGCCATGAGTTCAATACTAATGAACCAACACTGTATAGTAAACAAGGTGTCTTTAAACAGAAACACACATAAAATAAGTACTGATCAGTTGGTGAAAATACTATAACCAGAGGTTCACAGGAACCTAACCCTGTATTTCCCCCAGAATCAATGGTTCAGTAGTTGTTAATTCAGTGTTTGCAATGACTATAGAATATAACTACCATGAATAGTGAGAATCAACTGTAACTTCATCATGTTAGGGTCCTGCGGGAATAGGACACAGAACAGATAGTAATGTGAAAATATAAAGGCCTGGAGGGAGGTTTAGGTGGGCTCCATCCTGAGAAACTGACTGGAGTGAAGACGTGTTGTGCCAATAGGAAGGAAGCACTGAAGCAGAGCTGGAGGAACACCAGAGACAAACTGCTAACTCGTCTCCATACTTCTTGAGTCCAGCCCTACTGTGAGCTTAATAGTATTACTAAATAATCTGGCAACAATATCATATAAACCATCCATGGCAAAAGGAGCATTATGTCAGAATTTTAGTCTTAATTAAGACTGAAATTATACTGCCCAGTGTAATGGCCACCAGCCAAATGTGGCCATTGAGCACTTGAAGGTGGCTAGTCCAGATTGTGATGTGCTGTAAGCATAACATACACACCAGATTTCAGACACAGTATGACAAAAAAACATAAAATTGCCCATGAATAATTTTGATTACATATTGAAATATTTTTATACAGTGGGCATTAAAATTATTGAAATTAATTTTATCTAGGTTTTTTTTACCTTTTTTAAGTGTGGCTACTGGAATATTTTAAATAGCGTATATGGCCTGCCTTGTGTTTGTATTAGACAGTACTGATCTAGAACAAAGAGCTAAGTTGTGAGAATTTATAGTAAGAATTTATAATGAAAATAGTGAAAATTTATACTACTCTATAACAGCTAACCCTACTTACTCTGAGCCAGGCACTGTTCCAAATACTTTACATATATTAACTTGGATAATCCTTACTGGAACCCTCTGAGGTAGGTGCTATTGTTTTCCCCCATTTTGCAAATGAAACTGAGGTAAAGAAAGGTTAAGTGATTTGCCTCAGTTCACACCAGATTTGAGCCAGATTTGAGCCAGATGTGACCCAGGTAATCTAGCTCACATTCTTAACCATACACACACACACACACACACGCACACAAAATGTCTATTTGATGCAATCATGAAACTCTTGAGATACAAAATACTTATTGATAGAAAGAAATCATGGTTTTTGCCTTCAGTTGCATTCTCTGAAGATATAAACAGAAACAAATATATCTATAAAGAGATGATCGCTAACTTTCAAAGGTTCTTTAACAAGATTTTACAAAACTGAGTCACCATGAGTTTGAGGATATTGTTTCGTCTTCCACTAGAACTATTATAGAAACAGGGACCAAAAGGTAGGAAGAAAGAGTAAAAAGAGGATGGTTAAAAAAAAAATTAAAAATACTAATAAAAGAGAATATAAAAAATAAAAATTAAGGGGGATTTGGGGATAATTTTTAGTAAAAAAAAAAAACACCTTTTTAAATGAGAAGAGGTAGTAGACAGTGAAGTTTTCAGATGAACTAAGCTTTTCTAGGTAAATGAAGAGCCAAGTCAGCGGGAATAGGAGCCTGATGGAATAGGCAGAAAAATGCTAAATGAATGGACCAGGGATTTGTAAAATAAAATTGCCTTAGCTACCTGTATAAAATTGCTTGTTTGTTTTTTTCAGAAGTTATCTGAAAATTTTTTGGGAGAGTTGTTTCCATTTAAAAAATAATAATTATATCTATTTATCAGCAAAGGACATTGACCTGGTTCCTGTTCTGGTTATTCCTGGAAAGAAGGCATCCAGAAGAGGCAGTGCCAGCAGCTCAACTCTCCTTTATGCCTGAGAGATCTGCATCTCCAGAACTCAACACAGGCCTTGTAAATTTCATTTTAAAATGCTGCGAACAATTAGTCTACATGTCACTGCACACTTACATGGAAGCCATCTCCTCTGTTATACAGAGAAGCCTGGGCTAGTAGCAGGTGGTGTCAAACCAAGTCACTCACCTGGGAGTTAGAAGACCTACATTCTAGGTCATTTATTACCCTGGGCTGTCACTTACTACCCTGGGCTGTGGGCCCCAATCCCCAAGCCCCAACCCCCCGGTAAGTGGCCTGTTAGAAACTAGGCTCAGAGCTCTGCCCCTTCCACCTGTGGAAAAATTGTCTTTCATGAAACTTAGGAAGGGGGCGGGGGCACACAGCAGGAGGTGAGCAGCCAGTGAGCCAGCAAAGCTTCATCTGTATTTACAGCCACTCCCTATGCTGCATCACCATCTGAGCTCCACCTCCCCCCCACCACCGCCCCTGTCCGTGGAAAAATTGTCTTCATGAAATTGGTCCCTGGTGCTAAAAAGGTTGGGGACCACTGACCCTGGGGATCTGGACACATCACAGTTTCCATGGGCTTTGCTTCAAAAGTGAAAGGACAGAACAAGAGGGAAAGGTTTTCACAGAACTTGTAGTCCCAGCTACACAAGAGACGGAGGCAGGAGGATCCCTTGAGCCCAGGTGTTTGAGGTTGCAGTGAGCTATGATGATGCCATTGCACTCCATCCTGGACAACAGAGCAAGACCCTGTCTCAATAAAAAAGTCCTAACAACAGGGCTCAGATCCTTGCTCTTCAACTTCTAGTTTAAGACATTGGCCACAGTACCTTTTGGAGCCTGTTTCTTCATCTATAAGATGTAGATAATCATGCCCATCTCATGGGACTGATGAAATGACAGACTCAGACCATTTCTGTAAAGTGGTTAGCACAGTGCGTGGCACAGAGTATGAACCCAAAAATGATTTTTAAAAATTAGATGATAGTTAAGCTTCTTTCCAGCTCAGACAGTCTATGGATCTAAGCAGCCAACACTTGTCTTGCCATGCTGTGCCTTTTTTTCTGACCCAAGTCTGTTCCTTGTTAAAATACTGCAACTTTGCCATGAAGAAGAACTTATTTGGTAACTTTGAGCACCAAAAAGCAAACCAACTGACACCAGTGCTTCAGCGATGATTCTAAGCATTAAAAGTTGCCTTCATCTTTTGTGACGGAAGGAGTGAACACCAATTGCTCGAGGTCACACATATTGAGGAACCATCCAAGAGAGACCAGAAACTCAGTCCCCTCTCCAAGCCCTCCAGCTCTACTAGTAAATAACTTGTGAAAGGTATTAATGTGCTTATTATTTCTCTTTAATTTTGGTTTTCTCCAATTATGGCTATAAACATAACCTCCTGCTCAAACCTCAAGGCTTAATTCTGGGCAAGACTCTTATATTCTCACTGCCAGAAGCCTCTGTTTTAAACACTTCTCTGAAAAATAGAGCCTTGTTTATAAGCCTTATACTATTGGTGCAAAATGTAATATGCAAATTCAGCATTTTATAACTTTAGAGCTAAATAATAAAGGCAGCACTCCAAACCCCAACTAGACATTTACATAATTGCATTACTAGCGTTTGGGTGGGCCATAATGAAAGTTAAGGGGGAAGGCTTGCTTATTTCCTATTAACTCCAGAACAGAACATGATTCCTATTTGCCCTTACAAATAAAGCTTAACTGTTTTTTTTTAAACCAGACACTATTGTTGGGTTCTTTTATAGTTCCTGGTTGTAATGAGAGAGTAGCAGCAAATTTCATTTAAAAAAAAGTTTGATGAAAAATTACAATTATTCCAAAAGAATTGCCCTAAATATATGACTTCATTATGCCTCTGCATTTGCTTTCTGCCTTTTGACAGACCAGCTTCTTCACTACACATATCATCTCTCTTTAAGATTAATTTCTTCAAGATCAGTTTTTCCCAAATCATTTTATATACACTCAGTAGAGAGAACCAACTGATATTCCTGATGATTCTATCCTGATTCATTATTAATAATCAATAAAGAATTATCGGGTGTCCCTAGAGCCAACCTGGCATGCATCCAATAAATACATGTTAAATAGAATGAAATTAAATTTATACTATATAAGAAAGACTTATAGAAAGTCTTAGGAAGATTATAAAACAAAATAAGCTCGTACATTTATATTTTTAAATGAACAATGGTATCAAATTACTTTGGAATTTAAATTCCATTAGAAACACTTAAAAGAGTGGAATAACAATTTTATTTTAGACTTTCAATATTTACAATTCACTGGAAGTCACTTTTAAGGAACTACTTAAACTCATGACCAAAAATGTTTAAGTAGTAAATTTTGGGGGCACCAAAACCAAGACTTACAGCACATGTCTTGGTTTTGGTGCCCCCAAATACAGATCCTGAGATAGAACCTGTGTGCAGGTAGTTTATTTGAGAGATGACCTCAGGAAGCACAAGTAGGATGATGGGGAAAGGGAGACAGGGAGGAGAGAAAAGCAAAAAGGGGTGCATTCATGAAATGGGTAATCGCTGTGGGCAACTGGGCTTCAAACCCAGAGGGGACACTGGGAGGAATGATATGGATGCAACTTTATGAAGTTCCAGGCATTTCTCCCATGCAGCCATCTCCTAGCTACACATCAAGCAAGAGCTTCCCAGGGATTCCAGGCAAGAGTGAGGGCTTAGGTCCTGCCAATTCTTGGATTGGACTTAGCAAGTTCTATCATCCCCCAACCCCAGACCCCAGTGACTATCAGAAGCAATGCTCTCTGCCACCCCCAGCCCTAGGTTATTTAATCTCTTTTCAAATCTTGCTTTTAAATCATTATGGATAATTTTTATGATCTGGTCTTCAAGCCTTTATGCTCATCTATTCCCTAAAATAATTTCAAAAGACTTTGTACCCCTTAACACATTTTTAGGTCAACATCTATAAGGTTTTTTTGAAACCACCCATATTAAAATAATGTAAGGCCATAAGTCAGGAACTGTGATAAAAATCTGATTTCTACAGAAGTATAGACACAGCTAAAAGTTAACCAATCATTGTTCCCTAACTTGCCTACTGCTGTAACTGCTTTCTGCTTAAGTGTCATGTATCCTTGACAGGCAAGATTTGTGACCTCCCTGATCACTTCTATAGGTAACATCACTATTATAAAATCTAAGACTGGTCTTTGAGATATCTTCCAGACTCTGCATTTGGGGGCTGTGGAGCGGGGGGAACCAACTGACTTCAGTCAGACCAGTGGCCATGAGTGGGAACCAATCTAACAAGTCCTGTGACCCCCTACTCAGGAACTCATCATAGGGTTGGGA
The DNA here is from genome assembly GCA_023783475.1 of Daubentonia madagascariensis. Classification (NCBI taxonomy): domain Eukaryota; kingdom Metazoa; phylum Chordata; class Mammalia; order Primates; family Daubentoniidae; genus Daubentonia; species Daubentonia madagascariensis. The sequence goes on from JAKFHU010001684.1 coordinate 30,379,726, forward strand.
AAACAATTTCTGCTTCCCAACCCTGTGAGTTCATCCCCAGCCAATCAGCAGATCCGATTCCCTAGCCCTTTGTTCACCAAACCATCTTTAAAAATCTTAGCCCCAAAATTCTCGGGGATATGGATTTAAGAAATTTCTCCCATCTCTTCACCTGGTGCTTTGCAATGTTAAACTCTTTCTTCACTGCAACATCTGCTGTCTCACTATATTGGCCTTTACCTGGGCAGCAGCCAAGGGACCCAGCTGGGTGGTAACTTCTTGGTCATAAGTTTAAGTAGTTGCTTAACAGTGACTTCCAGTGAATTGCAAATATTGAAAGTCTAAAATAAAATTGTTACTCCACTCGTTTAAATGTTTCCAATGGGATTTAAATTCCTAAGTAATTTGATACTATTATTCATTCAAAAATACAAATGTACATGCTTATCTTATTTTATGATGTTCCTTGAAGTCTTACTTCTGTTCCATTTTCCCCACAGAACTTTATCCTAATACAATGCTACATTAGATTTGAAAGAATTTTTTAAATATGTCTGTCATAATTCAGTGCAAAGGAAGGATATAAATTTCTTTTTTAAAAATTTTCTATAACCCTATAAGTTCATATGTATTCTTTAAAAGTTTTTTTCTGGAGAGTTATCATATTAAATAATACTTCTTATTTAGTACACAATCAAAACAATGCAAATAGATTTAAAATGTTAATAAACATTAAAATTCAAATTTTAATGGAAATTCATCTCAGTGAAATGGGCAGGCTGGTTCATTTTTCCTAATTAGTTCATTGCTCCATGAATGAATATTACTTATTGCTAGTATGAAACAGAGACCAACATCAACGTTATTCCTTGTTTTTAAAAATAGCACTGCAAAGGCTTGCCCCCCAGAAGATTTAAAGTAGCTGGAAATGGAATAGATTTTGTTATAGCAGCTCAAATTCTTTGAACTTTTTCAGAGTTATATCCTAGACATAACATAGTGGTCTATCATCAAAGATTATTTTGAATAATCCTGAGTAGGTCTTCAAATTTTGTTTGGAGCAAAGAATTAGAAACCATCTGAGTTGTAAAAGAATGTGTTCCCCAGTCAACAGACCAAATTGCTTTCTCAATATCAATACTATTTCACAGGGTTCCTTTGCTTGGGTTTTTCCACCATAGCAAGATAAGGGGTGAATAAGGGGGAAACAGGAAAAGAGCAAGTGTGCAAAAAAAACCAAAAAAAACAAGAAATATTGCAGATCATAAGAGTATCTATGGATGGATCAGTTTGAGAAAAGAGAACAGAGGGAATTTGAGGATCTGGAAGCTGATTTTTTTGACACTGTCCATGTCCCTGCATACCCCCTTGGGAAGTCTATGTATCTCCAGGGTACACACACACACACACACCACACACACACCTGTTTACACTTCAGTGGCTTTGGAATAACTTTATGATCCCCAAGTCTTTGGGAGTTTTGCCTTGTGATATCCATAGGCTAAGCTTTTGAAACCTAAAAACTATGAATTAACTCTTTGGTTTGGCTATATCATCCTCGGAACAAGTTAGTAAAACCCTAATACCCAGGCAGCTGCCTGGAAAGTGAGTAAGGGATAGAGGGCAAATGGTTACCAGGAATAAAAAACACATTAGCCAACCTTTCCAAGTTGCACCCTGTAGGCTTTCAGTAACAAGGGAGCCACCTCCATTATATGCTATAGGATTCATGAAGTTCAATAATTCAATTTGGTAGATTTGAGATTTAGTGGAGAAGAAAAGAAGAGCATATTCTAGACTGAGGGCAATATCACAATAAAAGATAGGGATGCTGGAAATTACCAAGGATTTTCAGGAATAATTGGAAAGAACAGTTTTGGTGATGTTTGTGTAACAGACAAGGAAGAAAAACACAGGGAAATTTGCTGTAGGACAATGAGGAATGAACAGAGATTTCCAGATAGAGGAATAGCATGAGTGGCCATCATAAATGATCTATAATATTCATTATGACAGATAAAATATGGACAGTTCATTAGGATTTTATTCTACTTGAAGTATTTCAAAAAATTAAGTAAAATCCTCTGGTAGATAAATTCAAAAGGAAAGCACCAACACATCTGGCCTTTGTGTAAACTTTGCAGTGATTGATTTCGATTTGCATGGAACTTAAAAATGCCCTTGTTTTAATTGATCTCATGGAGACAGAGAGCAGAATGACAGTTACCAGAGGCTGGGAAGGGTGGAAGGGCGGCAGGGATACAGTGGGGATGCTTAATGGGTACAAAAATATAGTTAGATAGTCAGATAGAATGGACAATATTTGATAGCATAACAAAGTAACTCTAATCAACAATAAGTTAGGATATGCCTTAAAATAACTAAAAGAGTGGAATTGGAATGTTCCTAACGCAAAGAAATGATAAATGGCTGAGGTGACGGATACCCCAATTACCCTGATTTGATTAATTCACATTGTATGCCTGTATCAAAACATCACATGTACCCTAAAAAGATACACAACTATTATGTATCCATAACAATTAAAAATAAATTTTTTTTAAAAGTGCCTATTTTACATGTAGTGTGTTATGCATACATATAATAATCTGAAACGGTCTGCTGCTATTCAATTATGGTAATACATGTGTATTTTCAGGAAGTTCTAAACCAGGTGGTTCCTAAGCTAATGTTTTCTTTACTGAATTCAGGATGATTCATTCTATAGTAGGGTAAGTCGGCATACCAAAAGTTGGTCTCAGAGTTGAATTGCCAAAGTTTTACCTGGGAATTCAAAAGGTAACAGCAATAACATTTGTTGTATCTTTTCAAAACAATAATGATAATGATGGCAAGGGTTGTAGTCTTTTGTTTCATCCCACCCTTAATACAAACAATCAGATGAAGATCATCTAGGACCCTTTTCTATCCTGACACAGAAGTAGGCATTCTTCTGAAAATGCCTATGGTAAGAAGAATAATGCCCACCCCCACCCAAAGATGTCCACATACTCGTCCCTGGAAGCTGTGAACACATCACCTCACATGGTAAAAGGGACTTCGCAGATGTAATTTTGTGAAGGATCTTGAGATGGGGAGATTTTCCTGAATTATCTGAGTGGGCTCAATGTAATCACAAGGGTCCTTGCATCTGAAAGATGGAGGCAGGAGTGTCAGAGTCAAAGAAGGAGATGTGATGACAGAAGCAGAGATTGGAGTGATGCGGGGCCATGAGCCAAGGAATGCAGGCGGCCTCTAGAAGCTGGAAAAGGCAAGAAAACAGATTCTCCCCTAAAGCCCCCAGAAGGAACACAGCTCTGCTGACAGCTTAATTTTAGCCCAGTAAGACCCATTTCAGACTGCTGACCTCCAGAACTATATGATAATAAATTTGTGTTGTCTTAAACATTAAGTTTGTGGTAATTTGTTACAGCAGCAATAGGAAACTAATACAGTGCCCTAATAAAATGACAAGTATCTTTATAAATTAACTACGTAGACATATCCCATAATCACCATAAATTAAAAGTATATGATATCTCCTAAAACAAAATCTCCTTTTAATAATTATCACCTGGGTGGGAGGTGGGGAAGGTTGGTTACTGGGTACAAACATACAGTTAGATAGAAGAAATAAAGTTATAGTGTTTGACAGAAAAATGGGGTGATTATACGTGGCAACAATATTTTGTATATTTTATTTTTATTTATTTATTTATTTATTTTTGAGACAGAGTCTCACTCTGTTGCCCCAGCTAGAGTGCAGCAGTGTCACCATAGCTCACTGCAACCTCAAACTCCTGGGCTCAAGCGATCCTCCTGTCTCAGCCTCCCAAGTACCTGGGACTACGGGCATTCACTACCATGCCCAGCTATGTTCCATGTTCCCCCCTTAAAGTGATCTCTCAAATTTTAGCGGCTGCTTAAGCCCCCAAATTCCTCCTAAATTGGCTTCATATGAATTTGAGATTTCTTTCCCTAAGAAAATCTCTTTTTTTTTTTTTTTTTGCTATTTTTAGTAGAGACAGGGTCTCACTCTTGCTCAGGCTGGTCTCAAACTCCTGAGCTCAAGCGATCTACCCATGTCGGCCTCCCAGAGTACCAGGATTACAGGTGTGAGCCACCAGGCCAGGCCTCCCAATATTTTGTATATTTTAAAGTAACTGGAAGAAGGGACATGAAATGATAACAACACATGGAAATGATAAATACTCGAGATGATGGATACCCCAGACACCCTGACTTGATCATTACACATTCTATGCATGTAACAAAACACTCACATAAATACCCCATAATATGTACCCCATAAATATGTAAAATATTATGTATCAATGAAAGAAAAATAAATAAGCTAATTAATTTTTAAAAATAACAATATAAACTATGACGTTTGATTACGCTAGGGAGTCTAATGCAGATATGAAAATAAGTATATGACCAGGATAAGCCCAAAGGAAACTGAGGGGGGTGAACAGTAGAAATCAAAAGTTATTAAAAATCATGAAGCCTTTCTAAAAGGTGGGAAATTTATCAACTGTGCTTCTCTTTGCTGTCCAAGTGCTTATGTTTGCCCAGAAATCCCTAAACATGGAAGAACCCTAAGTATCTCTTCAATGGAGAAACACATGTTTTTTTCTAAACTCATGATGTAGAGAACAGATTATAGGCCAGAGATCACTGGGGGTGAAAACACATTAATTTTTTAAAAAATGGATCTAATCCAAATGTCACGGGCCAGCTTGAATTCTGGGGAGCCTAATGATTTTCGAAAAATATCCATTAGAACGGTTCCCCATGCCAGGCTCCAGGGTAAAACCACAAGTAGGAATTGATCTATTGTATTTTTAAAAATCCAAATGCTGTTTTTCTGTTCTAAATCCTTTTTTTTTTTTTTTAACTGAATCTGAAATAGGACACAAGGGAAGAAATCAAGACTGTGCATTTTAACCTTCTCAAGCTGCCAGGCCATGGATCACTCCCTCTTTACCTCCAGAAGAGATCAAGCAGTGCCCACTTCCCACCCTCCAGGGAGCTGTGAGTACCAGTGAGGGGCTTTTTATACATTGTACCTTCCCAGACCATGAACGACACATGCCCAGGAATGGCCGAAGCCTTGGAACTAAGTGCGTACTCACTTACTTCCCCTGAACTAAGAAAGAATAAGTGAGAAGCAGCTAAATGTGCCCAGATGCTTGTAGCCTTGTTGATGCTTTCTAGAAAGTCTGTAACCATTTAATAATCTTCTAGATTTCTCTTACTGCTTCTCCCCAAGGTAACATGTGCATGCCATGAGGGTCAGGTGGGAAAGACTGCAGTTCCCCCCTTAAAGTGATCTCAAATTTTAGTGGCTGCTTAAGCCCCCAAATTCCTCCTACACTGGCTTCACATGAATTTGAGATTTCCATCCCTAAGATCTGGGCCTTGAATGGGAAGGTTTTTGGATAGGAGCAAATGACAAGGCCAAGACAGCGGCCTTGGGAAAGCTTGTGAATTGGGTTTAAAGGTGAAGGAACTTCCAAGCACATAAGTCGCGTACTCTAGCAGTGTCTAGAAGGAGTGTGTGCATTTTTGTTGATAGTACAGGGATTGGGAAAACTGAATCCCTACTTCACTTGCAGAAATGCCTGTGGCAATTCTTGAAGAGTACTGACATCTGTGTAGAGACTCCTTGTTGAGGATTTCAGTGGAGGGGTTGGTGGGTGATAAATAACCCCCCCTCCCTTGCTCAGGTTTTCTAATTAATAAATAATTAGGAAATAATGCAAAAAGAAAAACACATGTGGAGAACAAACTATCATCTTTATGACCAATATAGGCCAGGCCAGAGAATACATTCACATCTGAGGGGCAAAAGGCTTCCTAAAACTGAACACACGAACTGGCCAGAGTTACGCAGCTATATTAGTTATCAATTGCTGTGTAACAACAACAAAAAAGCCCTAAACCTTAGCAGCTTAAAACAACAAACATTTATTATCTCACAGTTTATGTGGACCAGGGACCTGGGTGTAGCACAGCTGGGTCCTCTGGCTCAGGGTCTCTTACCAGGCTGCAAGGTGCTGTGGTCATCTTAACGTTCAAATGGGAGAGGACCTGCTTCCAAGCCCATTCACGTGACTGTTGGCAGGAACTAGTTCCTTTCAGGCTATTGAACTGAGGCCTCAGTTTCTTGCCAGCTGTTTGCTAGAGATATTATGCAGACCTCTCCATAGGGCTACTTAGAACATAGCAGCTTGCTTGCTACTGTAGCAAGGACTCCGAGAGAGAGAGAGAGAGAGAGAGAGAGAGAGAGAGAGAGAGAGAGAGAGAGAGAGAGAGAGAGAGAGAGGACCACAAGACATAAGTCACGGTGTTTTATCAACCTAATCTCAGAAATGATATCCCATCACTTTTGCCACATTCTGTTTGTTAGAAGCAAGTCACTAGGTCCAGCCCACACTCAAGAGGAAGAGATTACTCGTGTGCGTGAATACCATGGGGGACCTTCTCAGGGGCGGCCGATCACAACATAAATCAGGCAGTTCTGGGAGAGGTTTGTAGGCCTTTCCCTGACCTATCCCGGGAGAAGAAAACTCCTGCTCCCTATAAGAAGCTTGAGCCCATGAGAAATGACAGAGGATAGGGTACACCACACATGCCCTGTCATAGCCATCAATTAGATGAACAATCTTGAATGAGGGAGGGAGTAGTGGAGAGAGGCTACAAGCCTTAGGCTAATAAAGAGGAAGGAAGGGAGGAGGGGGAGGAGGGAGACCCTTCCAAATTGAAGGCAACATCAGGAATAAGGGCTGAGAGCCCTGTGACACTCACGATACCCTGTTTGTACTGTAATGCTCAATTCACACATAAAGAAATTGAACCTTAGAGAGATTGAGTAACCCAAGGTCACACAGATACTGTGGAACGCAGCCAGAATCTATAAACACCCAATTTCTGGAAAAGTGCTGTATTCCGTAATACAATTACACTTCCTATACCCAGAATCTGCTTGGAAGCAACTATCTGACAAAGACATTATACTTGCCCGTGAAATTACCTCGTTTCAGGAATGATACTCCCTTGTTCCTTCCATGTCCTTAAATGTCCCCTAAATCTAAAGTTTTATGATGGTGATTAAATGATGCCTCTGCCAGAAAATAAAATACACACCCGGCTTATAAGCGAGCAGTCCCTGAAGCCAACTTCCAGCTGCCCGGGACTGCTACAGAGCACCCCAGGACTGTGCAACCCCTGCTTTCAGCTGGGAGACTTGCCAATAGCCTGTAGCCCACGCAGAGGTGGTGACATCCAAAGGAGGCTTATCCAGAGTGCCTGGGTAGGATGTGCCACTCCCGAAAACATAACAGGTCAGAAAAGCATTGCTTTGAACTTGAGAAAAGATACTTGTTTTCATCAACTACCCAATCACGCCTCCCTTTTGTCCTCTGACATGGGCTAAATCACAGACCACGACATTTAGCTTCCTCCTGCCTTTGAGGTACAGAGGTGGGCAGTGCCTGTTCCTAGCCCTATGTGCTGCACAGAAATACAATGCCTAGGGACTTTTGTCTTGTTGAGATTTCATATCTTTTTTATATTTTCTTCTCTTTTTTTTTGAGACAGGGTCTCTCTTTGTTACCCAGGCTAGACTGCAGTGGTGTCATCATAGCTCACTATATTCTCAAACTCCTGAGCTCAAGCAGTCCTCCTGCCTCAACCTCCCAAGTAGCTGGGACTACGGGCACGCACCACCACACCTGGCTAATTTTTCTGTTTTTAGTAGAGACAGGGTCTCACACTTGCTGAAGCTGGTCTTGAACTCCTGGTCTCAAGCAATCCTGCCTCAACCTCTCAAAGTGCTAGGATCACAGGTGTGAGCCACCATGTCCGGCCCCACATCTTTTTTTAAAGGAAAAGGAAAAAAAATGTGTTTTAATGGCCGTGTATGTACTACATATTTAGGATCATTTGTTCAATGGTATTTGAGTGCCCATTGTGTGCCAGGCACTGCGGTGGGTGCTGAGAGTTAGAGATGAATAAAACAGAGGACTTTTGTGCCAGAAGCTCACAGGGTCTAGTGTGGGGGAAAAACAACTGAATTTCCAAAGATAATACAAGAGGTGCTGTTATAAAGGAATGTCCGGGGTCACAGAGCATCTCTGAAAGGGACCTCATATGTGAAGGGGATTCCTGAAGGCAGGAGACTCTGGGTCAAGGACAAAGTCATCCGTCTCCCTCTCTGGGACCCAGTTCACCAGGCTGCTCTTCCCTTGCCCAGAACAAAAGAAGGCCATAGGCATGAGGACTGGGGTATGCAAAGGGACTGGTCAAGGGGCCCACAGGTTGGGATAAGGGAGCTGGTGTGAATAATGTTTCCCAGAAAGACCAACATAATGGATATTTTCAAATAATTTCTGCAGTATAGGCACCAGTTCTTCTTTGTAGGCTTGCTAGAATTCAGGTGTGAACCCATCTGGTCCAGGACTTTTTTTTGTGGGAAGATTTTTTATTACTGCTTCGATTTCGGTGCTTGATATTGGTCTGTTTAGAAATTCTGTTTCCTGCTGCTTGAGCCTAGGGAGGTAGTGTGTTTCTAAGAATTTGTCTATTTCCTCCACGTTTTTGTGTTTGTGGGCAAAGAGGTTTTTGGAGTCCTCCCAAACTCATTCTACGAAGCCAATATCACCTTGATACCAAAGCCAGGAAAGGACACAACAAAAAAACAAAACTACAGACCAATATCCTGTATGAATATAGATGCAAAAATTCCAATAAAATCCTTGCAAACCAAATTCAAATGTACATCAAAAAAATAATTCATCACGATCAGGTGGGCTTCATTCCTGAGATGCAGGGATGGTTCAACATATGCAAATCTACAAATGTAATTCACCATATAAATAAAAGCAAGAACAAAGATTATATGATCCTCTCAATAGATGCAGAAAAGGCTTTTGACAAAATCCAGCATCCTTTTGTGATAAGAACTCTTAACAATATAGGCATAGATGGCTCATACCTCGAAATTATTAAAGCCATATATGATAAACCCATAGCCAATATCATATTGAATGGGGAAAAATTGAAAGCATTCCCCCTTAAAACTGGCACCAGACAAGGGTGCCCACTACCTCCACTTCTTTTCAACATAGTGCTGGAAGTCTTGGCCACAGCAATTAGACAAGACAGAGGAATCAGGGGCGTCCAGATAGGGGCAGAAGAGGTCAAACTTTCACTATTCACAGATGATATGATATTATACATAGAAAACCCCAAAGATTCAACCAAGAGATTACTGGAATTGATAAATGAATTCAGCAAAGTCTCAGGATACAAAATTAATACACACAAATCCATAGCCTTCATATATGCTAATAACAATCAAGCTGAGAAACAAATTAAAGATGCAATACCTCTCACAATAGCACCAAAGAAAATTAAATATTTAGGAACATATCTAACTAAGGAGGTCAAAGACCTATATAGAGAGAATTATGAAACACTGAGAAAAGAAATTGCAGAGGATGTAAATAGATGGAAAACCCTACCATGCTCTTGGATAGGCAGAGTCAACATAGTAAACATGGCTTTGCTACCTAAATTGACTTACAGAATCAATGCAGTCCCTATCAAAATACCAACATCATTTTTTGCCAATCTAGAAAAAATAATTCTACGCTTCGTGTGGAACCAGAGAAGACCCCGTCCAGCCAAAGCAATCTTAAGCAAAAAGAACAAATTGGGAGGCATCTATCTACCAGACTTCAAACTATACTACAAGGCTATAGTAACCAAAACTGCATGGTATTGGCACAAGAACAGAGACATAGACCAATGGAACAGGACTGAGAACCCAAATATAAAACCAACCTCATACAGTCACCTGATCTTTGACAAATTCCAAAAAAACATACACTGGGGAAAAGATTCCCTATTCAACAAATGGTGCTGGGAAAACTGGATGGCCATATGTAGAAGACTGAAACTGGTCCCACACCTCTCACCTCTCACAAAAATCAACTCACAATGGATAACAGATCTAAACCTAAGACATGAAACCATAAGAATTCTCAAAGAAAACGTTGGAAAAACTCTTATGGACATTGGCCTAGGCAAAGAATTTATGAAGAAGACCCCCAAAGCAATCACAGCAGCAACCAAAATAAATACATGGGACCTGATCAAATTAAAAAGCTTCTGCACAGCCAAGGAAACTATCACTAGAGTGAACAGACAACCTACAGAATGGGAGAAAATATTTGCATGCTACACCTCTGATAAAGGTCTGATAACCAGAATCTATACAGAACTTAGGAAAATCAACAAGAAAAAATCAAACAACCCTATTAAAAAATGGGCAAAGGACATGAACAGAAACTTTTCCAAAGAAGACAGAAAAATGGCCAGCAAATATAAAAAAAATTGCTCAACTTCTCTAATCATCAGGGAAATGCAAATCAAAACCACAATGAGATATCACTTAACTCCAGTGAGATTGGCTCATATCAAAAAATCCCCAAACAACAAATGTTGGCGGGGATGTGGACAGATAGGAACACTCATACACTGCTGGTGGGACTGCAAATTAGTACAACCTCTATGGAAAGTAATATGGAGATACCTCAAAGAATTAAAAGTAGAATTACCATTTGACCCAGCAATCCCACTACTGGGTATTTACCCAAAGGAAAAAAAGGCGTTTTATAATAAAGACATCTGCTCATGAATGTTTATAGCAGCACAATTCACAATTGCAAAGATGTGGAAACAACCCAGGTGCCCATCAATACACGAGTGGATTAATAAAATGTGGTATATGTATACCATGGAGTATTACTCAGCAATAAAAAACAATGGTGAATTAACACATCTGGTATTATCCTGGTTGGAGCTAGAGCCCATTCTTCGAAGCGAAGTGTCACAGGAATGGAAAAACAAGCACCACTGGTTCTCACCATCAAATTGGTACTAACTGATCAACACTTACATCACACAGGGCAATAATATTCACCAGGGGGCGGGCAGGTGGGAGGGGGGTGGAGGGGATGGGGAAAAAAAAAAAGACCAACATAATGGATCACCAGCACACAGCCAGCATACACACCCAAATCATCTGAGATTCTCCACCCCTCAGAGGCAAAGATTCCACCTGAATAAGAAACACCTAGATTTTTGCTGAGTCTCAGGGCTAACAATCAATCCCCTCTTCCAAATGTCTCTTAGAAACCTGTCTCTGCCTCCAGATCAAATTTTGCTTGTTCGTTATGCCCAGGTCCTTCTAGCATAAGGACTGTGCAATGTTGAAACTTCGCTGGGGGTCAATTTGTCCTCTGCTCACCACCTCCCTACAACTTAAACAATATGAATGAGGAGTGACAGTGTTTGCACAAACTGCGTAGTCTGCCATTTACCTGGATGTAGCAGAATTCCCCTTAGATAGCACTGACTCTGTTTCTCAGCTAAGCATCCACAACAATCTCCAGCTGAAGATCCTATCGAGCACTCTAAGAATCCAATAGTTCCCTTCTCCTGGGACATAACTGCGGGGCCTCGGATAAGTGAATCCAGTGATAGATTCCTGGGCCTCTTGACAGTTAAACTTGAATGTTTTTACCCTCCCTCCCCACCTTCCCTTTTGCTCTCCATTTCTTTATGGGTCTCTAATGTTTTAAATTAACCTCCCTACCCACTCCCCCACCCCCATTTCTTTCGCACACAGGAGTAGCCTGCTTGTTTCTTTCCAAGCCACTGTTTAGTCTTCCCCTGGGGCAGCCTCTCCCCACCCACTCCCCCAGCAATGGAAACCCTATTGCTGATTCATTTTCTGCTTCACACTCATCTTACAGCGACCTCCATCCACAGATGTCTGGTCTATCATTTCTTGGTTCATTTAGGGATGGAGGTAAGCCATCATCATATCTCAGATGTCACTGAAGACTTCCTATTACTGAACTACTACAGAAATCGAAATTTCTAAATCCAAGATCCCTAAAATCTGTATCAGGAGTTCAAAATGAGATTGAGCCACTCACATTTGTTTCACAGACCTGCGTGTTCATCCTAAGAATGTAAAATAGGCCGATACTCCTGAAGAAGAGTCCCACCTTTGCAAATAGCCTCCTGGAGTTCAAGGACAGTTCTGACTCCATGCAGAGACACATTGCATATCTTTACACACATACATTTTAAACTCTGACAACACGAGTACACCATTAAAATGTTTTCATCTTCATTGTTTACATTTGTTGTCTGCCATAGCATATCTGCTTTTGACCATAATCAGAAATTTGGCAAGACAACTTTTTTATTTTTTGCCTATTTATAATTTGCAATCATATTAACAATGGTGAAAAGGTGGGTCATTAAAATAATTTACCCTGAGCTCCTGATCACAAAAAAAATGTTTGTAAAGTGATTATGTTTCTACATGAATTGAAGGGGCAGTAAGGAATTTTGATGTGGTCTGTGCAATGATCCTGATGAAAACCATGCTGTTAGGTAGACAGCTAGGGACCTCCAGCCCCTCCTAGGGACAAGGTGGGTGACGGCCACACCTGGGGGAAGGAGGAACACCCTATGAATCTGCCAATCAGAACTTAGTGAGCCAACTGCAAAAGCATGCAGAGGACTCTCTAGCCCACAGGCCAAGCAGTATAGGTACAATAGAGTCTGGAAAGTGACTTAGAACAACTGGCTTTCAGAGAGGCTCATGGGAGATCCACATGTGCAGTGAGACTCAGGTCATATAACTCCCAACTGTCCATCAGAGTGGTTCCATGATGACTTCTGAACCACAGGGAGGTCCCTATCTGGACACTATAAAACAAGACCCAGACCATATCCAAGGTCTCTTTTGCTATGACAGTGGGCCCAGTTGTCATCTGTGGCATGTATATCTCACTCTGTAAACCCATATCTTGATCTTGCTCTATAATACTGTCTTGCTCCCCCTCAATAAATTTCACCTCATGCTTGCCTTACTTTGGTGTGTCCGGTCAGTTTTCCACCAAGAGCACACCAAGAACCGAGAACACAAAACAAGATTGTCAAACCCGACAATGCCACAGCTCTTTGAGCGGCTCTGTGATAGGATACCACCTGAGTAGCTCACTGAAATGGGTCTCATCACTAGGCAGACAAAAGCTTTGTATGTGAAGAACAGTCAGTTCCATCCTTTCTAAATGTACATATGAAGCATTAAGACAACAAGCGTGATGCCTGCTCATGAAGACAGATTTTGTATCACTTAGATATTGCTGTGTAACAAACCACCCCAAGACATAATCATTTACATAGCTCATAGTTCTGGAGGTCAGCAACTTAGCCTAGGATAAGCTGTGTTGTTCTACCCCTGGCTGAGCTCCCTCAGGCATCTGGAATCAACTGCGGATTGGTTAGGTGGCTCTGTTTCTGGAAGTTGGCCCGCTATCAGCAGGGGTCACTTCACTCGGCTCCATGTGGTCTCTCATTGCCCAGCAGGCTCGTCTGGGCATGGCCTCGTGACCTTGCCAAGGTTCCAAGAGAGAATATAAAGAAGGGCAGGAGGTCTTTTGAGGTTATATTGGTTTTCTATTGCTGTGTAACAATTACCACAAACTTAGCACCTTAACATAACACTCATTTATTAGCTCACAGTTCTATAAATCAGAAGTCTAGCACAATATGACTGGCTACTCTGGGTATCACAGACTGAAATAAAAGTGTCAGCTGGGCTGAGTTCTCAGATGGAGACTCTCGGGGGAGGGGAAGATCTGGTTCCAATTTCATTCTTAGTGTTGGCATAATTCAGTTCCTTGCAGTTGTAGGACTAACGTCCCTGTTTCCTTGCAGGCTCTCAGTGAGAGGTCACCTTCAGCCACTAAAGACTACCCACATTCCTTACCACAAAGTTCCCTGTATCTCCAAGCTAGCCAGGGTCTGTCAAATCCTTCTCATACCTCAGATCACCAACTGCCTCTATCCCTGACCTTTAACACATTGACTGCCACACTAGAAAAAAAATTTTTTTCCTTGGGGCCACAGTGTTTTATTATCGAAAATAGAATAAAAACTTCTAAAACAAAACAATCCTTTCTAATTTAATGAAAACTTTGTTCTTTTTATTGTTTTCTGTGCATGAGTTATATGCAACTTGAAAAATAGTTCATGTGGCTCCCAAGGTGAAGAGACATGTGAGTTACATATGCTTCACGAGGCCCTGGGCTCAAAACTAGTGTGAGTTAAATACAACGCACATGGCAGTTAATGCGCTAGACCCAGAATTAAATGGCTCGTGTGATTAAGTCCACCTGGATAACCTCTCTATCTTAAGGTCAACTGATTTAGAAAGTTAATTACATCTGCAGAATTCATTTTGTTATATAACATAATCACAAAAGTGATAGCTCATCATATTCACAGGTGCTGACCACAACCAAGGCAAGGCAAGGAGATTACATTACACAAGGGTAAGGGTCCCTGAAGGTCACCATGGAATTCTGCCTCCTGCAGATGCCTGGGTAGAATTGTCCATTCTACCTCATTCTAAAGACCAAAGCAGATCAGCCCAAATTCAAACGGTGGGGAAACAGACTCTATCTTTTGATGGGAGGAGCTGCAAGGGCACATTGCAAGGCGGGTAGACAGAAGGAGGGATGGAGGATGGGGACCAGTTTCTGCAATCTGCCACAGATGGAGCACATGAGATTTGCTTACAGAGTCCACACAGCCCAACACCTATGGCAGCTCTTGCTTTAACAAGGCGGCCTGCAGAGAGAGCCCACTTCTAGTTATTAGGATGAGAATAGGGAAGCGCAGGCAAAAAATGTCAGGCCCACATTGTCTCTGGAAGTAGACTAAAACCACCTTTATTTCCTGGCTTCTGCACTTCACAATGCCCAAGCCTCCTTGCTGTCAGTGCACAGATCAGCACAACAGGATCCTTTCACAACTCACTTGAGGGGGTATAGAAGAGGAGAGCTGGCTGTTCCCCAACGGGAAGCCTGAGTATGTTAGTATCCTTTCAGAAACCCTGCTGACTCTGTTTTGTTCCCAAAGAAAAGGATGAGAGAGGCAGATGCAAAGGAAATAAAAGGGACAGCCAGTCCAGATGGGAAACTCAAAATGAACAGATAGGTTTCCTTTCACTTATTGATATTTCAAGATCCATGGGGGTCTAAATCTTACCCTTATATTATAATGAGTCCAAACAGTTTCCACCTCCCTTCCCTATATAAAATTGAAGATTTGGATAGGTTCGAGGCTCATAAGCTTGGAAGTAAAAAGAGACAAGAGTTAATACAAAATGGTTAGGGGGGAAAAGATTTTGCATCTTTAGTGGAGTTTTATCTACCTATTATTAAATGTTTTTGAGGCTTTGGGGGCAGGGCCAGAGAAAACAAGACTTCAAAAATCTGCCTCTTTTTTTTTTCCGGAAGTGTTGAAATCATGACCTACTTGTGTTTAAATGGGTTTTCAGAGCCTAATTAGTTCATAGAATGTTAAAAGAAAAAAGAAAAATATGAGCTGCTGTACGATTCCTGGGCCACCTTCGAAATGCTCACCAAGTTTAGAATGAAAGCTTGTAGTGAACATAGATTTCTTTTAAGGATTTTCAGGAGCTATTGAGGATCGTGCTCTTCTCTGTGTACATCACTTTAGTGCTCTTGCATTATCGGTTAAATGGGCTAAACTTACCAAGTTCTGCATAATTTCATGAGCTGGGTCTGCCAGAACTGTCAGAGGTTTCCATGGATGATTGGAGTCTAGCCAGTAACGCACACCCGAATCCAAGAAGGGTGAGAGGGATTACCCACAAACTCGAGAATCATTTTCAGGGAGAAACACAGAAAGGAGCAGGTTGGGGGCAAACACGGAAAGGTCAAATGCATTGTGTTTTTACTTATTTGGAGATGGCACCATTGGAGGGTTTGAGGATTGTTTCTCACCTTCTTCGGATGACATTCAGATCGTTATTTCAAATCGAGAGCTCAGGACAGCAGTGACTTGCCAGCAGCACGTGTGGCCCCTTTCTACATGTTAACCTTTTTTTGGTATCAATCTTTTTTGTCACCTTCCATTGATATATATGTTACTGAAGTAGCAATGGACGTGTTTAACTTTTTTTTCTGAAAACTATTAGCTTAGCTGGTGGTCTGTATTATTTCCACATTTAAGCAATAAAGCAGTTTTTCTTTTTAAAAATCTGACTCTTCTTTTTTTTTTTCAGTTAATTCTGTTGCCAGATCTCCCAAAAAGACAGCTGAAGTCTATTAAATGTGTTGATCGCTATTATTTGGAGAAGGTGTTGGCAATCTTTGGACTGGGGTGTGACGTTGCTGATGCATTTTTCTGACAGCATAAGCAGAAGACACGATACAAGGAAAGGAAGGGGAAGCCGTGGTGATGCGGACATAGTGAGTGGCCCCCTCACTGTCTTCCCTCTGCTTTCCGTCAAAGTCAAGTGTCTCTGTAAAATGCAAATGCCAGCTGGGACAGTTAATTCTGTCCGCCTCTGACACTTGGGTCTGCCTCTCAGAAACCTTTCTATGACACAGGAAGCAGTCCCACAGAGAAGCCAGGAGCCTGGGCCTTTACCCTTGGGGCTAATTGTGCAAGTCAAGGGCCCTAAAACAGTAGGGCCTTGGTCCTAGGAACATCTCCCAGGGATGACCCTGGTTCCCAGTGTTTTTGCTGTTGTAACGTTCCTTACCCTATAATAATGCATAAACAGATGATCATATTTAAGTGCATTCATTCATTAAATAGAGACCAAGTACAGCACAGGCACTTTGGGGGACACCTGTGATTACAATAAAGACAAAACAGACAGGGTCGGTGCCATCCAGGAGCTTACTCCCTAGTGATTTTACTGCGTTTTGCCTTCAGTTAGCTTTTCTGATAACTCTACGACCATTTTGAGACCAGCAACATCCTGAAATATACCTACACTGTGTTGTAAACCACAATGAAAAAATACATAAATGTATCCTTTTCCTGAAGCTCACATGTATTTTAAGTGAAACCAAAAAAACCTAACTTAGGTATTCACAGATACCCTTTTGAGAAATTATCGAGAGCAGCAAAAGTACACCGATGTGCGTATTGACGTGCATATTTCTGACTCCATTTGATGACCTAAAAACTTTCCTCCCTCTTAATTTTCTATTGCTAAACCACAGCGTTTTCCTGTTTGGCAAGAATAAAGAACACAGGTCTTTCTCTTTCTTGTTTTTGCCACTAAGAATATGGAATTGGCCGCTCAGTTATTACATTAAGGATTAGTGAGGACACTTCAAGCACAACTAATTAAAGAAATGTTTTCTGAAATTAGTGTATTTTTGTTTAATTACATTAAAAAGAATTAAATATAATATGTTATGGATAAAAATAGGCAGAATTACTCAGAACTGAGAGGGAAAAGACGCTCCAAGCGAATATTAATAAGATCTGAATAAAGTAAAAGTTGTCTTCTTCATAGTATTCTTTTTCTAAACTTTATCAGTTGGGAGTAAACTAAATCTTCAATATTAAAAGCAAGTCTGTTAGCAAAATTTACTGACCAGTCACCCTCTGGAGCCCCTGCACTCTCTAAATAGAATTTTCTGAGATGATGGAAATGTTCTCTACCTGTGGCGTCCCAATAGCCAATAGTCGTAGGTGGCTATTCAAATTTAAATTAACTAAAATTCAATAAAGTTAACAATTCAGTTCTCAGTCACAGTAGCCACATTTTAAGTACTCAATAGTGGCATGTGGCCAGTGGCTACCATATTGGACAGGACAGTTTTAGAAGCCAGGAAAGAAGGTTAGGTACACAGTGAAAATACACACCCAAGATTTTCCAAACATAGGTAGAAATGTTTCCCAAAAGACCTTTATGGAGCATGCAAAAAAAAGGTCCACTTTATATCATCTGGAGGATTTTTTTCCTCTTTCTGTCAAGTTTCAGCCAATAATTAAAACAAGTTAGCAGTGCTTTTCATCCCAACACCTTGAGCAAATTCCCAAGTCTCCCCCCAGAGAATTCCCTTTGATGTGCATTTTATAAAACCTGTCTATGCAAAGAGCACTTTCCAACTACCCAGTGTATGTTTTTCATAAATTCACTTTTCTGGTCCTTTGAGTGTATTTATAATGGAAATTCCCACCACATAAAGCCTGTCTATATCTTAGCAATCACACTTTCCAAGGCTGTCCCATAAAGTAGGTCTCTCTATTTACTTTTGTCTATTTGTGCAGCCCAGACTACGCAATAAGATTTCCAAACTGGCAAAAAATATGAAAATAGACAAAGTCCTTTATTGTGCAGGTAAACCTTTAGAATGTCTTTACTTCCCTATGAGAGTTGACATAAAGCAGGAATTCAGATGGCCCTGGATCAAAATTTGAGGACCACCTGCAGATTTCTACTTACTTTTCAGTCAATGGATGATAGAGATTATTTATAAATTAATCCATGCAAATTATATCAAATCTAGTTTGAGGGGATTGTTGTGTGAGAAAAAACGGTACCCTTAACCAGCCTCAGCTTCATGCTAAGGTGTTTCACAACTACAATGTTCTCATAAGCTTAGAATTCAAGTGAAGCCAAAAGCTATTAAAGGCAACCTTCAATCTCCACCTGCTCCAGAAGTTTACCAGAGTGATTCCTAGACTGGAGTCTGCTCCAGTGTAGACAGGCAGGAAAGAATCTAGCCCATCAATGCCCCTCAAGGGAAGCCTTCCAGAGGTCAGCTAGGGCCTCGTGTCTGCCTTGAGGTAGCCCTGACAATCTGGGTTTTTTTTCCACTGGTGGATTTACATAACTCATTATTAACTACACCTGGACCATCTTCAACTAGAGATTAAACATTGGCAAGTGGCCTTGAGTGAACTGTATTCAGAATTAGCTCCCACGGGACCCGACTATTGATAAACATACTAATAAATGCATTACCTTTCTGAGGATTATTTAATGCATTTTTTAGACACACAGTACAGTTCATAATTGTATATATGCTTTACCTCTAATACAATTACTAATATAATTTACTTTCTAAGATGGTTTGTTTGATTAATATGCACATGCTTTAGCTCCAAGATAGGTGAATAGCATTTGCTCCATTACATTCATACCTACCAGGCCAGTTCCAACCCAAGCACAATCCCAAGTCTAACTCTTATTTCTAAGATTGAATCCAAACCAGATGGGCTCCATTGGAAGAAATGAGAAAAATTGGGATATGCCCAGGCCAACACTGTGATTAGACCCATCTCCAATGTCACACCCACAAGTCAGTTTCCTGTCCCACCCAACCCAATATTTTACCTCCAAAAAAGATGACATAGATCATTCTTGGAACATACGTGAAAAGTAGCAGCACTTAGTATAAGAAAGGCAAGACAGGTTCGGAGTTCAAACACTATACAGGGGGAATCTTCATTAGAGGGAAAGCAAACTCAGATTTTGAGCAGGTGTCAGCAAACTATGGCCCATGACCAAATCTGCCACCTATTTTTGTAAATAAGGTTTTATTGGGACACAGCCATGCCCGTTTGTACAGTATTGTCTATGGCTGTTCTCAGGGTGCAATGGCGGAGTTGAATAGCTTGGACAGAGACCATGTAGCCCATAAAGCTGACAATATTTACTGTCTGGAACCATACAGAAAAAGTTTACTGACCCCTGGTTTAGAGTTATACATTTTACTGAAGACAGTAATTACTGGCGTTCCTTGAAGTAGCTATTGTGAACAGTTCCTCATGTTCACGACAGAGCACCATCCCTGCCTCAGCCTAGAAGGCCACTCTCATCTCATCGCTTTGTTGCCGTAAGTTCTGAGAACAAGTATCTCTTTGTTAACTGTTTGTAAACTTATCTTTAGAGACATGAAGGAAGGTTGGCACCATCTCTGAGGTTTCATTTCAAAATCTGTTTAAGTCTAACATTGGGATTCTCCAAGTGCTGAGGAGCTAGAACAACAATGTATTTGCCCAGAGGGTTTTCAAGAGGAGGTTGCTGACTGGTACTTTGTCGTACAGGCCATGGGAGTAAACTTGAAAAAACAGGCATAATTGCTTTTCCAAGTTTTCACCATAAATAATCATTTTTTAAAGGATTCCAGTAACTTACCCACTAGGAAAAAAAAAAAAGTGGGACACTGACCCAGTGGTTTTGCTCTAAAACAGCCTTGTGCAATGCCATGCTGCCACCTGCAGGATGACAGTGTATTCATCCAAATACAGGAATTTTAATGAGCTTTATGGACATGTGTCTGTTCAATTGAGGGAGAAGAGTTTTGCTCACAACAGTAAGAGAGAGCTTTAGGCTAAAATTTTCTTTTTGTTCATGATCTTCTTTCTTCCCCCACCCACTGCCCCCACACCACTATTTTTAAATTGACTCCATTTCCAGATAACTTCTTAGGTACCCATAGTGATGCTAAATTAAAATGAATTAATGTGCTGTACCTGTTAGAAGTGCAACGAAACTGCTCAGAAATGCTGCCACTGAGTATCTGCTCACACTCATGCAAATGCAGTCACTATCACCAAGTGTGCTGCAGCGGTGGAGTACAGCAACAGCAGGGGTGAGACCTGAAAGCCAGAAAAGCCATTTTTTTTTAGAAATCTTGGTAAATTGGGGGGTTAAAGAACGTAAGGGGAGTGCTTGCTTCAGCAGCACAGATACTAAAATTTGTACAATTCAGATTACAATTCAATTCTGATTACTCATGTAATCAGAGTAGATTAACATGGCCCCTGCACAAGGATGACATGCACATTCCCGTAAGTGTTCCATGTTTTAAAAAAAGAAGAATCATCATCTAAGGGAATGTGTTAGTTTGTTAGGGCTGCCATAACAAAGTTCCAGAGACTGGGTGGCTTTAACAACAGACATTCATTTGTCACAGTTCTGGAGGCTAGAAGTCCAAGACCAAGGTGTTGGTGGGGTTGAAGTCGGCCCATAACAGGAATTAAGAAGTTAAACAAAGCCCCTGCTTCTAATGTTTGTACCTAAACCTAACAGAATACAGTAAGTAACAAGACACTGGGATGCTAAGAAAGCAAAAAGGGAGAGAGGGAAGGAGAGAGGGAAAGGGAGAAAGGAAGGAAGAAAGGAAGGCAGGGCTGAAAGAATAGCTTGATGTGGCCAGGTGTGGTGGCCCACACCTGTAATCTCAGCACTTTGGGAGGCAGAGGAAGAAGGATCGCTTGAGGCCAGGAATTCCAGACCAGCCTGGGCAACATAATGAGACCCTGTCTCTACAAAAAAATTTTTAAAAAGTTGGCCAGGCACGATGGCACATGCCTGTAGTCCCAGCTACTTGGGAAGGTCACTCGAGCACAGGAGTGTGAGGTTGCAGTGAGCTATGATCAAGCCACTGCACTCCAGCCTGGGCAACAGAGACTCTGTCTCAGAAAAAAAACAGAAAGAAAGAAAAGAAAAGCTTGATTAATGACTGTCGTCTAAATTGGTTCAAACAAGAGATCTTACTTAATTAAGGAATTTACCCCATCTATGCCTACTAGGAGGAGGAAGAAGTCTAAAACAGAAGATGGTGAAAGTTGGATGACCCCAGCCATTAATGACATTCTTCTTTTCCTGTTACGCCTGTCATCATACAAATGGTGTCTTGAAGCTACAATGTCACTGCAGCTGCTGAATTTCCTATTGTTCTGAAGCTATCAAAGAAACGAGACAGTAGTTAGGCCTTGGCAAAAACTGTCCCCAGAAGTGTTCTTTTAAATTTGCTCTAGAGATTTAACCAGAGTTGAGTAAAATAGACAGGCATGGATTTGCTATGTTTGAAAGTTATGCGTGGTTAATTGCTGAACACTTTCATCGGCAGTGTGCGTGGAAGGGTAAAACCCTAAGTAGTTTCTCTTGCCCTGACTACTCAACTGGAGAGGTGTAGCATGCAGCTCACCCGGTGATATTTCACTGTTCGGCCTCTCCTCTACCACTAATTTATTATTTCTTCTTAATGAATGAAACCAGAGCCTCTATTTATTATGATTTCTGCCACACATGAGGCTTGTGCTAGGTATTTCACATACATTATGTTATTTGATAACCACCTTTTCAAACTCAACAACACAAATGCGTTTACACAGAGCTATTTTAGACAGAAATTGTTATAAAATAGGTAAACCACATAAAACCATATTTTATTTTATGCTTTTAGAAAATCCCATAGGCTGCAAATGAAAAAGAGTAAATTAAGAACTGAACAGTTTTATCTTGTTTTTGTCTTACAATTTGGCAGTAGTTAATATAGTCTGGCTGAGGGAATATTATCCTTCAAATCACACGCTAATTAGTCTTTTTCACTGATTTTGAATCATTAAATGCATAGAATCACAGACAATTTAACTTTTAGACACCCAACTTCCGAAGACAATAACTGAAGAACACCCACAGCAGCCGCTATTGACAAAAATGTATTCTTCGGTTATGGAAAAAGTGCAAATAAAGAATAACTGCTCCTTATAAGCATAATTTCAATTACTGCTGCAAACGGGAAGCTCACATGAATTTAGGTGTTAAAGGTGGAGGTTAAGTGTAAGCATTTTGTGGTGCAATACTACCATCTGGTGGTCAATATGAAGTATTTCACATTTAGTTGGAGAAAGTGACTACCTTAATCCTTAAGAAAATTTCTACACTCCTTCCATACATTTTCTTACTCAGATTTCTAGTAGACACAAGGAATCTGATTTGAACACATAGACATTACAGAATCTGCTTGTTATTTAAAGCTTATGGATGAGGTTGTTCTAGGAGTTCACTGCCTTGGACCCAGACAAGAGGACACCCTGCCCTGGCCCCGCCATTGAGAGCACTCAGCTCTGACCTCCCCTGGCCATGCCCCTCCCCACTCATCAAGGAGTCCTGGGACCAAAGGACGTGTCCACCTCCACCCAGGCCCTTTTCTTCTTGTTCCTTGCCCTCTATCTCACCTCAGCACCACTACTTCTATGCATCCTCATTAATGCACTAATGCTCTCATTTTGCCTGAGGTTTTAATGAATAATAGCAGGAGGCCGCTTCCCAGATATCATTTGCATTTGAGCAGCTTCCCGACATATCAAGACCTACTCCTTCCTGACAATTATAACAATAAAAGGGGATTTTAAGATGCAAAAACATGCCCCTGGGGTAACTTTCCTCACCCCTTCAAATCTTATCCTAGGGTGTCTACAAGAATATTGGAGCATTTTCCAAACCATGAATCTCCACTGTCACCTTCAGGACGCTTGTCATACTAGCACCTACTTCCTCTCTAGACAAGAAGGGCTAAAAAATTAATTAAAATTAAATAAAAAATAAAAAACAAGACAAAAAATGCACTAACTACAGCTGCTGTTTACGTCTTCAAAAATATTACACTACCAGAAACAGAAACCTGGCTGAATCTTGGAAAAGAGCCAGGTAAGAAGAAAAGAGTAGCTGGCATTTAGTTTATGGTATTTCACAAAATCTTGTAACATATTTTATTTGCTACTCTATCAAATAATAGAATAATAAAAATAGCTAACACCATATATAATGTAGATATGTATAAGTAATAAAAGATTATAAATGTTTCATATGTTTTATATGTATAACAAACCTACATAGGTATAAATAAAAAATACATGTATACATCCTACACTAAGAACAGCTGACATTTATGTGGAGCTTTTCATGTGGCAGGCAGTATTCTGTGTACTTCATCATTATAAACATGTTTACACATTTTTTACTTGTCTCAATAACTCCATGAGGTAGATACTACTATCAGTATGTTTCTTGCCAGAGGGGCAATTCTACCTTTTCAGTGAGTCAGAAGATACAGAGAAAGCACGAGGCTCTGAGGTAAGAAAAAGTAGACATAGCATTCATCCAACAAATATCACTGGGCACTGAAAATGCAGAGATCAATAAGACCTTGCTTGTCTTCGCTCTCTATAATATGTGCTAGTAGGGAGGAGAACAACAGAAAATACATATTTTTTAAAGGAATGTATAAGTAATAAGTATGGCTTGTAAAATGTATAAGCTATATTGGGAATCAAAATAGGGTAATGTGCTAGAAAGTGACTGAAAGCCTATTTTACATTGGGCGGTCTTAGAAGAGGTGAGATGATGGAGTGGCCAATCTAAAAATATCTATATTTAAATCTATATGAAGATCTGTGGAGAACTTTCCAGAAAGACGTGAAGACCTGGTGCAGACGCCCTGAGAAGGGAAGCATCTCGACGTGCTTGAAGAGCACAGATAAGGTTGTTGTCAGGAGGGAAGAGGGGAAGAAAGAAGGCGGAAGAGAGAGCTGAGGGCCGGGCATGGCCACAGCATGGAGAGTTTGGTAAGTTCGGGCTTTGCATGAGGGTTTCATACTAGGTGGGAAGGGACGTCTTTGGAAGGCTTTAAGCCTATCAAAAAGATCACTTCATCTACTCTGTGGAGACTGGATTTAATGGAACAGAGTGTGGAAGCAGGATACTCAGTCGGAAATCACTTGCAATAGAAAGGCTCAAAAGATAAAGATGCCTTCAACTGGTAGTAACAGGGATGAACAGGTCCAGAGGACCCCAGGTATGTCGTGGCTGTGGAGTGCACACGTGTAGCTGATGCTTTCAATGAAGAAAGGAGAGGAAGTGGCAAATTGCAAGTAATGCCCAGATATGGGAGGTTGCTATGACCTGGGAAGAGAAAGTTTAAGTCTGGAGGGGAGCAAATCTAGAGTTGTTCTACAAGGCCCAGAGAGGGGTGTCCATTCTGTCTTTCTCACTGTATTACTGTCGTGCACCTACTGAACCTCACTGAGCCCCAAAGTATTCAACTGTAAAAATATGGAAACACACCCCTACTGGATCAGCTTCTCTGAGTATCTGTAGGATTTAGTTGCAGTTGGCACAGAATGGCTTTAAAACCTTCCAAGGCAATGGGTAATGATGGAAATACCCGTCAAAAATTACTTTGGATGATCCTGTGTGGGAAAAAAGAAATCGCTGTATTCAGCCCTCAGAGGAAATGTCCAGAAGTGAAGATGAATTTACCCTGCAGAGTCGCAATACCCCTACCCCATTACGGGATTAAAATGGTTTTTCATGTTATACAATTCTGAAAACTTTGGAGTCAAAATTCCTCTGCTTGTGGATTTATATTAATATATATATATATATTTAATGCACACTATAGATTGGAGTAAATTCTTTTTTATTTGATAATGACATTATTCTTTACACCAATTTCCATGAAGTATTAGACCACTGGGGCTCAATTCTTTTCCTTAAGTTATTTTTAGGGGATTTTGAGAGGTTTGAGAATTATTGCTGCAATATCCGGGTTTTTTAAAGAAAATTCCAGGAAATCAAAAGGATTCTGGACAAAACGTACATGAACTGGAAATAGAGAAATGGAAAGAAATATTCCATATTTTGGGAAAACATGCATAATTATCAATTATATGGAGCTAACCAGCACTTAAAGAATTGGTCCCTCTTTCCACTGTCAGAGAGAGACTGTAAAGGTTGGGAATATTTCTGCCCTGTTCCTTAGAAGTTTTATAGAATTTCCACTTTCTAGTTTGCTTTCTCCAAAGACTTGGAGGACAACTGAATTATTCATATTGCCAAAACCACTAAGATATGTGTGCCACTAATTGGTCTATATTTGAGCAGATGGATCTAGATTCTCAATAAATCTTATTGTACAATAAAAATCATGCACTTTGTGATCTACTTTTAAGGTATTGTCAGATTTTGGAGACACGGTGCTTTAGAGACCTGAAGCAGAGTTAATTTGGCTAACCAGCAGTGAGCTGCATGTGGTGCTCCAGGTTTTTCCAACATCCTAATGTAGCTATTGTAGGAGATGCAAGCATTGGCCAAGAGGTTGATTACCTACCCTTTAAGAGTCCTTGGAATCTTAAACCCTGTAAGTCTATGCCTCTATCTGAAACAAAATGAATTTCTTCTCAATAGTAAAAATAATGATCTATATCTTTATAATCATAATGTACAAATTATATAGTATTTTATATATGTGCCAAGTTTATGACTGTTCCACACTCATATTGACTCATTTAGTTCCCGTAAGAACTTGTGCAGTAAATATTATTATCTAATTTTTTAGAAAAGGAAATCAAGATATAGAAAGTTGAAATAACTTTCTCAAGGTCAGAAGATGCAGGGTGCCTGCCTCTAGAGTCCATTTTAAGATACCTTGAAAACACAAACCTGTTTTGTTGGATAAAGGACATACAGTCAAAATTCCACACAAAATTTCTAACAGCCGTCACATCTTTTAAAAAGTGTAAGAATCCAGTCAAGAAGTGTGAATATCAATATTGTTAAGCACTTGGTAACCTTGAACTTGATCTTCAGTATGATCTTCTAAAAGGCAATCTTGCTATTATAACATGGAGTTTGCTCAGAGCACTGGAGTAGTCATTTCAGGAGCAAAATGAGCATTAAAATTGAGGGCTAACAGGATATGGCTGTTGGCCAATTTACTTTAGCTGATGAGTCTATAAGAAATAAGAATGAGCATAACCAGAGAGAAATAGTGTCTCTCTTACCGGAACACCAGATGTGCTTCTATGGCTGTGTAGCATTGACATTCTCTTCCAAAAATTGGCATAATACCAATACCCAAAAGGGCAGCAAACTGTATATTTACACACCAAAACAATTAGTTGAGAAATTTAAAAAATCAATTACTAAGTCAGTCATTTTATCATTGCTCTTTTAACTAATTGAATGGGCCATTGCTTCACCAAGAAGCAGACAACCAATGCTTGCCTTGAAGGTAGAAAAAACTAATAGCCAAGTAAATATTTCTGAAATACACAGAGTAGATTAACCAACAGTGTTCACAACACGGTGAAGAAATATATTAATATATGTAGGAATTCAAGTGTATATGTAGGCTAAATTAAAAACAGAAGCATATGAAAATCTTATAGAATGAGCTTTGAGAACAAAGAAAAATCTTCTAAGTAAATATGAAATTAGGTCCTCTTAAGATATTTAATTTTTAGCTATAAGGTAAAGATAATCTATCATATAACTATGTGTAGAACATCACAGTATAGACACACACTTTAACAGACCAATTTAGTAACTATGGAAATAACCATAGATGTTGCCTAGGCCAAACCCATTTTATAGATTAGAAAACAAAATCTCAGAGAAGTTAAGCAGTATTCCCAGGTTCATACACCTCATTAGTGTCAGAGCCAAGATTATACCTGGTTTAGTTTCTCTTACAAAAAAATGAAAGAAAGAATTTTTGGCAACAGAAATGCAGCTGGGCCTAAAATATTATGTTACACAAACTTTCAGCCGGCTCTTCCCAACTCACCATGTTTAGAGACTTCAAACGGTATTAAGATACATTATTTCACTATCATGACACAAGGAAATCCTGAGGCATTTGTTACCTAATACTTCTAAGGGCTGTTGGCTTCCTATCAAATCTATGAATTCTTCTTAAATGATCTTGAAAAGAACCAGCTATCATTTTGGATGTTGCTTGCAAACATATCTACTACTCAAAGGGACTTTGTTAAGCTGAGGATGATTAAAACAGAGGAAGACTAATATAGGAACGTGTATCATGTACTAATAAAAAACTCAACCATGGATTACTCTAGAAGTAGTAGACTAAAATTTTTTTCATTTTCTTTTTGAAATCATGTGTCTATGACCAGCAGTTGGTTAAGGGCAGAAGAGAGGTTACAAATGAAGATTTAGACAGAAAAATTAAAAAGCCAATTGTTTTACTTCTGTTTTGTTTAGAACCACCATGAGCAACAGATTTGTTTTACAAAGAAAAAAAAAGAAAAGAAAAACTTTGGTTCACAGACAGAAAATTTGAAAATAATAAATTGAACAGAACATAAAATTCTTTCATTAAATCTGAACACAGTTGTTTTAGTCTCTGGTTCCCACTCAATTTTTTTAAATCTCTAAAATTAAATTGTTGCATTTAAGCCCTGAAACCAGTTTTTAACCTACCTTTTCTCAATTCCCATTTGCCGGTAAGTAGAAAGCAGAAAAAAAATCTGTTCTTACACAGCTGAACAAATAGAAAATCAAAATACCTGGAAGCAGCAGCATCGTCTGGTTATCTGGTCATCCTAACCAGAGAGTGAATCAACTGATCCTCAGGATAGTTCAAAGGACCAACGAACAGCTGCTATTTCAGTAAATAGTGCCTAACTGGGCTGAGTATCTCTAATTTAGGTGTGTGAGTCTGGCTTCCAACATACCTTAGAGACATAGAAATGCCCTATGGTAATCGTGAAGCTTATTCCACAGTCATGGCTTAAAGATTATTATTCTTGCAGTACAGATACATGTTTTCTTCCTCTGTCATAAAAAGAGATGGAAGTGTTTCAATCAGAAACACGTGCTTACGTGATCCTACTGGTGTACATCCCGTCTAAAGACAGACCCTCCCAGCTGTGGATACTGAGTGCCCACACACACTGTGCAAAGCCCTGGATTAGCCATCAGGAGGACAGGGACCACTCCCAACTCAGTCTTTTCCTGGCCACATGTCCTTAGCAAGTCACTATACCACACGTCCTCATCCAATGGGAAAAAAAGAGAGAAAGGGATGAAGCCAGCTCTGCATACTTCCCAGAGTTATTTTAAACATAGTGAGTGTGAAACAAAATTGAAAAGTAGAAAACTCTATAAAATGGCATGTATTGTTACAGTGCAAAGTTTGCAGCCAGGAGCACCCCACTGCACAGTGAGCCATGCAGAGGCCCATGGAGATGTGGGGCCGTATTGACAGATGTCCTGTGTGCAAAATGAGTCTGTCCCTCTCCATTCATGGTTGACGTCTGAATGAGCATCACCATGGCCTCATTTCCATAGCAGCGACTTCAGAACTTAACAGTAATGGTTCTTTAGGGTTAAGAGGTAGAAGGTTGCTCAAATGTTTCCAGAATCCTTACTGCCCACAAACATAAAGCATGTGCTTTTCTGCATAAGGCCAGAATAGACTATCCGGCATCTTCTAGGTTTCACCCCCAAATCCCAGGGCCCTTACGGGAGCAGAAGGATTAACATTCTCAAGCACCATTGGAGAAAGGGTGCAATTATGGTATTGTGGGCCCCAAAGGGAAAAAAACCCAGTGCCTAGTAACTCATAAAAATCACCTTTAAGGCAGGTGATTTGAATTCTCAGCAGCAACTTCATCTCCAGGGGTAGCTACTTACAAATCTCATAGAGTTAACCATATACAATAATGTGAAAAGAAACACCCTTCATAAAACAGCATTATTTCAGAAATAGAATTTATTCTGCTTAGTTTTACAAAATTCTTTCCTATAACCTACCTATCCACTATTTTTGTCTAGACAGAGATTTGTTTCTTTCAAACGCACGCGCACACACACACACACACACACAGACATTGTCTTGCTGTGTCCTTTTTGGGGATGCTTCTCCACCTAAAAATGCAGTGGAATTCTAGAGGTTACTGAATATTTTCTGATGTTTTTATGGAGTGCAAAAATAAAGGTAGTGCTTCCTTTTTATCTTTTTAATCTTTTTAGGTAAAAAAAATAGTATTGTTCAGAAAAGAATTTTCTAAGATCCTTCAGTTCGTGTTTAGAGGGGAGCCCTGTTCACTTTTATTTCTACAAATCCAATACCAGAAAGTCCTAATACAGCCCTAGTCCTATGTGCAGCTTTCATTTGTCCCAAAGCCAGAGAGGCCCACAGCCCCGCACACAGTTGAATATATAACCTCATGAATCCACAACTTCATTTCCCCGAGTGAAGAAAAGAATGGAAATTCCATTGGTACCAGCAGCCTGTCAGTTCCTCCAGTAGCAAACAATAAATGCATCTGAGGAAGTTCTGGTGAGCCAGTCAAAAGGGGGGGCTTTGTTTCTGAACTTGGCTGAGCCCACCTCATGCCTTGTAAATGTCAATGTGTGTACGTGTGAGCATCTGACATTACTCAGCGGCACATACCAAAGGCCAAGAATTTGGCAGAGCCAGGCTGATTACAACGCCTAAAAATATTCTGTTTTATCAAAATCTCTTCAGATGCCTTTTAGCATGGGGGCAAAATGCTAAAGCAGCGGGATCTTTAGGAAGCGGAAATTCTGAGAAGCTTTCCAAAAACCCAAAATGACACAACCTCGTTGTGTAAGAAGTAACCCTTCAGCTTGAATTTTTGACTATTTTTATCTCAACAGAATTTTCTTTTGTAAACCATGTAAGGCAATGCTCTCTCATTTGTAAACATTTATAAAATGTAACCCAATTTAAGTCAACAAATAGTTATTAAGAGCCTATTATACACAAGGCACTTTGTTGGGCTTCATGGGGAATATAAGGTCAAACAAGTAATTGTCCTTACTTTTAATGTGCCTGCAATGAGGAAAAAGTGGAGATGTTTCCTGAGAATAAGCTTCTCTAGGCCAGGCAAACTGTGATCCATGCTTTAGAAGAGGCAAAAACCAAGAGCTAAGGAGGAAGGGACCAGGAAGAAGTTAATTTTGCTGGTAAGAATTGGCAAAGGCTTCTTGAGGACCATGGCATATGCTCTGGCCCTTTAAAAATAGGTAGGCTTGGCCAGGTGGAGCTGGGGAAGTGCTGTAGGCAGAGGCAGCAGAATGAATGTGCACAGAGAAGGAAAGTGCAGGGCATTAGAAAAATTAATGTGAGAACTTCAGGGGTCTTCATTATCACAAGTGATAGGATTTTTCCAAAATGAGAAAGCTAATGGCACCAAGAAAATGTGCTACACTGCAATAGACTCTAAACAAGAGGGAGAATATCATTTATACAAAATTGCCAAAGCCACAATAATGATGATTAATGCTGGAAGTGGGCAAGGCTTAATTCTAATTTGGTGACATGTTAAAGAGCTGTCCTTCTTTGGCTACCTCACACACACACACACAACACACTCTAGGCACACCACCTCATACTCATTTTGTCTTTTTCTGCAGCTGAAGGACTCTTGGTCCTGGATTTTAGTTTAGTTATCTCCCACCCATTATGTATTTACAAAGAAGCTGTTATGTTTCCACCATAGAGCATGGGGGAGTAGATCTAAGAGGTGTAATATATTGGGTGTTAAGAGATTTGGGAGACTTGCTTGGGATTACCTCTATTTTTGCCAGTAAAATGATACCTAAAGAATTAATCTATTAATGGATTGGATGAGGGAAAGAACAAGGGATAGAAAGAAAATAAAGGATATATTCTAGCACAAAAGTTATATTGGACCAAACAGTAAAATAAATTGTAAGCTCAAGTTCCACATTTCTAAGGCCGAAATTGTAGCAATTGATGAAGTCAAGTAACTTCTGATCATCAGTGCAGTTTTCATGAGTGTTCTCCATAACTCAAGAGGACACAAGGCAAATTCTGGCATTTGATTCATTACCAGTGCCCATAGACACACCTTGTTATTCCGAGCAACAGGGTGTTGTGCATCTGCCCACCCTGAGGCTGCCTAATATCACAACCAAGCTGACCTTAGCTGACAGCACCACCTGGTGGCTGAACCACCAAATGGTTTAACTTCCCCTGTCCCTCACTGCACAGGCAGATCATGCACATACCACGTACCCAGGTTCTCTGGCCATTTACTCTCACTTCAGGCAGCTTTTTAAAACTTCATTCTTTCTACTTCATTCCATGTGTTGAAAATGATCTCTGTAAAATCTCCATCCATTCCAATCATAAGTCAAAATTTCATTTTATTTTATTCTTTAGCTCTTATTTGAGTCTCATTGTGCTATTACAAAACACTTTAAATATGTGGTATTTCACTTGATTCTTCAAACAACCTTGTGAGATAGATATCACTTATCACAATTTACAGAGAAGACAAATGCCTTGTACCAGATAATTTAGTTAGTAAGTGGAAGAATACGTGTGCAAACCCAGGCCTCCTGATTCTAAAATGCTTTGTCTTTCTAGGATGAAACAGTGGTACTAATGGTCTATCTACCATAGAGAAGAAAGGAGAATGTCCACATTTTGACATGAAATTAATGTAATAAGAAACCAAAACTTTCAATAGCACAACCCCGTGAAACTACTCAGAAGTCTCCTTCAGGATCTAGACAAAGTTCTAATTTAGATAGCTTTTCCTCAAGAACAGTATTTAAGATAAATGTAATCAATGCTATTTTTTACTTATATTAAATAATTCATTCATAACTGTTTTATTCCACCATTCATTGCAAATACAGTATTTCAGTTTCATCATGTTTAATATGGACTAGCCTGAATAGTCAGTATTGCTTTGATTTCCATCAGACATATTGTTATTCTTGCATTAATTTATTCAGCAAATGCTTATTAAATAATTTCTATACTAAAGATGGTGTACCATGCAGTTTTAGGGATATCAAATTATGCCAAAGCACTCTAAGTCAAAGGGATTTCCATCTATTTAAAAGGTGTCATCCATGTTTAATTCGGGTGTCATAGGAGTGATTCAAACTAAGTTACAGGGAGGGAGAGAACCCAGTTATGCTTAAATTGTTGAATAGATAATAAAACTAGTTGGCACATTTTTATGTATTTGTAAGAGTACTTCATACTCTGGAAGCAGAAGAGAAGTAGAGATGAAGTAGAAACAATTTTCAGGTCATTTCCTTAAAGAAATTTTTCCTAGATTTCCTTATTCCTGCCTGCCCCATTTTCCCAACTGCTGAATAGAATCAATGGTAGCAACAGCTGCAGCCCAGATCCCAGTGGACCCTCTGGCCGAGTGCAGCTGCATGAGTGAGCCCAGGTGAAGCCAACAAAGGAACTGCCCGGCCAACTCACAGATTTGTTGTTTTTAAATCATTTAAGTTTGTTGTTCTTAAATCATTGTTGTCTAAAACAAAAAGTTGCAGTGTAGTTTGTTACACAGAAATAAATAAGTAATAAAACAAGACAAAGAAAATGTCCTAGGAGCTGTAGGGCCAGAAGAAAGGATCGAGTTGGTCGGGTGTGTTAGGGCAAGGAGTGGAGAAAAAGAAATTGACAAGGATAAGAGTAAGTGTAAGGCCAAGAGGAGATTTCCATGGAGGAGAGTGGTAAAAGGACACTCTGGGACAGCAGAAAGCAAATTTGTTCAGGAGCTTCTCCCGGGTATAGGAAAGAGACTGCAAGCAGAGGAAATGTAGCAAATGTGGCCATACACCACAAATGAATTCCTCCATTCTATCATGTTCTCAACTGAGTCCAGATCTCAATTGTTTTCAGTTGTTTATTATTAATGCAAAGTTGCTTTGAGATTCATTTTAAATATATGTTCTCAGTAGTTCTTTTTACTTTAGGGGCAGGGGAAGTAGAGTGGATGATTTTCCTCTCAGCAGTAAGGAAGAGCTGGACATATAAACTAAGTAAGAGTCTAAGAAGATGGGAAAGTAAATACAACTAGATTGTGGTCCTAAGACAAAAGATTGAAGGTGCTAAGGCATTCAGCTGGCTGGTTAGTTATTTCCTGACACTTTAGCAATCTAATGTAGGTGGAAGACTGAATAGGAGGTCAAGAGAACAAGAGAACAGGAAAGGCAGGGGCCACGATTAAGAATGAGTTGCTCTGTATACATAGTTTGGTGTTTGGTCAGGACAAAGGGAGAAAGTCAATTATTTTATTTAAAGTCTAGAAATTAAGAGGAGAATATGATCAGTGAAAAGGAGTAAAAGTAGAAAGAAGTCTGGAAAAGACAAAAAGGAAGTTGGCAACAACACTAATTCATTCATCGTAG
This sequence comes from Daubentonia madagascariensis, assembly GCA_023783475.1. Lineage (NCBI taxonomy): Eukaryota > Metazoa > Chordata > Mammalia > Primates > Daubentoniidae > Daubentonia > Daubentonia madagascariensis. Next base: position 30,413,390 of record JAKFHU010001684.1, read on the forward strand.
AGAACCAGAGGGGTTGGCAGCAGATGAAGGAAAGGAAATCTGTGTGGCAGTGAGGAGCTCAGGAACTGGCCCAAGAAAGAACTGTGAAGTTGTAGAAAACTGAGTTAGGAAGGGCAGCGAGAAGAAGAGAAAATGACTAAGAATAGAAGTCCTTAGTAAGCCAACAAGAATAAAACCGACGTGCCCTTGTTAATATGTTTGTGTCGCATTGTGTTAAATTCTTTGAAATATTTCCTGTGAAACCCAGTCCTCAGGCATGAAAATAACATGTCAAACCTTTCCAGAACAGGTCAACTAAAAATAACTTCCAGGTAGAGAGAGAACTGGTGAGTAGGATGGAGCTGAGTGGTTTGTGGATCCAGATATGCTCTTTAGATCCATAAAGGACACAATCCAGCGACTCATGCCGAGCTGGAGAAGCATGCACTCCTGGTGGGCCCCCTCCAGGGCTGCCACAGTCTGCTGCACTCTCACCCTTGGTCATGAGCTGAGTAGCTTGGCGTAGCTAGTTTCCAAAACGCAACAGTCACCATCAATGCATAGGTGCCCTCTAATGTCCCTTGAGCTCCAAAGTCCTAGGATGGGGCCAGCTTCCTATGCATGCAACCTATGCATTTGCACAGGGTCCTCTGCTCCAATGGATCTAGCAATTGATTTAATGCTCAGCTATTATCATCTCAAAATTCGTGATAGCTCATTAGCAAGATCCCAGCATTTTCATTTTGCACTGGGCATCAGAAATTATGTAGCTGATCCTGCCTGAGATCTGTGTCCTTCACTCAGACTGGACAAGGACTGAAGTATCATCATTTGTGGGATCACAGGGACAGCTTCTTTTCTAGACTTCTTTCCTTAGAGCACAAACCCCCACACCGAATCTGTGAGATCTCACAATGCAGCAATCGTCCAAGACCTCTTACAGCTTCTATCTTGACTGAGAAGAAAAAGAGGCTGAAATAACACCCTCCCACTCCCAGGGTAGACAGGATGATGGAAAAGAAAATCCTTGTAGATGGACGAGTTTCTTGGAGATCTCTGAAAGCTTCAATTAGGCTTTGTACCATCCTTCTAGAGTCAGTTATCAGAAATATCAAGCTCATGATATACCAAGGTTTTCATCACCTTCTAGAGTTAGCAAACTTTTTCTATAGAGGGCTTTCGAGTAACTATTTTCATCTTTGTGTTACAGATGGTCTCTGCTGCAGCTACTGATCTTTGCCATGGTATGTGAATGCAGGCATAGATGAATAGTCATGTCTGTATTCTGTCAAAACTTTAATTGCATAAACTATGTACCCATGTATCAATGACATTTAACACTAAAAATATATTTTTATCTAATTTACAGACTTTCTAGATAGTTTGGAAATTGTTTTCATTGTATCATTGATAGCAAAATATTATCCAATATCACATATTGTACTCACCTGTCATGTCTCTTTGGTTCTTTTTAATCTTGAAAAGTTTTGTGTCATTCTTTATATTTATGACATTGATATTTTTTGATAGGGATGGTCATTTACTTTGTAGACTGTTCCACTTATGGCCTCTTTCATTTTTGACGTGGGTAATTGGTGTTTTTGCTATTTTTGATCAAAGTCCAGTCTTGCCAGATATTCACTGAATTAACAGTTTTTTGAAAAAGCCAAATTTTGTCTTCATTATATTTAGTATTTGTTTTCTATTTCAATAATTTCTACCTTTTTATTGTTTATTTAAGGCTAATTTGCTCTTTTTCAAAAATTTACAAATTTTCTTTTTGTCTTATTTCTATTAATTTATTACTGACTTTATTGTATTATTTACTTTCACCTCAAATTACATATGATCAGAAAAAATAATGGCAGTGATTTTAATTTTTGATTTGTTTTGTTTTTCATTAGGACTCCTTTTAGGACTCCTTTTATGGCTCAGAATATGATTATTTTTGAAAAATGTAATGTTTAACAAATGTAAATTAGCTCAAATTTATTGACTGGGTTTTTTAAAATAATCTATATCCTTCAAGAATCAGTTCATAAGAAATGTACACCAAAGGATTTAGGCATAAATGGGCATCATATTTGCAACTTATTCTTTAACTGTTCAGGGAAAAAATATATGCATGTGTTTCTTTCACTTTTTTGTACTATTTTTATAATTTTTCTGTGGGTGTGAAATTATGAAAAAATTTTAAAAATAAAGCCAAAAAATTAAAATAAAAAATATTTAATTTCAAGAACAGGTGGTGGGCAGGATTTGGCCCACAGGCTATAGTTTGACAGCCCTACAATACAGGAAGGAATTATCTCAGATGATTCAGATGACCTGAAGTTTGTTGTTTTGGTTGCCTATGTCATGGAACACAGACTGAGCCCTTTATTCTCTTGGTGTCTCAGTTTCTCTCTCTCACAACTTTCTCAAAGTTATAGATATATGGAAGCCTAGAAAACTGTATAAACTGGCGTGGGATGGCTTGCTGGTCCCTCTTCATTCTGTCCACCTCACCCCCCAAGAGTTGCCACATGCACTAATATGCTTTATAAAGCTAAGTGGAAGGAAGGACCAGAGGAAGCATGCAACAGGTTGAATAAAAGATGAGGAATCAAAAGTGAAAAGCAGCAAGAACTTGGAAGGAAAGATGTAGACTGTAAAACGGGGCAGCAAACTGGAAAGTGGAAAGATGCAGATTGGAATGAAAAAAGTTTGAAGCCAAACCACATAGAATTCAGCCCAATGAGATCACTAGACTGAGGTAGGAAAAGAAACATCATGATATACTTCCAAATGTGTTTCCAGTCTATGCTCATTAGAAATAAAATCTCTACCATTGTATATTCCTTATACCCACAGATAATTTGATACTCACTCTGGGATAAAATTGAATAGCTTAGCTTTCCCTAAGAAAAGACGTTGCCCTCAGATTGCTGACAACCTGTAGGAGCTCACGCAAGAAGAGAGGAATGCTGCTTGTGTGTTACTCCTGGAGATGTTATCTCTAGTACATTATGTTTCACAGCCTTTGCCATTATTGGCCCTAGCTAGCCACATCACTTGCTATTCCTGTCACACTTTAAAGTCTTTGCACAAGAAAGCAGGGAACATGCCCATGGATATTTTTTAAATGTCTACAATATTTTCTGCTTGACATATGAAGGTTATCCAAACCACAGTCTACATCAAAAATAAATAAAGCTAAGTCTCACCTTATGTATTTATATCCAGCCCACTATAAAAAGGAAGTCCTCTGTCACCTGTCTCACATTGTTGGGGTTGAAAGGATCCCCCCAAATCATTTAATGTGAAAAATAACTTCAAGAGAGAATATGTGCTTTGTCTACTTTCTAGAACTAATTGGAATTGGTAGCAAGGTACAATGGTTTAAGGGGGCCCCCAAAAGTTCATGTGCTGGGAACTTAATCCCTCTGCCCTCATGAATGGATTAGGGATTAATGATGGCTCTGCCCTCTGAATGGATTAATGTTGCTATCACGGGAGTGGGTTTGTTATCACAGGAGTGGCTTTGTTATAAAGGCGGGCTCTCTCTGGCTCTTGTATTCTTCCCCTTTCAACTTCTGCTCTTGCCAGATGCCGGCACCATACTCTTGGACTCTCCAGCCTCCAAAACTGTGAGCTGAATAAACGTCTTTTCTTTATAAATTACTCAATCTGTGATATTCTGTTATAGCAACAGAAAATGGACTAAGACACAGGGCAAAGATTCAGTAGACTTATTAAATCATCTATGTAACTACAGAGAGATGGTGAGCCAATTTCAGCTTAGGGGAAATAGGAAATTCAGAAACAGGAAGTCCTGGGGAAAATGCCACTGGAATGTGACTTCTCTTGCCTCAAGTTAGGTCATCTGACTTTGCAAAGTCAGAGCTTCTGCATGCAAACCTGCTTCAGCAGGTTGATCCTTTTCACCTCTAGGACACTCTTGTTAGGTAGAATAGTAGAAAGCTCTCACTTGCCAGTCATGCGACATTGGGCAAATCACTTGAATATTCTGAGCCTCAACTTCCTCATCAGAAAAATGAGGATAATCTACCAAATTCAAGCTTAAGTGATGGAGGAGTGGTGATATTTGACAGACAGAGGTGCTAAGAGAGGCAGCTATGTTGGCATAAAAGGGAATGAGGTGATGAGTATGACCATGTTCTTTTCAGGAGACAAACTGAGGCACAGATAAGCAGATTTGATAGGTGCTCCCAAACCAATGCCTTTCAATTGCCAACACCAACCACTCTCTCCCTGAGGTGATCTCTAGCCACTGTAGGCCACTTGGACCACATAGGGCAGACCAAAATTGCTAGGGAGTTAATGCACCCCAGATGCAGTCATCAACCAGTGATTGAAAAATCCCAGCTGTCTCATCATGGGATGGAAGCAGGGGTACAACTCTGAAGCACATTGTATAGTACCCACCCTGCAGAGCTAAACCTCAGCTGCACACAGCATTAACCTACTAGATATCACACTCTTTCATAGCTTCCTTTTATTTCCTAACTCACCTACCCATGCCCTACTACTGTTTCCTGGAATCACCTCCCACATAGACTACTTACACCCAAAGTCTTGTCTTAGAGTTTGCTACGAGGGGGACACAACCTAAGACAGCCAAGTAGAAATACCTACTGGGTATTTCTAAGACGCAAGTCTGGGAGTTGTGTCAGAAAAACAAACTGTATCTGCAAGTTATTGTATATTCACATTTGCTGTGTGGAAAAGAGCACTTAGAGTGAGTTTAATTTAACACATAAAAAATTTTTATTTCAAAATATTAAGGGAGTATAAATATTTTAGGTTACATGGATCGCTTTTGTAAGGCTTGAGTCCTGGCTATAGTTGCACCTGTCATCAAAATAGTGTTCATAGTACCCATCAGGTAAGTTTTTCCCCCTCCCATCCACCCCCCTCCTCCCTGGTTGACTTCCACTGAGTTTAACTTCCCTCTGTGCATGTGTGTGCTCATCAGTTCATTCCAATTTAATAGTGAGTACATGTGGTGTTTGTTTTTCCATGCTTGAGATACTTCACTTAGGAAATGGTCTCCAGTTCCGTCCAGATTGTTGTAAAAGGTATTAATTCACCATTATTTTCATGTCTGAGTATACTCCATGGTATACATATACCACATTTTATTAATCCACTCATGAATTGATGGGCACTTGGGTTGATCCCACATCTTTGCAACTGTGAATTGTGCTGCAATAAACATTCAAGTGCAGGTGTTTTTTTGATGAAAAGTCTTCTTTTCCTTTGGGTAAATACCCAATAGTGGGATTGCTAGATCAAATGGTAAGTCTACTTTTAGTTCTTTGAGGAATCTCCATACTGTTTTCCATAGAGATTGTACTAATTTGCAGTCCCACCAACAGTGTATAAGCATTCCTCTCTTTCTGCATCCATGCCAGAGTCTATTGTTTTCTGACTTTTTAATAAAAGTCATTCTCACTGGGGTAAGGTGATATCTCATTGTCATTTTAATTTGCATTAACCTGACGATTAGTGATGTTGACCATTTTTTCATATGTTTATTAGCCATTTGTCTATCTTCTTTTGAGAAGCTTCTGTTCATGTCTTTTGCCTGCTGTTTAATAGGGTTGTTTATTTTTTTCTTGATGATTTGCTTGAGTTCTTTGTAAACTCTGGCTGTTAGCCCCTTATCTGATGTGTAGCTTGCAAATATTTTCTTCCATTCTGTAGGATGTCGATTTGCCCTGTTGATTGTTTCCTTGGCTGGGCAGAAAGTTTTTAGTTTAATCAAATCCCATTTATGTATTTTTGTTGTTGCCATGATTGCCACTGGGGTCTTAGCCATAAATTCTTTGCCTAGGCCAATATCTATAAAAGTTTTTCCTACATCTACATTTTCCTCTAGAATTCTTATTGTTTCATGCCTTAGATCTAAGTCTTTTATCCATATTGAATTAATTTTTGTGAATGGTGAGAGGTAGGGGTCCTGTTTCATTCTTCTGCATGTGCCTATCCAATTTTCCCAGCACCATTTATTGAATAGGGCTTCTTTTCCCCAGTGTATATTGCTGTCAGTTGGTTGTAGAGAGATGGTTTTATATCTGGGCTCTCTGTTCCATTTCATTGGTCTATGTCTCTATTTTTGTACCAATACCATGCTGTTTGGTTATTATGGCCTTGTAGTATAGTTTGAAGTCTGGTAATGTGATGCCTCCAGATTTGTTCTTTAGATTGCTTTGGCTATTTGGGCTCTTTTCTGGTTCCAAATGAAGCATAGAATTATTTTCTCTAGATCTGTGAAGTATGACTTTAGTAATTTGATGGGGATTGCATTGAATTTGTATATCACTTTGGGTAGTATGGACATTTTAACAATGTTGATTCTGTCTATCCATGAGCATTATATGTTTTTTTATTTGTTTGTATCCTGTGTGATTTCTTTCCTCAGAGTTTCATAGTTCTCCTCATAGAGATCTTTGACATCCTTGGTTAAGTATATTCCTAGGTATTTTATTTTCTTTATAGCTATTGTGAATGGTATTGAGTCTTTGATTTGACTTTCATCTTGACTGTTATTAGTGTATAGAAATGCTACTGATTTATGTACATTGATTTTGTATCCTGAGACTTGACAAATTTATTTATCAATTCCAGGGGACTCTTTGTGGAATCTTTGGGGTTTTCTAAATACAAGTTCATATTGTCAGCAAAGAGCAATAGTTTCATCTCCCTTTTCCCAATTTGGATACCCTTAATATTCTTCTCTTGCCTGATTGCTCTGGCTAGGACTTCTGGCACTATGTTGAATAGAAATGGTTACAGTGGCATCCTTGTCTTGTTCCAGTTCTTAGGAGGAATGCTTTCAAATTTTCCCCATTCAGTATGATGTTGGCTGTGGGTTTGTCATATATGGCTTTTATAATTCTGAGATATATTCCTTCTACCCTAGTTAGGTGAGGGTTTTTATCATGAAAGAGTGCTAGATATTGTCCAATGTGTTTTCTGCATCGATTGAGATGATCATATGGTCTTTGTTTTTGCTTTTGTTTATGTGATGAATCACATTTATTGACTTCCATGTTGAACCATCCTTGCATGCCTGGGATGAAGCCCATTTGGTCCTGGTGGATTTTTTTTTTTTTTAATGTGCTGCTGAATTCAGTTTGCTAGTGTTTTATTGAGGATTTTTGCATCTATATTTATAAGGGATGTTGGTCTGTAGTCTTCTTTTTTTGTTTTGTTCTTTCCCGGCTTTGGTATCAAGAGGACACTGTCTTCATAGAACGAGTTGCAAGAGTTCCCTTCTTCTTAATATTATGGAATAATTTCTGTGTTATGTGTACAATGTCTTCTTGGTACGTCTGATAGAATTCAGCTGTGAATCCATCTGGTCCATGGCTTTTTTTTTCTTGGGAGGTTTTTTATTACTTTTTTGTCTTACTGTTCATTATTGGTCTGTTCAGGAGTTTTATTTCTTCCCGGTTGAGTGTTGGGAGGTTGTGTATTTTCAGGAACTTGTCCATTTCCTCTACATTCACTAGTACATGCACATAGAGATTTACATAGTGCTCATGGATGATGTTTTGTATTTCTGCAGTATCAGTTGTAATGTCACCTTTTTCATTTCTGATTGAGCTTATTTGGGTTCTTTGTCTTCTATTCTTAGTTAATCTAGTGAGAGGTTTGTTGATTTTGTTTATCTTTTCAAAGAACCAACTTTTTGTTTTGTTAATCCTTTGTATTTTTGTTTTGTTGTTTTCCAATTCACTTAGTTGTGATCTGACCTTCGTTATTTCTTTTCTCCTGCTGGCTTTGCGTTTGGTTTGTTCTTCCGTTTTTAGTTCCTTGGGGTGTGACATTAGGTTGTTAATTTGTGATCTTTCTATCTTTTTGATGTAGGCATTTAAGGCTATGAATTTTCCCCTGAGGAATGTGTTTAGTGTTGTCAATAGATATTGATAGCTTGTATCACCCTTGTCATTCAGTTCAAAGAATTTTTTGATTTCCATCTTAATTTCATTCTTGACCCAATAATCATTCAGCAGCAGGTTATTTAACTTCCATGACTTTGTGCAAATTTGAGTGTTTCTCTTGTGATTTATTTCTAGTTTTATTCCACTGTGGCCTGAGAAAGTACATGGTATGATTTTGATGTTTTTTTTTTAATTTGTTGAGATATGTTTGTGGCCTAAGATATGATCAATCTTGGAGATTGCTGCTGAGAAGAATGTGTATTCTGTAGTTTTGGGGTAGAATGTTCTGTAAATGTCTGTTAGGCCCATTTGATTTAGAGTTTGGTTTAAGTCCACTGTTTCCTTATTTATTTTCTTCTTTGATGATTTGTCAAGCCCTGACAGTGGGGTGTTGAGGTTCCCAGCAATTAGGATAGTGCTATTTATTTATTTGCTTAGCTCCAGCAAAATTTGCTTTATGTATCTGAGAGGTCCTGTGCATATATATTAAGGATTGTTATGTCTTCTTGATGAAATGTTCCCTTTACCATTATATAATGACCCTCTTTGTCTTTATTTACTTTGTTAGCTTGAAGTCAATTTTGTCCGATATAAGAATGACTACACCTGTTCTCTTTTGATTTCCATTTTGTGTAGAATATTTTTTTCCATCCTTTCACATTGAGTCTGTGTGCATTTTTGTGGTTTAGATGTGTTTTCTGGAGACAGCAGATACTTTGGTTGTGTTTTTTCATCCATTCAGCCATCCTGTCTTTTCAGAGGAGCATTTAGTCCATGAACATTAATTGATAGCATTGATATGTGGGCTGTTGGTCTGTTCATCCTGTTCTATAGTCCCTTATTGCTTTGTTTTACCTCTTGTTCTATTGTTTTATAAGAGTTGTGAGTTTTGGGAGGTTTTTAGGTGAATTTACACTGGTGAGTATATGTTGTGCTAATTTGTGCATAGTGCTGTTCTGAGCATTTTGTGCAGGGCAGGTCTGGTCATGACAAATTCCCTCAGTGTTAGCTTGTCTGGAAAAGACTTAATTTCTCTGTCAATTGTGAAAGTTAGTTTTGCAGGATACAAAATTCTAGGCTGGCAGTTGTTCTGTTTAGGTCAATTAAAGCTGGGGCCCCAATCCCTTCTGTCATGTAAGGTTTCTGCTGAGGAGTTTGTAGTTAGCTTGATGGGTTTTCCTTTGTAGGTTATTTGATGCTTTTGTCTTGCTGCTTGAAGAATTTTCCCCTTCATTTTGACTTTGGCCAGATTGATTACTATGTGTCTTGGAGATGACCTATTTGCTATGAATCTTCCTGGTGTTTGATGTCCACCTTGTATCTGTATGTCTGAATTTCTGGTGATACCAGAGAAGTTTTCCTTAATAATTCCCTCAAATAGGTTTTCCATGCTTTCAGCCCTTTCTTCATCTCCCTCAGGGATACCTATAATTCAAATGTTAGTTCACTTCACATGGTCCCATATCTCTCTCAGTGATTGCTGAGACTTTTTTATACTCTTCTTTGCCTCTTTAAATGACTTGGTTATCTCAAGGGCCTTGTCTTCAAGCTCTGAGATTCTTTCTTCACCTTAGTTTAGCCTGTTGCTAAAGCTTTCTGCTGTGTTTTTAAATACCCTAAATGACTCTTTCATTTCTTTAAGTTCTGTTATATCCCTTCTTATGTTGTCTAGCTCTCTAGTGACTTTTTTTTTATTGATTTCCTGAAATTTTTTTTTGCTAATTTTCAACTTTCTTTTCAATTCCATTCATTTTATTTGCCATCCATAGTAGGAATTCCATTTCTGTCATTTTGGCAATTTCCTTGTGGGTGGAGTCCACTAGTGTAGCCCCATTATGTTTCCTTGGGGGGTGGTGAACTGTTTTGTTTTTTCATGTTGCCAGAGTTCTTTTGCCGGTTTCTTCTCATCTGGCTCCTCTTCTCTCAGCTCTGGGTTAACAAGATTGGAGGGCATCTGTTTTCCTTTGCTGGGAACTCTCTCAAGCCACGTCCATGAGCGATGACTGCTCAGGGATGGGGGGCCCTGAGTGAAGTGTTGGACTTCAGAGAGGTTCTGCCAGCCCAGAGGTAGTGGTGGGGACTCAGTTATGTTGCCTTGGGGTCCAGGCACAACTGTGGAGTCTCGGGGTGGAGTCGCATACCTGGCAGGGGCCCTGGAGCTACAGGGGCAAAACCTCTGACTCAGGCACAGGAAGAGCTTCAGAGCTGGCTCTTGGAATTTGGGGGTAGAACCACCCAAATGGGGGGCTGTTCTACCAGTGTGGGGGCTGCTGATGCCTAGTCAGTCAGGCAGGGGTTTGTCTCAGTGGCCCAAGGTCTGTGTAGGCAGGCCAGAGCTGCTGGTCAGCCAAGGTTCTCCCCCCACACCTAGGACCCACTGAGGCAGTCACCCCTGGCTTCCCAAATGGTGCCTGTGGTGTCTAGGGCTCCTCCTCTGTTTGGTTCCCATGTTGTGGAGGAGGTATGCTCAGTTCCCAATCACAGGGCATGACATGGGGGGCCTGGTGGGGTCATGCAAAGGCTACTGGTGGAAGGCTGGATCCCAAGCAGACCTGGATCCATGTGCCAGAGTGATCAGGATAGTGTCAGTTGCAGAAACCTGGGATTGGCAGGTACTAGATCTCTCCTGCACCTGCCATCCAGTGGAATGTCTCTGCACAGACTCTGAGCAGCTCCCTGGTCAGTCCAGAGGTCTGCAGTGGAGGAGGGAGAACCCACAGAGATCAAGCTGCCTGTAACTTTTGTTTCTCTCCTAAAAATCAGTGTCCCCTCAGGTTGCTTCTATCCTGCTGTCTTCACCTCTTCCCAGCAGTGTAAATTGTACTGGGACCCCCAGCTTAATCTCTGACATGGTGGGTTATGCTTGTGAGTAAGACTCTGCCACTCCCTGTTTGATTGAGTTGGTAGATGCTGTAATGAGCTACAGAGTTGTTCTCCCTATCAGTGGTTGATGTTTGCAGGAAAGAGCCAACTGCAGAGATATTCTTTTGTGCCTGTGATAAGCCCTAGTTCCTCCGGTGGAGCACCTGAATACCCCAGGCTTTGGGAGGGGCCCTGTAGCTACCAGGGGGTTGCTTGATCTCCACCAGAGCAGAGGTTGGTGGAGGGGCAAGCCTGGGTGTGGTTAGGTTGTGTGAGCCTGGAAGGCTTTGCAAAAACCTGGCAGGGCTCATAGGTCATTTTCTCGGCTACTAGGGGGAGCCACTGGGAGGAGACTCAAGGCAGGCTCTCTGGACTTTTAAGGCTGCTCATGAGGGAGGGGCCACAATTCCTTGGCTAACTGTTGGGAGTGAGCTCTGCACCTCTTGCATTACCTCTGCCTTCTGGTGTCTAGGTGCAAATGGGCACACCTGCATGTGCCACACTCAGTTGCTATGGTGCTGTGGGCTGGGATGTTCCTCACCACGGGACCCACTCTACCCTGACAGTGCAGCTATGAGCCTCAACAGGGCTCCAAGGTCATTTCCTCAGCTGGTAAGGAAAGACACTGGGAGGCAGGTTAAGGTAGGCTCTCCAGACCGGGAAGGCTGTTCATAGGGAAGGGGTCACAATTCCCCAACTGGCTGTCAGGAGTGAGCTCTGCCCCTCTTGTGATTTCCCTGCCCTCTGGTGACTGGTTGCAAATGGGCATGCCTAAACACGCCACACTCCATTGCTATGGTGCCACGGGCTGGGATCTTCCCCACCAGAGGACCCACCCTAGTCCAACAGTTTGGCTTTCCTGTGTGGGGGATGGGTGCTTCCCCAGATCACCATGTCTCGGACCCCCACAGTATTCTCCCATCAGTTCTATCCATCTGGGCTCCCTTGCTTCCTGAGTCCAACTCCCAAACTTACTCCCTGTGTCCCCCAGCAACCCCCTTGAGTCCAGGGGGCATGGGATCCAGCCTGTGTGTCTGACCCACTGGCATGTGTCTCCAAGAAATGCCAGTGGGCAGGGAGCTGCCAGATTGGGTGCCCTGGGTCCATTGCAGGTCATCAAGGGGCAAGGTGTGGGCCGTACTCTCTGTGGAAACCTCAAACTGAAGGATGCACCAGCTGGGGAGAGGTAACCACTCACCAAATTCTCAGCTCAAACTGCTCTCCTGGTTGCAGTGGGTGGGGGAGGGGTGCAGAAGGACAAGCACCTGAATGGAAGAAAGCCAGCTCTCCAGCCTCTTGGATCACTCTCCTTGGACGGGAACCCTGCAGAGAATGTCCAAGCTCTGGGATCACACAAGTTCTCTCCACAATTCCATGGTTGCTGCAGTGCTTGGGCTCATGAGGTGGGAAAGCTTCCAAGTAACTTGGTAGCCTGCTGATCACCAAAGGAGTGTGGGAGGGAGAAAGGGTCCTTCCTTACCCCTTCACTGGGCTCCAAGCCTCTCTGGGTTTGACCCTCACTGATATCTTTCTTCCTTTATCTTATTCCTTCTCTGCTTCACAATGTTCCTCCATGAGGTCCCTGGCAGGCTCTGGTACTTCTCTCTCTGACCTACACCTGAGCTGCATCCTCTCTTCCCTCTCCTTTATCTGAAACCCTTCCTTCCCTCTAGGGTGGCCTGGCCAGCAATGTCTCTAGTTATCCATCTTCTACACATAAAAATTTTTAAAGTGAGGTCAAAGCTGCTAAGAACAAGAGAGAATTCAAGTAGGAAATACTTCTACAGAGGCCCAATGAGCAGCAAAAGAAAATGATAACAAGAAAGCCCCTTCTAATAAATAAGGAGTGTAGGGGACAGATAGAGAAGTTACAAGGAAACCTGTTTTACCTCTAACACACTTCTGTTATCAGGATATGCACAAAGAACACAAAAGTCCTATAAAAGATAAAGAAACATGCCCTTTTAGCAGTCCACCAATTGGACTCTTCATATCCCCTTCAGGAGAGAATGGAGGAAGCAGCTAGTTCCCTAACCAATATTTCCCCCTGCTACAAGTATTTGCAGATCTGTGTACACCTTAACGTTGCAGCTACCAGGGAAGAAAGGGAGGCAGGCTCACCATCCCCAGATGGGGCATTCCCAGGTGTCCAGAAATCAAGTAACATGATAATTCCACTTCTTTCCCCCATGTCTTTCAGCAAAGCATGAGAGTGAAATGATAGCCACATTTTCTTCTAATTCTGGACATGAGTATTATTATTGTAGTTTTTAAGTATTGCTAAATGGCAGACAGACTCTAAGTCCCTTTGATGCACGTGTTATTCATGGTATCCTCCTGGTCTTCAATCTCTTGTGTGATCCCCTCCCCTTGAGTGTGGGCAGGAACTATGACTTTATTCTAACCAACAGAGTATGACAAAGATTACATTACATAAGATTCTAATGTCTTTCTTGCAAGAAACCTTTCTCCCTTGCTGCTTTTGAGAAAGTAAGCGGATATGTTGGGAAAGTCCATGTGGCAAGAAACTGAGAGTGGCCTCCAGCCAACAACCAGCAAGAAATTGAGGCCCTCAATCTAACATACCACAAGGAACCAAGTTTTACCAACAACCACATGAGTTTGGAAGGGGATCCTTCCCTAATCAAGCTTCGGATGAGACTGCAGCCCCAGTTGATATCTTGATTGCAGCCGTGTGAATCCAAGGACCAGAGAACCCAGCTAAGCCATGCCCAGACTCCTGATCTACAGAAACTATGAGAGGATAAATATGTGTTGTTTTTAAGCTGCTAAATTTGTGGTAATATTGTTACTAATATGCTAACTTTAATCTTATATTTACTTATTGGCTTTTAGTCCTAAGAATCTTGCTATTTATCTTGAATAAGTTCTAACAAATAAACCCCGTGATTTGCAAATTATTGAATTTGGCATCGCCTTTCAGAAACTTGTTATAGTGAATATAGGCCACTAAACTGGCCAAAAAGATTTCCACCAACTCCTTAAATGAGTGACAAGAGGGACCCTGGTAATCGCCAGATGTGAGAGAGAAGTCCTATAGTGCCTGGTGGGGAGTCGGAAACAACCTCCAAACAGAAGGAAGTATTTGGTGCCTTGAGCTCCATTTTCCTTACACTTGAGGAGAAACTGGAGAAAGCCAAAAGTGGAAATAATGACTAGCTGAAAGTCATGATTTGAAACAAAGGAGGCATGAGATTTAAAAAATAATCATGTTCTTGAAAAATTGGTGAGACTCCAATGCAGTGATCAAAACTCAGGAGAGCTCAGGACTCCAGTCTGCACATAAATGTCTATCTAACAAAGGGAAGTTGTCAAAGAATTGACAAGAGCAACATAATGCTAATTGATGTAATACCCTTGATAATGAAAGAAAGGAGTTGTAAAGTTCATTATGAAATGACTTCACTGTAATCTGCTGTACCCACACATGGAGCCTAGATGAGCATATAAAACAAACCTTACTCCATATTCAAGCCATAGCCTCTAACACATAAATGGTTGGTGTGTCTGGGGGTGGGCAGTAGTTGGGAGTCTGAGGAGAGACTCCTTTCCTTCCTTGAATTCATCCTCCTGGACTCCTGCACAGGCGTGGGTCCCCTAACATCAGCTTGTGAGACTTCCTCTCGCAGTCACCTGTCTCAGGGCTGGGAGGGATAAGTCTCCTCTCACAGGACCCCTGAGCCCTTTAGCTCCTCTATATGCTTCCCCCACGGCCCTCTCTTTTCTTCACCTCAGTCCCCAACATGGTTGTCAGATGTTCTGCTCTATATGCTTCCTGTATGGATGAGTAGTGAGGAATCAGGGTGTTGAGAAAGTGTGGAAAGAAGGAGAAGAGGGTCTGTACCTCACTGTATCTCTGAAAGGCTGAGGCCTCTCACAGCCAGAGGTGACCTTTTCATAGAAGTATTATTCCTCTGCTCAAATAGCATGCACTTCTCTTCCCCAGCCTTCCTTCTTTCAGCCATGCACCACGCCATGGGGAGATTGGGAAAGCAAAAGGCCATTCATACTCTTTACCTAACCTAACTCTTTAAGCCTGTCCACAGGATGGGTTCGACTTCTTCCTCACCACAGACATAGAATACTGGGGAGGGCGTGAAGTTTTTTACTGCATGGGATGCTGCAGGCAGCATCTGGCCACATGGAAAGTGTCCACTCTGTTTGCACCCACCTTATTTCATGGGTAGTCCAAAAAGGTAGAGGATTTCTGAGTGTGCCCTATATGGAAATACTACTACTTCTTCATTTCAGAGCCTCACCATCCCATACCCCCCTTCCCAGCTCTGAGATACTCAGACTTTGCTCTCCCCTGCTCCATCTTTCATCCAAAAAGTACCCTTCTCCTCATGTTCAGCCTACCACCCACTCCTAGATAGGGGGGCAGGAAGGAATGTACAACTCCTCTTCAGTTTCATCTAAAGCACAACCAACGTAGCATATCATGGTATGAAAGTCAGTGGGGTGGGTTCTTTCCCCACCAGTTTCTGAGGGATTGAAGGTCACTGCTCTAAGGTCCTGTCATGGACTGAATTGTGTCCCCCTAAGATTCATATGTTGAAGCCCTAACCTCCAATGTGACTCTCTTTGGACATAGAGTCTTTAAAAAGGTAATTAAAGTTAAATGAGGTCATAAGTGTGGGGCCCTAATCCAATAGAACTGGTGTCCTTATGAAAAGAAACACCAGGAGTGAACATGCACAGAGAAAAGGCTATGTAAGGAAAGAGCAAGAATGTAGCCACCTGCAAGCCAAGGAGAGAGGCTTCAGGAGAAAATCAACCTGCCGAGATCTTAATCTTGGAATTCTAGCCTCCAGAACTGTGAAAAAATAAATTTCTGTTGTTTAATCTACTCAATCTGTTGGTATTTTGTCATGGCAGCCCTGGCAAACTAATAAAGGTCCAGTTGCATTTTATACACTGGCCAACATCCTGACTGGTCTACAAGCTGATATAAGCTTTCTCCAGATGTCAGTGATCTCAGGCCTACCTAGGACCCCCGAGGTTTTAAAACAAGAGCCAGTCTCTGGGCTGAAGCTTCTGACATTACCCCTAGGTGATGTGTAAGCACTTTTTCTATTGCAAAAGTTTTATGCTGGGTTGCAGGTTAGCTAAGTTACAATGTCTGGAACTTACCTTTCAGCTCGGTAACATATGGGAGGTCTTTGTTGTCTCCCCCAAAATGAAGATCAAGGATCCTACTAGAGCCTTCAATGAAGCAGAACAAAGTCAGAGGTTTGGTTCCTAATGGCACGATATATGTGCATGAGGACACTTATATTTGGATTTCATTGTCTTTTCTATTCCATATGTAAATTTTCTAGCATATTATTAAAGTATGGTTGTAGGTTACCTTGGAGATGATACAAAATAATCATAGATATTTTGAATTCTTCCTAATTTAAATATTTCCCATTAGAACAGACCCTCTTTTCCTCCCATTTGGTTATAATTATTCAAACAGGAGACCGGTGAACTGAAGATTTTCTGCACAAAATCTGTGAAGTAAAGGCTCTCTTGTCCTATGTGGAAAATCCTGCACATACTAAAATTATCTTGCTCAAGTTTTAGCTGTCTAGTTCCAAGGATAAAAAATCAGAGCTTTCTAACTCTAAAGCCTTCTTATTCTTAAGAATAAGCCTCTTAAGCCTTCTTATTCTTATTATTAAGAAATTATTCTTAATAATTTCTAAATAAGCTTCCTTTGTGAACAATAGTTTTCACTGAATGAATTGCTTACAAGGGTCACATTTTGACTGAACATCCTCTGCCTTTGGGCCAATGGGCTGCATCATAATTAAATCTGGATGCATCAAAGTCATCAGCCAGCACTCTCGGCACCATGGGGCAGACTTCTAAGGCACCAGTAAGTACTGTCTGAGCACTGAATTTATCTTTAGAGTACACCATAATTAGTGATTTTTATTTGCCTTCCCTAGAGCAAGGCTTTTGTAATGTTGAATAAGGCTTGTTCTTTCAAGTTGTATTTTCCAGATCATAAAAGACTTCACAAGGAGGTAGAGTTACCCACAACACTCTGACTCCTGAACAGGACAATGTGTTAACAGTTGGTAGGAAAAACTCCTTCCCTTTATGGTTTTCCCTCTTCTCTACACCCCATGGCCCACTCTCCTTAGGCACCTTTACTCCCTTCCCTCTGGACTTTCTCATTGGGTTTCCCTCACCCATTCAGTTCTGCCTGTTTCCAGGTGAAGAGAAGAGGATGGCAATGAGTCTTCCCAACGATGAGTCAAGTACCTGCAAGACACTGAGACCTTTCTGAGTGCTATGGTTTGAATGTATCCCATAAATTTCATGTGTGGTAAACTTAATCTCTAACGCAACTGTGTTGGGAGGTGGGGCCTAATAACAGGTGATTGGGTCATTCTTGTGGGAGTGGGCTAGTTATCATGAGAGTGGGTTTGTTATAAAAGTCAGTTCAGCTTTCTCCCCCTCACCTTCCACCATGGGATGACGCAGCAAGAAGGTTCTTGTCAGATGCCAGCACCTTCATATTGGACTTCCTATCCTCCAGAACCATGAGCCAAATAAACTTCTGTTTCTTGTAAATTACCTAGTCTGTAGTATTCTGTTATAGCAGCATCAAACGGACCTATGCACTGAGCACCAAGACTGAACTCCTTTTAGGGTATTTCCTGAGTATTATCATGCTACGTGTCTATCTCTGCCTCTTCCTCCACTTTGAGTCTGTGCCAAATGCCACCTCTCTTCTCTTACTCTACCCATGACTACAGATGGAAAAGTAAGATTAACGGGGAAAAAAAACTCATACACAAATCACTAGAATTTACAGAGCACTTACTACATGCGGTGATAAGTGTTTCAGAAAAATTATGCCCATTAATCCTCACAAACAACCCTATTTTCCTATTTTCTAGGTAAGGATATTAAGACATAGGGACCACACAACTCGTAAGTGGCAAGCGAAGATTTGAATCCCAGTTTGAGGTCACTACTGTGCTCTGTGAACAGGACTTATGATGGCCAAGTACCATATTATTAATACAATATTAGAACTTATATTCTCTGGAGTTACAATTCAGGGAGAGACGATTTGGAATTATAAAATCAGATATTTTCTTATTAATTTAAGGCACATGTTCTCAACTGGAGGTGATTTTGCCCCCCACCCCAGGAACATTTGGCAATGTCTGGAGACATTTTTGTTGTCAAACTGGGGACTGCTACTGGTATCTAGTGGGTAGAGGTCAGGGATGCTGCTAAAAATCCCACAATGCACAAGACACCCCCCACAGCAAAGAATTACCCAGCCCAGCATGTCATAGTGTCGAGGTCCAGACACCAGCTGCAGGGGTTTGGTCTAGTATTTCCCTCTCCCCACTTCATTCTTCTCTGTGGATGTTGGTTCTCTATGTTCTGTTTAACAGTCTTGTTTTGTGTTCACCTTTTATGGTGAGGGACCCCAGGTCTTTTTAGGAAGCAAGGAGAGTATGGCTAAAGGAAAAACTGACTGTCAAAGAATCTCCCGAGAAATAGCACCCCGCTTGGAAACAAATGCTCCAAGGGCACTATTTTGGGAACAGTGACCCAGCAGGCTCACTGTCCGCCACTTACACACCCATCACACTCACTGCTGGTGCTTCCTGGAATCCTGTCCCAACAAAGTGGCTGGGGGTGGGGAGGGTGGTTACCCTGGAACATACCACTGCAATGAGAAATCTTGAAAGGAAAAAAAGAATCAAAACAACAAACCTGTAACCTGACACCAGCCCTAAATACTCTTCACTAACCATAAGTCAAGAGAAAGTGAAATGATTTCCATCACACATACAGCATGATCTCCGGGGTTTGCAGAAACGCAAGAGACAATGTGGAGAAAATGCATCATCCTGTGGTTCCGAAATCAAAACCTAATTAGACAGAAGATAAATTCAATGGGCTTCAGTAATAAAACCTATGTCTCAACTATGCCTGTATTGAGCAAGCCCTAAAAGCCAAAGAATGATAAGGCAAATTTAGTAGAGAACATCTCTGTTTATGTTACAGGACTCACACATTAACTTTGAAAGCATGCTCTCCAGTGGGGAAAATATTTTAATTGGCCTTTAAAATATTCTTATAGGAGGAAAACCAACTTGTTTAAAGTGTTGCCTGGCTGGTCTCTGGTTTTGGCACCTCATTATACTGTCTTAATGCCATAGATTTATTAATCATTATGTCAGTATGTCTAAAAAGCCTTCCAGATTTTATCCAATTCTAGGTAAAGGTTATTTATACCTTAGAATGTTCTTAACTGCTTCATGTTACAGGAAAATATAGAATGAGTTATAATTTTTACCTCATCTAATTTTTTTTTTAATTATAATGTTTTGGCAGATTTTGCTCATATACTTCTCTGAGCCTGGGATGTCTTTTATCCCCTCCCAGTCTCCCAAAATTCTCCTTATCACTCAAGGCCTAACTCAGATACTACTTCCTCCATGAACCTGTTCCTGATTCCCCATGAGCATTAACCAAACATGCCTCTCTGCTCCCAACTACATTGCTTCTATCTTCACTAAACATTTATAATGATCATTTTGCTTTAAATTAGAGTTATTTTTCTTTGTCTTCCTGAATTAAAACACCTTCAGTGGGAAAGACAGCATCTTATTCATTTTGCATCCCAGGAAACTGATAAGGTATCTGGAATTAGCAAGCATCTATTAATAATAATGATTGATTAAATTACATGAAATTGTGTGTTTTATCAGATAGAAATAGTTTTTCAGATTATTCTCTTGGTTTGTTTGAAGTAGTTTGCTCATTTCCATAATAACATGAGACCCAAGCCTCTTAGAAGAAGTAGTTCTAGTGCCTCCCCCATCTAGACTTAATTTCGTGTTTCAGCTGGTGCCAGGAAATGAGCAAAACATTTTCTGGTGCTTATACCATCTCAGATTGAAACCACACCAAATACCACAATTCATCTAGGTGAATAATGCACTGAATACTTGGCCTGATTTAGGTGCTTGTAGGCAAGCCAGCTAATAATTAATTAAGGTAGGTTGTTCTAAAAATACTTTGTTTCAAAATTTCCCCACTCATTCCCTTACTCAGTAACTCCTTCATTTATTGTCAACTAATGACATTTAAACACCTAATACCCACTAGGCATCTTTAGCAACCAGAAATACAGAGTTCAGAAAGGACATAGAACTGACCTCCTAAAAAGAAATGTATGAGCATATTAAGAGAAGGTTCTACCTTTTAATATCTAAAAATCTAAAAGATTGAAAAGATTATTTAACAGAGAATATTCACCCAAATGTGACATAGGTGGACAAAAAGAGTCTGTTTTCAGGAATGACAGGAACTATCCTAGTGACTGCATTTTAAATATACATAATGTGCCACTGACATGGCATAAATAATGCAGACCAAGGCCACTAGCCATCCATGGGAAAAGTCACTACAAAGATTAATTCAAAAACAAGGAAGATCTCTGGGAAAATCCCAGCCTTGATTCTGTTCTGGTATTCTGCACCAGACTTTCAGTAGCTTCTACCTGAGAGCCAAGGCCCCCACCACTCTAGTTTGGTTTTATTTGTTTATGACCTGATACCTAATGTCTTGTAGCAGGAAAACTACTCACAAGCCACAATTTGTGGCTGGGATTCTGCTTGCAAATATCAAGAATGTACAAACTTTCTGAGGCTGGGAATTTATTTTCATAGAGGAGGAAATCAGCCACCATTTAAGAATAGATTCCCAAGCTTTTCTTATCATTTGCATTCTTAAACCTGCAACTCTGGCTAGAAATCCAGAGACCTGGGTTCTAGTCCTGTACAGGCTTTTCACAAGTTGTATAAACATGGGCAAAACACTTAACTTCTTAGACCCTGCTTTCTCATCTTCAAAATAAAAGAGGTTGACAAGGTTATCCCTGACATCCACTCCAAATCTGGAGGACTGACTTACTTGGTTTTTAAGCCCATGTGTCTCAGATTTTTTCTGGAGCATGCTATCAAGATATCTAGAGAATCAAGCATACCTACTAAAAACTGTTGCCAATATTGAGAAATGCCTATATACATGGCCATTCAGACTTCTCTTTAAATTTTGTAAATTTAATTAACAAATTAAATTTTGTTATTCCTTCTCTCGAGTAATATGAAGTTCCCATACAAATATTACCAAGGTCAATAAGAGCAGAAATATTTTCTTACTTCAAATCTACTTTTGAATACATAAGAATTATCTCCCTTGTACCTAAATTTTCTATTCCTGAGTGGTGTGTAGCAATTAAAAGATGAGCATCTTTTTAATAATTTAATTTTGACAAGAATATCTCTTCAACTTATCTTCAAGATGCATCTAAATTTGGATCTATCTTGTTTTTAATAAAAGATTTCAAGATAAAACCCTAGCAGAATATATATTCCTTTAAATGGGAACTGATATATTCCACAAAGGAAGAGCTTTTCTTCAATAATGGGAAAATTGAGGTCATAATGAAGGAAGACCTTCAGGCAAAACTCATCTCTAATCTCTTTTATTCATTTTTCATTTAATATTTTACAAACTTGAAGAACTGAAAGTAACATTAGAGATGATCTAATGCAACCTTCTTATTTTGGAGATTAGGAAATTGAGGCCATGGTTTGTAGCGGGTGCAAATGGGTGACTAATATTGCCATTTACTGAAATTGGAAGCTATAGAAGATGATGTCCAGGTTGGGGGCTGCATACAGGAAGAGGAGAAATGATGAGTTGAGGGCTTGACCTTACTGAGATTGAGATGCCTGCACAACATTCAAGAAGAGATGTCCAGGAAAGAGACAGGTACACAGGTCTGGAGCTCAGGAGAATTTGAAATATATGTTTTTGTGTGTGTATATAAAATAATGAAATATATACGTGTGTCAAATTATCAGTACATGCATCGTAAACTTTAGCCATAGTCATGTATGAGATTGATAAAAACAATGCAAAGGAGACAGAGAGAGAACAACCCAAGCATCAGAAGGAAAGAATGACATTCCATGGAAGTCAAGAAATGATACTTCTTTTTCCAACAACTTCAAATTCTTTGAGAAGTTCAATGAGCAAGGCAGTAAAGGGTGTTTGAATTTAGTGACATACAAGGTCATTGTTGACATTAACGTAAGTAGTTTCAGTGGAGCAATGGGTACCCAAGCCAGATTATAAATGATGGAATGGTGAGTGGCAGAGAAGAAAATGTAGATTAAGTGTGCACAACACTTTCAAGTCTCTGTTGAAGAGGACGAGAGAAATTGGGCAATGCTGGAGAGCAAAGTGAGATACAGAAAGGATTTTATTCGGATGGGAGTGACTGAAACTGCCCTTTATAAATTAGTAAAGGGCCTCAAGGTGGGAACTGTGTTAGTGGCCTGAACTCTGCAAAGTTATAGGCATCGTTAAAAAAAAAAACAGCCATTGTTCCCTAACTTGCCTTCCAGTAATTGTTTACTGCTTAGAAATCATATATCCTTGACTAGCATAAGATTTGTGACTTCCCCAGTCACTTCTGTAAATAGCATCACTATTGTAAAACCTAAAACTGGTCTTTGAGATATCTTCCAGACTCTGCATTCAAAGGGACCAACTGACACCAACCAGACCAGTGGCTATATGTGGGAACTAATCCAACAGGTCCTGCAATCCTCTACCCAGGAACTGTCTCAGTGCAAGAAGATAATTTTTGCTTCCCAACCCTATGAGTTTGTCCCCACCCAATCAGCAGACCCAATTCCCACCAAACTACCTTTAAAAACCTTAGCCTCAAAATTCTCAGGGAGATGGATTTGAAAAATTTCACCTATCTCCTCATTCAGCACCCTCCAATATTAAACTCTTTTTGTGCTGCAACCACTGCTGTCTTAGAGTATTGGCTTCCTTTTGAGCAGCAGGCAGTGCAACCTGGTTGGGCAGTAGCATGACTGTGTAAATGCCATTAGAAAACATCTAGTAGAGAGGTAGAGACTGGAGAGGGGGAAGGGGTAAAGACAGGGAGGACATAAACATGCAATGACCTCTAAGGAACATGGGCAGAAAAGGCTCCTGCAGAGGAGTTAGAGGTTCTATTTCCTTAAGTTCTTAAGGGAAATAGGTCCCTTTTTAATTCAAAAAAGAGGGGGAAAGTAAGAGTGATGGTATAGCAAGGACAGGCAATGCCAAAAAGAATTGGTAGACTTCTGGGAATTTCAATGGTGATATCTGAAGCCTGGGAAGTAGGGTAAGCAGCCTGGATTAGGATTTGTTTTCAAAACTTGAGGCATGAAGAAAACATGGGAGAATCTCCTATGCCTTTTATAGGCAGCCTACCCAACATGGAAGTGGACACCACAGGGCCAGCAGCTTATCTGCCTGGTGGTTCAGCTGCACCAGCCCAGAACAAGGTGCAATTCAGAGACTTCTTGCCCCACTAGTAGGCTGCTGAGTATAGTCCTATTCTGAGAGAAGCTCACACAAGTGTGGTAAGAGTATGGGAAGGACTGTGGACTGTAGTTCTTCTATTATTGAAAACATTTTTTACTAAAATTTGTTCATTTGGTTTTCTGTAAGCATTAAGTGTATCTGTTAGAATGTTTTCTATGCAAGTCGCAGAATATCCAATTTGAAGTTCAAGCAATAAGAACACTTGTGATAGGGCAATGCAAGGTTCTTTAATTCAGTGGCTAAACAATGTCATCAAGAACCTTGGTGCCTTCTGGATTTCAGTTTTGGCACCCTCAATATGTAAGGCAACTCCCTTTACAGTTCAAACATGGCTGTGGCAGCAGTAGCCAACAACTCCAGACACAACACAATATCCAGGGAAAAGAAGGTGAGTTTCCCAGAGTGTCTCAATTGTTTTTAGCAAGGAAATTTCCAGAAGCTCCCCAACTGACGTCTCAGGTCCTACTGGCTAGATGTAGTCATACACCAACATCTAAGTCAATACCTGCAAAGGGAATGAATGAGTCTCCTGTGATTGCCTTAGAGCAATCATAATTCACTCCCTGGGGTCCACTAGGTTGTCACCTACCCTGAGCTCATGCCAAGGTGACACCAGGACAAAATCAAGCATCTGTCCTCAAGGAACAGGGGATGGGATGCAAGGTAGGCAAACAATGGTCTCAACAGAATTAAAGAACACATTTGGCAGAGAAGAGGTCTGGTCACAAGTGAAGGACCTTTGTTATTAGACTGTAAACCAGTCTTGTCCTCCCAAAGGTGAAAGACAAGTTCCCAAACAGTATTTGATTTCAAAGAGATTTTCAAAAGACTAGCTAGTGAATTCATTTATTTATTCAAGAAAGTTAATGAAGATTTTGTGTTTCTGAGACACCATTAAAGTTCTAAAGAAAATTTCCTAAGTCTAAATAACATCTTTACTTATGAACAAGACCTCCAAAATCCCACAAGAAGCTTTATTTTAAAAGTAAATGTTTACACTTGATAGCATTCTGTACAGTACAAAAGAATTGTCCTAATTTTTTCTTATTCCAGTATCATGTTTTCAATTGACAAATAAAGAATTATATGTATTTATGGTGTATAACATGATGGTTTAAAATATGTATACATTGTGGAATGGCTAAATCAAGCTAATTAACATATTCCTTACCTCACATATTTACCATTTATTTGTGATGAGAACACATAAAATCTACTTTCTTAGCAATTTTCAAGTATATAATACATTGTAATTATCCATAGTCACCATGTTGTATAATAGATCTTGTGAACCTATTTCTCCTGTCTAACTGAAATTTTGTACTCTTTGACCAACACGTCCCCTATCCTGCCCCCACCCCCAGCCCCTGGTAACAACCATCTACTCTCTGCTTTTATGTATTCAATTTTTTTAGATTCTACATATAAGTGAGATCATATGGTATCTTAACATAATGTCCTCCAAGTTCATTCGTGTTGTCACAAATAACAGAATTTTCTTCTTTTTTAAGGCTGAACCCTATTCCATTGTGTACCTGTACTACATTTTCTCTACCCGTTCACCCACGGATGGGCACTTAGATTGATTTCGGATCTTGGCCATCGTGAATATGCTGCAGTGGACAGAGGAGTGCAGATATCTCTCCACATACTGATTTCATTTCCACGGGAAATATACCCAGGAGTAGGATTGCTGAATCACATGCTTGTTCTATTTTTGTCCTAAATCTTAATAATTTCCTTAAATATAAAAATTTCAAAGGGCAGAATGAAACTTTCCCTGAAATCTACAGGACAAATGGAAGATGTGATGAGAGTAGTTTTGTTTCACCAAATATACCCCAGTTCTGTTCCCCGTCTGTTGCTTTGAGCTGTCTCCTCTACTCAACACTCCGCACATCTCTCACACTTTCCTTCCCTTCTTCTCTTCCTTCCCCGTCCCTCACTGTGTGTCATAACGATTTTGTGCCATTTTCTCTCTCCTCTCCCATTTTGCCCTCTATCTGTCTCCATCTGTTTTTGTCTCCCCCATTCTCATTTTCCCTTAGCTGGTCCTCCTATGTCAAGTAACACAAATGGCCTTAGATGCAAAAAGTCCTTTATTACCTAAAAAACACCTTCCACATGTATTATCTCATTTAATGAGCCCAAGATGGCCTCACCTACACGTGGAGGCCTCAGAAAAGATAGATGGATGGCTGAGACCACCTTCTTGCCACCTGGTCCTTCATCATTCAATAACCTAATCTGAGCCTTTTTTACATGTGACTTGCTCCCAAGAGGGAAAAAATGTAGGCTGCCAGGCTTCGTAAGGCCTTGGCTCAGAAATCGTACATCATGGTTTCTGCCCATTATATTGGCCAATGCAAGTCACAAATCTGGCCCTGATGCAAAGAGAACAGAACTAGACCTCACCTCTTGATGGGAGGAGTAGGAAAAGGCTATCTAGGATGGGACAGATTGTTGCGGCCATTTTTGGAAAAAATCTGCCACAGATGGTGATGTGATCCATAAAACTTCAAAATTGCCATTTAGAGATCAGCCACATCTCGAAAATAGCAAGTTGAAAATCTCCACATTGTCTAGACAGAAGACCAATGAGGAGAATAGAACAGAATATAAAGGAATAAGCACAAATACTTAAGGAAATTTAATATATAAAAAAGTCGGGGCTGGTCTGATGGTAGTAGGTTGTCAGAACTTAACATTAGTGTCACTAAAGTAGGTATACAACCCGCCACTGCTAAATTTGACTGGCTTAAAAAAAAAAGTTGGAATTTCAAATCACTGGAAGTAAAGATGAACTTTTTAATTGAAATTTTTATTAAGATAATTGTAAATTCACATGCAGTTACAAAAAATAATATAGAGAGCTCCCTTGTATACTTTTCCAAGTACAATATCACAACCAAAAAGTTGACATGGACAAAAGCCACCAATCTTATTCAGATTTCCCTAGTTGTTTTTTTTTTATTTCAGAATATTATGAGAGTACAACACTTTGGTTATATATATTGCCTATTTTTAACTGTACCTGTATGTGTGTGTGTGCACGTGTGTTGTTCTATACAATTCACTACCTATGCAGGTTTGTGTATACACTACCGCAGTCAGTATACCGAAGAGCTCCTATAGCATGAGGACCCCTCACGTTGCTCTTATGTAACCACACTCACCCCCTTATCTCAACCCCTCCCACATTCCCAGTCACTGGAACCTCCAAATGGCCTAAAATTTTGTCATTTCAAAAAAGATCTGTAAGTGGAATCACACACTATGTAACCTCTCAGGACTGGCTTTTTTTACTCAGCATAATTCCCTGGAGATTTCATCACAGTTGTTGTGTATATCAGTCCTCCTTTTTGTTTTTTATGCTGAGTAATATTCCAGGGTGTGGGTGTGCCACAGTTTGTTTAACCACTCACCTGTTGAATGGTTTGGGCTAATTCCAGTTTGGGCTATTACAAAAAAAGTTTCTATAAACACTCGTCAACAGTTTTTGTATGAACATATGTTTTCTTTTTTCTGCAGCAAGTGTCCAAAAGTCCAATTTCCAGGTCCTATGGCAATTTCGGGTTTAGTTTTGTAAGAAACTACCAAAGTTCTTCACACTGGCTGTACTGTTTTACATTCTCATCAGCTCTGTAGGCGTGGTCAGGATTACGTGTATCCTTGCCAGCATTTGATTTGGTCACCATATTTTAGCCATTCTGATAGGTATGCAGTGGTATCTCATTGTGATTTCAAGTTGCATTTTCCTAATGGCTAACAAGGTTGAACATCTTTTCATGTGCTTATTTTCCGTATTTATGTCTTCTTCACTGAAATGTTTGTTCAAGTCTTTTTCCCTTTTCAAATTGAATTTTTTTACTTTAATTGAGTTTTGTTGAATATCTTTATATATTCTAGCTGCAAGTCTTTCTTAGATATGTGGTTTGTAAATATTTTCTCCCAGGCTATAGTTCTCTTTTCGTCCTTATCACATGGACTTTCACAGAGCCAAAGTTGTTAATTTTCATAAGGTCCAATTTATCAATTTTTCCTTTTATGCATTATGCTTTAATGTCCAGGTTAAGAACTCTTCACAAGATGCACCTTTTAATATGCCAATTCTCCAGGGTAACCTCTGGAAAAATATATAATTCATTGCAAAGTTATATCTAACACCATAGCCAGAAAAACTCCAAATGAATCAAAGATATAGACATAAAAAAGTAAAACAAGAATGTTCCAAAATAATACATAAATGAATTTATGGGTATAAGTGAATACTTAAGTGAATTTATGGGCATAAGCAAATACACAAATGAATAAAATGGACAAAGGAAATGGGCCATTCATGGGATTAAATAAAAATACAAATGGCCCTTAGACATACGAAAGATGTTCAGCCTCTTTAAAAATAAGATAAAGGCAAAATAAAACTGCACAGGAATATCAGCCCCTCA
This sequence comes from Daubentonia madagascariensis, assembly GCA_023783475.1. NCBI lineage: Eukaryota > Metazoa > Chordata > Mammalia > Primates > Daubentoniidae > Daubentonia > Daubentonia madagascariensis. Next base: position 30,441,072 of record JAKFHU010001684.1, read on the forward strand.
TACCAGCTTGTCAATATTAAAGTTTAGCCCCACATTCCGTTGGCAAGTGTTTCAGCCCAGGTCATTTAAAGAAAGACATGGCACACTCAAACAGGGTGACTATTTACAAAGGGAATACTTAAAGATGCAGATTAAAGGAAACCAACAGGCAAAATTAGCAAAAGCTGAAAGTTATAACTCCAATGAGCAAGGAGAGGAAGTGCTTACCAGAGCCCAAAGACAGCACAAGTATAAGACAGACTCTAGGTCTTTGGTAGAGGGATTTAGTCAACCCAAAGCAACCTGGCATGAAAAGGACAGTGGGTATAAGTACCATGACTTCACTCTCCTTCCTCTCCAACCCCCTGCTGGTTCCTTTCATTAGATGAGCCTGACAGGAAGCCATAGGACAAGGTAGTCTCTTGATGCTGGACATGAAAATTAGCCTTCCTAGTTCCTCAAAAAATTAAAAATAGAACTACCATATGATCCAGCAATCCCACTTCTGAGTATATGTTGAAATCAGTATGTTGAAGAGATATCTGCACTCCCATGTTCATCGCAACATTATTCACAATAGCCAAGATATGAAATCAACCTAAGTGTCCATCAGTGGATGAATGGATAAATAAAACGTGGCATATAACACAATGGAATACTATTCACATCTTCAAAAAAGGAACTTCTGTCATTTGCAACAACATGGATGAACCTGGAGGATATTATGCTAAGTGAAATAAGCCAGGCACAGAATGGCAAATACCACACGATCTCACATATATGTGGGATCTAAATAATTCAAACTTACAGAAATAGAGAATAGAATGGTGGTTACCAGAGGCTGAGGGAAGGGATTAGGAAGATGTTAGTCAAAAGGTACAAAGATTCAGTTAGACAGAAGGAATAGGTTGTTAGATCTATTGCACAGTAGTGTGTCCATAGTCATTACATAAAATATTGCATATTTCAAAATTGCTAACAGAGTAAATTTCAAATGTCTCATCACAAAAAATGATGAGTAAGTGACATAATGGGTATTATAATCAGCTTTATTTAATCATTCCACATTATATACATACATATTATAAAGGAAAATGAAAAAATCTCAGGATCCCCACACTCCTTATGCCAAAGGTAAAGTCACTCCTCGAGGCCGAGTCATCCTCTTCCCAAATGAATAACTGTTACATCACAACCTTTTGTCAAAGCATTATACATTAGCCAGACATTCACAGAAAGGCAAAAGGGCTCAGGCTTCTCCGGATGACTGCCCCCACAAATCATCCATAAGTAAACTTTTTGCTGGCCTGGAAGACTTTTAAGGTGTATGTCCTCCCATAAACAAGGATATGTCAACTGTAACATTAGGTCTGCAATCTAAGTCTAGCTACTAAAACTAAAGTCTCTGATTCCACACTGATAATGTCCATTACAAGTTTATCTTCCCAGGTACAAAACCAAGACAAGACGAAATCAATCATTCCTCCACCTACCCTGAGACTCTACATATTTGATTCTTCCTTTATTCCTTTTTTTCTTTAAATGTTCATCTTATCTTATGTAAAATGTAGATTTACTGGGCACTAACCAAAGTCTCACAAGAATGTAACCATTTACTTCACCACCTACCCTCCCCTCTTCCTACGTGCCTTCCCCCATTTAAGGAATTATCTAAATACTGAACCTCCTGGAAACCTCTTTGGACATGCCTGCGATTCTGTTTTTCCCAGGCACACCCTCAAGCTCTGGCTTAAGAAACCTCAATTGATTGAGACTCACCTCAGTCCCTCATTTCGGTTAGCAATATATACCAAAACATCACATTGTACCCCATAAATATACACAATTACAATTTGTCAACTTAAAATAATACTAATTTTAAAAAAGAGTATATAAAATGGGCACTCATTTAGATAAGACAGCTATTTTCCAAACATTATTATTTTCTAGTAATGATTTTCATGGTTTTCTATTAAAAGTTGTTTAAAATATTGAAAAAAAAAAGATTAGCTTCCCATGGTATAGATCAGTATGAAGGATGCTGAAGAGTAGATTAGGAGGAGCAAACAGAAACCATTCAGCACAGCAAGGCTGTGGAAACATGCCCTGTCATTACTGATGGAAGTGCAAATTGACAAACCCCTAAACTGTCAAAATACAACTAACTACAGTGCACCTACCCTTTGACTCAGCAACCTCACTTCTGGGAATTTATCTTACACTATATCCACACTCACAAGAAATGCTGTATGTTCAAGGTTATTCATTACAGCATCATGCTTAATGTAAAAAGATTGAAAGTAACTCAAGTGTCTATTTATATGGCACTGGTAAAATAAGCTATAGTACATTTGCATAATGGTATACTATGCAGCTGTCAAAAAGAATGAGGAAGAGTTCTAGATGCTGTCATGGAAAGATTTCCAAGATGTGTTAAAACAATAAGGTGCAAAACAGCATAAAGGAAGCTAACTTGCTAAATGGGGAGAAAAATAAGACTCTATTGTCTGCATAAAAACAATAGTGAAACTGCCTATATTAAAATAATGTAAGGCCATAAGGCAGCAATTGTGATAAAAGTCTGATTTCTATAAAAGTATAGATATAGCCAAAAGTTAACCAACCACTGTTCCCTAACTTCCCTAGTGCTGTAACTGCTTACTGCTTAAGTGGCACATATCCTCCTTGACAGGGGCAAGATTTGTGACATCCCCAACTGCTTCTATAGATAGCATCACTATTATAAAACCCAAGATTGATTGGTCTTTGAGATAGCTTCCAGACTTTTCCTTCAGAGGACCCACTGACGTCAACTGGACCCATAGACATGTGTGGGAAACAATCCAACAAACCTTGAGACCAAAAAATGTCCCAGCAGGAAGACAATTTCTGCTTCCCAACCCTGTGAGTTCATCCCCAGCCAATCAGCAGACCCAATTTCCCTAGCCCTTTGTTCACCAAACCACCTTTAAAAACCTTAGCCCCCAAATTCTCAAGGATTGGATTTGAGAAATTAATCCCATCCCCTAGCCAGGAGCCTCATGAAATTAAACCCTTTCTCTGCTGCAACACCTGCTGTCTCAGTATATTGGCCTTTACTGGATGTTAGGCAAGGGACTCGGTTGGGCGGTAACAATAGGAGAGTACATAAAAATGTAATAAAATGTTACCATAACAGGATAGACAGGAACCAGAGTATAAATGAGACTTCTCAATAGATATCTTTTTACATAAGTTTAATATTTTGAACCATGTGAAAGTATTATCTATAAAAATAACTTTTTTAAAAATCCTCGTATATTTTCCTTCCTAAAACCCTAAAAGTAATCACTAATGGAGAGAAAAAGATCAAAGAGTTCACTTAGGTCTCACCTCTTCCTTTCGCACAAATAAATTCAAGAAATCAATTATTCCAGTTGTCCATAAATCTTCCAGCCTTCTGAGATCCCCTTTTACTTAACTATCCAAATAAAATTGTCGAAGTCCCCAAACCCAAATGCTGCAAAAGTCAGAATGTTCCTTGAGATTCCTGAGGATTTCTGTTCAAACCTCACTCCCAGCTTGAGTCTTGGCATCCACCTGTAGTCTGGCATTCTTCCTGTACTGTTTCCTCCTGTTCCGCGTGCTCCTCCATTTGTCTCCATTCCTTCTACTTTCATTTTCACAAAGCACTGATAACACGTGGTTGCTGTAAGAGGATTTTATAGACCATTGAAGGGTTCTGGGGGGATGTTAGAAAAAAATTGTTGAAAGTTGGAAATGGACACAGTAATGGCAAAAGCAATCACTGGGTGCCCTTTCAATGCATGTTGGCATTGTCTAGCAGACCATCCAAGGAGTATATGCACCTTTGATTGTCTATTGACTATACTATTTTACAACTCTGTAGGAGTAAGCTGTAGAAAACCGATAATGACATAAATGAATTTTATTCATTTTATACAATTGATCTATCCATTGTATCCATTTTATATAATTGGCATCCTCTCTGTAAAAATGATGGTACCAAACATTATATTTTATTGCCCTGTAAGACATGTATTAATTTTGTATCAATTCTTAATAACCTAATTATGTATGTGTGTCCATATGTTATATATACACACATGTATTTGTGTGTATACTTGCATACATGTGTATATGTGAGTATACATATATATATGGCTATTCTTCTAATTATCCTTTAAACTGGTGAGTTTAAACTATAAAATTTTTAACAGAATAATGATTTTATCTCTTTGTAAATTATACTTTAGCAAGGGGATTAAGACATTACACACCAGAAATGAAAATAAGAACTTCAAATTGAATATCACACATCCTATTCCTAAAAATTCTTAGCCACTCCCACTGCCTCCACAAGTATTTCTTGCAGGTCTTGTGTCTTCTTGGGTCATGGTATCCTGCCATGTCTCCAGGCACTTTCTCCCTAGATCTTTCCTGTTGTCTCTCTTCCTTCAGTTCTCAACATCTCAAGCACCAAGGGACAATTCCAAGCTATCTATACATCTTCATAAGGTGGAGGAATTTAATTCCAAACACTCACCTGAGATTTAGCTCCTGGCCTCCTTTCGGTATGCAAGAAGGTCTCATTATAAATATATCATTTTTTAAAAAAGCCATATATACATAAGATTAATGCTGCTGTTGCCTGAGAACTTCTTCTTTTGTTGCCACATTATTTTTTATTAGACATATAACACCTTCTGCCAACCCATCACCTGTGCCACTTTAAACAAACAAAAACCCTCACACTAAAACCTCCCATAGCAGGAAAAGTCTCAGTATCCAACAGGGACTGAATTCCCATCATAAGCACCATGGCTCAGAACCAGAGCACTAATGTGGCAAATGAGAACTCACTGGGTTCTGCTTGGGTAACTTTGGGAGACTGAACAAGATAATTTTTAAAATTCCTTTTAACCTTGAGATTCAAAGAGATTGCAATAATAGTTGGTGAACTAAAGTTTTGCTCACTGAAGTAGTCATGCCCAATGTCTATGCAACAAAGGAGTTGTTCAAATCTCTCATGTCCTAACTCCCTGGAAGAGTCATGGGAGACTCAGAAATTCCTTTAAGCAGCCATTATAGTTCTGCATCTGTGATTGGTTTCTTCCTTTCCTCCTGGTGGCCTTTATCTGCCCCTGCTGCTCTGGCTCTTGACCACCACCACCCATTGGTATTGTTCTTGAGCTGTGACTGTGACATCACTACTCAGTGACATCACTCATACATCACCAGGGCCCCCAGAGAGGTTACGCTTATGCTGCAGTGAAGACTTTTCATTGAGACAGGAAGAGCTCTCTCATCATGTTTATAGACCTATAGAGTTTCCCAAAAGTGCTGTGCTTCTCTCTCTGGTTCCTAAATAACTTCTACAAATATGGTTTTTATTATTGTCACTTTTCAGATTTTTCCCCAAGGCCCTATCTCAGGGACCTGAGAGTACATTCACCCGTACAGGGATGGGTCAGCAGATATGAAAGAAGCAACTCATAAAATCACTTCTAAAACACCCTTTCATCACTTGACCCCCACCTACAGGTGAATTACCTATCAACTCAATGTACCCCCTGAAGATTACAAGGTAGTTTTGCATGTTTCTTGTCCTATATCTAACTTTGGAGCTGTGCAAACTTTTCATCCATTTTTATCATTCTCATTATTTCTCCCAGGAGGATCATTGGGTACTTGGGCAAATGGAATATGTGGCCACCCCTGAAGACATGCTAGAGTTTTCAAGGTATGTTCCTGTATTCAGTGGTCCCCAATGTCACCTTCAGGCTCAGTGATTCACTGGAAGGACTCACAGAACTCCAGAAAACTGCAATATTCACAGTTATGGCTTCCTATCATGAAAGGATTCAGATTAAAATCAGCAATGGGAAAAGTAGCATAAGGCAAACTCCAGGAGAAGCCAGATGCAAACTTCCAGCTATACTCTCCCAGTGAATGTGCATGGACAGCTTAATTCTCCCAGCAACAATGTGTGACAACATGCACAGAGTATTGCCAACCAGAGAAGCTCACCTGAGCCTTGATGTCCAGAGTTTTTATTGGGGGTCAGTCATATGGACATGGCTGACCACCCATGTGGTTGATCTTCAGTCTCCAGTCCATCCAGAGGTCAAGTTGATACTGCCTGGCCCTAAGTGCACTCACTGTAAATCACATTGTTAGCATAGATTATCTGGTATGGCCCAGGCCCTCAGGTAAACAGACACTGTTATCAGGAAGGATGTCCAAGGGCTTAGACTCTAAGCCTTAGATGTTGCCTCCCAGAAATAAAGGTCAGCCTTTCTTTGGAGTGTGCAGGATATGGACAAGCTGATGAGTTGACCCTTTACTATATAGTTTAATTTGGGCCACCTAGCATTCTCAAGACAAAAATTACTTTATTCAAGAGGCAAAGACTGTTCAAACATCAATGTAATGTATATCACATCCTAGCCATTCTCTCATTTGACCTTTCAACACTGAATAGTCCTAATTCTTGCAGTATGTTCTCAAGTGAGAGTGACTTTATTTCTTTGGTCATTTTTCTTCTCTATTTTGATTATTTTACTTGACACATAGAGAACAGAACTGCACCTAATAGTCAAGGTGGGTCTAGTACTATAATATACAAATAATATGAGAAAAATATATTATGTCCAAAATATTTCTGTTCGATCCTCAACGTTTATAGGCACTTTAGGCCAAAGGAGTGGACCTGTATCCTCATGAAACAATCAAGACCTAGGTTCATCTTTGAGTTGAATGCAATAAATCCAATGCTATATTGACTGAACTGATTAAATAAATAAGGATTAAATAAATAATCAGTTCAGTCAATATAGTTCAGAAAGTTATCTATAAATGCATTACCTTGTGAATTCACTAACTCACATCAAATTATACCTATTCAAATGGAAAATATGAACAGTTAAATAAAAATTAAAACTTCTGCACATCATAAAAGAGAACTGAATAATCAAAAAACCTTAGTGATAATTGTGATATATATGATAGGAAAAAGTTTTAAAATCCTTGACATATAAAGAACTCATAACAAGAAAACTTGAATTTTTAGATTTTCAAGTGACCATGAGGATAAATGGAGAGTGATTAGTAATGAGCATGGGATTTCTTTTTTGGGTGATAAAAATGTTAAATTTATTGTGCTTATGATTGCACAACTCTCTGAATATACTAAAAGTCATTGAATTATTGACTTTAAATGAGTGAATTGTATGGTATGTGAATTATATCTCAATAAATCTATTATTTTTTAAAAAAATTCCAACCTCTCTATATATAAACATAAATTAACAGTTGGCCAACATGTAAAATGTTATTTTTTTGCAAGTACTGGTAATAGCATATAATAACGAACTCTTTCATACAGACATCCCTGATACAGGTTGAGTATCCCTTACACAAAATGCTTGGGACCAAAAGTGTTTTGGATTTTGGATTTTTTTTAATTTTGGAATATTTGCATATATATAATGAGATATCTTGGGGATGGGACCCATGTCTAAACATAACATTCATTTGTTTCTTATACACCTTATATACATAGCCTAAAAGTAATTATATACAATATTTTTAATAATTTTATTCATAAAACAAAGTTTTGACTGTGTTTTGACTGTGAACTGTCACAAGGTTAGGTATGAAATTTTCCACTTGTGGTGTCAAAAAATTTCAGATTTCATAGCATTTCAGATTTTGGATTTTTGGATTAGGGATGCTCAATTTGTAATATAAATAGGCACTTTTCAGGAAGACAATATAGTAGTATGTACCAAACTTTAAAATTAGGCATGTTATTTAATACAGCAATTTTACAACTAGCATTTACCCCATGATAAATTGCAAGTATGTCACCAATTCTTCACCTCTTCCTATATCCACAGCACATGCCATGTAACCTTGAGTATATTTCCACTCTGACTCTTGCCTTAGCCCTGTGACTTCTTGGAGCAATGAAGCAATTAGCAAATGTCACACAAGAAGAGGATTAAAAGGTGTACATTTCTGCTTACGTTCTTACACCTCTGTCGTCACCATGAGAACATGCCCAGGCTAACCTGCTGGAGAATAAGGGGTTTTAGAGCAAGATAAATCATCCTCATGGCCCCAGCTAACAGCTAGTCATACCTTACATGTAAGCAACCCCAAATGAGAACAGAAAAACTACTCCCCTGAGCTTAGCCTAAATTGCTGACCCAAAATTCACGACCTTCTCGTGTCCTTTACCATTAGCATATTTTAGTTCTTCTGTCTGAAGTGCCCATTTAAAATTTTATCTGGCAATTCATACTCATGCCTTATTTGATCTGGGAAGCCTTTATAAACCCCTCTGAATTTTAAGGTATTTGTTTACATTTCTTGGTCATGCTTTCTTGTGGTCTTACATTCTTCCAGCTCTAGACAACAATGGACAGGAACTTTGCTTTACCTTTTGTTCCCAGTCTTATCCCAGTAACTAGATGCTTGTTAAATGTCTGTTATATAAATAACTGAATGGGTATTAGATCAGGACAAGGAGATCAGAGATCTGGTTCTGGTTTCATCACTTAGGCAAATCACATGTCTATGTTTCAGTCTTCTCACCTGTGAAATGGTACAGTATCTTCCTATCTCTCAGCCTCGCAAGGTTGTTGCAAGGACCAAACGATATAATTTTTTAAGTGTTTCATAAGGTCTAAAATATTATCATTCACACTTCATCCATAGGTCAAATTAGTTACCTTCATTAAAATTTAATCTAATGTTCTAATAAGTGGGAATTAAACAACGAGTACACAAAGAGATACAAAGGACATTGGAAACCAAGAAGCAGGGAGGGTGGGAGGGAAGTTGTGGGATTAAAAACCTACCTGTTGGGTACCATGACCACTATTCTGGTAATGGATACACCAAAAGCCCTGACTTAAGCATTATACAAGGTATCCATGTAACAAAAACATTTGTACCCCCTTAATATTTTGAAGTAAAAAAAGAAGGCAAAAAAGAAGAAAAAAATTTAATCTAATACCCCATTAGGGAATTGTCATTCTCTAGAAACACTGATGTTCTCTGTAGATCTCTCTTGATCCTATATCCATTGAATTTAGGAAGGGAAACAAAACAAAATTAGAAAAACAATTTTTTCTCAGATGAAATTTGAAAAAGCTGATGACCTAATCTTTAAATTGTTGTCATGAAGAGGTTGAGAAGAACAACCTTACAGAAGAGCAAACATGGATACAGACTTACATAAGCAAAGAAGAAGAGAATAACTCTCAGAGAGCCGTTATTTACAATCTTGTTACAAGAAGTCAAGATTTCTTTCTGTTTGCAACATGAAACTGCTCTGAGTGAAGGAAGTACAGGGACAGAACCGAGGAATGACCCCATATGAGACCATGGTCAATCTTTTTTTTTTCCCCCCCCTTCTAAGCAGAAGTAGACCATGGTCAATCTTAATAAAATTTCTGGAAGTCAATGTCATGACCCTAAACCTGTTTAAGGAAAGGAATGAACACAACCACAAATGGAGAAGGGGTAAGGGATGGCTCTTTATAACTTTCCTTTAGGAAATAAAAAACTTAAATAAAATCTAGGAAAAGGGAAAACAAAGCCTTTCCTGGAAAATGAAAACCGGCAATGGCTTTGATAATGGAATATATTGGACAAAATTTATAAGAAGAAAGAACATTCAATCAAAACAAATATACTAAGGTAAGTAAAAGTAACTGCAGTAACATCTTTCATCCAAAATATGAGTCACTAGTCTGTATTTTTAAACCAGAATAAAGAACCTCTTGCATAAGGGCTTAATTCATTAATGAACATAAGGAAGGGTTTGATCTGGAATTTTTCTAGAGGGCCCAGAATTTAAATTTGTTCTGCTTAAAGGGAACCAAATTAACAACCAAGTGAATTGTCAGTGTTGTTTTCTATAAAAGCAATCAAAGAGAAATTTCAAAATGTAACATGTTTAAAAATTGAGGAGCACATACGTAATTAGATGACAGAAGATACAGGAAAAATTCTAAGAGTATCCCTTGTTGTCCTTGGGATTGCAGAGATCTAAATAACATAGATGAGACCCACAAAAAAAATAACTCAGAGTCACTCAAGACCAAGATCATTACAAGGAATATATGACAGTGGAAAAGAGGAAGTGGAGTAAAATCACAGGGTATGGGTTACAGGCTGGTCATTATAGCATCAGTGCAATAATGATTGCTTACCAGTGGAAGGAAAGAAATAATTTGAAAAAGAAGAAAACGTGTTATGTTCTCAGAGCTATCTGAGCGAGAAGGAAGCCCGCTCTAGTTTTCAGGAAGATACATCATGGTCTGAATTGGAACTGGAAAGAGAAGAAAAGAGCTTACTTTGATTAGACAGCTAAATGGGCCAGACACAGAGCTTGGCATCTGCATATATGCTCTTACCGGCGACTCACAACAACCCTGGTGGTAGGTATTATTGATCCCATTTTACAAAAATGGTAGCGATTCTTGTGTGCCAGGAACTACACCAAAGTCTTGGCACGGATTAACTCATTTAAGCCTCACAACTTCTATTAAGTGAGTGCAAGTGTTACCCATTTCATACAAGCAGAAACTAAGACTCAGAATGTCTAGATCACTTGTCTATGATTACACATGCATTAACAGTACAACTGGCATTTCAAGAACCCTGGGCTCCTTTATAGCACATGCTCTTTCTACTATATTAAATAGAAAATTTCAAATAATAATGAACTGTAAAAAGCATATAGATGAGGAAACTTATGCAGGCAAGGTTTGTCATCCTGGAAAGGACAGATACTAAAGGGAAGTCACTAAAAAAAGCTCCTAAGAATTTTTTTTCCTAGTAAATTAATTGAATGACCAGTTGGTATATGGTGTAACGTCCAATCCCTTTAGCTAGAATGCACCAAGCTGCCCAGACCTGGGCCAGCCCAGGGCAGAGGGTTACCAGTGTTAAGACACCATTCACTCCCAGAGGCCATGGCTTAGGCAGACACCACAAACCTAAGTCCTGATAACAAACACTATTTCCTTTCTGTGTGTGGACACGGGCAGAAATCACTGAATAAGCACATTCAAACAACAGGAAGCAAAATTTCTCTTTCCTGAAAATCATCGAGATAGAAATGTTCACTGGTGATTTATATAAAACGGGAATATCCACAGAATGGAGATCTGAGTTCCCACAATTAGTTCCACAGCCATAGTGCAGTCATCAAATGTAGGTGGTGTCTGCCCTCATAGAGGTTACCTAGCAGGTACATTGAATAAACAATTATAAGAATGATAAATGCCACGCATGAGAAGAATTTTGAAGCACGGGGGCCTAACATAAATCAGTGCTGGGGCAGGGCCAGGTAATGCATCCATAAAGGCTGTCAACAGAAAAACACAAACTCCATAAAATAACTTGAAGAGGTTTATTCTGAGTCAAATGTGTCCAACAATGGCCCAGGGGACAAGTTCTCAAGAGGTCTTGAAAAAATGCACCAGGGGCAGCCAGATTATAGTTTGGTTTTATACATTCATGGGGACAGGAATTACAGGTAAAATTATAAATCAATACATGGGAGGTGTACATCAGTTTGGCCTGAAAAGGCAGAACATCTCAAAGTGGGGGGCTTACAAGTCATAGGTGGGTTTTAGGGATTCTTTAGTTGGCAATTGGTTGAAAGAGTTAAGTTTTGTCTAAAGACCTGGAGTCAGTAGAAAGGAATGCTTGTGTTAAGATAGGGGTCTGCTAGGATGCTTGAGTTAAAGTAAGATCTTCTGTCATATGATGCTATACTGCAATCAGGTTAGAAAGTAAACCACATTATATCGGGTTAATAAAACTCATTTACTGAGATTTTATCATTTGTAGGCATGACTTATCAGGTATCTTAAATAGGAATTTGGGCAAAAGAAAAAAAGGTCAGAGGTCAGTCCTCAAGGCTTCCCTGAGGAAGTAATGTTTAAGGTAAAGGTGAGCAGAGATTACCAAAGCTCATGGTGTGTGTGTGTGTCTGGAATGGGGGGTGGGAGTTGCCAAAGAACATCCCTGAAAAAGGGAACAGCATTTCAGTTACATGCACAGGAAATAAAGAGCATGGGACATGCAGGAACTAAAAGAAAATTTCTTATGATTAGAATAAATTGAACTATGGGGAAGAGGCCAGGAGAGGCTGGAAAAGTAGGCAAAGTCATTCTGATTTCATTTCTCAGCCTCATGAGCTGATTTAACAAGTCGGCTCATGAGAGATTGATCCGCTCTCAGTGTTCCGCCAAAATCCAATTTAAGAGCCTACAAGACAGAAGGCCAGGCCAAACCAAACCATGAGATCTACCAAGGCAATGATGCCACCCTCTTGGCCTCATGGGAAGCAGCCCACCAGCCTTTAACCCCCAGACGATATTATGGTTTGGCCACATGGCTACAAAAGCATGTTTTGATTTTCTTTTGTGATTAATCACAGCTTATCAGCACACAGACAAAAAGATTCTTTGTGCTGATTTGTAAAAGACAATTTGTTGATTCATTTTGGTAGAAATCTTAATATCTACTTGTTGCTGGGATTTTACACATTTGCCAAATATCCTCCTTAACCAAAATTTATGTTGTAATTGATCAACATAAGTTTTTTGCTTCCAAAACCCACTCGATAGGATCCTCGCACAAATTCAGATCATGCCTAGATTGCAATTTCTGTGCCTCTTATATCAACACCTTACAGAAGAGTAATTGGTAACATAATTTAACTTAGTAATTCTGAATGTTTATGTTAAGCCCTCATAAGAATTTTACAGAATATCACTTAGTGAGATCTGGACCAAAAGTCCTCTCTTGCAAGAAAAGTTTATGAAAATCTTAAACTGAAGCTTTGTCTTGGTGCCCTGCCAAAATGTCTGAACACAAGTCTGAAAAATAAGTTGCCATGTCTAATGGTTATAATTTCCAGAAGCAGACAGTCCTGGAAACAGATGTGGCCCCACAATATGTTTAAAATTTTTCTATATTTTACAAAATATTCTGTGCTAACCACTGAAAAAAGTGAGTTCAAAATTGATATCTAATATCTATATCTTGAATGTATATAGATAAAGCATCCAGGGTTTTCTAACTAAATTTTACAATTTATAGTTTGGTATCATTGGATGTATCCAAACAAATGCAGGGAGTCAGAAGGATAAGATCAAGGCAGAGCAGACACATGAGAACCACGAGTGTGGGGGGCTTAGCAGAGACCAGATTTAGTCCATGTACAGGGGCAATATTCCTTGTGGCATGTTCTCACTTCTTAATAGAGCTAAGTCAGGCTGGACATGGCCAATTTTCACCAGAGTTCAATGACAGAAAAATAAGATATAAAATCATAACTCACATGTACTAAGCATGAAACTATTAAAAAGCAAATCCTTAGCTCAGGGTGAATTTTGATGATATTTGTCCACTTTTAAATCCAAAAGAATATTGAGTAGTAGGAGGTCAGAAGTGCTTCTGAAAGTGGCAGGTAGGGTTGCCAGGTAGGGTTGCCAGGTAAAACACAAATGTTCAGTTAAATTTGAATTTCAGGTGAATATCAAATAAGTTTTTAGTGTAAGGGTGTCCTGTGCAATATTAGCAGTGATTTTATTTTCTAAATCTGGCAACCCTAGTGACAGGATACTATTTTTTTTATATTTAATGCTCTACTGAATTGCATTGAGCATGCAAGTTGCCATAAGGCAACAACTTGCATTGTTTGAGCATGCAAGTTGCCTGTGGGGTGCTGAGACAAAGCTCAATTGCCCTTCACAGGAAGGGGAAAGATACAGATGCCCCCAATCAAAAGCTGGGAAGATCAGCATTGGCAAAGGTAAGGAGCAGAGGCCTGAGGGATGTAGAAGAGGGGACACAGGAAGGAACAGTTATGAAATTTTATCCCATTTTCCTGAGGCGTAAAATCATCCTCCTTGCCCTCTACAGATGCGTAGTAAAATCTGCATTGCTCACTAATGCTACTTAGGAGAAAGGAGATTCTTTATAGAGTGGATTCATTCTTGGCACTAAAATGTGCCAAGTCCTACTTAAAGTTTGGCACAAAACGGCCAACATATGGATTATATGAATAATTGGAGAAAGTTTGCAAGCCACAATAGTCCACATATATTTGTTTCAAATTCTAACCGGCTGGTCTGCAAAACCACCCTGAATAAATGTGAATCAAAGTTGATAAGGCACTACTTGGGGCTAGGAAATGACAGCTCCTGAGCAACTAAAAACAGAGTGTTTGGACCCAGACCAGACTAAAATCACTAACTCACTCACAGACAAGGGCTTCAATGATATCCTACCCATGGAAGACTACAATGATACCTACATGAAAATTTTTTTATTTTTGTTAAACAAAATGCTAAAAAGGTTAAACACCAACGTAGCACTGTTAACTCATTGGCTGTGACTTAACTTTAACTAACTCAGTGGTTCTGTTTTTAACAACTTAACAAACTTGGCCATTTTACAAATGCTTCATGGCTAATCACTTTATAACATGACACATTTACATAAATGAAATGACACATTTACAAAATCAAATTTTGGTAATTTGAACTACACCATAAAACATCTCTGAAATCTTTTTGAATGCCAGCTTTCAAAACAAAAACTCAGAAATGTGATTCCATTTTGATGATAAACACCTACAATAAACTAAGAACATTTTTCCAAACCTCTCTCCCAGTTATATTGCACATCTATGTACTATTTGGTTAGGCTTGGTGGGGGCAGGGGAGAAGGTAATTGTCATTATTAAAAATGTTTTGTATTATTCAGAGAGAATTTAAATCAGTAAAACCTCACTTGTCAAGCATCTTGCAGACTGCCACAGGGGGTACCAAAGTTGAGGTGTGTCTACTGATCCTTTGTTTTGGATATTGTGTGACTATTCTGAGTACAACAGTTTCCATTTGGTGTTAACCATGAAAGAGCACAAGATTATTCCACGGCTGGTGTGAAAAAGCATAACAGGAGTTTCTTATGGAAAAGTGTTGGGTACAGAGTGGGAGGGTCAATAAATACCCATTGAATGAATAAATATTTATGTAGCTTCCCTCTAACTTTAGGAAGAAATATTAATGAAGGAAAAAAATGAATTCTGAATTCATTTAGAATATTTTGGAAATAATCTAAATGACATTGTATATGTGCATATTCTAAATGCAGTTTTGTCTTTTCTAAAAAATATTTTGAAAATAAGGTAAAAGAAATGCCTCTGTCTGATAGTGTTCCAACTATAAGCCAGTGGTTGGACATAGAAAATGATGGATTAGGGAGAGTGAGTACACCAAGAGTTCTTAACCTTGGCTGCACGTTAATATTATCTCAGTTGCTTTTTTGAAATTCCAATTTGCAGGCCACACCCCACACTCATTAAATCAAAATCTATGTGGCTAGAACCCAGGCATCAGTATTTTAAAAAGGAATTTCACTCTGTAGGTTATCTATTTGCTCTAATGATTGTTTCCCTGGCTGTGCAGAAGCTTTTTAATTTGATCAGGTCCCACTTATTTATTTTTGTTGTTGCTTTGATTGCTTTTGGGGTCTTCCTCATAAATTCTTTGCCTAGGCCGATGTCTATAAGAGTTTTTCCAACATTTTCTTCTAGAATTCTTATGGTTTCATGCCTTAGGTTTAAGTCTGTTATCCATCATGAGTGCATTTTTGTGAGTGGTGAGAGGTATGGATCCTGTTTCAGTCTTCTACATGTAGCTATCCAATTTTCCCAGCACCATATATTGAATAGGGATTCTTTTCCCCAGTGTAAGTTTTTGTCTGCTTTGTCAAAGATCAGATAGCAATATGAGGATGGTTTTATATCTGGGTTCTCTGTTCTGATCCATTGGTCTATGTCTTTGTTCTTGTGCCAGTACCTTGCTGTTTTAGTTACTATAGCCTTGTAGTATAGCTTAAAATGATAAATCGATGCTTCCCAATTTGTTTTTTTTTTTTTTTTTTTTTTTGCTTAACGATGCTTTGGCTATACAAGGTCTTCTCTGGTTCCATAGAAAGCATAGAATTGTTTTTTCTAGATCTGTGAAAAATGATGTGTATTTTAATAGGGATTTCATTGAATCTGCAGATCACTTTGGGTAGCATAGACATTTTAACAATGTTGATTCTGCCAATCCATGAGCATGGTATGTTTTTCCATCTGTTTACATCCTCTGCTATTTCCTTCCTCAGTGTTTCATAGTTCTCCCTGTAGAGGTATTTCACCTCCTTAGTTAACTATATTGCTAGGTATTTTATTTTCTTTGTTGCTATTGTGAAAGGTATTGAGTCTTTGATTTGGTTCTCAGTTTGACTGCTGTTGATGGATATGAATGCTACTGATTTGTGTACATTGATTTTGTAACCTGAGACTTTGCTGAATTTATTTATCAATTCCAGTAGTCTCGTGGCAGAATCTTTGGGGTTTTCTAGATATAAGATCATATTGTCAACAAAGAGTGATAGTTTGACCTCTTCTGCCCCCATTTGGTTACCCTTGATTTCCTTCTCTTGTCTGATTGCTCTGGCTAGGACTTCTAGCACTATGTTGAATAGAAGTGGTGATAGAGGGCAACCTTACCTGGTTCCAGTTCTAAGTGGGAATGCCTTCAATTTTTCCCCGTTCAGTATGATGTTGGCTGTAGGTTTATTGTATATGGCTTTTATCATTTTGAGGTAAGTCCAGTCTATGCCTATTTTGTTAATCCTTTCTTACCATAAAAGGATGCTGAATTTTGTCAAATGCTTTTTCTGTGTCTATTGAGAGGATTATATGGTCTTTGTTTTTACTTCTATTTATGTGGTGAATTTCATTTATAGATTTGCCATGGAGTACTACTCAGCCATTAAAAAAAAATGGTGAACACCTAACACCTCTCTTATTAACCTGGATGGAACTGGAGACCATTCTTCTAGGTGAAGTATCACAAGAATGGAAAAACAAACTCCACATGTACTCACCATTAAATTGGAACAAATTGATAAACACTTGTGTGCACATATGGAAATAACATTCATCAGAATTCAAGCAGGTGGGAGGGAGAAAGGGATGGGTAAATTCACACCTAATGGGTACAATGCACTCTCTCTGGGTGAGGGGCACTCTTATAACTTTGATTCGAATGTTACCAAAACAATTTATGTAACCAAAACGTTTGTACCCCTGTAATATTCTGAAATTTAAAAAAAAAAAGGATTTCATTATGCAACCAAGGTTGAGAATGATTGATATAGAGTTTAATTATCTTCTGTTCCCATAGAAAAATGTGTACATAGCTCCATTCTAGATAAGGAATGAATAAAAACCCACTTTCCATTTATGAGACAATGGGGCATTATCTCTCCATGGCTGAGAACCATTCACCTTCTTCTACACTGTGTTCCCACCTGGGAGGTGAATGAATTATATTTAGTCACAAAGAAAATAAATATAATTCAAACAACAGGTGAGGGGAGGGAGACTAAGGGAGGCTGAGTGTTCTATGTTTCCTTTTCCCACAAGATTCCTCTTACAGTGTTCTATTTGACATAATTTTATAAAAGTTAGTGTTTAAAAGAAATATACAAATACTTTTAAGAAATCCCTAATAGAAACAGAATTTTGTGTCAGGCAAGGTCAAAGTTGAGTCTTACTACTCCAGTGCCTTCTGCTTCTGGATTTATTTAATGCCTGGGTTAGCCATGAGTCAGTAACCAGTAGCTTTAAGCACTAGCAGGAGGATTGGCCAAATCCACTGTGCTCAAATCCCCAAAGTGCCCACAGGTGGGAGGGATGAAACTAACAGGGAGAAGCTCAGTGTCTCCACAACCTATCCAGTGGAAAGTCCTCTGTGCCCTCCTCTGTGGCTGCAAGAAACAGAGTCCCACAGGCTATCTCAAGTCATGAGGTCTTGCTGGGTGGATACGTGGGGCAATAAGAGAAATGTGAATTCCACAAGAACCCTAAATTGTGGAATGGTTCCACCCAGCAATAGCTGTTTATTGAAACTCTGACCCCAGGGTGACATGGCAATTCTTCCTGTCTCACCTTCTACCTTCTCAACAGCTGCTGAATTTATCAACCCCCTTCCCCTGAACACTGTGTCTTCTCTACCTCACTATGCCTATTTTCTAAAGAGTACAACTTCCTATGCCTTCCTGTGAACATTGCTGCTTTTTGTCTCTGGATGTTTTCAGCATTTGTTCCCAATGCCCAGGCAAATCAGATTCTCTCATGGGACACCCGGGCACCAGTATCTTTTAAAGCTCCCCAGAGAATTCCAATGTACAACCAAGGCAGAGAACCATTGCACCAAAAAAACAGGGGATATAGGTAAGCCAACCTGGGTTTATAATTACTGCCTTAGCTCAAAGGGTAGAAAACTAGAGAAGGTATCTCATAATGCCTGGGAATTCTGTTCTTCTTGCATTTTTGTTTTAATTCAGTGTCTTACTTCTCTCTATATACTGTATATATTTATTCATATGTATTTTCATATTTTAACTGTGTTGTACTTAAAGAGAAGCAAAAACTGGTTTATGAAGTGATGGTCTCTGAGACCCTCTGCGACTCTCACTTTCTGGAGAAACCATTAGTCAAGAGATTGGTGTTCTCTGATGAGCCAAGACTCCCATCTAGTGGTAACTACCCCTGAATTGCAAACACACGGTTTCTCAACTTTTATCAAAGCTCTTGGGGAAGTTGCTGGTCAATTCCCACAACTCATCTGCCTAAAGCAAAATGCACTTGTTTGTAAAGGAGCTTTGCCACTTTCAAGCTGTGTGTGCAAATGTCCCCAAGATAAATTGTTGTTATGAAATTTAACTTATAAAGGAATACTAACTTCTTGATTCTGTCAAATAAGTTTGCTTTAGTGAATTCAGAGGTTGTGTGACTGATAAGATAAAAGTAAGTGGTTGTTATTAAACAGTTTATATACACCCAAAGTGAAATGATTAGTATGTATTATAATAAAACCTTAGTGTATGCTTGAAGGTGGCTCCAGAAAAGATATGTTCACACCCTAACCCCCGAACCCTGTGAATGTGACCTTATTTGGAAAAAAGGTCTCTGTCGAAGTAATTTAGTTAAGGATCTTGAAACCAGATTATCTTGGACTATCCAGGTGGTCCCTAAATCCAATGACAAGTGTCCTTCTAAGAAACACAGAGAAGAAGAGAAGACGCAGGGAGAAGGAGGAAAATACCACGTGAAGACAGCAGCAGAGATTGGAATTAATGCAGCCAAGAGCCAAAAGGACCAGAAGCTAAAAGAGGCAAGGAAGGAATCGCCACTAGAGCCTTCAGAGAGAACATGGCCCTGCTAACACCTTGATTTCAGACTTCTGGCCTCCAGAACTTTGAGAGAATAAATTTCTGTTGCTTTGAGACACTCACGTTATGATAATTTGTTACAGCAGCCTTAGGAAACTATTACTCTTCCTTTTCAGTAAACCCCTTCAGAAAAGAAAAATAGCATATTTGGAAATGACCCAGGTACTTAAAGTTTTTTCTTTAAATAGCATACATGTAAATTCATTGGTCTACAATGTTATAGGATGCTATCCAATCAACAGCATAAATACTTCACTGCCTACCCATTATTTTCAATGGTATTTTGGATATCAAATTTTTCATTTCAGAAACTTTTCACCAAAAATACCTAAACTAAAAAAATTAGTGAACTAAAGATCTCCTTTCTAAGATAGAACATAAAGCAACAAGAGTTTTGCCTAAATATGGATATGTGTAATCAGCATAACTCAAATATCAGGTCCAGTTGGGACAACATAGCAAATTCAACAGGAATGTTTACGGGTTGGCCATCATATGAGGTATTTGGAAGATATGTGAACACTGAAAACAACAATGTCAATACAATTGAATGAAGACATTAATAAAACTGTTGTTAGGATCAGCAGATAATCTTGTGACTGAATATTTGAGAATTTGAGGGAAGGAAATGTACAAATAATCAAAGGCAGCAAATTCCCTTCAGGAAATGTGTTATCCACACATGGTAACACAGGTTTGGTTTTACTGAATAATGCATGAAGACATCTGTTTTAAATTATTCACTAACTGCAGAATTGACAAGTAAGCACTGAAGAACAATGGGATTGGCCAACAGGAGCCTCTATTTCATGTCTGACTCTGTGAAGGCTGGTTTTTTTTTGCTATGGAATGAGGGGTTCTATGTAATATGAGACTCAAGTAAGAAGTGTGGATTCTGTGGTATGCTCACGAGATGGTTCTATTAAAAGTGCTGATAGAATTCTGGAGCCTAAGCCAATGGGTGCCACTGCAGTCCACACCTGGTGCTGTAGCACGTTGGTGTGTCAAAGGATTAGGTTCTGCCATTTTTCTTGACAAATATATCCAAATACAATATTACATAAAATTTTAAATTACCTTGTAATTTAAATTACCTTGTAGGGTCAAATGAGTATTTGGGTAGAGAATGAACAATGTCTCTATGAGGAGAAAGTGCTGTCATTGAATTCAGTCCATTATTTTTCATTCACATTGTTTTCAAAATGTTTTTGACACACTAAGAAAGAAGAAAAGCAAGAGAGTTACTCTAATAACAATGGCTCTTACTTATAAATCCTTGAAAAGTAATACTGATTTTCCCCCTTAATACATGAGAAATCTAAAGCTCAGAATAGTTGAGAAACTCGCCCTAACGTCACATAGCTAATAAATAAGGTCTTTCTCTCCCAGAGCCTGTACTACTTCCTGGTTGATGGCAAAACACTGCCTAATGAGGACCTCAAATAAAATCTTTCTAATCAACTGCCCACTGGCCAACTACCTCCCCTCTCCAGTTCCAGCCGATTCTGCTGGAAGTTCAGAAAGTGCAGGGACCTTGTCTCTTCATCTTTTCATCTGCAACACCTAGCATGGTGATCATCCACAATAAAGCACTCAATAAGTGTTTACTAAATGAACAGATAAAGGGTACAGAAAAGGGGGAAGGGCTTGGGAAAAACAATATAGAACATTTCAGAAGTATTTGTCATTGCCATATGTAAGTATCAATCATGGATAAATATTATGTTGATCCATAAAATACATGAAAAGTCCCTCAGTAAATGCAAACTATTTGCAGTGTGAGCTTCGGGCACATTTTTGATAACTTAGAGGCTGATCAAGAAGGAAATTTGATTTAGGATTTTTATGGTGGTCAGGTATGTGACCAAAATCCAGAGCCTAAGTAGAAACTAAAATAAGGGGTGTGTGGCCACTCATTTTTTCTTTTTGACCCCCTCCCTATGCTCTTTGGGGGCCTAGGCAGGAAAAAAAATGGTAGCAGCAGAGCTGTCAATGAACAAAGGTTGGTAGTAGTAGTGGAGGTCATAGCAGGAATAGTGCCTGTAGTAGTAGAAGCTGTAGTAATAGCTAATATAGCTAATATTCCATGATGGTTTTGTGCCAGGGACTGTGTTAAGGACACAAAGCCTCACTGCCGCACTCATTGCCACTACTCTCGGGGCAGTTAGAGCTTCTCCAACAAAAGGCATCTCTACTGCTCACCCAGTAAGTTGAGATGTCTGTGCCTTCCCAAGGATCTCTCAAGATACTCTGTCTGCCTGCTGGAACCCTAATTTGAGTGCTGTCCTAAGATTGTAAACAAACACTGAACTGGTGGTTTTCAAACTGCATTACACACACCATGGAGATTTCCAAATTCCACAACAGCTAGGATTGGCGGGGCGGAAGAGATGGCCAAGAGCTTGGGTCCCACAACCCAAACCCTCTTCACCCAGAGTACTTCTGCTTTTATCTGTGTCTGCATCGACATCCCCTCATCATCACCTCATCAGAAAACTTTGTAAACAAAGGGCTCACAGTTTTCAAAAGAGGTGAAAGCCAGTGCACTAAACTTGGTTTCCCTGTGTAAAATAACAATTCTAAACCCTCTGCAGTATTTTGACAACCAAATCAATGTTTAATTCCTGACAGTTTAGAAAGCCCTATGAGCTTTTTAAAAACGCTCCCTATGTGAATAGAAAACATTATTCTTTATTCAGTGTCTCATTCCTCTGTCCACATCTTTCTTTATACAAAACCGTCCTTATGGCTTGATTTTGATCAGATGTAAAGATTGGCATGCCCAAATTTGGAATATTCTTTTATGGTTTCCTTTTTTGTGTGGTTTAGTAATGAGAAGGCCCAACTTCAAGCAAATAGACAGATACCCATTTTTTATTTCTCCAAATAACAGCATTTTCCGAGAACACTCAAGTCAGCAGTATACACTCTGAGACTCTCATTATAGCTTTGCCAATCATGTTTTATGCACATGATGCTGCAGTTTACGTGCAATAGTACTTTCTAAGACAGGGAAACTCCTAATGGTTGTACTCACTGGTCCAGACCTACAACTGGGAAATCAAAACATTGTCACCATGAATGAGTTATCTGCCTCCTGCTTCCAAGCAGTCCCCTTTGTTTTAAAGCAGTGGTGCTTATATAAACACCAGACTGATTCATCTTATGCTTAAGTACCTGTGAAATTCTCAGACTGCACAATGTTGGGTTAGTGTTGTAACAAAGAACTAACCTAACCACTAAAAAATCCAGTTAAAACAAAGCTTTAATGTAACTTTTTTTTTTTTTACTATAGTGGAGGCAGAGAGAAGACACAAAAGCTCTGTGTTCAGGGCTGTCCCAGGCCATGCCCTATGTGTCTCTGTACTTGGCTGGTCCTGATCTGTACCCTTTATAATAAAACTAGAATCATAAGTGTATATACATATATATGTTTACATATGTGTAATATATATAAGTGTATATATATTTATCATAAGCATGTATGTGTGTATATGTGTATGTGTATATACTATGTATATATACATAATGGAGGATTGTGAAACCTCTAAAGGTTGGTTAAGTGCCAAATAATCCCTATATTTTTTAAAAGGAGCTCTTTTTCAACATAGAGAGTGATAATGTTAATTCCCAATTAAATACTCTTTTAGAAAAGGCCAATTTTCTTTTTATTTTTTTATTTCAAAATATTATGGGGGTACAAATGTTTTTGGTTACATGTATCAATTTTGTTATGCTTGAGTCAGGGTTATGAGTGTGCCCATCACCCAGATAGTGTTCATTGTACCCGTTAGGTAGGTTTTCGCCCATCCCCTCTTCCCCCCTCCCCACTGCTTGATTTCTTCTGAGTTTTACTTCAGAAAAGGCCAATTTTCAATTATTTCAAGGAGCTTATGTTATTTGGTAAAAATCTCAGCCTTCAAAAGTAGCCAGAAGGAAAGCAGAATGACCTGTGGGCCAATCATTGACTAAATAACCTTTTTACTCCTCTCATACAGCTGCTCTTCCTATAAAAATACAGCAGCATAGTGAGAGTGGCAGGGAGACAGAGTACACAGACAGATGTCTGTGGGGCAGGATATGGTACCAGGATGGGGACAGGTACCAGGAAAGAGGAAAAGAACATGCTGTGGAAGAAAAAGGGGTACACCACCTTCACATTTGTGCCTAAGGCCAGCTCTGCCAACAGTGTTCTGAGCATATGAGGTGTGCTCTAAACATTCATTCATCAACTGCATAGAGGGGCATGGTACTTAGTAGGAAATACTTGGTTTAAAAAAAAAATCTGATCACGGTTTTAACCTAAACCCCTCATTGTATCAGTCAGGATTCTCTAGAGAAACGGAATAAATAGATATATAGATAGTGAGATATTTATTTTAAGGAATTGACTCATGCAATTGTGGGGGCTGGAAAATCTGAAATAGACGGGGCAAGCCAGCAGGCTAGAAATTCAGGTAGAAGTTGATTTTGCAGTCTTAAGTCTAAAATCCGTAGAGGAGGCCAGGCAGGATTTCTATATTACAGATTTTGGGGTTTTTTTTCTGACACTTGTTCTGTTTCCTGGGCTAGAATGCAGTGGTGTCATCATAGCTCACTGCAACCTCAAACTCCTGAGCTCAAGCGATCCTCCTGCCTCAGCCTCCCAAGTAGCAAGGACTACAGGCACATGCCACCATGCCCACCTGGCTAATTTTTTCTATTTTTAGTAGAGACAGGTCTCGCTGTTGCTCAGGCTGGTCTCAAACTCCTGGCCTCAAATGATCCTCCCACCTCGGCCTCCCAGAGTGCTAGGATTACAGGCATGAGCCACTGCGCCCAGCCTTCTATGTTACAATCTTGAGGCAGAATTCCTTCTTCTCCAGGAAACCTCAGTCTTTGCTCTTAAGGCCTTCAACTGATTGGATGAGGCCCACCCACATTATGGAGGGTAATCTGCTTTACTTAAGGTCAACTCATTATAAATGTTAACTAAATCTTCACAGCAACATCTAGAAGTATTTGACCAAACAACTAGGCACCACAGCCTAGTCAAGTTGACACACAGCATGCACAACCACACTCTATTCTCTTCTCACTTTTCTACTGCTGTAAGTTAGCTTCCTCCAGAAAAAAAAAAAATTTTTTTGAAACAAGATCTCCCTCTGTCACCCAGGCTAGAGTGCAGTGGTGTCATCATAGCTCCCTGCAACCTCAATGTCCTGACCTCAAGGGATCCTCCTGCCTCAGCCTCCCAAAGTGCTAGGATTACATATGTAAGCCACCTCACCCAGCCCAGAAAAATTTTTAACACAAAGCTGCTTCCACAATACTTTATATCCTAAACTAAAGCTACCAGGACATTAAAATGAAAAATTGTCCTTGTTAAGACAAATTTTTTCTCTTGTTAGATGTTGCTATGGGACATGGGGCTGATCTCAATAATGAAAACAGTATGGTACCAGCACACGAAGAGACACACCAGTTAAAGAAATGAGAAAGACTCAAAATAAACCTAAATGTTTACAGGGAGTTAGCATGTGATGAAGGTGGCATATCAAGCCAGTAGGGGGGAAGGTCCTATTCAATAAATGGTTTGGTGGCAACTGGTTAGGCAATTAGAAAGGATAAAATAAAATAAAATTGAATCCATACCACACATGTTACACCAGGACAAATTACAAATGGATCAAAGATTTTTATAGTAAAAAGTAAAACTACAAATATTCATTTTAAAAAAGAGATAACTTCTTTACAATCTTGGAGTTATAAAGAAACTCTTTTATAATTTTAGACTAGGAAAGATCTTTCTAATGATAATTCAAAATCAATAAACCATAAAATAAAAAAAAGATCATTGGGTGACATAAACTTCTGCATGGACAGAAATATAAAAAGGCAAATTTGGGGGGAAAATATTTGAAACCTATATCACAAAAGGCTCATCTCCCTGATATATAAAGATAACCTAGAAATCAATAAGAAAAAGACCAACACAATATAGGCAAAGGATATGAACAGACAAGTCAGACAGAAAGAGTATAAAGGTTCAATCATATGAAATTGCAGTTTCTGTATGTCAAAAAATGATTGAAAAATTGCAACTTCCTATAGTTCAAACTAATAACTATTAAACATATGACACAATGTTCAATCATACCCATAATAAGAGAAACACAAATTAAAACATCACTACTGGACTGGCAAAAAAAAGTTCGGAAACTCACTATATTGGTGAGGCTGTGGGGAAACAGAGGCTCTCACACATCACTGGTATGAATTATATATCTTTGGGGCCAATTTGGCATATCTATTGAAATTACAAATATACATAACCTTTGGCTAAGCAATTCTACTTTGGAGAATTTATTCTGTACTGATACGTGAGCAAAATGATGAGTGCACAATGTTATTTATTTCAGCCTTGATTATAACAGCAAAGGAGTAGGAATAAGCTACTTGTCTAGCAATAGGGACCAGTTAAATACGCAATGGGTCATTGACATGATGACTTTCTATACAGCTTGTAAAAAAGAGAGAGGAAGTTTCTTATGAAAAGATATGGTAAGATCTCCAAAAAAATATTAAGTGGAAAAATTAAGTACAAGAAGAATGTGTGTTATATGTTACTTTTGGGTAAAATAAAGGGAAGAGAAAAAAGACTACATTCATATTTCTTTCCTGTTCATAAAGAGACTCTGAAAGGATACAACATTAAAAACTAATAATACCAGGTACCTGGAGAGAGGGCTGGAACTAGGTGAATGGGGGACAGAGATGGAAAAGACATTTTCTTATCAACTTTTGCATAATTTTATCATTTTGAACCAGCATTATCTATTCAAAAAAATTTTTAACTTAAAAATAAATAAATTAGTTGTGTGACTGGTTAATAAAGAAATTGGATCAGAAGTCTGTTTATATCCTTTTATGCACAGTGTCATCTACATAATTTGTGGGGCCTAGCAAAAAAGAAAATGTAGGGCCCCTTGTTAAAAAATGTTTAAGAATTTCAAGATGACAGCAGCAAAGTATTAAACCAATCATAGGGCCCTTCTAAGCATGGCTCACACACTCGTGAAGTTGGCCTTGGTTGTACAAGTGACTGTACTCACAAAAATGTACAATTCAAAATACCAATGTTGTCCCCAAAGGAAAACAACTTTCTTCTCAAAAATCTAGGCAGCAGAAGTCTTGGAAAAATTCATATTCCTTTCTCTCAATTTCTCACATGTTTCATGTTTTCTTCATTCCTAAGCAATTAACCTGAACATACAGCAATATTAATCCATGGGATTAACACTCACACCCTAAAACCTTGAGCTCTGGAGTTGAATCATCTTAGATCATAAATTTGTCATCATCCAAAATGACAGAATCTTTACAAATGGTATTTGTATACATAGTCAATTTTTTTCTTGAAATAATAAAGTTTTCATTTTACTGCATTCAATTAGGTTGTGAAACCCAAATAAATCCTGGAGCCCAGTGTGGTCCAATCTCAGCCTAGTGCTGCAGTCAAAAAAAAATCACAGTTTAGCAGCCAAAAAGTAATGAAAAGAACTTCTAAGTTTTCCTTTTTCAGCCTCTTAAGGAAATGTCAAAGGAGGAAATACATTCTTAATGCCCAGGAAAGCATCTTTATAATTCTCTCATTACTGCCTCTACCAGACTCCTCCAAACAGATAATAGCTACCTCCCCAAACTCTCTCCTTGGCCATTACTCCTCACCTCCACCCACATAGACTTTCCATTTCTTAACCCATTTTTTTCTACCCCCATTACTCTTCCCTCTTCTCACATGTTCAAATGTGAATCATCCATTCCCATTTCTTGGGTACCCCAATTACAGTACTTGTCTGACTAATATGTGTGAATAGTAAGGGGTGGCCTGGGGGAATAGGAACCGCAGGGCAATGCCAGAATTGTCTTTCATGGGCAAGAGAAGAGCAAGAAGTTATGCATCCTCACAAATAATAATTTTTGTCCTTCTTACAGTTGCAATTATCAACACTGTGCTGTGAATAGAAGTTCTCCCAAAATGACCACAGCATATTCCTTAGGAAAAGTCACAAGTGAAGACTGTTTTGGAATGGAGAAATGAAGTGAAACACAAGTACTCCATCAATGTCTAAAAAATGAAGTCAGCATTCAAAATGATTTTTTTAATTAACATATGGTATTTATTAGCTTTGTCTCCAAAAGATAAATGCTATCTTTTTATGAACCAGCCTTTTTTCCCCTGTATCCTTTAGAATCAGAAGGCTCAGATAAATTTACTTGATTTTCTGTGCAGTTCAAACTAGCCCAAGAGTTACCATATGGTACTCTGGTACCACTTAAGTTTAGCTAGAGACGCTCTATTTAAAAAAAAAAAAGCGCAAAACAAGACTTGAACATTTTGTAATTCAAAATAAAGATAAGAAAAGCCAGATTTTTTTTTAGCTGCCAACAGAAAAATTCCAGTAATCAGTTTGAATATGTCCTATAATTAAATGTTGAAATCATTTTTAAAGGTAAAATGTACTCTCCTAAAGTGTTCTACCCTTTGGTGAAGAGAACATGGCAGTTGGTAGGCTGATGGATCATAAACCAATAATCCTATGCAAACATTTTATCACACAGAACACTTGATAATATGGAGTTAGACAGACCTTGGAAAAATGACCCTGCTACCTTGTTCAACGCTGACCACATTACGTGAACACATTTCTTTTACCCCTGCGTATACAATAAGGGAAGGAGTGAGAAGAAAACTAGTATTCATTGAATGCCAATTATGCTACATGTCCTATTCTAGGCACTTTACATACCATTTGTAATCTGTGTTTCTCAAAGTACCCTGAGAACTTGTTAAATATACAGAAACCTGGGTTATTAAATATACAGATTCCTAAGCCCTCACCCCTGAGAATTCTGATTCAGTTGGGCCCAGGCATCTGTGTTTTTAACAAAATGTACTCTTCATTGCAATGCTGTAAGATGATTTTCATTGTTCTTGTCTCACAGAAGCAAAAAAACTGAAGCATGAAGAATTAAACAATTTCTCAGGGCACCCAAATGATACAGGGTAGAGTTGGGTATTAGGTTTCAAGTAAGTTGGCTCCAAAGGCAATTTTATGACTGGGCCATGTCACAGACCAATAAAACTCCATTTATGCCCTGTGCCTGAAATAGTGGCTTCAGGGCCCAGTCCATAGCAGCTCTAGCTCCCTGCTGTCTGTTTTCCTTCCTACCACCTGCTGTTAAAACCCAGAACCATATAGTGTCTTGAATTATAATATTAGCTATTATATGATAAAATTTTACATGATAACTTGAGCAAAAAGATAAACTAATAAGTACTATATCCTGTTTCTTAATCATCTCTAACCATACCTCTATAAAGTAAAAAGAGTTGGTTAAAACAAAAACATTTGGAAATTTATAACTAGCCATTTCTAATTGACACAACTTGCCAGGAATTTGGAGGCTGCCATCAGCTGAGTTGCTTCTCAAACAAAACACAGTCTTAGATTAAAGCGTATGTCCCTCAATCTTTCAGCTGGGTAATATCTCCACAGACACTTCTGTATGACTTTACGTTGTTTTACTTAAAGGTTCTGCCTTCTTTTTTTCTGAAACTAGTGTATTTATCAGTGCTACATGCTTTAAAAGTATACAACTGTGAAAAATGATGTGACGCTGAAACCAGCAAACCCTTGACAGAAAGTTGAAATTAAGATTGTCCAAAAACTCAGCCAGGACATAGTGTTTCTGCCTACTCTGATTCTTCAACAGTTTTGTGAGCTCTTTTCCCTCATTTGTTTCTGAGTACACACATCAGTATGTCCTGTGGCGTAGTGTCTGTTTTCCAAAAATCCAGAAACATGAGTCAGCTGTTCAACTATTATCTACAAATTTGGTAAAGTACTGTATTCACGGAATCTGAGTGTGTTTTCCAGGAATTACATCTCCAGTGCCTCCACACTGGCTGTCCTGATCCACCTGTGATGCTTCTGAAGTGTTCTGCATTTATTTTCTAAGGGAAATGTTGTCAGGATAGATCATTATGGGCTCTTATTTATTCAGAATGGATGTACAAGGCAACGGTTTACTGAATTAATATTCTAGTTCATGTAAAATGTCACTTAAGAATATCCTTTTAACTCAGTAAACTTGGTAGAAAATCCTTGTAGAAGCTTTTTATAGGTTGAATTGTGTTTTCTCAAAGAAGATATGTTGAAGTCCCAACCCCCCATAACTCAGAATGCACCCTTATTTAGAAACAAGGTCATTGCAGGTGTAATTAGTTAAGATGCAGTCATATTGGAGTAGGGGTGGAACCTTAGTCCAGTATGAATGGTGTAGTTATAAAAGGGGGAAATTGGCATACAGATGTAGACATACACAGAGGAAAGATTATGTGAAGATACACACAGGAGAAGGCCGTGTGACGATGGAAGCAGAGATTCAAGTGATGCTGCCACAAGCCAAAGAATGCCTGGGTCCACCAGGAGCTAGGAAGAGATAAGGAAGAACCCTCCCAGATGCTTCAGAGGGAGCTTGGCCTTGCCAGCATGTTGATTTCAGACTTCTAGCCTCCAGAACTGTGAAATAGTAACTTTTTGCTGTTCTTCAGCAACTCAGTTTGTGGCACTTCTTTATGGCAGTCCTGGGAAGTAATGCAGAGATCTGCTGGAAATATCAGCTGTGACTGCTGGAAAATGTCACAGGGAACCAGGACTAAACTGAGGTTCCTGCTTAAATAAACTTATCCAGCTCAAGATTTTAAATACATTTATATCATGTGATTTCCAAAGATATTATTTACAGTTATGACCTCTTTCTGAGCTCCAGAATCAAATCTCCAACCACCCTCTGGATAGTTCCTCTTGTCCAATGGCATCTCAAAATTAGCATAACCAAAGCAGGATTTTGAATTCTTTACCTGCCCATACTTTCCCTAGTCTCCTCCATCTAAGTAAATGTCATTACCATCTACTAAGTTATTTAAGCCAAAACCCTGGAGTCATCCTGATACCTTCTTGCCTCCCCACCACATCCAATCCATCTGTGAGTCCTCTAAGTTCTACCTCCAGGTCAGTTCCCTGGGTGACATACTCTGACATGGAGAGTGACATGCAGGATTGTTATTAGGGATTGCCCTCATAATCAACACCTGTAGACAGAGGGAGAAGCTGAACTGTGATGCAATCATCACAAAGACCTCAGTTCATCATATGAAGAGCTCTAGAGCTATGAGGGCCCTTCAGAGATATTCCATCTTGAGTCATCTTTACTCCCACTCGACTGACCAGTCAGTGAATGCAGGTCATCCCTGAGAAGGAGGTGTGGACTTGGCTGAGGTGGTTCTTTTTGGAAGAGAACAACTTCTAAAGAGCGTCCTTAGCAGAGAGCTATCAGCCTCCAAAATTTCCAACAGCTAGGGGAATAAGTACCTTGGTTCAAAAAGAAGATCTGAGGAGCATACCACAGCATCTGCTACACTAGAAGTGAAAGAAGAAGAACTATGTTAACCCAGCTAAATCCTATGAAACTAAATACCTATAAAAATTCAGGAAAGAGTGCAATGACTGGCTATTGCAAATGGGGCAAGACAATAATTTATAACCAAAGACTAATTTCCTTCTGGTAGTTTACTTTTTTTCTGTCCTTCTCCTCCCTGTTCCCATTTAAACACCCAGTCTTTCTGTGTCCTTAGCTTCAGGAGATGGATGTGAAAGAGTCTTCCAGGGCTGCATCTCCATCAACTTAGGCTTTCTGGAATGCTAAGGTAACTTCATGTCTAGAAAGAAAGTTTGAGAGAAACAGAGAACTACAGCAAAGGACTTGAGGAGAGTACAGCTCCACTCACCCCAGAAACAAGATTTCCCCAAGATGAAGAAAGACGAGACAAAGAGAAGATGTTAAGAGCAGAAAGGTCATGGCTAAAAAAAAAAAAAAAGGACAAAATCTAAAGTGGGCTGCGAGGACAGACATCTCAACAAAAATCCCTGTGAGGATTATTGTTTTCATACTGTTTATTTTTCAAACTTTATCCCAATGCCACATTACTTTGTTTACTATAACTTTATAGTAAGTCTTAAAGTCAAGTAGTGTAAGTCATCCAACTTTGTTCTTTTCTAATATTTTTTTAATACTCTAGGTCCCTTGCATTTCCATGTATATTTTTTAATTGGTTTGTCATATTCTACCCCCCAAAAAAGCCTGCTGGAATTATGAGGATTGCATTGATTCAGTAGATCAATTTGGTAAGAATTGACGTCTCAACAATATTAAATGTTCCCATCCATGAACATGGTATATCTTTCCATTTATTTAGGTCTTGCTTAATTTCCCTAAGCAATGGTTTGTGGTTTTCAATGTAGAGATCTTCTAAAGATATTTCTAAATATGTTATGCTCCTATGTTACTATAAATGCAATTGTTTTTATTTCACTTCCCAATTATTTAGTGCTAGTATATGAAATAAAATTGATTTTTTAACATTAACCTTGAATACTATGACATTGTTAAATTCATTTATGATTTCCAGTGGTTGTTTTGTAGCTCTTTTAGGATTATTTATGTAAACAAGTATATCATTTGCAAATAGAGACAATTTTACTTCTTCCTTTCTGATCTTTGTGTAATATTTTAACAAAATGCATTTAACTAATTCAAATTTAATAGTTTTAATTAAGAGAATGGTATTATTAATGTTAATTAAGATAACTCATTTTCAAAGCACTTAAAAACAGATCAAAACTGTCATTTCATTCATCAAATTTTATGTACTCTCTTGCTAGTTTGTGCATAAACTGTATGGTCACAAAGCAGAATAAGATTCTACTCTTGATGAATTGTCCTAGAGGAATTCATTATAGAGGTGATATATACATTGTGACTTCAAAAGATGGGAGGGATTGCTGATTGGTAGTATGAACTGAAGAAAATTTTTTGGAGAACAATGTATCTAAACTAGCCTTTGAAGAAAGTTTAGCATTTAGATTAATGTTAGGAAAGATATGGGCATAGAGTAAGCAAAGGTACAGAAGAAGGGATGAACAAAACATGTTCCAAATACAGAAGCACTGATGAAATCAGATTGTTATGAGAAATAAACATAGTAACAGAGGGTCTCAAATGATAAGCTACTGAGTTTGGATTTTATCCTCTACTTATTAAAGTTTTTAAGTAATGAAGTACGACAAGAGGAAATCTTCTAACTAGACCATAGTCAGAGAAAGCTAAGCTTTGATAGGAGACAATAGGTATAAATAGTGCTACAGCAGACAGTCCACCTAAGGGCTGAGCACAGTTTTCCTACATCCATGTTTTTTCAAAGCCAAATAAATCATTGATGTTATTAAAGACATGCTGATAACTTCATTTAAAATGCCATAGCTGGAAGTCACCACGTCAGATCCTATAAGACTGACTTAAGACAAAGGCTGATGATATCCATTCAATATTCTGAAATGAGGAATCAATTTCTGCTATGTGGATAAAATTATTCAGGGGAAAAAATCTTGCACTCTAATGTTTTTTAAAAAAAGTTTTGATATATTATGCTGCAAATTAAGTATATAGGTATTAATTACAGAGTAGAATTCATAAAAAGTTGAATCTATCTTGAGTGATATCCAAGGGGAGTTTCATCTTTGAAATACTCAGGGAAATGCTTCAAGGAATGAGTAGCAGTTGATCTAAACCTCGTAGGATTATCGATGTCTGGGTATAAATTTCCTTGCATTCTCTCATTACCTTAATCTCCTACATAATTTCATGGTCTACAAGGCTACTGAAATGGTATACAACAAAGCCCCACAAGTCCAAATGCCTGGGGCTACTGTGGTCCTAGAGCCTAGTGGCACTGCTCTGTCCTGCCAGAAATGTGTTCCTCTCTGTTCAGCAGTATCCCTGCCTCCAGTTCTTAGGGCAATTATCTCTAGCAAAGTGCTAGATTAGGTCCCCCAAATAGCACTCACACCTTTCCTGGAAGTTCAAGAAGCAGTCATTTCCCTTTGGTCAGTCAGGGTTCCTTCAGGAAAACAGAAGCCACTCTAGGTATTTTAAGCAAGAAATAATTTAATAAAGGGGATTCGGTGACTTACAAAACTGTTCAAAGGACTGAGGGAGCAAAAGTTGTGGAAGCCTCCATTTACAGTCAATAAATCAAAAAAGGGCAAGAACCCCAAGAAATATCCACCCAGCACCAGAGTGGCTGATTCTCAGGAGCTCACCCAGTAACCATTTGCAAACCTCACTTCTGTCCTCTGCTGATGACCCTTCACCTGCCTGCCGCTGCAACCAAAGTTCAATGGCTCCTCCTGCTTTTCTGCTTTCTCAAACTCACACACATGCTTCACATTGAGGGAATCTAGACTAGATGATGATGAGGGTAAACTGGGAAATGTAATTTTTAGCATTCCAGCCCTACAATGCAGGGTGAGGCTTAGAAGGGCAAGAATATTGCTGAAAACCAATAAACAATATCCTGTGCAACCTTCTTCCCTTCATAACCCATAGCCAAAACCACTCCTAAGAGATCAAGACTCATTCCACCAAAGTATTCTCATTGTGGTGATTTCCCTTCAGAGACTTGGTTCAGTCTTCCTCCTTCCGCCTTCTGTATTCTTCTGGTCCTTCTCGTAATCATATCTGCTCCCCCCTGGAAACCAGTGTCCCCCACACCTCATCTTCTAAAAAGCCACTTTTCCAGAGTTTGAATAACAGTTTGTGGGTTATTCCAGGTAAGAGATGGTGGAGGAATCACATGGAAAGGCATTCACTAAGCCCAAGATTAAGCCCTTAACGTGAAAAGGTTAGGTTGTACCATACGTACTGAACTGTGTTCCGGGGAGCCAGCCAACCACATACAAAAAATCCAGAAGTGAGTACAGTACTTGGCACATTCCAACCGAAAGAGAATCTAGAGTGGGTAGCGATTTCAGAGGGAGTTGTGCTCACTATTTCACTCATCCTTCCATACACTTTGAACACACCTCTTTTATAATTCTGTATGTGTCTGACTCTTCATATGTCTGACTCACTCACTAGGTTGTGTATTACTTGGGTGCTGTGCCAATCTTTGTACCTCTGCTACATAATATAATACCAATTATACACAAGGACTTCCATGAATAAATGGAATGATAAGATGGAGCTTGAAAGTTTACCACCACATCTCCAACTGGCAGCTTAATGTTCCTATGGATATATTGCTTATTCACTTCAAACACCACATATCTAAAATAAAATTCACCTGTTCCTTAAAACTTTCTCCCCTTAACAGGTTGATGTGATTTTTTTAATGATATTGGTCATCAAAAAGGTGGAAAAATCCTAAGGTCAAGATGGCTTATGGATCTATTTGGCTACTGAAAACATTTAGGAAGAGATGTGGAGATAAAAATAGTGGGAGTTAAAAATTCTCTAGGAAGATAGAAATGAAGATTGCTGGACATTAGACAGCAACAATTTGTGGTCTAGCCAGAGGTATTGATGGCATTCTTAAAGTATTTGAATACCTGATGTTATTGAATAATAATATAATGGCATTCCCAGGTTTATTTCATATTGATGTAAAATTTTAGAAGGAGCATTTCTATATATTATCACTCCTGTCCCAAATTTCATGAAAAGCCAAAAAAACCCATAAAAGATAAATTAAACACCATGTTGGAAGAAAAGAAATTTGAAGACATTTTGAGGAATCTCAGAAAGGCACTAGGCAGACAGATTCATATCTCCAGAGTCACAAAACTGAAAAGAGCCTCAGGGTAAAACACACGCAGGAGAAAGCTATGTGCGGCTAGCTCAGGCAGTTCCAGAGTCAATAAAATAATAGGGAAGGATCTTAAGCAGCTTTGGAGATGTTAAACTGGTTAATCCCTCCCACATCCTACTAAATAGCTGCCAGGAAAAACATTGGCAACTTGGCTAAAGCACCATTGTCCACTCCAGGGTCCAAGACATAGGTGATGTCCAGGTAAAAATTGACCTAAAGAGGAACAGGGAGCCACCTTACGCAGCACCTCTCTCCAATAGGGCATTCCATCCTTCCAAGCCAATCGATCCCTGAAGGTGAGCTACAGTCACCACAATCGGCATCCTCAGGCAGGTGACAAAGATGAGCAAACAACCAAAAATTACCAAACATTTACCAAAAATTACCAAAAATAAAAGCAACATCATCAAAGAATGGCACCAAATCCAACCAACTAACTAACTAACATCTGAGAAAATGAAATTAATAGAACAATTGAGGGGAGAAGGTCTTTAAAGTAAAATTTACATACAGTTGTTATGGACTGAATTGTGCCCCCCCCCAAAATTTATATATTAAAGCTCTAATCCCCCGTACCTCAGAACATGATTTTATTTTGAAATAGGGCCTTTAACGAAGTAATTAAGGTAAAATGAGGCAATTAGAATGGGCTCTAGTCCCATCTGCTGAAGATTAGTCCACACAAAGGGACACCAGGCACGTGCACACACAGAGGGAAGACCACGTGAGGAGACAGCAAGAGGATGGCTATCTGCTAGCCAAGGAGAGTGGCCTCAGAGGAAATTACTCCTGCTGGCACCTTGATTTTGGACTTCCAGTCTCCAGAACTGTGGGAGAATAAATTTCTGTCGTTCAAGCCACCCAGTTTGTGGTATTTTATTAAGGCACCCCTAGCAAACTAATAGAATAGTAATATTCTCAGAAAGAAGTCAGGAGAGTATTGCCACAAGGAAAAACAAATGAAAGAGTTTAGAAATTTAAAATGTGATTGTTGAAATTAATTTTTAAAATATTACCTGAATAAGAGGGACAATAGCTGAGGAACAAGTTGGTGAGCTGGAAGATCAAGCTAAGCAATTCTCCCAAAATGCTGTGTAAAAGAAAAGTGAGATAAAAAGCACAAAGGAAGAGATAAAAGAGACAGAGGATACATCCGGGAGTTTCAGCAGCTGCCTGGTGGGTGTTCCAGAGTGAAAGCAGAGATAACAGAAGAGAGCAGATAACTTAGAAGTCACTGAAGAAACTTCCCCAGAGCTGGAGAAACACATGAACCTTTTCATTCAAAGGAACCATCAAATGTCAGGCAAAGTGAATAAAATAACTGCAGCAAAACACATACACAGGAAACTTCAAAAATCCAATGAAAAAGAAAATGCTAAACACTTCTGGGGTGGAGGTAGGGAGGATTATCAACTAATGAATGAGAATTAGATTAATATCTATAACCTCAACAGCAACACCGGGTGCTGGAAAATGTGGGAGTACTATGTTCAAAATTCTAAAGAAAAATTAACACTGAACCTAGAATCCTATTCCCAGAAAAATTTCAAGCACAAAATAAGATAAAATAAAACATTTTCAGATATACAAAGACTCAGAAAGATTATTTGTTCACCCTTTCTGAAATAACGTCTCAAGGATACATTCCAAAAATATTAAATATATATATTTATATATAAAAATAAAACAAAGAGGAAGATGTGGAATACAATAAATTGTGGAAAGCAAAGAAAAAAGTAGCTATTTTAAAAGTTATTGACTTTTTTTTAATTTAATAACTGCTTATAACCAAAATCACAAATGATCTTCATATGGCAGGTGTGAGGTCAGGCAAAGAGGACAGAAGTGGGAGCACACTTACCTTGTTAGGAGACATGCTTATTAACTCTGGATTTCAATTGAAAAATGTAAGCTTAAGTATTCATTTTTGAGAAATATATACCCTGTGGGAGTCATTAAGGAAGGAAAGTGAGAGATCTTATTAAGATTAGTAATTGTACCAAGTAGCTGCTCACAGATGTCTGACGGAGGGAAGAAAATGGGTCTAGGTAAGTAGCAGGGAGCAATGACCCCTCTCAATTGCCCCTTCTAACCATTGGCCATTAGCGTTGGGGGACAGTACAGTAATCAAAAGCATAGATGGGGCTCAAGTTCCAGCTCCACATTTACTAGCTGTGTGTCCTTAGTCACAACACTTAACTTCTCATAGCTATGGTTTGTCCATTGTTCAGGTGCAATTGATGTCACCTTGTAAAATTGCTGTGCAGATAAATAAGATAAGCCTCTGTTGGTGGCAATCTATGCCTATGGAAGGAATATAGAGTGATGTATAGACAGCATCTGAGACGCTCCCCCCAAAACCACTTTCTGTTTTTCTCTCCTTCCCCTTCTTTGCCCACTCTCTCCTCAGGAGTTTTCAGCCAATCCAAATTCTGGGACAGTTGCAGGGAGAAGTTGGCAATGATAGGCTCACAGCAGTTGGACCCTGCTGTGTTTTCCCTGGACTCTCACAGGACCTTCATCACAGTCCATGGGGCTCGGAATAAAGCTGTCAGCATCAGCTTAGCTTCATCATTGATTGCTACCACATTGGGGCAAGGAACTATGGTGTTCACATCCTCCTAAAATCATGTTGGGCCACTCACATAAAGAAGTGAATAGGACCACAAAGAAAGGCATTAGGATTCATTTTTAATGCCAAAAGTAATATGATTACAAAGGGATGTTCTTGTTGATTTAAAAGTTTCTTTCTGGTATATTGACCTATATTTCTTGTTTTGTTTTAAATGTTCCTCCTCATATGTCCCTTCTTTACCATTTCCAAGCCTAAGAACTGTGGGTTATCTATAATCAGTCATTAATGTTTTGGTTACCCTCACTTAGTGAATACTTGAAGAAACTGGAAATTCTTGAAGCTCTGGTAGTTGCTCAAGAAAAAGCCAACAAATAATAGGGTATAGAAAAGCCTCAAGCAAAACTAGATGGGTATTGTTGGTTACCCATGATGTAAGGATACACAAAGTCTTCTGTGTTGCAGAGTGAAAATGTGCCCTGTAAACTAAATAACAACCACGTAAATTTATTGGCTTTAAAAAAGCCCTAATCATTTAAATCTATACCATTTATGTATTTATAAGCATTTTTATATACTTTATATGTGAAGACTTTTAACTTTTTTGATTTAAGCATCGGTAAAAGTCATTCACCTAAAAAATTCAATTATTTCAAATACATGAGAATATTTGGGCAATCTTTTGACTTATTGAATTTCTAGTTAGTGGAGAATTTACCAAATAGTTCCTTTAGCTTTTCACCTTTATTTTCTAATGATTTCTTTAGCAAGTCATCCCAGGTCCCTTACTCAATAGCTACCTCTCACTTAAGGTATATGACTTTTTAACCAATGAATTCTTATTTTAAAATGCCTCAGAAATGTCATTCTGGCTTTCAATTTATTATAAGTGATATGAGTTGAGGGATAGGATATAGGAAGTTAGTCTGATAGTATACTCATCATATATGATGACATGATGTGTACGTTTTTGAAAAATCCAGAAAAATTTATTGGCAATTTACCTCTTTTTCATAGAAAGTTAAATGGACAAGAAAATTTCCAGATTTCTTCATGATGCCCCAATGCTTTAAAACATGCAGCTTTGGGTTTATAATTAATATATTTTGGGCACGTTTTTTAAAGTTTACTATAGTGGGTTTTGTATTATAAAAATGTAGGGAAGCTGAAAGGCAGGGAATCTGAAGCAATCCTATGTGTTTTTGTTTGACCTCATACATGACATACCCAATAAAGCGGCTTCTTCTCAAACTCATACATCAGGGGCCAAATTCCAAAGGCATCCCGGTTATCTGAGCACCCTCCACTCCCAAGAAGTGTGTTCCTTTCCTCTTTTTATCTTTCCACAAACCAAATGTTTTTTATTTCTTGTATTTACAAAGTTGTAACTCTTAAAGAAGACAGTAAAGCACAAACAGTAAGTGCCTGAAATGTAGTTTTGGTCTGAGCTGGGGCTCATTTCAGTTGTTTTCTCTTTGAAGATCCCTCCCTACCACCCCCACCACCCCACCATGACATCCTTCCATTTGTTTCACTGACACCTTCCAAGACCTACTCTGACATCTAGCATTAATTATACTGCACTGCAGGGGCAGAGGGTACCCAGAATCAGCAACCTCAGTCTGAATCTCTGCCGTCCCACTAGGTGGGGCTGTGATAGCAGGCAAGATTCTTAATTTCTCTGATGCTCTGTTTCCTCATCTGTAAAAATGGAGATAATTGCACAAACTGAGTAATCTTGAAATGTTTAAATGAGTTGACCTGTGTGAAAGAAACTGGCCCATAATAGATGTTCAGTAAATACTAGTCTCCCTTCCCTAGTTTCAGGAATTTGGAAGGAAGAATAACAATGATTCTGTCTAAAAACCCATGCCACTTTTCCACCACATGCCTTTATCTTAACAATCTAAATGAGAGTTCAATGGCAGAGTACCAAAGAAAAGAGGCTAAAATGTTTATCTGAAAAAATCAGTAGAGTCTTCCGCCAAGTTTCCACGGTCTCAGAAAACCCAAGAATACTCTTCCCAAGAATTTCCACTGCCCCTCGCCCAATGGCTAATGATAAGACCAACAGTTCTGACATTTGTTTGCTGCTAGAATATACTGGTGGCTCAATCTTCAAAAAATTTTAATGTAATCAAATGTATTCAAATTAAAGCATAATTTGGGGGGGTTACACTTCAAAGATATTTCAAGATGCCCTATCTCCATTTGCTGATGGAAGCAAAGATCCATTAGTAATTTATTCTGGTTATTTTCACTGTTCACCTCTTCGGAGCTGGATGTTGGGAGTTTACTGCAGTAATACCTCCTGGAGGACCAAAAAATGAGATAAACACAAATATTAGCATACCTGAATATGAGAATATGGGCAAACAACTACAAAGAAGAGAGTTATTCTGTCTTGTAGAATATCATATTCTCTTTCCCCTTTTACAGACATTTCACGGCACTGCAGAATTCCATCACCAGTTTAGCCACACTCCAAAAAGTCATTTTCCTACATGACATTATAGTGGAACCAATGGGCTTAGAAGCACTTGGGGAGGTATCTTATATACCATATGGGACAAAGAAAATAAAGTATTTTTTCATTTCCTTAGCAGTTACAAATTTACCTAATGATATCGTTTCAAATTAAGCAGAAAATAAGGTCAAAGCATTTTAATCATTTGCCAATTGTATTCCAAGTCCTATTATTATATAATATTACGATACCCACAACTTAAATCACAAATCATATGAAATAGTAGTTTGCTTTAAAAATGATGGATTTCTTGGCCCATGTTCTAAAAAGATATCATACGGAACCAATTGCAGCAAAAATTTTATAGAACATTTGTGGAATAAAATATGTGAGGAATTTCTCTAGTTTATATCCTTAAAATGAGCCACACCATAAAAGTGGTTAAAATGTGCTTTTATATATATATATATATATACATATAAATGTCCCTAGGCCCTCATAATTGTTGGATTGCTAAACTAGCTTTGCTGTGAAAAAGCTGAGGAACTCCAGCTGGAGCCTTTCCTTTCCCCAATTGTTACTGAAGGTTATATTTAATTATCTAGCTGAGCTGCTGTAATTAGCATCAACAAAGCTTTGCCCCACAATGACTTGATTTACAAACTTTTGGGAAGCCTTATTACAATTTGGATGGACCTTTTAAATTACAGCATTCCACCTGGCAGCTAACCCCAGAAATTAATGTCCATTCAATTTCCATCCCCCCTCCTAATGTGTTTATGTACTGCTCGCTGACAACTGTAACATGTTTGTAGTACAAATAGTACTTTGAATTTGGGGTTTAAATCTGTTCAGCCTCTCTCATGTGGCTGGAATGTTGGCATGGCTCAGAAAACAAAAATCAACTTAAAAAAAAGTTGGTTCCTCCAGGAAGACAGAGATGGCTATCGAGCTTGACAAATGGACTGTAATGTGAACAGGGCAGCAGGGCTAATTCTGTTAAGTGATTGCTATAGACCTTTGCTTGTCTTGGACTTTTAGCCTTTTGCAGCAAACAGGGTGGGCCTTGTTAAACTGCCAAGTCGACAATTTTATTATATCCAAAGGCTTTTGACAATTTCATGTCCAAAGGCTTTGCTTTTCTGTTGTGAGTTTTCAACAGGAAAGCTCAAAGTGCTCTGGGGGCTTTCATTTCTAAGGCCATGATAACACTTAGCAAATTCAATGGATCATTGTTTGCTGAATCCAAGCCTAGAAATTAGGTTCTAAGAGGAAAAAAAAATTGAATAAAATCATTGATTTGGATATCACAGTGTGCTCTGCTAATTTCTTTTGGCAGGTACTTTTTAAAAATGTGCATGAGATCTCTGTTTCTACTGAACCATCTCAGAAACTGAAACACAGAACTGGGTTACAAACTAATCCACAGTGTGGTGTTATCTCTTCCTACTCCTGGGGAATTTTCCAACTGAGTAAGGATCTGAACACAATATAAAGAGATATATTGAACTCTTACATTACTTTGTCTATGTGAGGCTTAAATAAGACACAGAAAATTTAAAAGGTAGTCCCCAATCCTACAGCCCGGTGCCCTACAATCTAAGAGCTGAGAAATCACTGTCACTTGGACACAAATCAGCAAACCTCATTTAGCACACATTTATTAAGTACCTGCCATATGTTAAACCTTCTACTAATCTTGTGTTACATACTGTGCAAGAAAAAAAATGTCAGAGTTGAAAATTTCTAAAAGTGAACCCATCTGCCAACCATTTCCATCAGAACTCTTAGGTAAGCTTGTGTATTAAGCAGATTCCTGAATCCCACCCCAGATCTACTTTCATTAGAGGAGGGGGTTAATTTTGCATTTCTTATAAGCTCTTCCCAAATGATAGTTATGACTAATGTTTGAGAACTATTCCATACTCATGATTCTCAAACCTGGCTGCACATTTAAATCTCCTGGTGAATTTAAGACTACCAATACCTCGTACCACAGTAGACCAATTAAATCAGACCCCCTGGGGTAAAGCAGAGAGCCCAGGCATTAGTGGTGGCGGTTGTGGTTGTTTTAAGTCCCCAGGTGACTCTAATTGGACAGCCAAAACTGAGAACCACAGTTCTAGACTATAATCCCTATAGGAATTACAGGGTAATCCCACAGGAAGAAATCACTTCCATATGAGGTGATCAGATACTGACTTCGATTTCCCTTCATGTCTTGCAAAAGATGTTATCTTCTCTTTGGAAAGTGTCTGTGTACGAGTTTGTTATTGTTAATAAAATGACATATTTATATAACAACCATCTAAGAAATAGAGTATTTTTATAGACACCACTTAATCTCATTTATCCTCAGTTCATCCCCTGTAATGTAATTAGAAGAAAAATTTATTAGCATCCCGATTACAGATAAAGCAAAAGATCAGTACTTTGCCTGAGATCACACGGCGAGTTCATTCTAAAATCCTGACTCCACTGGAGTTGCTTCCCAAGGGGAAAAAAAAGGATTCTTTGAACAGTACTGGTTGAAGTGTAACTTATTCAATGCTGAAAATTATTCAAGTATACACTTAGAGCACACCAACACTCCGTAACAGACAGTCTTCCTTTGGCTTTTTTTTCTTTCGGTTGTAAAGGAGGGGATATCCTAAAGGATCAACAATCCCCCCTCTCTTTTTCCGTTCTCCATCTCCATAAATCAAGAGCATTGAATGGATTAATGGGCTTTCTCAGTCAGGGTTTTCATCCACCCAAGTTTGCCCAAAACTTTCCCAGTTTAAGTGTTGAAAGTCCCATGTCCAGTAAACCCCTGTCCTGGGCAAACCTGGATAGTCCCTATTGGAAATGAAGGTAAACAGCACTTTGAAGATCTTTGTAGGAATGGGAGCTCAAGGTTGATGAGGAAGGAGATCAGCCAGGCCAGCAACGGGCAGGGAGCAAGACAAGATCCACCAACGTGGGTAGACTTGGCTTTAGGCCTCAAGGTCCAGCTGAGGA
The DNA here is from genome assembly GCA_023783475.1 of Daubentonia madagascariensis. Classification (NCBI taxonomy): domain Eukaryota; kingdom Metazoa; phylum Chordata; class Mammalia; order Primates; family Daubentoniidae; genus Daubentonia; species Daubentonia madagascariensis. The sequence goes on from JAKFHU010001684.1 coordinate 30,484,176, forward strand.
GGCACAGTGCTTGACCTAGGGAAGTGGCTCTCAAACTTGAGTGTACATTAGAAGCCCCTGGAGGGCTTGTGAAAACACAGACGTCTGGGCCCCACCTCCAGAGTCCCCCAGTTCAGTAGGTCTGGAGATGGACCTGAGAATTTGCATTCCTAACACATTCCCATATGATTCTGATGCTGCTGCTCCCAGTGGAGAACCACTGCTCTGGATGCTAGGTAGACTTTAAGTTGAATATAAGTAACAGGTGTGCAGGTGGTATCTTGGCACCAGAGAGCTAGAAGCAGGCCACATTAAGTAGAGAAGCAAGCTAGGAACCAAAGACAGGACTCAAGGCCCTGAGTGGATCTAAGCTAACACAGCAGGACCCACGCTAACAGGAGCTGGAGTACCAGGCAGAAAAACAGAACAGAACCTCCACCTTAAAGAAGTATGACGAAGATGTTTCTGCTGGAGGTAGGCACAAGGTGGGGTCTTGGCCTTAGGAACAAGACAAAATTCAGTGCTGGAGCCATCATCCAAAGGCACAGACTTAATGTCCAGTTACTGAAGCTACCAAATTAGGAATTTTTAAAGATCCCCTGACAAGGATAAGAGTAGGGTGAGAAACCATCCTGGTTTTCTTAGGACTTTCCTGATTTTAGCACTGAAAGTCCAGGGCCTAGAAAACTCCTCAGTCATAAGACAACTGGTCACCCTAATTGTGATCTTAGGAGACTAGAGCCTAGATCCACCTGCATCTCCCAGTCAATCGGTTCCAGCCATAAGAGAATAAGGCACAAGTGGGAAGAGGAGGAACCAGTTGGATAGAGAGGCAGCAAGCCAGGATGCTCATTGCAACCTATGGCCTTCAAGACAGGAAAAAAGGGCACCCAGAAATATGGTCTATAAATGCTGAAATGCATTTGCTTTAAAAGGGCAAAACACGTGAAATGACTCCACAGTCCTGCAGTTTTTCTAAACTTATGAAAGTGGAAAAGTTCAACACAAACAGAGCAATCCAGACACCCCGTAGATGGAATTCACCCTTACTGCCTTTTGACAATCATCACACACACTTAAGATCTCATTGCAAGTATAGCCTTAAAGGGCCCTGATATGCACACACCAGTAGGAAAAAAAAATTTGTAAATATTAGCAAAGTAACCTATGTTCTTTTGGTTTCCTTCATCAAAAAAAAATGAGCTAAGTGGAATGAACACAAAGTTCGAAATGATTAAAACACTAAAGAACGTTTAAATCTGGGGAAAGAATCTCTTCAGTTGGAGTGTGTATTTCCCCTAAGATCCTTAGTTCCATCAGCTAGCATGCCAGAACCATTTCACATCTCTTCCACGAACAAATGTCAATTAATATTCCACCAGAATGGGGAGCATGAAGGCCACTATGGACAACAGCACAGCCTACTAATAATGATAGCTCTTTAAGGTGTTCTTCACTAAGGTCATCCACAGAGTGTATAAAAATAAATTAATAACCAAAAATGTTCCAACAGTAACAAGGCTAATCATCAAAGAAAGTACCTAAATCATCACAAAGAATCTGAAAACAAACACTGAACTAACCCATCCTCCCAGCAACTATGTAAATTTTGCAAGATGCTGATTATGTAGAAAACATCTCCTCGATAGCACTTAAATGTTTGCTATGATGAACTTCGGCCTATGTAGACTGAGTGTTTCAACATGCTGAGTCTTCATAATTAAGGAGAATTCAGCAATACCCAGGGTCTTCAAAAGGCAAGTACCATATGTCCTTCCTGAATGAGCCGTGTCATCCAGGAAGCAGAAACAGGGATTCGACGAGGAAACTCTCCCAGAACCAAAGTGGGAGTTCAGAGCAGAGTGAAGAAGACTGAGAATCTTCCAGATAATCTAGGAGGAAACACCAGAAGAAACACAAACTTGCTCATCCATTCAACCCTTCATTCAATAAGTAGTTATGTGCCCTCTCGATGCCAGACCCCATACTAGGCAGAAGGGCTACAAAATTTAATGGAACTGGTTCTAGGCATTCATAATCAAATGGGGCAAACAGACAAATTAACAAATAATTGCAGGACCTCTAAGATATTTCATAATAGAGAGATATAGGCAACCCCAAAGAAGCACAGAAGAAGGAGAATTTTCCCCAACTTTTATACTATTTTCAGTGCAACTAACTGTTTTGGCACCTAAGAGTTAAGCCCTTCCATCTCAGATGCTTATTATTTGAGTCACTTGTGGGAAAAAGTAATTTTCTGAGAGATCAGAGGCTGATCAAATATGACTATGGTTCTAAGACTGTCAACAACTACCATTTAGTGAGTATTTACTACGTACCAGATACCAAGTAGTTTACACACATTACCCCACTCAATTCTCAACCCCGCGTAACAGGCAGCACGCTCTCCTCACTTTATAAATCAAAGGGAAATGAATCACGGTGGGGTTTACTAGTTTACCCTGGGTCAGTCAATGATGGAGCCAGGAAGTGAACCCAGACAGTACACTTCAAATTCAAGATCTTAACCACTATGTTGGAATCACTTATGTTAGTGAAATTTTAGAAAGTCTGTATTGCTTATTTTTATTATATTGTTATAATTACATGCATCTAGTTTTTGCTTTGATGAGCTCTTGCAAGGAATTGCATGCTGCTTTTAATACTCCCTTATTTGAGTTGATAATTTGCAACCATCTTATTTAAACCAATTTCTGTGGGCCTTAACCACAATAGCTGCAATTTATTGAAAACTTGCTCTAAGCCAGTATACATGATCTCTTTCAATTTCCACAGATCCCTGAAGGGTGTGTATATAGGTATGTGTATACACATATACTTAAGTTTACATATATGCATATATGATGTAGATTATCAGGTAACTTACCAATGGTCACGTGTACACATATTGAAGCTTAAGCTGCAGGTCCACCACAAGAATAGGCTTTTCCAAGACCCAGGAAAGAGCTTTTACAAACATGTTTGCATGGTCATACATTTTCATATCCAATATTTAAAGAGGATCTCAAAACTTGTATAAGCTTAAGACCCACAAAGCCTGATCCATGCCTGCAGACCACAGGTGATGGAAACAGGATTTGGGTGCAGGTGTGCTAAACTCCAAAAACTAAGGGTTTAAACCCCGTGGCACAGTAAGTAAAGAAGAAGGGGTGGAGCAACAGAATTTAGATGTACACATTGGGCTCATCAGCAGAGATTTCAAGCTAAGGGGCAAGGAAAACTGATTTGATTCTCTCCTCTAAAGTGACTTTGAAGCCCTCATTTTAATGCTTAATGTACTGCTGAGAAGTAGAGAATGTAGACGACTCTAACACCACTAGGCTCTAAGACCTACTAGGTGAACATGCACAATAGTGGTGCCAATTCTGGACAATACATTTGAAAAAAAAATTGAAGGCTCAGGTTTTTTTTCAAATTGAGAAGATACTGGGCATTAAACAGGTCAAACAGACCAGAAACTGACTCTGGGACTTAGGCAGCCCTGGGACTGTCAATACTCCATAATCTGGAAGCCATGGAGAAAAGTTCAGCATTGACCAACCACTGTCAGAAAACGTTCCCTTTCCCTCCAGAAACCCCACAACTGCTCACTTTCTAAAAGTTTCCACTGGGCTCATTGACCTTCCACCAAAATAGCCACCTAACATTTTACAAATATTTATCTCTATAAAGTGCCCTACATCAGCTACAACAACCTATTTGGATTTTTTTTAATTCATTAAGTCTTACAATAGCCTCTTTCTTTGTAAAGTATGAATGCAATATTTAATAAAAATATTTAAAACATACGGTGATAAGTATAAGTGGGGAGAGGACAGGCTGAAAATGAGTGATTATAACAAGAGCTTTAACAATATTTAATGAAACTGCATTTCTTTACATTCCTAGTGTTTCTCAAACTTTAGTGAGCTTAAATTTTACCTGGGGGTTTATGAAAATTGCTGACTTCAAGAGCTACGCTCAACATCTCCAATTCTGAAGGCCTGGAGTAATCCTCAAGAATCTTCATTTTTAACGATGATTTTGATGAAGATGGTCTTTGGCTGCCTCTTGAGAAATCCTCCTTTAGAACAAGTGAAATTGCTAATTACACAGTGAGCTCTTAAGTCTCTACCCTTACCCAAGTCTTACTAGTTGCGATTTGCCCCTTGTTATCTGCTATGGTTTTTAATGTGTCCTTCAAAAAGCATGTGTTAGAATCTCAACCCCCTGTGCAACCGTGTTGGGAGGTGGGTCTAAATGAGGCGTGATTAGGCCGTGAAGGCTCTTCCCTTATGAATAGATTCATGCCATTATTGGGGGTGGGTTCCTCATAAAAGGATAATTTTTGCCCCGTTTTTTCTCTCTCTCTTTCTCTCTCTCTCTCTTTCTCTCTCACCCTCTCTTTGCCTTTCCACCATGTAATGGCTTCCACCATGGGATGGCACAGCAAAAAGGCCCTCACTAGGTGCCAGCCCCTCAACCTTGGACTTCCCAGCCTCCAGAACCGTGAGCCATTAAATTTCTGTTCGTTATAAATTACCCAGTCTCAGGTATTCTGCTATAGCCACACAAAACAGACTAAGACAGTGTCTCATTCTCAACTACGACGATTCTTTTTTTTAGGCAAGATAATTTTTAATTGACATATAACAATTGTACATATTCATGTATATAGTGATGTTTTGATGCATATAACATGTAGTGATCAGGGTAATTAGCACATCCATCATCTCAAACATTTATCATTTCTTTGTGTTGGGAACATTCAATATCCCCCTTATAGCTATTTGAAACTATATATTATTGTTAACTATAGTCATCCTACAGTGACTATAGAACAGGAGAACTTATTCCTCCTATCTAGCTGTAATTTTGTATCCTTTAACAAATCTCTCCCTATCCCTTCCTTCCCTCTACCCATCCCAGCCTCTAGTATCCTCTGTTCTACTTTTCACTTCTATAGGATCAACTTTTTTTAGCTTTTACATATGAGTGAGAACATACAGTGTTTAACTTTCTGTTCCTGGCTTATTTCACTTAACACAATGTCTTCCAGTTCTATCCATGTTGCCATGAATGACAGAATTTCATTCTTTTTTATGGCTGAATAGTATTCCATTATGTATCTATACCACATTTTCTTTATCCATTCATCTGTTGTTAGACACATAGGCTGAGCCCCTATCTTGGCTATTGTGAATAGTACTGCAATAAACATAGGGGTGCAGATATCTCCATGATATACTGATTTCCTTTCCTTTGGATAAATGCCTAGTAGTGGGATTGCTGGATCATATGTTAGTTCTAGTTGTAATTTTTTGAGGAAACTCCATACTGTTCTCCATAGTGGCTGTACTAGTTTACAATCCCACCAACAGTGTATAAGACTTCCCTTTTCTCCACATCCTTGCCAGCATTTGTTATTTTTTGTCTTGTTGATAATAGCCATCCTAAGTGGGCTGAGATGATACCCCATTATGGGTTTTTTTGCATTTCCCTGATGATTAGTGATGTTTAGCATTTTTTCATATATTTTCTGGCCATTTGTATATCTTCTTTTGAGAAATGTTTGTTCAGATTATTTGCCCATTTTTTAATTGGATTGTTTGTTTCCTGCTGTTGAGATGTTTCAGTTCCTTATATATTCTGGCTATTAATCCCCTGTCAGATGAATAGTTTGCAAATATGTTCTCTCATTCTGTAGGTTGCCTTTTCACTCTGTTGATTGTTTCCTTTTTGTGCAGAAGCTCTTTAGTTTGATATAATCCCATTTGTTTATTTTTGCTTTTGTTGACTGTGCCTTTGAGGTCTTATTCATAAAATCATTTCCTAGAGCAATGTCCTGAAGTATTTCCCATATATTTTCTTCTAGTAGTTTATAGTTAAAGGTCTTACATTTAGGTCTTTGATCCATTTGGAATTGATTTTTGTATAGGGTGGGTGATGGGTGTCTAGTTTCATTCTTCTGCATATGAATATCCAGTTTTCCCAGCACCATTTATTAAAGAGAAGCAATTATTTTTAAGACAAAGCTCCATGGATTTGAAGCCATCTGGATAGGGAAAGTTAATTATGTCTTCTTAAAGAGGTATTTTCCTTAGGCCTTACAAGAACAAGAACTTTACAGCTTACAAGAACCTACACTCTCTACTTATTGCTAAAACTTTGGAAAACAGAGATGTGATTCCCATCAAAGCAAAAGTTTCATTGATACCCATTATAATGAACATGTTTTACTCTGGCTAACTGACCTAAAATGTTCTGCTCATTTGGAGGAAGTCCCTGCAAAGGTGATAGGCAGAGGTTCCACCTCCCAATATGGAATCCTAAGGGGCAGACGACCTGCCTGTCCCCAGGCAGAGAGTGGGCTTTTTGTACACTAAGATCGTAGGCACACTTTGCCTCCCTGAATTCTTGCCAGAGACTGATCCTCCAGGCTATGAGTTATCCCACATAGGTTCATTTTATTTTTATATATTTTTTTTAACCTAAGTTAACTGGAGTCTAATTCTGTTATTTAAAACCAGGAACCCTGGGTATGGTACATGTCAAAAAAAAAAAATGGGTGGACAAGAGAAAGAAAGGGTGAAAGGAGGAAGGCAGAAAGGAAAGGAAAAACTAATATTCTACCCATCAGTGGAAAAAACTTTAAAAAATATGTACTGTCTTTAAATCTGATTTATTTTGGACTCAGCTTTATGGATTTATGAGCCCATGACACTGGTATTCAGTAAATGGATAGAAATCAATTTACAGGGGCAAGAGAGATGCAACATGATGTCATAGCTACACAAAGAGCAGAGACTTGGTGATTAAAAATTACATAAAAGAAAAGTCTCACCTTTCAAACAGTGATTGGTCCCTGACATCCATATGCCGAGGATTGTCAGACTCATGTTCCATAACTATCTGTATTTTGTGTCATTTTTCACTATATGTGCACCAGACAGAAAACAAAAAACACTGCTTAGTTCAGATTTTTTTAATGTAATGTGCATAGTATAATTGTTTACTAAAAAAATCATATTTGCAAGGGGTACAGGGCTTAATTTATTAGCAAGCTGCTAAAGAGACTTTTCTAATTTTAAGAGGGATAATATACTTATGTAGCACTCCCAGACTTTAAAATGCACCATTACTGTACATAAGGCTTTTGATTTTCAGTTTTTCATTCACAAACCCCACATAGCAGGGCCCAGACACTGGACATTTTTCCCTGGAGTCACTCTGCCTTATTATCAGGGCTGGACTTAAGTATCCTCCCCTGGAAAGGGCACAAGATCTCACATTGTAGGGCAAACATTCTTGAGCTGGTACAAAGAGGCACAGTAATGTTTCAGGATGTGGTTTCAGCCAAAGGTGATAGAATCACAAGGCTGGGTTGAAAGAGGAAATGACAATCGTCAGTTGTCTTGAGTGTGTCCCCGTTACCTGTAGTCTTCCTGTTTTTTTCCCCTCTATAACTCCCCAAGAGTCTCAGTTACATTGATGCAAATAATTAGTAATAAGAGCCGGAAGCAAAAGCACTGGAATACTTGAGGTCTTTTGAACATGAATTTAACAGCAGTAGTAAGCTAACAAATGGATCACTGAATTCAGAACAAATTCTTTTGCACCAAAGACCTTGTATTATGACATAAATTGAGAAGATTGTCCTGAACTTCTCAAAACATCATGTTTCACCTAAGAACCATTAATTTGCCCATTCTCACAATCTGGGGGACATATATTCACACTCTGGGTCTTTGGCCTGTCTCACTTACCCATTATTAGATATAGTGCAACATATAGGTTTTGCACCACATACAGACTACTGTGTTAACCATAATCATTCATATATTGATTCATATGCTCAGCCGGCATCTATGAATTTGAATGCCTGCTCTCAAGGAACTCAAATTCAGATTTGGCTCATATTTTTGAGTAACAGCCATGTACTGAGCTAAACACTTTAATTTATGTAGGTACCTATAGGGTGCTAGGTATTGAGCTAGCTACTTTAACATATTATTTCATTTGCTCTTCATAATGACCTCGTAAGTAGGCATTAGCATTTTTATGTTACATATAGGAAACTGAGACTCATACCATCAGCCAAGACTTAGAACTGGTCTTTTGGCCCTAAGTCCTCTTGCTCTTTCCAATTGGTAATGTTTTCTGTCTTATGTTCATGTCTTAAATTGCTCTATGTAAAAGAGTGTCTGATCAGAAAGAAACAAAGCCACTTATAGTTTGATTAGGAAGAAATGAAACCACATACAGTTTGAGCCAGCTTTGCCTATGGGGTGACAGCTTCATTCACACCAGGTCAAACAACCACAGGGTCCAGAGACTTGGCAGGTGTCATCACATATTTTCAGTCCTGGAAGCCTTGTGCCCTAAGGCTACTACTACTAATTTTACAGCAGAGACACATGAGCAGATGGATGTGACATATTCCAGCAACGGCAGTTACATAATTTCAAGATCTTTCTAAATAATTCTTAGAACATGTTCAAGACCAAGAATGACTTAGTAGGCAGGCGCATCCCAGCACTTTAACTAAAAAGAAACCACTTCCCAGCTGAACAAGCGTGTATTAAATTAGAACTCTTTCTTGGCTTCACCATTTTGAAATTTCTAACTTAGTGAGGTTTTTAACTTAATTTTTTTTTAATTTGTGGAAACAGATCATACAGGCACATCTTTAGATAAGAGTACAGGCTCTGGGGTTAGACTGCCTGCGTGCAAACACTGGCTGCATTATTCACCAACTATGGAAATGCAAACATCTTACTTCACTGGGCTTCAGTTTCCTCAAAATGGGCAAAAAGTGATTAGAAAAAAATCTGAAATATACTAAATGCTAAATGAATATTTGCTGTTTTTAAAAATGCAAATAGAATAAAAGAGCATACAATCAAACCCATATGTGTCCTTCAGTTTCCCTGTTCTCCTTCCCAGGGATAATCCCTAGTATCAGTTTATTGTATATTCCTTGCATACATAGATATTTCATGTATACATGCATATGCACTTATGTATACACATTTATATATTATGTATGCATGTTTTCTTTTTTTCCCACAAATATAAATATACCATACGCCTTGCTTTTCTCCTTCATAATATTTTGGAGATATTTCTATATTGACATGTATAGATCTGCCACATTCTTCTCTAAATAATGCAAAATCTTCCATTTTATGGATGCACCATAATTTATTTAATCAGAACCCTACTGGCAGATATTTAGGTAGCTGCCAATATTTTGCTAGTTCCAAAAACTTTTGCAATGAACATCTTTGTGCACACATGTGAGAGTTTATCTATAGAAAAATCCCAGAAGAGTGGATTGTGGGTTTAAGATTCTATATATTTTTTTAATTGTCTAGGTTATTGCCAACTGCTTTCCAAAGAAGTTGAACCAGTTTATATTCCCAACAGCAAAGCATGAGTCTTTGATTTTCCATACTTTTGTCAAGATGCACTTTTTGATCATTGCCAATCCAATAGAAGAATATAACATCTTAATGTAATTTGAATTTGTATTTATCCTATGAGTGGATTATCTTTCCAATGTTTAAATATTTGAATTTCCTTTTCAAAATCAGTTTAGGTCATCTGCTTCGAAGATAGTTAATGATATTCAAATTCTGTTTCTAAAGACTTATGATGGTTCTCCTGTAGATTACTCTTCAGTAGTTGAAGTTGGCAATGTGTACTTCTTTGAAATCCAATGCTGCTGAGCACAGAATTCATGGCATTTATCAAGGAAAAATATATCAGTGCCTATGTTTTAAAATTACTGTTGTGCAGAGTTGAGGGTGTGGAGGAAAAAGTTCACACCTATGTCACACTACCTCCAATGAGGCCTGAAAAGATTTTGACTTGATGCTACATAACCACAAAGAGAAATTTTACATCATATATCTTAGCCCAAAATTGGAGTTAAAAATACCTTTGAAATCAGAATATGGATTTAAGGATTGCCAGATCTAAATGTTGAAACCTCTTTGAACATTGCTAAGCTCTCAAATGCCTGGGATAATCATTGGCGATGACAGACAAAGAACATCCCTAATTTTTCTTCCGTAAGAAGATCTTTTAAGGTTGATGTTGGCAGGACTGTTGTGCCCTAGGAAACACCGGACTTTTGTTCTTCATATTCCTTGAAAAGCATTCTATTGTCCAGTTTTAATTTTCAGCAGAGGATTTTCCAAGCATGGGAAGTCTAAAAACATGAACCAAACAATCACAGAGTAAATGTAAGAAGAAAAATTTATTTTATTTCATCAGTCTGAAACAGAGTGTCTTCTAATATCAGAAGTAAATCCTTTATTTCTTCTTTACTTCTCCATCAGCTACTAAAGTGGCTAATACTTAGCATGGTCTTCAAACTGCAGTTTTCATCTTTCCTAAGTTCTATAGAGAAAATATTAAAAACTGGTTTTAATCTTGTTTTGGTTCATAGATTCTAAGATATTTTTCACAACTGTTTTCAAGGTAGTGTGTCAAATTTCAATAATTTTTACACTGTTGTATCCTCTCCTTCCCTTTCCCACTTCTCAAGCCATCTGAAGAGGCAAACTGGGACATATGTGTGTTCTTATTTTATTATAATTTTGTTTTGAAAATACACTTTCTGTCAATATATTTGTCACAGTGGATGAAGGGAGCTGGCATTTTTCTTTGCTTCTTGTTTGCCTACTTGCTTGTCTGTTTTTGTACTAGAAATATAAAACTTCAATCCTATTCAAATAGATACTAAGTACAGATTTCCTTGTACAATTTTTGTTGGACCACCATAAATGAAGAACATGAGTCTCAAAACCCAGAAAAATATTTCTCTTCTCACTAAATGCCCTGTTATGTAAAACAGAGTATTTCGGATTAACTATTCTGCTATTCACATTTAGCTGTACATGTTGTGCCTAAATATCTTTGTAAATGACACAGTTTCATAGTAGTTATAAGCTCAGGATTGGACAAGGACAGGCAAGATTTGAATTCTGCCTCTATCATTTTCTCACTACATTTGCAATAGGTCACTAAACTTCTTTTAAGCCTCTGCTTCCTCATTTGTAAAATGGGTATAACAATAATATCTACCTGGGCAGAAAAGAGTTAACTCAGCAGGTCTGAATTGTTCCAACCTTGCACATTCCCAAGAGGTGCTTGTTTTCATGACTGGCGCTTGGCCAGCTCCTGGAAATTGAGCCATTAAAATGTCCCAAGAACTAAGAATGTTTTGCACACTTAAGTCCTTGGGCCACACTGTACCAGTTTGTCTAGATAGTTGTACAAACAATGTGGTTTATGCTTGCCTTCTGGGGTCTGGAGCTTTAACGTGCCTACATGAAAGATCTCCAATAAAAACCCTGGAGTCCTAGGCTCAGGCAAGCTTCACTGACAGACATTTCACATGTGTTCTCCCAACTCATTGCTGGAGGAATTAAGCATAACCTGTGCAACTCTACCGGAAGAGGACTCTTGGAAGCTTGAACCTGGTTTCTTTTGGACTTTGTCCCATACACCTTTTCCCTTTGCTGATTTTGCTTTATATCCTTTCAGTACAATAAATTGTAACTGTAAGTATTACAACACTGAGTCCTGTGAGTCCTTCTAGCAAATTGCTCTACCTGGAGGTGGTGCCAGGGATGTCTGACATGCCATTTCAAAGGATGATTGTGAAGATTAAATAACAGCATGCATATCAAGCACTTTGACACATCTAGCCCAAAGTGTTCAGTGGGTGTAAGTGATATCATTATTATATATTGCATTATATGTTCCTATAAAATTATATCTTATTGTATAGCATATCTAACTATACAGTCGGGTTCTATACATTCCTAATAAAAGATTGAAATATTCTTTCTTATCTTAATGTTCCTTAAACATTTATTCACCTCTGTCAACCTTTGTTGATTTAGCTGTATTTCTACTGAACACATGAACCAACATCCTAACTTCTAGGGCTATCAACAGATGCCATGAAATAAATGGGATCTTGTTAGCAATTGGCCAGACAGTATTTGTACTTCCTACTGCTCCTTCCTGATGCCTTGTAGAGGATGGCACAAGATGACATCTGGAAAATACTTGTTCATGGGGCACAGCCACTCTTGATTGCCTACCCAGAGCCATCACTCCTTCTACCTGCCTAACAGAATCTGAGTTTTTTCCAGCAATGATGTGCCCAGTCCCAGGGGATAAATCTTGATTGGTCTAAACCAGTACTAGTAGTTGCATTTTTTTAAACCAATGATTGATTTTGAGGGGTCATATGACCCAGTTATGAATGACAAGACAAAGGTAAAATATCCCAGTAAGTGACTGGGAAAGATTTTCCACTCTGATTGTGTAGAGGGAGTCAGAGGGGTCCTTTGCTCCCCCTGTTGCCTAACTTCGGAGATGGATATGTGAAGACCTGCTGCTTGGTGTGCAATTGTCATCCCACGTTTACGACGGAGACATCATCAAATTACTGGAGAAGGAAGAACAGAAAGATAAAGAGTTTGAATTCTTGATAAAAGTGTTGAGCTATAAAACCAACCCCGGAACAACTTATCTTCAGACTTCTTTTCAATAAGAAAAATAAATGTTCATTTTGTTTAGTCACTATTGGCTGAGTCTTCTCCTACTTGTGACTAATAGTATCCTGATATACTGGTTTCAACATGTGCTTTGTAAACACAAATCATGCACAGCCCTTATCTGGGAATTCTAAAAAGGTAGCACATGTACAATTAGAATTTAATGATGTTCTTTCAAAAGAGACAGACTCGATAATAACAAACTTCAAATAGGACCCAATTATTTTTGTGAAAAAAGGTAGGGAGTTAGAACTAGAAAATTCTTTGCTCTTTTAAAGAGTCTCATGGTCTTCTTGCTGGTCAAAAGTCTTCTTGAGGAAACATAAAATCGTCCGTGCAAAAAAGCCAGTTCTGTCGATGTGAGCTGAGGAGTGTATTTTATGTTTATATTGTGACTATTACTGTTCATGGTCAGGAAATGAGGAATGAACATTATTTCACATGTCATTATCCTTTGCCAATTTCTCTGAAGGGCTTCCTGCTTCACATAGTATTAAAATGTGTAATTCAGAACTGGGAACCCATATAATGTGAAATGAGTGTTTTTAAGGAACTTTAAGGTAGTCTGAATTTTAAAATACTTAAAAATAAAACATAAAATGTATACTTGTAGGCACTATTATAGGATATTATAGATGTCACTGTTTTTTTAAAAAGGTTTTAAAAATCTATTGCATATTTATGGGTTATATAACACCTACTTCCAAATATGTGAGGCCATAAGAAAAATGACAAAAATTATATATAGATATACACACATATACATACAAAATTATTGAGCATCTATATCCTCCAAAGTGGTCAATTTGGCAAACTTTAATTGTTTGAATTCTTCATTGGGAATTTTATTCACAGTCAATACTGTATGATTTTAAATATCCTCGACAGTGGCTACTATTCATCCTTTCAAAGTGAAGAAGCTATCCATCTGCATTTTTCTCCACTGTTCACATTAGCCTGTTCCATATTTCTCTTCCTGACCATGTAATCCTATATACAAATGTACATGTAAATATGTCTACTTATATAAGTATTACTGTTTATTTTACAAAAGGGGATCTTACAATTCTACATCTTGCTCTCCTTACACAAAAATACCTTGTGAAAATCACTACAAGTCAATAGGTAATTGACTAATTCATTATTTTTAATGAGATTTTTGCCACTACAAACACATGGCCTTACATACCAATGCCTTTCTTTCTACAGAGTAGAGTCCAAGGACTGGAACTGCCAGGCCAAAAAGTATACATATTTTTTAAAATTTAATAGATGTTGGCAGATGGCTTTCCCAAATCCTACAACACCTCATATTTCTACCAGCCATGAAAGTAATGCTTTCCCTAAATCACCATCGGTAATAGTTCTCATAGCTCTTTTCAATTTTTGTCAGTCTGACTGGCATAAAATTACATTTTATTTTTACTTCAATTTGCATTTTCCCTTCCTAGTAATGAAGTTGAGAATCTTTTCATATATTTGTTGGGCATTCAGATTCACTATTCTTTGCCCATTTTTCAACTGAGTTATTTCTCTTTTTGTCCAATATTTAGCTATTTGGACAAATTAATTACAAATATTTTGTTCTAGATTGAGTGCTTGTCTATTGCTTTATCTATGGTATCTTTTGTTATATCAAGGTTCTTAGTTTTTATAAATTCTAATATGTCTACGTTTTCTTTTATAGCTTCTGGAAAAGATGCTCTTAGTTCATACTTTTTATACATTTAGTTTTCTAGATCTTCTTGCAGGACTTTTACAATTCTATTTTGACCATGTAAGCTTTTCAGCTATGTGGAATTTATATTTAAAGGTAAATAAGATGGAGATCCACTTTTCTTTTCTTCCAGATGGATAATCAATTGTGCGAACATCATTTATTAAATAATTGATTCATTTCCCACTAAAATGAACTACTACTGTTTTGGAAATATAGTAAACTCATCTACACTGGGATCTATTTCTACATTCTTTATTTTATATCTTTGCCAATACCACACGATTAAGAGGCAGTCATTTTATTATGTATACTAATATCCAGTAAGACAATACCTCTCTCTTTGCATATTTTCTTAGCTATTCTTAAGTATTTATTCTTCAGTGTGAACTTTAGCCTTCTTAGACCAATCATCCCTGCAAAAAGTGCTAATTCTAATTTTAGTGCATTATGTTTATACAATCATTAGGTGTATGTATTTCATGTTTGTGTTATTAAGTATTCCTATTCAACATGGTATGCCTTTCCGTTTGTTAAAAGCTTATGTAATTTCTTTCCGTAAGATTTTAGTTTTCTTTATATAGGTACTTTTCCCTTCTTATTCAATTTATTTCTAAGTATTTTATATTTTTCCAGTGATGGTGAATAGACATTTTTTCACTTCTATTCTAAGTATTTTGTTAAAATAGAGAAAAACTATTGCTTTTTAAAAATGTATCCTGTATCCATCTCCTTACCAAATTCTCCTTTTTAAATCTAGTGATATTTACTAGGGTTTCTTAAATTTTCTAGGTATATAATAATATCCTCATCAAAAAGAGATAATTTGATCTCTTTTTTCAAAGTTTATAACAGCTCTTTTATTATCTTACTTTACTGTATTTACTAGCACTTCCAAGATAATGTCGAATATAATGATGATAATAGGTATCCCTATCTAGTAACTAATTTAATTAAAATAGTTTTAGTGTTTAAAAATTTAAAGCATTTGCTGAGCGGCTTTACATTTTCTATTTTCATTGTATTCTATTTTACTTGGTTAATTTTATTAGAAATGACTGATTTCTAATAAAATTAGAAAATTAAGCATCTATTGATATAATTACATTTTTCCTTCAATGTGTGTTGACATAGTAATGTTAATAAATTTCCTGATATTCAACAACTCCTGAAAATCTGAGGAAAAAAAATCTGCCCTGTAAAAGGCATTATTCTTTTGATAAGTTACAGATAGTATTCGGCAAAATTTATTAAGAATTATCCTCTATATTCCTTTATTGGAGTGATCTATGGTTTTATTTACTGGCCATCTTTGGCAGGTTTTGTTTTAAAGTTAGTTTGGCTTGATAAAATGCATTCAAAAGATTTTCCTTAACAGTTCGAATAATGTTGCAATTACATACTCTACAGATTAGCTAAATCTTGGCTGTGAAACGGTCTGCTTGTGTTGCATTTCTCAGTGTTAAATTTATAATCATGTTTCTTGTACCTCTATGAATTAATCTACTCAAGTCAGTTTTGGTAACTTTTATTTTGTAATAAAATCATTTTTTCCTAGGTTTTCAAATGTGTTACCCTAAAGTTGCATGCGTTTGTATCTTAAACTATTTTAAGGCTTTCTCCATCTGTGATCATGTTTCTTTTCTCATTTCTTAATCTTTATTCTTTATCTCCCACTCTTTCTCTTGATCAGACCGCAAGGTACATCTATTTTATGGGTACTTAAAAAATGAACTTTGGATATGTTTATCCTTTCTTCTAATTTTTGTTTGTTATTCAGTAATTTCAGATTTTACTTCTTATAACTCATCTCTTCTGGTTTATTTTGTTTTTCCTTTTCTAATTTCTTAAGTGGAGTCATAATTTTTAATAATGATGGCATTAAAAGCCAAGCTTTTCCTCTGAGTACTGCTTTTAACAGCTTCCAAAGGTTTAGGTGTGAAGTCCCCTCCTTTTCACTGTTTTTAACACATTGACTTCCACACAAAAAAACCAAAAACTTTTCCTTGGGGCCACAGTGTTTTATTACAAAAATAGAATAAAAACTTTGAGTGTAATCTAAAGGTAAACATAAAGAGAAACGAAACTTATCGACTTCTATTCACTTAATTCACATTTTTAGAATAAAATTGTCAATGTTAATTGTAACAATAAGAACATCAACAAGGAAGATTTTATATATGCTTCACGTGGCCCTGGGGTCAAAACTAGAGTGAATTAAATTCAACTCTCATAGCATGTAATGATATAGTTTATAGGGTGGATGATAGGAGGTTGCTTGTTGGGTACAATGTGTGTTGCTTCAGTGACGTATGCACAGGAAGCCCTGACTTCACCACATTGCAGTATATCAACGTAGCAAAATTGTACTTGTACCCCATGAATATATACAAATAAAAATTAAATGGGAAAAAAACAATAAAAAATTAAATTAAATTAAATTAATCCTCTGACTCAAACCAGAGGAGAAGAAATTGAACCTGGAAATAAATGTGAAAAAGCAAATATATATATACACATATATAGAGAGAGAGTTTATAATTTCCCTTTTAATATATTTTTGACCCAAGAATTATCTAGAAGTATGCATATTAATTTCCAAAGAGATTTAAATTTTTGACCAATTTTATATTATTGTTCTTTAATTTTATTGAATTCGATCAAAAAATTTAAACTACAAAATTTTCACTTTAAAAAATTGTTGAGATTTTCTGAAACCAAGCACAGTACAAGTACAAAACTTATTTTGTACATGTGCCATGAAGACATGTGAAAAAATTTCTTCCCTAGAAAGGTGTAAGGTTTAATATACATCTATTAAATAAAGTTAATTGATTGTATCACTTTCTTTTATGACTTTTTTTGTTTGTTTATTTTTAACTAGATCTGTCTGGTTCTGCAAGAGGAATATTTTGTAGTTTTATCTTCTCAAAGTTTGCCTCCATTCCTAAAAATGTTTGCTTCATGTGGTTAGCTGCTATGTCATTTAATGCAGACTTATAAATGTAATGCACTCTTCATAAACTGTTCCTTTTGTTATTATATAACATACCCCTTCAGTGCATTTAACTTTACATTTAAACTTGTCTGTTATTAATACTGCCATTTGTTGCAAAAAACAAATTGCATGCCTGTCAGAACATAAATGTTCTGGATCTTTCTTATTAAGAATGGCCAAAGAATGCCCTTTTTGTGGGAAAGAGATTCTATGAGCTATTCTCTATGTAGGTCTTTATACTGTTTGGCATACATTTAAGTCACAAAGCTATATATGTTCTAAGAACAGGGTTCTTGAGTGGTCAGCTGTTCACATGACACTGGATATTCACATCCAAATTGTGTCAGGTGTTGTGGTGGTTTTGACTTTTGATCTCTTGGTTCACAGGTCATGTTGACCCATCAAGCCTATAAGCCCACTATAAAGACCTTCTATCCTTGGTCTTATCTTTATGTGACTGGACCACAAAACAGCTGCAAAGTTCCACCACATGCTCCTTCTTTCTATTTGAATTTATCTCATATCTCCTTGTTCAGTCTTCAATTTTAGCTGTTCACACTACCTAAATGAGGTTTTATCCTCTCATAAATAGTGTATGGCTATGTTTTATTTGTACCCCAGTCTACAGTCTCAGTCAACTATGTCCCTAACTACCCTTCCCCACCCCGATGCCCTATTTCACCTCCACTTCTTCTTAACCCAAAAAGATGGGGCCCGTCGAATACCTTCATGTCCCCTCTCTCCTCTCCCCCTTCACCCCGACCCCAGTGAGAACCCTGGGGAGCTTCTACTTTTCATTGTTCCCACAATCACCAACTCCGAGGTTTTCTAAGTTAGTGTGTCACATTTTAGAAATTTCCTTACAGCATATCCTTCCTGTTTCAAGAGACTTGTTTATGGATCACATTTTGAGATATTATGTTCTTATTCAGATAGATGTACAGATGGAAACAGGAAGGAGGGAAAGAAAGAAGGGAGAGAGGAAGGAAGCAAATAAGGAAGGGAGGGAGGGAGAAAGAAGGATTTATTGCTGCTCACCGCTGTTGCCTTGTTGCCTTGACTCTTTATTTTCTCCATCTTAAGATTTCTATTGCGGTTCATGCATTGCTCAGTTAGAGTATTTTCTCAGGAATTTTTTTTAACAGGGTGCACAGTTGATATGCTCTCCGAATTCTTATGTATCCTTACGTCTCTCTCTTTCACTCTGACAGGTCAACGACATCTTATTTGAAAATACCTTGGGTGGCAACTCTTTAATTGATGCCATTGCACTATCTGCCAGTTTTCAGTAAATAATTAAAAAGTAACAAAGGATGTCGTTGTCCAATGCTTCACTGATATTTTCCTCTGTTGGTTGTTTACTCTTCCTGCCTAGAAGTTAAAAATATTCTTTTCTTTATTAAAGTTCCAGGATCTTATCAGGACACGCCTGGGTATGTGTCTCTCCTCATCAGTAAAGCCTATAATATAACCTAGAGAGCTCTTACAATCTACAGTCTCAGGACTTTATTTACTTCAGGTGAATCGTTTTTCAGTATTTGTTTAATAATTGCCTCTCCTCTCCATGGTCTTTTTTTCCCTTTAGAAACTCCAATTATTTCCATGGTAGGGAATTCTCAAATTTTGCATCCCAGTTGGCTATATTTCCAATTAGGGTTTTCCATTTGTGCTTTGAGATATTCCTTGCACCTGAATATTCAGGAGACCAATTCCAGTGTCAACAGTGACCATCCTTACCTTCAATTGATCTACTGAGTTGTTTAATTGAGAAATCATGTTGTTAAATTCAAAGAAGTCTTTTCTCTCCTGCCTTAAGTGAAGTTGATTTTTTTCAATCCAGTCATTCTACTCTTCTAACAATTCTATTCCACTGGGTTTGTGCTATAATATTTCTGCCTGACATTTTTTTTCTCTCACCAATGGGACCCATAGATTTGTTGTTAATCATCTCTGATTGTTCATTGGGACCTTAGGCATATTTTGGAAAATTCTGAATGGCTGGACTCTCAGGTGCTGGGTGCTGGAAGGAGAAGCAGCTTCTCCCCACCCCCCAACCCCCAAACTTCAGGCCTTAGTGCGGAAACCTCAGGCTCTCAGCCTCCACAGGCTCTCCACATAGAGACAAAAGGAACCAAATTCAGGTCAAAGGTCCCCAAAAACCCTACTGCTATCCATCCTTTTCCTCAATGTTTGTTTATTTTTAATGAATGAATAAATGAACTGTTTGACCTTTATCTTTTGAAACAAGGTATACTGAGGTTCTTCTTTATTCTACTACCAGACTTTAGGGAAATGGTGAGTGGTTCTTAACTTCTGGGGAATCACAGACATTAGTGAGAAAATAAACAAAGCCAGACCCACTTTCACTAGAAGGAAAATGCCCTTATGTGTACTCAGAGGGTTGCCAGGACTCTGGAAGTCCATGAACTTCAGGTTAAGAGCCCACGCAGGAGTCCTGCTATTCTTACTCATATTCAGAGTAAGAATAGCAGGACCATTGAAACTGCCTTCATTCCTTGGCCTCATTGGACACTTGCTGCTCTGTCCCCAGAAGCAGTCTTAACCTTCCTTTTGAACAGAATCCCCCTTGGCCGGATGAAGGGGTTACCAGCTAAGAAGGGCAAGCACCCCAAGCTAGATCTTTACCCACCCACCTCATCTCTATTAATCTGGAGACAAAAGAGAGAGCTAAAACCAAAGGCCTTCCATGGTAAAGGACACCTTTAGTAGATGACTAAAGAAGACTGCTACAGCTTAGAATACTAGGCACTTTAAAAAGTGAATGTATTAATTTGACCCCTGTGAGTCTTACATCAGCATTTAAGATTTGGGTTTTACAAGAGCACATTGCATCAGCTTAATCCTTCCGAAAAACTGTTGTCCCATGAAGACTGTCCTTTGATGAGCACATTCCAAACACTCCTCATATGATAATAGCTCCCATTTCAACAACTCTAGTTCATTTCCTCTCTCTTCAACTCTAGTGTCATATGTATAAATATTTGGACATCTCCACTTAGGAGTTTCACTTCAGTCTTAACTTGTCCCGTATTGATTTGTCATCTTCCCCCTACCGCCATTCCACTCTCCTTCCTCTATGCCTCTTACCCCTGATTCCCATTTCTGGGAATGGCACTAGTATTCTCTCAGCTGCCTACTTAAAAACTCATGAGTCACCTCGACTCATACCTCTGAATACATAGAGACAGGACAGACAGATAGACATATATGTCTATACATAGATACAGACATAGATATTCAACCAGTTCACGTGTTCATGTGCTGTCCTTTCTCTAACATGTCTAAGTATGTCTCCCCTTCCCATTCCCGCAGCCTCAGCCTCAGTTCAGACCACTACCACCTCTCTACTTAATCACAACATTTTCATGTGGGTCCTCCTATCTCCTGGTTCACCTGCGTCTGGTTCCTCACAGCCAGGGTGATTTGCCGAAAGCAACTTTGATCTTGTTGGCTCCTTGCTTAGAAGCATGTGTTCAGAATAAAATCTATACCCTTTCCTGTGGTTCGTGAGCACTGAATGCTGTGTTTCCTGCTCTAGCCTAGACACATCTTTGACCATTCTACAACTTGAACACTAGACCTAGCCAGACTAAGCTACTTAGAGTCCCCTGAATAGGCTGGGCTCTCTGAAGCCTCTTGGCCTTTCCACACGCTCTTCCCTCTGCTGAATGCCATCCCACCTTTCGTGCGCTTGGCTAAGTCCACTCTTCTTTCTAGATTCAATCCTAGAAGGTCTTGACTTCACAGTCTCCAAAACTCTCTGTGCATCCTCTATCATCGAACTGTAGACATGTGTCCCCAAGTGTTCCAGGCTTCTGAAGTTGCCCTTTTCTTCATTAGCCAATAAGAATAGTCCAAGTTCCCAGGATTTACAAAGTGGTGGCTCGTTGACCCTCCTCTGGTCAGTTGCTCAGAGCTTCTCCTCAGACCACTCTGGCCACTTGCAACCACTTCTCTGGGGTTTCATCTCTCTACAGTCAGCTTTTCCTTAGATACTTAAAAGCACAGCTTACAAATTTTACATAAGTCTTAAGGACAATAGAGGAATATGACAATTCAGTACAAATATATACTTAAAAATGGATATCTGGCCAGGCGCGGTGGTGCACACCTATAGTGCAGCTACTCTGGAGGCTGAGGCAAGAGGATTGCTTGAGCTCAGGAGTTCACAGCTGCCTTGAACTATAATCATGCCTGTGAATAGCCACTGCACTCCAGCCTGGGTAACATAAAGATACCCTGTTCCTTTTTTTAAAAAAAGGATATCTGACAGCCCTGATCCTCAAGTCCACTGGTCATGCCTTTATTCAGGTGGCTGACAATA
The DNA here is from genome assembly GCA_023783475.1 of Daubentonia madagascariensis. NCBI lineage: Eukaryota > Metazoa > Chordata > Mammalia > Primates > Daubentoniidae > Daubentonia > Daubentonia madagascariensis. The sequence goes on from JAKFHU010001684.1 coordinate 30,505,796, forward strand.
TAACTCCACTTTTCAGAGTACTCCCAAGGGTGGCGGTTTTTCTCCTTTGCAGCAATTTTGATTGTCTCTTTTCTTCCTTCACTCATCTGCATTTGGCTTTACACCTCCTGCCATCATGAGTGTCCAGTAGCCTTGGGGGAAAAGCAGATGATATGGTGTCAGAAGAGGCAGAAAAAAAGCACCCATTCCCTGGTCACCAATAAGCCAGGACAGCACCCTTATTAGGAACCATGGGGTGACACACAGATGATAGCTTAGCTTGAGAAGCAGTAACATCAATGCACTGGCACATGTTGTATACAAAGAAGAAAATAAAAATTATTTAAAAAGAAGTGGGCTTGCCATGTTAATTAAAATTATAGCTTACATTTTAAGCTTTCACCAAATTATTATTTTTTTTACTTTGAGGATTAGGCAAGGTGAGCTAAGGTCTCTTCCAATTATAAAATTTTCTCTATTTTTTTCCATGTGATTTAGGACTTATTAGGTCATTTGATTGGGTTTTGGGGGACTGTTTTGGGGGTTTTAGGGTTTTTTGGGGGAGTTGGGGGTTTTGGTGTAACATAAGAATTTCAATTTTGCACAGCAATGTTATAGACTGGAAAGAGAATTTGTGGGCTGGGGATGGTGGCTCACGCCTGTAATCCCAGAACTTTGGGAGGCTGAAGAGGGAGGATCACTTGAGGCCAGGAGTTTGAGACCAGCCTGGGCAACATAGCAAGACCCTGTCCCTACCAAAAAAAAAAAAAAATTAGCTGGGCATGGTGGCACACACCTGAAGTCTCAGCTACTCGGGAGGCTGAGGCAGGAGGATTGCTTGGGCCCAGGAGTTTGAGGTTGCAGTGAGTTACCTATGATGACACCAGTGCACTCTAACCTAGGTAACAGAGCGAGACCCTGCCTCCAAAAAAAAGAAAAAAAAAAGGTAATTTTTAATAGATGATTCAAGTTATGATCTTGGTCATACCGGTAAGCAGCTACTGACCTTAATGAAATCACTGACCACCTTATACCTTTCAAGCTCTAAAGTTCTGTTATTTCTGTATCAAATATTGCTTTATGAATCAAACCATAAAATCTTTGGAAATCATAGGTGTGCCTTATACGTGCCTTTATCTCCCACAGAATCTATGGAAATGTCATACACAGAGTAGACTTTCACACACTAATTGATCATTCAATTTTTTAGTCTCTGGATTTCTTCATATTCCCTTAATTATTGCAATAATTGACATTCTAAAGTGGTACTTCTGGCAGATGGAAGCCTGAGAGTTGCTACTTCTTACTGACATTCATTTACTCTTTTACATATAAACCATTCACGTATCCTCCTCATTTGTTGAACACTGGCAGCTCCATCTATTTTAGATGACTTTTTGGAATTACTATACCTATGCACAATTATTACAGTCATGTTGCTTAACGATAGGGATACGTTCTGAGAAATGTGTCGTCAGACAATTTTGTCATTGTGCAAATATTATAGTGTGTATTTACACAAATCCGGATGACATATATATTTTATTTATACATATTTTTCATAAGGAAAATTATTAATAAATGTTCCAGCACCATGACTGAATATCAATCATTTCCCCTACTTGATCTGCAGTGCCAATATCAAGCTCCATATATGAGGTTTCTGTATGTGCTTCTATATGTCCTTATGGGACCATTGTCTCATTTGCAGTCATTGTTGACTGAAACGTCGTTATGCAGCACATGACTGTGCTTTTGTTAAAGAATTATTTTAGCTAGTAAGACTTGGCCCAGAGAAATTTCTTGGGAATAATAATCAGCTGCAAGGAACTGGTGACCCAAAACATGTTGGTCATTAATTTTATTGAAATGCCAAAGCTCATATCTGAAAATGGTGGGCAAAATAAGCAAATAGGTAACTTTTAATAGGTAGTACACTTTTATTGCTGTTCATGTGAAGACTTTAATAAATTTTTACAACCCAACCAAAACAGCTTCTTAGCATTCCATCCAATAGAGCAAATAATCTTTATTAGCTTATGAGAAGCTCTCAAATCCAGAAACTATTTGAATGGTTTCCATTTGATTTAGGACTTATTACGTTGTTTGCTTTGGTTTTTTGGGGGTGTTTTTTGTTTTTTTGGTATTTTCTTTAGGTGTAAGATAAGTATTTCAATTTTGCATAGCAATGTTATATACTGGAAAAGGGATTTATAATAGATGAGTCAAGTTATGATCTTGGTCATACCAGAAAGCAGCTACTGACCTTAATGAAGTCACTGACCTTCTTGCACCTTTTAGCAAAATAGGAACAATAACCTTCCATCCAGAAAAATGTATAAACTCTGATGATATGAAGAATTTTTACATATTTGTCTTCCTTGGAAGACACCTTGTAAAAGGCATATGATGTTATTTCTAAAAGCTGTATTTTTAGTGACAAAGAGAGCCTTGCATTTACATTATCAATTAAATCTCTGAGAATAATAAGTTTATTACAAATATACTGGTAGAGACAAAGGCCACTGAGATTCTAGTGAAGTCACAGATTCAAGTCAAAAATTATGGCTAGCAAGCTAATGATTATACTGCTGGTGTGTACAGCATACAACTTGATTGAGTAAGTTTAATTCCTACAGCAAACATATTCTATGCATTCACACCTTGGCGTGCTTAAAAAATAAAAATTTGAAAAAATAAATATATTCTAATAAATACAATTTTCTTTAACCAACATATGAGAAAATATAATTTTTTTAACCAACAAAGAAGAATGGCAAGCACACAGGTTACTCTCCACAGTCACATTTAAAGTTGGAATGTCTCAAGGTTAGATCAGTGGTCCTTAGAACTATTAAATCAAATCTCTTATGATTATAGGAAAGTTTGTTTCCATTTGTAGCAAACAGACTTGGAAAAAACCCTCAATTTTATCATAAAAAGAAACTAGATACAGATAGATATAACTTAAATTTTACCACAACTAGTTCTTCATTAAAGTGCTGACACTTGTAGCTGTTGGACTCATTTATAATTTCTAGTTAGGGCTGAATTAAATATGAAGCTTATAATTTTCTGTTGCCAACTAGTATGCCAATAATAATAATTATAATAATAATGATAATATCAAAAGTAATACTTATTGAGTGTTTACAATATACCAAGATTTTAACTATGAATATTTTATTTAATCCCCAGAACTACCCTATGAGGTGGCTACCATTGTGATGTTCATTTTACAGATAAGAAAGTGACAGTTTAAAATCGTTAAGGTCACAGAGCTAGGAAAAGGTAGATTCTCATCCAATCCATGCCTTTAAGAGTTAAACCAGGTCAAAGGGTACAAAGTTTCAGTTAGATAGTATGAATAAGTTCTGAAGAGCCACTGTATAGCATGGTGACTATAGTTAGTAATAATGTATTGTAAACTTGAAAATTGCTAAGAAAGTAGATCTTAAACATTCTCACCACAAAAAAATGATAACTATGTGAAGTGATGGATATGTTAATTATGTTTGATTTAATAATTTTATAATGTATACATATACCAAAATATTACACTCTATACCATTTAAAAAATTTATAGGACAATATATAAATAAATAAAATTTAACCAATAAAACAAAAGAGTTAAACCATTTGTACCTCTCATTGTTCAAGAACCTGATGTTCCTGAAATGCCCTTTTTGATAACAGAATTTAGTAGGATGGTGCTATTTTTAATGGGGTATTCTGCATAGCTGAGGTATGGTCATCACATTTCCACAAAATAGTATTTTCTAGTCTCTTTCTCCTCATCATTCTGCCTTCCTCTGTTTCTCTCTCCTTTGTCACTGTTATCTGTTATTCCTTCCCTTAACCAATCCCCATGTCCCCAGCTTTTCTCCCATTATCCTTATCCATGCAATAAGCTTGCCAAGAGCATCCAGCAATACCCCAAAACTCCTGAAAGGTGACCCTCAGGACTTCAGAGGCTGGTGGTCCTTGAGCCAGAAATTGGAGACCAGGAAGAGAAGCTGGGAAAACAGAACTATTTCTCCCCCTACTTACTTCATCATGAAAATTGTTTCTAGCTCCCATTTATCTAGGTATAAATATCAAAATAATAATAATAACACCTGCTTAACATAAAGTCAACAGGCTATATGTAAATTTGTTTGAATTTTAGGGTGGAATGTTCTGGAAAAAAATAGGGAGATCAAAGGGTCATTTATTTTGACTCTTACCTTCCAGTAGGCAAGTTGTTATAATCTCATTTAACTTTAATTACTTCCTTAGAGGACCATATCCAAATACAGACGCATTGGGGGATAGGGGTTCAGGGTATGAATTTGGGAGGGATACAAACATTCAGTCCATAACACATACCTTAACTAAAAAACAAAAACAAAAATATTGAAAGTAAAATGTTGGAAAAAGCTAAAACATGCTAAATAACAATTTAAAAAAAACCCTGTAGTGTTATAGACTGCATGTGTTCCCCCAAACTCATATGTTGAAATCCTAACCCCAAATGTGATGGTATTAGGAGATGGGGCCTTTGGTAGGTAATTTAGGTCATGAAGGTAGAGCCCTTGTCCCTTATAAAAGGGACCTCAGAGATTTCTCGAGCTCTTATTCCACTACGTGAAGATACAATGAGAAGATGGCAGTCTAAAACCTGGAAGAGAGCCCTCACCCCATCCCAACCATGGTGGCACCCTGATCTCTCTTCCAGCCTCCAGAACTATGAGAAATAAATTTCTGTTGTTTATAAGCCATTTAGTCTATGGTACTTTGTTATGGCAACCCAAACTGACTAAGACACCTAGTATAGCTATAAAACTAATATCAAACAAAATAGACTCTCAGGTAAGAAGTTTTACTAAAGATGAAAAGGAACATTTTACAATGATAAAGATTAGATTCACTAGGAAAACATAATTATCCTAAATCTGGTCATCTACTAACATAAGTTTAAATTCTATAATGCAAAAATTAAAAAACCTAAAAGAAAAAATAAAATTATTCACAATTATAGTGGGAGACTTTAACATACTTCTCTGTGTTACTGATGGAACAAGCAGACAAAAGCAAATCAGTAAGGGCATAGAAAGATTAAACAATATGAAAGTTGTCTTTAAAAGGCTAGGACCAAAACAAAGAAAAAGATAATGTATTCCCCTAGTGACTCAGAATTATTCTAGAAAATCTGAGCATAAGATGTGAGATAGTGGTGGAGAAAGAGAACAGGGTGACATGAAGCACACTGAATTACTTGTCTGGTTCAGGGGAAATAAGGACATTGAAAAACATAAAAACCCAATAGATGAAAATAAATATGATAATGGGCTTAAGCAAGGAGTAATCACCATAAGAATAAAAATAGAATGTATAGCTTTTGAACCCAGAGAAGAAAGCTTAATCTATCCCATTAAAAGTGGGAAATTGAAATGATAGTTGAAAACGTGTCCTCTTAAAAAAAAAAAAAAAAAACCCACCCACCCAAATGGTTTCACTGATTGAATTCTGCTAAACTTTTAAGAAACAATGAATTTTCTGGCTGGGACTATGTGAGGTTATTTCACCTCTTTGTACTTTGGTTTCTTCTTCTGTAAAATAAAGTTGTAATTATAAATAAAGAGCCTCACATAGCACCTAGGTATAAAGCATTCAGGAAACATTAACTATCTCTTTTACCATTTTTACTACTTTTACTACTATTGTTATTATTACTTCTACTACTATTGTTTATGCATCTTTATAGTCCCGAGTCCCTGACAGCTGCTGATATTTAAGCAAGGATAAATCTATCAACATTTTTAAAATTTGACTTATAGATATAATTAGGTCTTGTAGGCATGGGGAATATTTCTTAGCATGATGAAATCCAGAGAAAAAAGTTTGAATTAATTACAAAATAAACCAGAAGTAATAGTATATGGCGGCACTGCTAATGGAGTAGAATGCATTAGAAAATGTCAGCTACAAAACTTGACTGATTTGGGTGTCAGAGTCAAATGCCTGCCCACTTAGAGTAAGTTAGAAAGAGTAACAAGCTGGGAAGAGCTCATTCTTGTCAGAGATTTACTGGCCGGAACAAGAAAAGACATTGCTAACTAGCTGCCTACTCCAAGCCCCTACATCTTTGCTTCTGCTTAATAGAGAATAAATTTCACTTGGAAGTTTGGCTTTGAACATAGTCAGTACTCAAGAAATATTTATTTATCAATTTGTCAATTTTGGTCATTTTGTCAATTTAACAATTTTAATCATTGTATCAATTTATCAATTAGGTCATTCATGGTTTAGTCCCTCTTCAGATAGCAAGCATTTCCAAAATTGACTTATTTATGAATATCACATCCTCAAATTGTAAAGACCCTACTTATTGGAGTGAAATCCAAACCAGGAGTTTGGGTTCCTATGCATATATGATTATATATACATATAATCACTCTCTATAAAGATACTGTGACAAACTACCTTTTAAGAAGCTTGACTTGAAAATTTAGTAGAGTGTTTATTGGAAACAAGAAAGATGAACACCTGAACAGGCTGCAAAACATATCGAGAATAAATGCCTGAGCTCATAGCAAAATGTTTGGCAAGAGAAAGAATGTTAATATGAAATACACAGAAAATGCAGTTATAAATTTCCCCATCAAAGTTTCACTTCAAAAAACAAAGTGCAGACTAGTCAAAGTTTCTTAATGAGAAAAGAGCATACCTTAGGAACTAGTTCAGGGAGATATTTTAGGTCTCTTGCTTTGTTTTTTCAATTAATCATTTGACTACTTTGTGTACTTCCTTTCCTTGGGGAAATATTCTGACTCTGATCTGACTTTTTTTAAAGGCTATTTCATTGTGTGCAAAATACTTTTGGTATTTGTGAATTTACAAAATGTTCTTAACCTCAGAGAAAATAAATAAGTTAGAGAAAATTAAAACAAGTCCAAATCATTAAATTCATTTTTTTAAATCCCTCAAGTGTAGGAAGAACGTAGGTGGAATAGAACAACACTCATGCTTGGGCCAGAACCTAGAGAAATCTGAAGATGTCAAAAATGATCTCATATGAAGAGTAGTGGGTTTTTTTTCCCCTTTGGGTCCTCTTCAAAAGAAGAGGAGGAGTTGGAGAAAAAAATGAAAATTTTTATCAGAATTCAAGATTTGGCAAAGACGCTTTGTTGTAGTTAGCCTTCCCGAGCCCATGAAGCTTACCTTCCAATGATAATTCAATCCCATTCAAATCAAAAAGAAGGCCAGGCATAGTGGCTCATGCCTATGATCCCAATGCTTTGGGAGGCCAAGGCAGGAGGATGGCTTGAGGTCAGGAGTTCGAGACCAGCCTGGGCAACATAGCAAGATCCCATGTATACAAAAAAATTAAAAAATTAGCCAGTGGCACACTCCTGTAATTCTAGCTACTTCAGCCTGGGCAACATAACAAGTCCTAGCTACTCAGGAGGCTGAGGTAGGAGGATCGCTTGAACCCAGGAGTTCAAGGCTACAGTGAGCTGTGATAGTACCACTGTACTCCAGCCTGGGTGACAGAGTGAGACCATATCTCTAAAAAAAAAAAAAAAAGAAGGTGCCATACTAGGTGCTGAGATTGTATAGGAACATGAACAAGACTGGATTCTAGGGGAGCCTAGTGTGGCGGCTCATGCCTGTAACCCCAGCACTTTCAGAGGGTGAGGCAGGAGGATCACTTGAGGCCAAGAGTTTGAGACCAGCCTGGGCAATATAGCGAGACCCCATCTCTAAAAAAATAATTTAAAAAATTAGCCAGGCATGGTGGCATGAGCCTGTGGTCCCAGCTACTCAGGAAACTGAAGTGGGAGGCTCTCTTGAGCCTGGGACATTGAGGCTTCAGTGAGCTACATTAGTGCCACTGCACTCTGGCCTGGGCAACAGAGCAGGACCCTGTCTCAAAAAAAAAAACAAACCTGGATTCTAACCCACACAAGCTGTTTAAGATGATCAAACTGGGTTAAAGATGAAAAATAATACTATAATATTTTATAAGATTATAATAATATTATAGGGAGGATTTTCAAGTCATCTTCTCTCGGAAGTCAAAGGGAAATGAACTCTACTCACCTGTTCAAATCCTTCCTATCCTTCAAGGGCAGCTTTAGTCACCCATCTGGTTCAGACTCTCCAAAACTTTCTAGCCTGTCATTGTTTATGTCACAAATATGATGCCATTATAAACACCTCTTGATTACATGTAAGGAGTATCTTTTGCACTGAGCAAGAAGTCAGCATAGTACACAGAGGCAGAGAACAGGTTTCAGGGCCACATAACTTTGCTACAAATCTCAGGATCACCACTGGGCAATTCTGGGAAAGTTACTTAATCTCTCTAAGCCTCAGTTGCCCCATCTACAAAATGGGAATATTAATAGTTCCTACCTCATGGAGTTGTGAGGATCAAATGAGGCAGCAACTGTACTTAGAATGCTAGGGGGCATAGCCAGGCACTTGACACCGTGCCTGTAGTCTCAGTTACTTGAGAGGCTCACCTGAGCCCAGGAATTCAAGTTTAGCCAGGGCAACATCGCAAAACCTCAACTTTTCTAAAAAGGTGGGGAGGGGAAGGGAGGCATAAATATTAGCTACATAAATGTTGGTTATGACTAACGTTCATTCATGCATTCCACAAATATTTCCTGGGTGCCTATTCTGTGCCAAATGCTTTTCTAGACACTGATCCCAAAGGTGGATAAAACAGACAAAGTTCCAGACCTCAGTGTGCCTCCATTCTCATCTCAACCAGAAAATAACCCCATTAGGGAAGACAGCATGAAATACCATTTCGTGTCTCCCATGGTGCTTTACAGGAAACAGACAACAGGTGTTTGTGAGGGAATTGTAATAGGTAAAAAAAGGAAGACACTCTTGGAAAACCTTGCACTCCTGGGCAAAGAAAATAACAATCATGTGAACAAACCAATTGTATCCTGCTAAGAGGGACGTTTAGAATCTAGTCCTTTAGCATTTCATAAAATTCAACTCCTTGGTAAGTGAAAATGGAATGGATTACACAAAGTTTCCACTGTGCCATGCCATACTTTGCTCACGGGGCAGAGGAATGCATGGCATGGAGCACACTTAGATTGTGATGTTCAGCCAGGTGAGCCCAGATCACACGGGCTGTCTGGAGCTTGACTGGCAGCTAGAAGCCTTGCCTTGGCTCCTTGGTCTTAGAGCTGCAGGAGGTAACCATGTGGCCAGAGTGACTGCAGGAGGCCAGGGAGGCTCAGAGATACCTCGTTAAGGAGTCTTACTTCTTTAACACTTGAGTTACTATTAAAACACATGTCCCTCTGGGACAGTTAGTAATTTAGGCTATGAGCACCTATTCAGTCTTCCTAGTAAATAAGGACCAGATATTTTCTTTTTTAAGAAAGTTTCAGGAATTTTCAGGAGTTTTTAAAGAAAGTTTCAGGAGTTTTCAATCTAATTATAAAAATATGTTTTGTTCATTGTGAGCAATTGGAAGGCCATAACTTTATACACACACACAGTCTTTCTTAAAAGCAATTTTAGAGCTTACAAAAGCACCAGCCTGGAAGGTCGGGAGGCCTGGGTTCTAGTTTTGACAGTAGTTAAATAGCTGGTTGTACTTTAACAAGGGAAAATAATTGTTTAACAAGGGAAATAATTTCTCAGGCCCCAGTTTCCACATCTGTAAAATGGGAATGCTTAGGCACCCCCCTCCATCTGTTCTGTAAAAGTATTTATTAAAAAATCATCCACCATATGCCCACCTCTTTCATACAGTATTTTGAACAACCTTGTATGATAGTGTCTTAGTCTGTTTTGTACTACTACAACAAAATACCTGAAACTGGGTAATTTATAAAGAATAGAAACTTATTTTCTCACAGTTCTGGAGGCAGGGAAGTCTAAGGTCAAGGCGCCGGCACTTGGTGCCTGGTGAGGGCCTTCTTACTGCGTCCTCCAGATGGGGGGATTGCTTGTCCTCACATGAGGGAAGTCAGAAGGACAAGAGGGACCTATAATAGTCCTATTGTAATGGCATTAATCCATCTGTGAGGATGGAGCACTTGTGACCTAAACACCTCCCAAAAAGCCCTACTTTTCAAAACTGTTGCACTGAGGATTAAGCTTCCAATACATGAATTTGGGGGGATACATGCAGACCATAGCAGATAGTTACATTTGAAAATATAACAACAAAATCTCATTGCCTACTTGACCCTTTTGCTTAAGATTGCTCTGTCACTTACCAATAAGGTAATCTCTTTATGTTTTGCATTTCTGAGGTGAGTAAGTTAAAAAGTTAAGTCTTACCTAGGGAAGGTATCTGAGTTTCACTAAATGGACATTCAAAAGATTTGCTCTCAATTAAAGAGGGTCTTTGTCTTCTTTCCACCTGTGCCTCAATGACTGTGGAGAAATGTAATCAGAAAGTAAGATGCCATGCAGATCTAACCTAACCATAACAACCTCCCAAGTCATACTTATAACCCCAGCAAAAGGAAACTGTCTACCCATTCCCCTTGCTAGAGGGTAGTCCCCTTAATGACCAACCATAATTGGGTTAGGGGTAAAGACCTGCCCCATAACCAGCCTATCCATAGACTGGTCATAGGGCTAAAATGTGGCCTGGCCAATAAATCCTTGCCCAAACAGGCCAGAATGCCTGTGTCAGGAATCTGAATTGTGAAATACAGAAAAAGCAGACCGTTTGGTAGCAAGGGGAGGATAGAGAAGACACTGGATGCATAGTGTCTTCATATTAAAGTTGGGTGTCCAGAGTGAAATTAATGGACTCCTATCTCTGAGGACCCCAGACTTGTCTTGGGTTCCAAATCATTTTCCACTTCCTGTTCCATTTTCCACAGGGATTGTTCTATTATGATTCCTGTTATTGGATTTCTGAGAGATGATCTTTCTAAACAATATATGTACAGTGATATATTAAAATTTTCAAATTATTGGAATAGGTGACTCTATTCTTTACAACCAAAAGAGATGAACAGAACTCTGCATAACTATTAATTATACAATATACTGTAATTCTATTCTGTCAACGCTGAAGTTAATAGGGATTTGGTACCTAGTCTGCCAATTCCAAGTCCTGATTTATAATTGCTACATTATATTGCCTGTCATTCTTTTGGCTACTCCATGTGGCTCACTTATAATCATTTAGAACCAAAAGAATTCAGTAGGACCCACCAAGAGACATCTCGTACTGTGACTTACTTCTAAGCCCAAAGGCCACCATCTTTCTAAGACCAATTCTATATTTTCTGAGGATGAATTTTAAGCATTTGGTTTTAATCCATGCATAACTTATATACCACTAAGAAGCTAAATTTTTTAGAAGTGTGATGAAACTATATGTAGAAATATGCGGTACTGATCAATGATCCCCAACCTTTTTGGCACCAGGGACTAGTTTCATGGAAGACAATTTTTCCACGGATGGGGGGCAGGGAGGGTATGGTTTTAGGATGATTCAAGCACATTACATTTATTGTGCAGTCAAACCTCTCTGCTAATGATAATATGTATTTGTAACCACTCCCCAGCACTAGCATCATTGCCTCAGCTCCACCTCAGATCATCAGGTATTAGATTCTCATAAGGAGCCTGCAACCTAGATCCCTCACATGTGCAGTTTACAGCAGCGTTGATGCTCCTATGAGAATCTAATGCCCCTGCTGATCTGACAGGAGGCGGAGCTTATGTGGTGATGCGAGTGATGGGGAGCGGCTGTAAATATAGTTGAAGCTTCGCTCACTTGCCTGTTGCTTACCTCTTGCTGTGTGGCCCAGTTCCTAACAGGCCACCAACCGGTACTGGTCCATGGCCCAGGGGTTGGGAATAGCAGGTGTTGATTATTTACGAAAGCAACAAATGTTCTCAGGGTAGGGCAAGCAAACTTCTCTTCAGAGAAACTCCTTTGGTCACCTAATAAAAATTGGTCAATAAAGTTGAGCCAGAGGGTTCCTAACCTCTGACTTATTCAAGGCACTCAACTTTATTGATTTTGCTTCCATCAACTGTAATGAGTTCTGCATGCCTTAGAAAAGAACAAAGCACTTGGTTCTTTCCCTGATTCTGACTCTCAATGTCCCTACCCTGTCTAGCTCATCTGATGCTTGGAGAAATCCTTCACATATTTAAATTTAATCTTAGCATTTCCTTCATTGGCTCATTAATTGCCCTCTGGTGCAGGTTAACCAATGACCCCAAAAGAGGTCTCCAGTTGCTCTGCAAGAGTGATGAGCAATTCTTACCCTGCACTTCAGCCAACAAAAATGTTGTGCCATTTTACAAGCAGCAGAAGTCCCAGAAGGCCACACGGTTCCATGGCATGATATATGCAGAAGAATAATAAAAAATTTTATGGCTCCTGGGAAGCCAACTAGTCCCAGTAGTGCCCCAAGGCAGGTAAAGCTGGTGTGTCCTCACTCAGCCTCATGCCTCAGCAACTTGAACCAAGAGCACTTAGACCCGAAGTGCCTAGTCTACAAGCATAAAAACATTTATATCTTCCTGTATCTCATCTTAGAAATCAGGGGAATTATTTATTTGGAGCATGAAAGCTAAGTTAGTTTAATGAATGGAATGTTTTTGTACCCTTGAAAAGCCAAGAAATATACATTCCACTGCCCACTGGGAAACAGACAGGACATTTGCCCATGGAAGTCTGGTCAGGATATTAGCCTCAGATAGCTGACTTCCATTCCATCCAACTGTTCTTTGAAAAGTTTTCCCTATTCCCTGTATATATACCATAATAATAAATGTACACAGGGATTTCTCAGGAAGTGAGAAACCTTTTCAGGGGTTATCATTTCATTATAGACGCCCCTAGATGGTCAACACTTACTCCAATTAGGAGATACTGTGCGTGGCAACCCCTACAAAATAAAGAATTGGGTTGGGAGAAGATGGGCTAAGTAATTTAAGGAGAAATCCTCCCACTAATAATATAATAATTTATAACATTTATTCACTTATTGAAATTGTAAAGTTTGTATAAATTTTCTTAATATACATACTTGCTTATACTGAATGTAAAACCATAAGCCTCATGTCCTAGGTGGTATCTGGTATTCCCAAAAGGGCATAGAGTGCCCAGAAGGCAAATTCTTTGTCTTTTACCAAACATTCATCATTTTGCTTTTGCATATATATGTGTGAGCCAACACACACACATCTACATTCCTAATACACACATGTATAGTTTTTTCCACACTTAATTCTAAGGTAATCACCACCCAAAATATAATTACTTTCAGATCCTGTTTAGTTTCCTAAGATTTCTTGACCATACAAACATTAATCTGGTCCAGGAAATTACACTGGCTAGATGCCTTCATAAAACACTAACTGGATTTCAAAAGAAATTCGTCTTTTCTCAGGAAAAGAAGGATGTGATGTTTATGAAGCCTTTGTGAGATGACAAAAACATTTAAATGATCCAAAACTATCTTTATGGCCTGCAGGTAAAAAGGCATATGCATCCAAAATACTGAAGCCATCATATTATCCTATTCATATTCCTAAGCCATAGAGAAATTCACCAATGGTCTAGGAAGCTCTAACCTAATCATTTGATAGCATATTCTATTCCCATCCAGACACATATGTGTTAATGAATCTTGAAGTTTTAGATTTTTCCTAATGTCTTCAAGTGGGTGATTTTATTCAGGCAAGCAAGCTGCCTCCTCTTTTTAATCCTATGCCTTCCCTGTGAGTATTCTTATGCCAGAAAAAAATATGTTTTTCATTTTACAAAAAATTACCTAAATTAAGATTTTCATGGTAACAATGGCTTCAGAGTGATAGACCACCTTTCCTTCCTTTGGGAAAAAAGCAACAAAACATGCACAAAGATCACTTCATCCATCACAGAAAACCCTACCTTCCCCCATCCAAAAATGCCACCTTTGAGCTGCCAACATTATTTCTCACAATCCCGTAGGCTTTCCTCGGATCTTTATTCAAAGTCGACTTAACTCACCACAATTTAACTTGAGATTTGTGGAGGTCAGACTCTAGAAGAATATGACTACAAAAAATGAAGATATTAATTTTAAAATGCATATAAATAAACCCATTAACGCTGTCAACTGCACTGGTCTACTCATTAGTCAAGAATACATTAATTGACATGATAAGTAATCTGTATTATATGAATTACATCATTGTATAGAATTCATCTGTTTAGAGCAGCACTGTTCAAAAGAAATATAATATGACCCAGATGGTAATTTAAATTTTCTCATAACCACATTCAAAAAGTAAAAACCTGAAATTAAATTTAATAATATATTTTATTTAACCCAATATATCCAAACTAGTATCATTTCAACAGGTGATCAATATTTTTAAATTATCAATGAGATATTTGGCACTCTCCTTTACAAAATCCATGCTGTATCTTATGCTTGCAGCACATCTCATTACATTGTAGATACATTTCCAGTCTTCAGTAGCTGCAGGTGGGGGGACAGTGCAGATCTAGAAGGTGCTGGGTATGAAAGGACTGGACCAGAACTGTATGATTACTACCTGTTCTCCCAGCTTTCGATGTGCCAGTACGTGTCAGAAATTTAAATCAGTCAATCTTTTATATCCACTATGTTTGTTACTTTAGTGATTTGAAAACTAGTGTGTAAAGTTTAAATTGCTTTTAAGTTGGTTTTCATTGTACCATGTTAAGAAAATAAAATCAGTGTTGATTTGCTGTAGTCTTTTCCTATTGCTACGATAACAAATTGCCACAAACTTATTGGCTTAAAGCAACATGTATTTATTATCCTACAATTCAGGAGATCAGAAGTGTAAAATGGGTTGGCATGGCTGTATTCTCTAGGGAGAACCTGTTTCCTTGCTTTTCTAGCTTCTAGAGGTGGCCTGCATTCCTTGGCTCGTGGCCCCTTCCTCCATCTTCAAAACAAAACCAGCAGCATAGCAAATCTCTTTCTCTCGCTCTCTGACCTCTGCTTCCATCATCACATCTCCTACCCTTACTCTGACTCTCCTGCCCCTCCCTTAGAAGGATCCTTGTTATGACATTGAACCCACCTGGGTAATCCAGGATAATCTCCCCATATCAAGATCCTTAATTTAATCATATGTGCAAGCTCCCTTTTGCCATGTAAGGTAAACATATTCATAGGTTCTAGGGATCAGGATGTGGATATCTCTGGAGAATCATTTATTATGTCTACCACAATTAAATATGCCCAGCCCAGATCTGCAGGTGAAATTCTGTCACATCACATCTAGTTATGACATAGATCCACATGTGACAAAAACTATGTTTTAGATGAATCTTTATACTTGTTTCAAGCAGTACTTCATAAAAATTAAAATGTGCAATAAATATTAGACATGCTTGGCATTTGTTTTTAATAAGTGGATTTGGCAGTTTCTAGAAGTCATTTAAATAGATTAATATATGCTCTGATGAGCTAGGGAAAGTCAAGATAACAGGTATGTGAGTTGAGGCTGGAAAGAAAGACTCTTCAAGTGTGTATTACCTATTTTTTAAGCTGCTTTTCCAAATTTGCCAGGGCAAATCTTCACCCTCACTCCCAAGTAAAATTAGGGTCACATCTAGCATGGAGTATACTTTCAGACAAGGATGTAATAAAAGCTTTAATAGGAATCCTACTCTTTGCTAAATATATATCATGAAGTAGAAACCATCTTAAATCAAATCAACAAATATTTAATAAGAAGGAAGGAACAGTGCCCAGTTCAGAATATTCCATAACTTAAATTATAAATTTAACCTTCTTAAGAATAACTACTTTTAAAATTTCCCTTCAGTAGCAAATTAGTAGAGGCAAACTGGTAATTTGACTTACAAACTGTTCATTGATGCCACTGTAATACCACCATTTTAGTGCTGTCTCTTCAATTTAACCTTATTCTGAGGTTCTACTTATATGCTAAAAGACAATATTGAGGCAATAATTCCAATTTGAAAACACATATTCCTGAAATGCCTGGATCAATGTCTGAATTTGTACCTTTCATGTGTGCTCAGGCTCCAAGTCTCTTGTCCATGCACAGATGCACAGATGCACCTCGACTTATGATGGGGTTACATTCCGATAAACCAATCATAAGTTGAAAATATCTTAAGTCGAAAATGCTTTCAATATACCTAACCTATAGAACATCACAGCTTAGCCCAACCTTCCTTAAATGTGCACAGGACACTTATTAATACATTAGCCTACAGTTTGTCAAAATCACCTAGCACAAAGCCTATTTTATAATAAAGTGTTGAGTATCTCACATAATTCATTGAATACTGTACTGAAAGTGAAAAACAGAATGGTTGTCTGAATACTCAAGTACAGTTTCTACTGAATGTATATTGCTTTCTCACCATCGTTAAGCAGCTGTTCCTATGGTGGAGCCATCATAAGTCAGGGACTGTCTTTATTAGTCAGCACACGTTGCCGTAACAAAATGCCACAGACTGGGTGGCTTAAGCAACAGACATTTACTTCTCACAGTTCCGGAGGCTGGAAGTCTGAGATCAGGGTGCCAGCATGGTCAGGTTCTGGTGAGGGCCCTCTTCCTGGCTTGTAGAGGGCCACCTTCTCACTGCGTCCTCACATGGCAGAGAGAGAGAGAGAAGGGGGCGTGGGGAGGGCACAAGCTCTCTGGTGTCTCTTCTAGTAAGGGAGCTAAGCCCATGATGAGGGCCACACCTCATGATGTCATCTAAACTTAATTATCTCCCAAAAGCCCCATCTCCAAATACTATGAAATTGGGGGTTAAGGCTTCAAAATATGAATATGGTAGGGACACAATTCAGTCTATAGCAGGGAATATGCAAGATCCGGGCAAAGAAGAGCCACAGGGTGATGTACCTAATCTAACAAACTTATATATATATCTCAGTCTCAGTGCTTCTTGCAATCCTCAGTGGACAAGATAATGTATTCGCTGAAGCTCATTCTCAGTTCCCTAAATGTGGCTTAAATGTGCAACCCCCAAAGGGCATTTTCTACCCAAATCTGTAGCTTTGCCTCTAAGCAATTACATTCTTGAAATGATGTCTAGGGAGACTGAGTTTTCCTGAATGACATCTCTAAGGAGAAACAAAATGCCTAGCTAAGAAGATAACTTTCTTGCCTAATCTTACTTTTTAAAATATTTTTACTTTCCTTGAAATAGCAATAAGTAGAGTGAAGTTTTGTAAGCCAGGAGAAAGATTCACTTACTGATTCCTGATCTGGAGTATCACTGTGCTAAAAAGAGAAGTGGACGATGAGTACCCATGACAATCATTTTCATAAAAACTCAATTTCAGAAAGACACTTAATTTCATTCATCATTTGTCTAAACAGAAACTGCAATCATTGACCATAGTGATAACTCAAAAGATTGTCGAAAAGTAACTGTTCTAGTGCTTTCTTCTGGGTAAATGCAGTGTAATTATGAATCTTGTTGTGAATTTCAGTAAAGCATGATTTAATACTACTGCAAGGGTGCCATTAAAAATGTGGGTATTAACTTTCCAATAATTTCTAGAAATTGAAATGAAATCTGTTTGGCAATAACATGACATTTTGACACCAATGAAAATATTTTATGTAGTTATGTAAGCGATAAAAATAAATGTTTTATAAAAACTTATCCAGAAGGACTTATAACTAGGAAAAACAATCATAATTAACAAGATTTCGTGAACTGTGCAGCAGCCAAAGACAACTTTTAGACCAGCTGAAGGTGATGAGGTCATTTCTGGTCCTAAGTTCATAAGATCTGACCACCTGTAGAGATTTTTTAAAAGCACTTTAAAAAATTAATTTTCCAAATACAGACAGGCTGAGAGAGTCTCCCTCTTTTACGTGATTTTCTATTGTGCCAAAGTAATGGAATCAAATCTATACTTCAGCTTTTTAAGCAGCTGTTCCTATGGTGCAGGAATAAATGTGTAAATTCCACCAGTACAAGCTGGAAAAAAACATGAGTCTACTATTTTTTGAATGGATTATGGAGCCTAGATTTTGTTTCCAGGATAGAATGTGTCCAAAGCAACCAAATTAAGAGGAGGGTTGTGAAATTATCCAGCAGATGAGGAATCATCCTGACAATTCAACTGGCTGATACAAAGCTGTATAGGCAGATAACCATGCCTCCTGCTGCACTAGCTGTACAGAGTCCACTGCAATATTGGAGATATTCTTTTTACTATTTTTTTTTTGAGAGAGGGTCTTGCTCTCTTGCCTGGTGTAGAGTGCAGTGGTGTCATCATAGCTCACTGCAACCTCAAACTCCTGGGCTCAAGCGATCCTCCTGCCTCAGCCTCCCGAGTAGCTGAGACTACAGGCGTGCGCCACCACACTCAACTAATTTTTCTACTCCTTTGTAGAGAGGGGGTCTTGCTATGTTGTCCAGGCTGGCATAAAACTCCTGGCATCAAGGGATCCTCCTGCCTCAGCCTCCCAAAGTGCTGGGATTACAAGTTGAACCACCATGCCTAGCTTCTTTTCACTATTTTTAACTGAGATCATTATAGCATGAGAATATAAACTATAGCAACATCAGAAGCAGCAGCAGCAATTTTATCAAGTATGTGTATATATGTATACTATTTTTTTTAATATGAACATCACTGATTTCTAAATTCATAAGGTCTACTAAGATTTTAAAGTCAAATAATAATAACATTAACTAAAATATGTGTATCTTTTGGCATACTTTAAAATATAATTTTAATAAAATTACATTTCTAAGTATGACCAAATAAATTTTTTTTTATTTTAGTGTTTCATAGTGGGTTTTTTTTTAAATAAACTTTATTTTTTAGAGCAGTTTTAGGTTCACAGCAAAACTGAGTGAAAAATACAGAGAGTTTTAATATATACCCTGTCCCACACACACACAACCTCCCCTACTATCAACATTACACACCTGGGTAGTACATTTCTTACAATCAACAAACTTACATTTATACATCTTTATCACCCAAAATCCATAATTCACATTAGGGTTCACTCTTGGTGTTATACATTCTATGGGTTTAGACAAATGTATAATGACATGTACTCACCATTACAGTATCATAAAAAAAATAGTTTCACTGCCCTAAAAATCCTCTGTGCTTCACCTATTCATCCCTCCCTCCCCCTTAACCCCTGGCAACAACTACTCCATAGTTTTGCCTTTTCCAGAATGTCATATAGTTGGAATTGTACCATATAAAGCCTTTCCAGATTGCCTTCTTTCACTTAGCATTTAAGTTTCTCCACTTTTTTTCATGGCTTGATAGCTCATTTCTTTTCAGTGCTGAGTAACATTCCATTGGAATGATATACCACAGTTTATTTATCCATTCACCTAGTGAAGGGCATCTTGATTGCTTCCAAGTTTGGCAATTATGAATAAAGCTGCTATAAATGTGTTCAGGTTTTTGTGTGGACATAAGTTTTCCACTCATTTGAGTAAATACCAAGGAGTCCCATTAGTAGGTCACATGGTAAAATTATGTTTAGTTTTGTAAGAAACTGCCAAACTGTTTTCCAAGGTGGCTGTATCAGCTTGCATCCCACCAGCAATGAATGAGAGCTCCTATTGTTTCATATAGTCACCAGCACTTGTTGTCAGTGTTTTGGATTTTGCTACTACAATAAGCATGTAATGGTATCTCGTTGTTTTAATTTGCAATTTTTTCTTAATGACATATAATTTTGAGCATCTTTTCACATGCTTATCTGCCATCTCTACCTCTTCTTTGATGAGGTGTCCGTTCAGTTCTTTTGCCCATTTTTTAATCAGATTGTTCCTTTTCTTATTGTTAAGTTTTGTGACTTCTTTGTATACTTTGGATAGCAGTCCTTTATCAAGTATGTCTTTTGCAAATATTTTTCCCCATCGTATCATAGCGTTTTAAGTGTAATGATCAACCTTGAGGGGGTGAAGCTTTGTGGAGACAAAAAACATTTTAAAAGAATTCTATGGCCGTAAAGATTTAGAACCACTCTTGAAGCTGTATTGTTAAAATGATCTATTTTAGATTCATACATTATTTCATTAACTATGGTGAAAGTTGTCAGAATCAAAGTGGAGTCACTAATGTTAAAACAAAACAAAAACCCTGACAAATAGAACCAGGGAAGGGCACCCAGAGAGGGTGCTCATGATAACAAAAACTATCACAAAAGCCTCTGCAAAAACCACAACCTTGAACAAAGGCCGTTGCAACCTTACACAAAAAATACTTCTGCAAGACAGTTTCTTTGGCCCAGCAACTGCCTGTCCAACCTTGGACTGGTGTCACCCTTATTATTGATCTTTGTAGCCAAGGATAATCATTTCAAAACAATTGTGTAACCATCTTCATTTTTCCTTTAAAAATCTTTTTCTTCCTTTACCTCTCCCCCACCGAATATGCACATAGCTTACTAAGGCATGCACATTCCCATTGCAATGCTCTATTCCTGAATAAACATTATTTTCTTTTAGAGAGTCTCTCTGTTTGTTATTTACATTGGTACTACTAAACCATGGCAGAATTAACCGGAATCCTTACAGAAATACCCTTATACTAAGAGAGACTTGGAATCTAGTAAAAGGTGATACCTCCTGGAGATCATGAAGGGAGCCAGCTACAACTTATGGTTCCTATTAAAATGCAAGCCAGGCTTAGGTGGGACAAGAATGTGCTAAGTATTTCTTACTGGAAAAAAGGAGGGGCATTATCTCTTAAGCTGAAAGGAGGCTTGGACCAAAGCCTTCTTAAGAGTAGAAATATCCCTTATAACAGTATATTATTAGACTCTGTTGCCTCTGAGAAAAATTCATTCTCACCAGAAAGATGAAATCAGAATGGCTGACTGAGCACATGATCCTACCACTATATCACCAAAACCCATCAGCAATGATGCAACCCAATACCCTTGAAATAATCCCTTTAAAACGTCCCTGATGTAAGAAGGCATGACTGCAACACACTAGAAAATATGGAGAATCCACATGTATCTATAAGGGTTCTATTGCCTACAACAGAATCCACTCTAGTCAGTTTAAGCTAAAAGGAATTTATTACAGCATATCTAAGAGGTATCATAGTCACAGAAAAGTCTAAATAAGATCAGCTTTGGGCTGAGCTTTCAAGAACGTTTCCTAAAGCCACACTGCGTAACTGAGCTTCTGGCCCTCCACAGTCAGGAAACTGTGGAATCGGGAATCAGCTACTACAGCTGTGAACTCCAGACTCACCTACCCTGCCATCCACAGCAGCAAAATGAAGGAGCTGTGTGCTGTGAATTCTTACAATTTTATGTTGCCTTGGTATCCACTTTGAATACAAGTTGAATTTTCTCATACCAGAAGCTGGCTACAGTCATCTCTGACACAGTTTCCAGTTCTGCACCACACCCAAGTGGCTCAGGCTGATGGCCAGTGTTAATAACTTAAAGGCATCTTTCCCCACCTAGCAGACTGGGCTCCCGCTGTTTCCTTTGAAAATGGACCATTCAGGCATTTGCCTGTGATCTTAAAGTAGCATACCCTATTTTCTTATACATACTGCTAGTCACCACATGCTTCTCTCTGTCAGCCTGGCTCCTCATTCCTGCCTTATATCACCTGGGGATGCATGCAGGGCTGCCCTCCGATTCACTACTCCCTCCTTGCCCAGGATATGTAAGTAAAAAATGTTTGAACTTGTTTTATATTGTGGTGGTGTATTGAATTTGCACCTTCCATCTAAGAACTAGGGGCTGTCCCAGGCTGGGTTTTCCCTGGAAGACCAGGAGAACACAAGGTCAGGTTCCCAGCACCAGAGCAACGGTCAGGTAGGCATAAACTGCCCACAGGTCAGATGTGGGCCACAAGAACCTCTGCCAGTATAAATATTTCTCATGTGAGGAATGCTCTGGTCATGAGTTGGACAACTAGGCATTAGGCCGTACGTATGCCAGGTAAAAGAAGTATCCCCAGAAAGGCACACCATAAACACCACATCTGGCCCCCCTTCATTTCCTGTTAGGGCAGGGTTGCTAGCCACTCTCTTCCTAGGACCCCAATTTAGCTGGGGGCTCTCAAAACACTATGCCCTGCCTCTCAACACCCAAGAAGATAAAGAAGCTAGCACTAAGGGTCCCACCATCACTTGTATGAGGATCTCCATCCCAGAGTTTATTTCCAGGTAGCCTAATCTAAGATAGACAGAAAGAACAAAAACAAAAAGACCTGAAGCCATCTAAATGTTCTCCATCTATCTGACTGGATTTCCAGGAGGTAAGAACAGAGAATGGAGGGGAGTGAAAATCTAAGAAAAACATCAAAGTAGATTTCCCAATACCGACGAAAGAAACTGATCAGATTGAAAGGGTCCACCAAGTGTTCAACAAGATAAAAAGAAAAATATAAATACATATACATATTGCATTAGTCAGGGTTCTCCAGAGAAACAGAACTGACAGGATGTGTGTATATATAAAAAAAAAATTTTTTTAAGGAATTGGTTTCTGTGATTATGGAAGCTGACAAGTCCCAAGATCTGGAGGGTGGGCCAGCAGGCTGGAGACCCAGGAAGAGCCAATGTTTTAATTCAATTCCAAAGACCATCTGCTGCAGAATTCCCTCTTCCCCAGGGAAGATCTGCCTTTTGTTCTATTCAGGCCTTCAATTGATTGGATGGGGCCCACCTATATCATAGAGAGCAATATGCTTTAAAGTCTACTAATTTAAATGTCACTCTCATCCAAAAACACCCTTACAGAAACATCCAGAATAATGTTTGACCACATATCTGGGTGATGTGTCCCAATCAAGTTGACACATAAAATTAATCATCACACATATACATATATATCTTCTACTTTGAGACTTTCAGAAAACCAAAAATAAACACTGACCAGGTCAAAAAGTAAATTATCTACAAAGGAGTAAGATCAAATTGGCATTACACCTCATCAGCAACACCAAATGTTAGGAGGACACTGGAGAAATGTCTTCAAAATTCTGAGGGAAAATGATTGTCAACCTAGAATTCTTTATACACAAAAACAATTTTTGTACTTTGGGGAGTGAAAGACATTTAGGATATTACTCTCAGAAATAATTAGTAGAGGACATATTCCAACTAAATATAAGTCATAGAAAAAATATGGGATACTATAAAAGTATAGATCAGAGAACTATTAAAATATGTATTTAAATTAAAATCACTGTTAGCTGCTTTTAAAAACTAAACATCCTCAAAATTCTCTGGTAAACTCAACATGGGAAGTTGGGTTGGAGGACATTGGGAAAGAGAGAAGTGAAAGCATGCCAGAGTTTTTATCTTTATTGGAAAAGGATATGATGCTGACCAATGGCAACACTGACAAAAATGTGTGTGCATGTGTTTGTGTGTGTTTCAAAGTTTAAGTGTGACAGATTAACAATGAAAGAAGGACAAAAGCATATTAGGAAATAAAAAGAAACAAAAAGAATGAAGGATTGTGTTCCTAATTTCAGGCAAGGTTGAATTTCCAATAGAAAACAATAAGGAAGACAAAGGCAGATACTTTATAGTAGGCTTAATCCTCAATCAAGATGCATCAGTTATGAATACCAATGCTCTAACAGGCATAGCATCAAAATTCAAAAACCAAAAACTATCAGTAAATATAGTAAGTACACAGAAGCACTCTAATAATTAAAGACTTTTTTATTACAATTATTATACAGAATTAATTCACCTCATTCAGGCCACAAAGATCAAGTAAATATAAAATACGCAAGATTCTAGAAGACCTAAAAACCTAATTAATATGATAGATCCAATTAATAGAGTAAAGTCTATACTTTGAGATCAGAAAATAAACTTTCTTTTCAAGAACACAGGGTAGGAAAGACATTTCTAAGCACAATACAAGAACCAGAAGAAAACAAACAAACAAACAAAAATGGATTGAATCAATATTTCTACAAAAAAAAATTTTTTAACTATTTGCCCTGGTGGAAAATATTGTAAATACAACCAAAAGACAAAAACAAATTAGAGGAAAATAATCACCAAACTTACACGAGAAACTTCCACATAGCGACATTTTGTGTTTACTGCCTGACATCCACACCACACCACAATTTGCGGAGTGCAATTCTGCCTGTGTAGTTGGAGTGAGGCCTGAGCCTCACCCTGACAAGGGCAGATCATTTCATCTCCCTGGCCACAGGACTGATTCAAGTATGAGCACATAGCCTGTTTGGGGTCAATAAGAAAGTGAACCACAGGACTTGCTGCAAACAACTGAAAGAGACTCTTCCACTGAATTTGGTGGTGTGAGAACGTGAAGATACAGCCATCTAGATACCACAAGGAGAGCCAGCCTGAGGATGAAGCTGAAAATAATAGGCAAAACCAAGACATGAACACAAGAGACATGTTTTGGTGCCTAAGTAGATTAGATAGAAATAATCAGAATGCTCAATGTCTTTAAATGTACCGGGGAAGAGGAGGTGGTAACAATTGGAAGAGATTTTCAGGCTGACTTGTGATATATGGAAAACGAAGCAAATGAAAAAATGGCTATTACTATATGTTGTGGGTTGAACTGAATTTCCCAAAGAGATATTTTAAAGACCTAACCATCCCCCTGCCACCACTATCACTCTTAAACCTGTGAATGTGACCTTATTTGCAAATAGAGTCTTTGCAGATGTAATCAAGTTGAGGTCCTACTGGATGAGGGTAGTCCCTAAACGCAATGACTAGTGTCCTTACAGGGAGAGAGAGATTTGGAGACACGAAGACACAGGAAAGAAGGCCATGTGAAGGTGAAGGCAGAGATGGGAGCTATGCCACACGCCAAAGGTGGCCAGGGGTTGCTGGCAACCACCAGCAGCTACAAGAGACAAGGAAGGATTCTTCCCTAGAGACGTCATAAAGGAGCAGGGTCCTGCCAACACCTCAAATTCAGACTTCTAATCTCCTGGACTATGAGAAAATAAATTTTTACTGTTTAAAGCCACCCAGTTTGTGGTAATTTGTTATGGCAGCCCCAGGCAACTAATACATTAGATCACTACTAACTTCAAGAAAAAGCAAAAAGTTGTGCAGGAAAACAAATGTAACTGGTATAATACATGGGGAAGTTTTGAGTAGCATTTACATAGTCAAAATAATGTAAAAAAAATCATGATATAATCACATTGCAAAGAAAGGGAGAGAGGGACTGGAATTACATTTGTTTATTGGAGGCAGGAGAATTAAATTCTTACTTTCTATCATGGGAACTCAACAGATAATGTTAAAGCTGAAAAATCAAGTATTATTATAAGCTGGGTATACAAAGATATGGAACTAAATGCCAAAAGAAATAGCTAAAAGTTGGAAGTGGTCACCTCTGGAGAATGTGACAAGAGAAATTGGGTGTTGAGGGCTACAATGGACTGCTTTTTCATAATACGTCAACTAGAATTATTTGGCCTATTAAACTATTCATGTATCAACTTTGATGAAATTTAAGTAGGAAAAATGAACAATTTACAAAAGAAGAAACTCAAATAATGAACATATGAACACATGCCTAACCTCAATTAGCAATCAGACCAATTCAATTTAAAATAAACAGGCTGGGCGCCATCACTCATGCCTATAATCCCAGCCAGCACTTTGGGAGTCTGAGGAGAGAGGATTGCTTGAGGACAGAGTTCAAGACCAGCCTGGCAACATAGTGAGATCCTGTCTCTACAAAAAATTTTTTAAAAAATTAGCCAGGAATGGTGTCACACACCTGTAGTCCCAGCTACTTGGGAGGCTGATGTGGGAGGACGGCTTGAGCCTGGGAGTTCAAGGCTGCAGTGAGCTATGATCGTGCTGCTGCACTACAGCCTGGGCAACAGAGCAAGATCCTCTCTCTAAAAAATAAATAAATAAATAATAAAATAAAGAAACAAAAAATAAGTCTAACAATATTAAATTAAATATTAAATCTGCCACAAAGTGGTGGCAGGAGTATAAATAAGTACAATTAGTTTGAAAAGAAATTTGGCAATGCCTAGTAAAATCGAAAATGTGCATGTATTAAAACCCAGCTGATCCACTCTAGGTTGAATCCCAGGAAACTTTTGTACAATATCAGAAGAAACCATGTTTAAGAAAGTTAATTACCATGTTGTTCATAACAGTGCAAACCTGGAAATAACTAAATGTTTACCAATAGACCTTTATCTAACCCAGACAGAAAATATTTCATATGCTACATGGCAGTTAAAAGGAGTAAACTAAGTTCATATATATCAAAACATAAATCTCATGTAATATTGAGTGACAAAAAATTCGAAAAACAGTATGTTCAACCTATTACCAGTTACATAAATTTAAATCAGTTAAACCGTGCATTGTTTATGTATATATGTATGTAAAAGCAGAAAAACATGAGTTAGATGGATACACACTAAATCCATGAGAAACATTACACTGGAGTGAGGGTTACAAAATGAAATTGAGGATGAGTACAGAAAGAACATCCACTCCATTTGTAATATTTCAGTTCTTGTATTTAAAAGCACTTCAAGGAAACATGAGAAAATGCTAATAATTGTAAATTCTGGGTCGGGTACGCAGGGTTTTAAAAACATGTAATCCAAGTACCTTTCTGTATTTTTATTTCCCAAATTTAAAAAACTAGATGTAAAAATGTTTTATTGGGACACAAATATCAGATATTGACTCAAAAAGAATGCAAATACTTGAATAGTCCAATAACCTACAGAAGATGCCCCAAAACGTCAGACATCCATCCATTAAAAAATGCACCAAGCCGAGAGCCAGTTTTATTGGTGAGTTCTACCAAATGTTCCAGAAAATGTCCTACCTCATCCAATGAGGACAGCACAATCCTAATACAAAACAGAGCTGGATTATTAGCATCCCAAATTCAGCAGTGTATTAAACCTGCATCGTCCTGCTTGAGTAAGGTTTATGAAGAGTGCATTTATGACTCAACATTAGGAAGGCAATTTTTGTAATAAACTACAATAAAAAATTAAATGAGAAAAAAATCTTAATTTTAAAGCTCAAAGCTTAAAGTTCAGCTGATGTAAAAGAAGAACATAATAAAATTTATTAATGATTATGTATTTTTTTCAAATCTTTGCAAACTAGGAATAGAAAAAAAAATTCCACAAATATCATTAGAATGTAGAAACATTCACCTTAGTCAGAAACAATTCAAGACGCCATCAGGTGCTAGTCTATAAAACGAAATAAATTTAAATGTTCAAAAGACGAAAGCGAGTGTCAACAGCTGCAGATTATATAATTGCCTACTAAGACATTCCAAGCGCGCCCACGGACATATTCGGAATTAAAACCTACGGTAGACGCCCCGCCCCCCAGACCCACTTCCGGGTCTGCGCCCGAGTGCGGGGCTTACGCGTTTCTGGCGCATGCGCGTGGGATGGAGAGGACAAGATGGCGGCTTCCAGCTTACCCACGCCGGTGCATGGGCACGTCGGGCGCGGCCACTTTAGGGACGTGTACGAGCCCGCGGAGGACACGTTCCTGCTGCTGGACGCGCTCGAGGCAGCGGCGGCCGAGCTGGCCGGGTGCGAGGAGGGCGAGGGCCCGGGCGGGAGAGGGCTTGGGCGTCCTGGAGAAGCGGCGGCAGGGTGCCAGGGGGATAGATGATTTTCGCCGCCCTCAGCCCAAGGGGGCGGTGTCGGCCCACTCTCCGATGATTGACACCAGAACGCAGTAAATGAGAATTTTCCTGTCGATACAAGTAGTGACCGTGGCAGGATTCCGCCTCCTTTTGCCAAGGTGTTGCTCTGGTCTCATGAGCTCCCTGCCTGCTTGCCGTGCCAGAGGTATCTTTTCCTGTCAGCGGTTAACCTGAAGAACACATGCCCCTAAAAGCGGAGATAGTCAAACAGGTTCGGAAGCAAAATATTCCGGAAACATTGCTTCTTAATAATATTAAATTTTTTAGTAAATATTAAAAGTTGCGTGGCATTATTTGATTTACTCAGCACATAAAAAGCACCCTTTAGCAACGGAAGGGCACAAAAATGAAAGGTTGTCAGATAGTGGAATGGGGAAGTATTTTTAAACCCACTCAGTGACGTACTCTGGCAACAGCCATTAGCCACGTGTGGCTACTGAGCACTTGAGAGTGGCTAGAACAACTGAGGAGCAGAATTTTTCGTTTAACTGTAAGAAATTTAAATAGTTACATGCAGCTAGCAACCTATAGAATCTACCTAGGACCTTATAAATATTAAAATTGATTTGTTGAAGTGGTCGCCATAAATTTTAAATTAATATAAAAAGAATGAATACCTACATTTTTTTAAAAGAAATTTGGGTCGTTAGTTTTATTTAAAGAAAACTTGAACTGGGTTTTCTCGGGATGAAACGAACAGCTAGCTGTCAGGTTTCAAAGATCTCTATTGTGTTTATTCCCTCTTAAATTTGGTCATATTTTTCCACGAATAAAATGCCTCAACTCTTATTAAACTAGCTTTTCATTGTAGACGATGGAACTCTGGGATTTACTGGAATGTAGAGTGGAACAGTACTGTTTTATAACTTGTCTTTTATTTTCAAGATATCCCAGAAAGATTTACAAGCACAAATTGCATTGCAAAGTATGCTGTAAAAGGAACTGATTTTGTTATAAAGTCTTTGGTATTTCTAGTCTTGGAATTCTAATTATTTATGAGACCGTGATGGTTACTTTCAGAGAGAAGCCACCTGGTAAGATTCACAGACCTTACAGCTGTCTCATAAAGGCTTGTCAGATGTGTGGACTGGTTCCAAGAGTTAAAAACCCCTAGAGCTTGTTGCTGGGTAGTTGTTTGGGAAGTTAAGTGCTAGTTTGTTCCCTAAATGCCACCAAACTTTGTAATGGAGTAAGTGGTGCTTTTGATGTGTGTAAAAGATCAGAGGCAAGGAAATAATTGAAAGATAAAATACAGCAGAATGAAGATTTTATTATATTTTAACAGCATTCTAAGATTATTAATGTTCTAAGATCAGATACTCAGATATTTCCCAATTAGTATATAGCTGTACAAATACAGAATTTCTTTGCTGCTCTAAATCTATTATCAGTAAAAGAGGGGACCCTTCTTGCCTAGGATGCGATGATGGATTTATGAATGTTAGGTACTTAAAAATGATAGAGGAACTTCTTCAATAAATAAATTTTGTAATAATACAAACCCTATCATTTTAGGAAATATTAAATAGGAGCTCCTGCTGGGTGATATCTTTAATCTTAGTATTTCCAACCCTATATTAATATTATTCCTTACTTTTTATGTAATGGTTTGTTGAAATTAACTGAAAGCCACCTATGGTAACATACAACTATTTTATGGACTTAAAATATATTATGCACCTAAAATATTATCAATTTTGAGTTATAAAATATTAAGCACAAAGTGGGTATCAAATTATTTATAAATTTCTTTTATATTTCCATATATTTCTAGCTGAGTGGTGATGTTGGAGAAATATACATTATAACTAGCATGAGAGTTGTTTTCTGTGAAGTGTATTTTAATTCTACTGTACTATATTTATTTTGTTGTGTTTTTTTTAGGGTGGAAATATGCCTTGAAGTAGGGTCAGGGTCTGGAGTAGTATCTGCATTCCTAGCCTCTATGATAGGTCCTCAGGCTTTGTACATGTAAGTATGTCATATTCATCCAAATCTTCCACTGAGAGATGCACTGTGATTGCTTGAATGAAGTAATTTTTGTAAGGAGACAATATGTACCTGATAATGTTTACTTAAATATTGTAAAAACCAAGATTGCAAATTATGCTTCCCTAAAAATTATAACTTAATGTTCAAAACTGCTCCATTATACTACATAATTATAGAAGCAGCATAATTTTAGATCGTCTCTAAATTTGATTCTTTTTTAGGTAAATTATTTGATTATCAGAAAAAGATAAAAGTTACTTAAATTTCCTTATAAAAAAATTGGAGAATATAGAAAAACATAAAGAATAAAAATCACCAGTAAATTTTACCACGTGTGATCCAATGCATTTCCTTCATTTTTTTCATTTCCTATGTTTTTAATTTAATATTGTCTCATGAACATTTTCCTATCAAAAATTCCTTTTAAATTTTACTTTTGGTGGCTGCATAGTACTCCTGAATTGGATATATCATAATTTAATAAATTCCTTCAGATGTGTGTGCTTATATGTGTATTCTTCTACTCTTGGACATTATATTAATTTAATAGTCTTTCTCATCAATATAAAAAATCTTTGTTCTCTTTTTTTTTGCCGTTATTAAAGCATTCTAATTTTGTTTTCTAAATCTGCTCTACATAGAATTAATTGAAAATTCCTCGAAATATTCAGTAACAGATTTGCCTCGTGGACATAGGGTATAGTTTTCTTCTGTTTCTGTTCATAGGTGCACTGATATCAACCCTGAGGCAGCAGCTTGTACCCTGGAGACAGCACTCTGTAACAAAGTCCACATTCAACCAGTAATTACAGATTTGGTGAGCTGTTAATTTTTGTCCAATAATAATCAATTTTCTTTTCAAATAAGTTAAGGTTGAGATCTTTTAGGTCAAAGAAACTTAAGAAATTAACTTTTGACCCACTGAACAGTATACCCCAGGGTGGGGAACCTGTGACCTTAAGGCTACATATGGTCTTAGGACTTTAAATGCAGTCTTTTGACTGAATCCAAATTTTATAGAACAAATTCTTTTATTTTTATTAATACATTTTTGTTCATCTTTTATATTTTTATTTTATTTTTAAAACTAACGTATTAAAAATACCAAAGAACAAAATAAACTTCAATGAAATGATCCTCCCAGAGAGACTGGCACAATTAGGACATTAACAAGCCATAAGGGCTAAATTTGACAGCCTCTACACTCATGATTTAGTTCTAACTTCCCCTGCCTGACTGGCACCACTACCACACAAGGCTGATTGGCTAGCGTTTATGGAGGTCAAGTATGCCAGTCTGTTACCAGCTTTTGACAACAGTGCACTGTATTTCTGTTTGAACTGGAATTTGTAAATTAGTTGCACAGCTCGACAGTATTTTTTAATTCTGTCTGCTTAACAGCCCATCATGTCAAAGAAGACTAAGAGAATGCTGAAGGAAGAAAGCAGATTTTTTAATGAGGATTGGGAATTGCAATATTGTCTTGTTCTGCTAAAGATAAGAGGATTTCCTTGCTTTGTGATACTGCAATATCAACATTAGAGAAATTAAATGTTCATCAACATTATAACACTCATAAGGACCACAAATATTTTGAATTAGAGGGAGAGGCGTGAAAGGCTGTATTGCAGAAGTTAAAAGAGGAAAAGCAAAAGCAAAGACAATTCCTTCAAGCAGCAATAAGACCTGGAAATAATGCCACTAAAGCAACTTATGAAGTAGCTTGTATATTCGGGAAAAAAGGGAAGCCATTCAGTGATGTAGAAATTGTGATAGAATGCATTGTTGAAGTTGTAGGATGCTTAGAGCCCAATAATATTTCAGGGTACAAACAACGGCCTCTTTTAAGGAGAACCATAATTGATCAGCAGCATGAATTAGCCTTCAACTTAACAACTTCACACAATACTTCAAAAAGAAAATATATACTATTCAGTCACTTTGGATGAATCAACTGATACTACTGGCTCAGTGCAGGTTTTATACTTCATTTGGGTCATAACAGAAGATTTTCTTTGCTATGAAGAGTTACTCGCTTTGGGCACTCTTGAGAACAGAACATGGGGAATAGATATCTTCAACAACTTTCAAGATAAATGTCATGAAGTTGGACTGAATTTGGTAAATTTAGTGAGTGTATATACAGATGGTGCACCTTCCAAGACAGGAAAACATGAAGGGTTTATTGCACAGATAAAAAAAGTATTAACAGAGCTAGGTGCTCTCGTTTCTTTTCATTGTACCTTGCATCAGCAAATTCTTTGTGCTAAAGCTACTATTTTAAGTGACACTTTGCAACAAGTTGTGAGTATTATTAACTGTATTCGTGCAAATGCAACACAGCATCATCAGTTTTGTAACATGCTAAAGTTGAACCCTTGACTGGCAGTAGTAACTGTAACTTAATAACATTTTTTGGTTTTATTGCATTTATTCTTATAATCATTTCTATTCCCAGAAAGTAACACTGATTTTCCATTTACAGTGGTAATGTAAAGTCTCCCTCTACAGTTAATTTATTTAACAAAAAAAGGTCCATTTAAAGAACAATATCCAGCAAATAATGGTATGTATCTGTGCAGATATGGGAAGAATTGTGAAAATGTTAATAAAATAACTAAAGTTTTAGACACTACCTTGAGATGCTTCAGTATTCCATCTCAAGAAACAGGCTCAGAATTCATGGGTGGGAGTCAGTACAAAGTGATAACTGAAGGAAATGATTTTATAGGTAAGAACTCATCCAGATAATAGTGTTTTTACTTTGCTATGACTGTAAAGGCAAAGCATGACAAAATCAAACATGATTTTTAAAATATTTAGTTATTTAATTCAATCAGCAATATACTTTACATAGCACTTTGCCCTAAATGTACTTTCTTTTAAAAGACATATTTTTGTTCCTTAGAAAATTGCACCCAGTTTGTAGATTTTCAAAATGCCAAACCATTGCTATTTCCAGTGCCTCTTCTCAGTATTTTTTTAAATTTTTTGATTTTTTTCTTTTTTTAAATTTCTTTTATTTTTTTCTACTGCAGAATCATCCCAGTATTTTCAACTTTTTCTTTCTTTGTTGTCTAATTCTTTCAGCCAATACATTTATAAGTAATTGAAGTAGAAAATAAAAATCCATCTTCTGATGTTTTGTTCAGATGTGTTTTCTGTCATCTCATTTCTCCTTAGGAGTACAAAAGGCTTATTAAAAAAGAAAAAAACATTTCTCTTAGTTATAGAAAATAAATGTTTAAGTTAGTGGATATAGCTGTAAAGTTATGTTCAAATCTATGCAGAATGTATGCTATAGAATTAGAGCTTGCCTCCTTCTTAGTACATTTTCTAAAAGTGAACCCAGAGGGTAAACATACGTGCTGTTGAAGAACAGAGGCTTTGCTGAATATTTTATAATATGTTTATACAGATAAATAGTTTAATTTTCTTATTTTTAGTGATGTGCATAAAATCTTTATCTGAATGAAAATGTAAAAATACTTACCTCCACTTCCATCTACAAGTGTAGCCCTCTAACACATTTTTTTCCTAAAAATATGGGAGAATATTTTAAAAGATTGATTTGTTAATTATTTAATTCAGAGTCCAGCTTAAAACTCTGACTGTTGTTGGACACATTTAGGTCAAAGGCTTGCTACCAAGATTGAAGGAAAAAGTTGATCTTCTGGTGTTTAATCCCCCCTATGTAGTGACTCCACCTGAAGAGGTAAGACATCCAACAAAGTTCAGTTATTAAATATTTTTGGCTATTTTGTTTCTAAAATCAAATGAACTTCATCACATGGCATCATCAGCTGCTGCTAACACAAACTGTTTTGATTTTATTCCAAATTGTCAGTAATTGGGTACTACTGGTAGACATAGGAAAGGAACCTAAAAGTAATGGAAATACAAACTGTTCCCATATCTGTCCTTAAAAATCCCATCCAAATCAGGCCATGGTGTTTAAATTCATATATTCATATATATAAAAAAAGAATATATGATATACATATATGATTATATATATTCTCTATTGTGAATAAAAAATTTATAAAACAAAATATTTTTAATCAACCTTAAACTCACATAGGAATTTCTTCTGAAAGTATTAGGTTTCCTCTTTTCACTGGTGTTACCTACCAGAAAGTAGGAAAAGTGGGACAAATCTTACTTCAGGCAGGGAAAAGAAATAATCTTGAAATATGTGATTTTTAAAATCTCAGTAATGAAGAGGTAAAACATATTAACCTTCTCCCAGGAATGGTCAAGGCAGACAAAGTTTAATAGTGGACTACGGCTAGCTTTCCTTTAATTATTCTACCTGTTTCATTCTTTCATGATTATTCTCTGGCGAGGCTGATAAATGTTACATTCACCTCTATACCAAAATGGGAAAGATCCATTTGGCTACTGTTACTACTTACGGCAGTTAAGCGATGAAAAAGCTGTTACTCTAATGACGTACAAACTCATATAAGAAGGAAGGAAATCATTGTCGTAAGGTGAACAGCAGTTGAGGGAAATGCAGCCTAATACAAGTCTTTTGGAAAGCACTCTAGGAATAAATACCGTGTGATAGAAATATTTCAGTCCAATAATCTCAGTTCTTGAAATTTAACTTAAAATCATTTAACAATAGACTAAAAATTGAAATTCACAAAAATATGCTTATTGCATCTTTATTTATGATGGCAAATAATGTGAACCTATATATGTAGCAGAAGAGAAACAGTTAAGTAAATCGTGGTCTATCAGGTCTGCAAACTAGTGGGAAGACTAGTGAATGAAAAGAGGAGATTCTGAGAACGCAGTGACTCAGATGGGCTTCCTTTCTCTCCTGCTCCTTGGACTAAGGTATGTGCTTCTCCTGAGCCTATGGCTGCTGGAACATAAGATAAGATTGAGGTAGGCAATGCCTTGGGCTTTTTTTTTGCAGTCCCAACTGAGAGAATAGTGTCATAATTCCCATGAGCCAAGCAATTAGCTAGAGAGCAGAATCAAAATACAACACAACAAAGACGTCTTGGAGCTTAAAAACATGTTTTACGGAGTAAAACATTAGGAAATGAATTAAAAGAGAATATGGTCACTGTTAAGACCTTAATCAGTGGTCTGGAAACCCAGTGAAAGAAATATTTTAGGCTGGGTGCAGTGGCTCACACTTGTAATCCTAGCACTTTGAGAGGCAGAGGCGGGAGGATTGCTTGAGGCCAGAAGTTCGAGACCAGCCTGAACATGAGTAAGACCCCATCTCTACCAAAAATGGAAAAATTAGCTGGGTATGGTGGCGTACACCTGTAGTTCCAGCTACTCAGGAGGCTGAGGCAGGAGGATTGCTTGAGCCCAGGCATTTGAAGTTGCAATGAGCTATGATGACGCCACTGCACTCTAGCCCAGGCAACGGAGCAAGGCCCTGTCTCAGAAAAAAAAAAAGAAAAGAAAGTATTTCAGTGCACAGAGCATGAAGATAAAGGGAAGAAAATCACAGAGGTAAAAGATAAGAGACTTAGAGATCCAGGAGATGTAATATACAAATAATAGGAGTTTGTACTTATAAAAAGTTGTGACTTTACTTACTAGTATATCCAGAAACATGAAATAAGGTGCTGTTGGTTTGCACCTGTGGTCTCTGAAGGATCAGGAGTGGACACAGCAGTTGGCCCAGGTAGCAGGTAAACAGAAGGCCACCAAACATGACTACTCCCTCGTGAAGACAGAAACCTCCCTTCTGTGGCCTGTGAGAACGTGGGTGGTACCAGGCAATCTTCCTGGAGGGTCATCTCTAGTGCGAGCAGATACACATGGCTGAGCATCCCTGGAGAGTCATATCACAGAGGGATCCTGATCCATATTGGAGCAGAGTGACAACAGACAGGCCTGGCAGAGGCTGTCATCACCATGTATGCTGGCCACAGACTATCTTACTTGATGAAAAATCCGGAGAATGGGCTCCACCAAAATAAGGGAGTATATGAAGGAAGAGGAAGCCATGAGTCCCAGAAAAAGAGGGAGTTCAACCGAGAGGAAAAGCAAAGGGAATGCCAGAAAGAGAAGTCTCTAGAAGGAAAGTCTTGACAAAAAACAGAGGAACTGATAAGTTTCCTAATATGATTAACTTTGTGGAAAATTGTATAGAGAGGCTTATGATAGGCTTGGGAATAATAGACTCAGAGAAAATTAAGAAAATGGACATAGTGAATGCCCATCAATAGCTAAATAAGATACGATACTTTTCCACCACAAAATGTTATATAGCCATTAAAAGAATGAACTAGAATTAAAGCAGATGACATGAAGAGATTTCCATAAGGTATTGTTGAGTGAGAAAAGCAAGATGTATGTAAACATATAGAATATAATCCGGTCTTTGTAAAACATGGACAAAAAAGAAAAACCTGTGTGTGTAGAAGATAGTGGGGGGGCAGACAAGCAAAACAGTAAAAGGAAAAAGTACAGCTTTTTTAACGCAGGTATATGAACATATTTCTCTTCTTTGTAAAATTATATAGCATAAGGTTATAGCTATAAAGAAATTATTTTTAATGGGGAAATATGTGCCATATTAAATGAATAAATAGAAGGCATTATTGTATGTAAATAATTTAAACTAAAAGATGGACAAAAGCCATAGAAGGAAATAGGAAGAAAATAGTTGTGTTGGGGGTAAAGTAATTCTTGAGTGATTTCTTCAAAATATTCCTTAATTTTGAAAAAAATGTATAATGGTAAGGATCTAAAGATTTTTAATACTACATAGATTCATGGATTTTGTTTAAAGAATATAATTAGATTGTAGAAGAAAAATGCTTAAGTGTACCTTTATATAATAAATGGGTTCTTTAAAAAGGTCTGTGTTTCATATTTTAATCTAGAAGACATCCAGATGCATTAGGACATTTTGAAACTTTGTTTCTGTACAGTAGATCTCCTATAATACAAGCTCCCCCTTCTAGCTTCTTTCCAATTATTCTATATTAAGTACAAAAGCTACCCATGTCTCTCAATTTAAGCGTTGTATTAATAGTAACAACTATTAGTAAGCCCTTAATATGTGCAGGGCAATGTTCTCAAAACTTTAAATATACTTCCTCTTTTATTCCTAATAGTGGATAAAAATATTTTATCAGTTTTCTAATTGTATAGATGGAATTATTATTTTTTTAATTTTATAGATAAGGGAGGAAACTAATTGACAAAGATTATTAATTTACCCAAGGTCACACAAACCAGGAAACAGTGGAACTTAGATTCAACTTTACTACCTTTTTGTCTGCTGTGAAATGTAAAATATGGACTTGTTGGTGATACTACTTGTCAAAAAGATTCACTTTATGATCTAAATGAAACTTGACTTGAGTTAAAAGAAAACAGTCTTTCCAATTGGTCATAGGTAGGAAGTCACGGAATAGCGGCAGCATGGGCTGGTGGCAGAAACGGTCGAGAAGTCATGGACAGATTCTTTCCGCTGGCTTCAGATCTCCTTTCACCAAGAGGATTATTCTATTTAGTTACCATTAAAGAAAACAATCCAGGTAATAAAGACCACTTTATCATTTAACCATTTACTCTGCTGAAATCAAAAGTTAATGTAAAAGACTATAATTTCTAAGGCAACCTGGCATGTTAATGTATTTAATCACTGACAAGTACAGACATAAATTCATGTTGAAAGAGGAAAGAGATTTTAAAAAATAAACATTTTTCATTTTAAAAAGTATTGTCTTCTCTTTTTGTTGGCAGTTTTTTCCCCATTCATAAACTAATATTCAAATACAAAATCTCTAATTTCTTCTAACAATGCACCCTCAGTCTTGTGAATTTTCCCACTACCCTCTAGTCTTCATGCCCTTGACAATTCTGCTGTGTACTCTTTAGTTCATCTGAAGTTTTATCATGAAAGCTATTTTATTGTATGGATTTTTATATCTTGATTTTCAGATCACTTTATAGCTAAATTGACCATAATCTTTCTTTTCTTTTTCTGTACACCTCAAATTTGATTTTTATCTTATCCCTTATATTCTCAACCCCTCAAATCACAGTATGATTACTAGTTTTCTTTCTTTTTTCTTTTTTCTTTTTTGTAACTCCATTTTTTTAGTTCAGTCTTTTTAGTTTTATTTATTTATAAAAGGTTTTACTTTTCTCAACATGCCTGAAAGAAATAAACTACTTCATTTACTCTCAATGTACAGTATCACTTCAGTTTGTCCATATCTTCATTGACCTTTTCCATCCAAAGGGAAGAATATAAGGCAGAGATGGGAGCCAGTAACTAAAAAACCGATCACTTGTTGTAATAATAACAAGCATAGTTAATGTTTCTGTTGAGTTCACAGTAGGCTGCCACTGCAAAGCAAGATATTTGGTCTGATTAGAATCCTCAGCAACACCTTGAAAATACAAAGTGCACCCATCTGTCTGAAGTCCAGGTTCATTTCAGTAGACATTTGCTTGGTATACACTGTTTTGTCAGATGAATATAATTTATGAATAGTCTGTGTTTATCATCTTACTAAACTGTTTAGTGATCATATACATTATCAAATGATTTAATGGATTTTACCTTTTATTTTGATTTTCATTTTAGAAGAAATTTTAAAAACAATGAAGACAAAAGGTCTACAAGGGACCACTGCACTTTCCAGGCAAGCAGGCCAAGAAGTCCTTTCAGTCCTCAAGTTCACCAAGTCCTAATATACAGTGTGTGCTGAGAGCTACTGGAAACTAAATGCATTAAGCATATTCTGAAACTGAAGTCATTTCTTGATTAACAAGGAATTTTTTCAGAAAGTTGTCATAAAGAAGAAGGTGGAAAGGTGGGGCATTTCCTTTCGCCAAGGAGTCGGGCTTACAGAGCTATTTGCGCAAGTGCAAGTAAATATGTATATTATGTTTGTAACATATTTTATATATAAAAATTATGAAAGGATGTTTATTTCAGCATTATTTGTAATAGCAAAATAATGGAATTAACCTAAACATCCATCACTAAGGAGACTGGTTAAATAATTTACAGTATATCCATTTCACTGAACTTGCAGCCATTAAACGTGAGTCAGGTCCGTATATACTACAACAGAAGGGGCCCATGATGTATTACTGAGTGAAAAGATCAAGTTGCAGAACAGTATTATACTGTATGTATATTTTTTAAAAGCCCAACAAAGAGGGTATGTTTGTATATATAAGAGAGTCTTAGAAGGTAAATAACAGGTGGGAATGGAGGAACTTTTACTATTTTGTGGTGGCCTTTCCTTTTGCACAGTGGTAATGTTGGAGAATGACAGCAGATTGTCATAAGCTTAACCAAGTGGTGACTCCAGTTGCAACTTCTGTACCAGATGTGGTTTCATTGCTTGAGCAAATGAACACATCCCCTGGTGCCTGTTTTGTAGCTGTTCATCTGGCAAATGTGTTTTTCCCCATACCTGTCCATAAAGGCCCATCAGAAGCAGTTTGCTTTTAGATGGCAGGGCCAGCAATACACCTTAGCTGTCCTACCTCAGGGGTATATCAACTCTCCAGCTCTATGTCGTAATTTAGTTTGCAGGGATTTTGATCACCTTTCTCTTCACAATATCACACTGATTTATTATATTGATGGTGACATTTTGCTGATTGGAATTAGTGAGGTCAAAGTAGCAACTATTCTAGACTTGTAAGACATTTGCATGTCAGAGGGTAGAAAATAAATCTGACTAAAATTTAGGGGCCTCCTACCTTATTAAAATTTGTAGGGATCTGGTGGTATGGGGCCTGTTGAGAGATTCCTTCTAAGGCGAAAGATAAGTTGCTGCATCTTGCTGCTCTTACAACCAAGAAAGAGGTACAGTACCTAGTGGGCCTCTTTGGGTTTTGGAGGCAACATATTCCTATATGGGCGTGTTGCTCCAGTCCGTTTACCAAGTGACTCAAAAAGCTTCTAGTTTTGAGTCGTGCCCAGAACAAGAGAAGGCTCTGCAACAGATTCAGGCTGCTGTGCAAGCTGTTCTGCCACTTTGGGGCTATATGATCCAGCAGATCCAAAGGTGCTTGAAGTGGCAATGACAGATAGGGATGCTGTTTTGAGCCTTTGG
Source organism: Daubentonia madagascariensis (assembly GCA_023783475.1). Lineage (NCBI taxonomy): Eukaryota > Metazoa > Chordata > Mammalia > Primates > Daubentoniidae > Daubentonia > Daubentonia madagascariensis. Next base: position 30,545,506 of record JAKFHU010001684.1, read on the forward strand.
CAGCACAGGCCTTTAAGATTTTAAAGCAAGGCCTTGCCATCACCCGCAAATAACTACTCTTCTTTTGAGAAATAGTTCTTAGCCTTCTGTTGGGCCTTAGTAGAGACTGATGCTTAACGATGAGCCAACAAGTTGCCATGCAACCTGAGCTGCAAGAACTGGGTGTTACCTGACTCACCAAGACTCAGAGTTCAGTGTGCATAGCAACACTCCATCATCAAATGGAAGAGGTATACATATAATTGGGCCTGAGCAAGCCCTGAAGGGACAAGTAAGTTACATGAAGAAGTGACCCAAATGCATCTTGCTGCATTTGGCCCCCACTCGTGTTACACTGCCTTTTCTTTCCCAGCCTACACCTGTGGCCTCATGGGGACTTCCTTATAATCGGCTGACAGAGAAAGAGAAGACCCAGGCCTAGTTTACATAAAGTTCTGCATGATACACAGGCACCACCCAAAAGTGGACAGCTAAAGCACTATAGCCCCTCTCTGGGACACCCCTGACAGACTGTGGTGAAGGAAATCCTCCCAGCGGGCAGAACTTTGAGCAGTGCACCTGGTTGTTCACTTTGCTTGGAAAGAGAGATGGCCATGTATGCGATTATGTATCAATTCATGGGCTGTGGACAGTGGTTCATCTGGATAGTTAGGGTCTTAGAAGGAACATGATAGGGAAACTGGTGACAAATTCAAGGAGGAGGTATGATGACAGGAATGGAGGTTATGCATGGGCTCAGCAACATGGATTTCCACTCACCAAGGCTGACCTGGCTAAGGCCACTTCTGAGTTCTCAATCTGCCAGCAGCAGAAACCAGTGCTGAGTCCCTGATACGTCACCATTCCCTGGGGTGATCAGCCAGCTACCTGGTGGCAGGTTGAATACATTGATCCACTTCCATCACAGAAGGGGCAGTGTTTTGTCCTTACTGGAATAGACACTTACTCTGGATATGGATTTGCCTTCCCTTCGTGCAATGTTTCTGCCCAGAGTACCATCCATGGACTTACAGATTGCCTCATCCACCACCATGGTATTCCACACAGCATTGCTTCTGCTTAGGGAACCCACTTAATAGCAGAAGTGTGACAGTGGGCTCATGCTTATAGAATTTACTGTTCTTACCATGTTCCCTACTATCCTGAAGCAACTGGCTAGATAGAACAGTGGAATGGCCCTTTGCAGACTCGGTTATTAGCACCAGCTATGTGGCAATACCTTGCAGGGCTGGGGCAAGGTTCTCTGCAAGGCTGTGTATGATCTGGATCAGTGCTGAGTATATGATGCACTTTCTCTAATAACCAAGATTCATAGGCCCAGGAATGAAGGGGTGGAAATGAGGTTGGTGCCACTCATTGTCAGCCCTAGTGGCTCACTAGTAAAATTTTTGCTTCCAGGTCCCATGACTTTATGCTCTGCTGGCCTAGAGGTCTTAGTCCCACAGGGTAGACTGCTCTCACTAGGAGACACAATAATGATTTAAATGAACTGGAAGTTAAGACTTCCACCCAACCACCTTGGGCTTCTCATGCCTCTGAGTCAACAGGCAAAGAAAGACGGGTTACAGTGTCAGGGGCTGAGATGATTGATCCTGACTTCCAAGGGGAAATTGGACTGTTCCACAATGGAGGTAAGGAAAAGTATGTCGGGATACAGGAGACTCCTTAGGGCATCTCCTAGTATTACCACGCCCCGTGATTAAGATCAATGGGAAACTACCTCCCAACACAGGCAGGAATGAAGGTTTGGTCACTCTACCAGGTAAGGAACCTGTTGAAGGCAAAGGAAATACAGAATAAGTAGTGAAAGAAGGTGGTTATATTAGTAAGTACCAATTATGACCATATGAACAGTTATAGAAACAAAGACTATAATTGTCATGAGTATGTCCTCCATATTTTGCTGTGAATACATTGTGTGTGTGTGTGTGTGTATCTTTTCTTCTCTTATTCCCTTATTCTGTAACATAAGATGTATTGATTTTATATCATAGTATTTAAGTATTGTAAATTTTACATCATAGTATTTAAGTTATGGAATATCAAGGAGAGGGTAAACATCACAGAAGGACTTTACCTCTTCTGGGAAAGGGGTTAGTGTGTTTTTGGTTGAATGCAGAGTAGTTGAATCATGTTAAATGGAATTATGACCTTGTTGTTATCTTTATTTGGAGATTAAGCATGGTTTAAAGAAATGTGTGTGGGTGGCAAGTTGATAAGGGTGGACTTGTGATGGTTTATTTTATATGTCAACTTGAATGGGACACAGGATGCCAGATTATCTGTTTAAATATTATTAATGTTTCTGAGTATGTCTGTGAGGGTGTCCACAGATGAGATTAGCATTTAAATTAGTGGACTCAGTAAAGTAAATGACCATCCCCAGTATGGGTGGGCATCATCCAGTCTATTGAGGGCCTGACTAGAATAAAAGGCAGAGGAAAGAAGAATTCACCCCTTTTTTTCCTGCCTCACTGTTTGAACTGGGACATCTCCTGCCCTCAGACTGGGATTTACATTGTTGGCTCCCCTGGTTGTCAGGCCTTCAAGACTCAGGCTGAATTATACCACTTGCTTTCCAGGGTGACCAATTTATACATGGCATATCATGGGACCTCTCAGCCTCTGTAATCATGTAAGCCAATTTCTTATAATAATGGTAAAAGGTATATGAGGCAAATCTACAAAACTGAGACAGATAGCTACATTAATAGTTGATTATACTAGATTGAAGAGTGTCCCCACTACAAAATTTATGTCCAGCTGAAACTTGTGAATATGATCTTACTTGGAAATGGGGTTGTTGCAGAGGTAATCAAGTTAAGATGAAGTCATACTGGATTAGGGTGGGCCCTAAATCCAATATGACTGGTGTCCTTATAAGAAGAGAGAAATTTGAACACAGAAACACAGAGACACAGGGAAAATGCCATATGAAGACAGAGGCAGGGATTGAAGTGATTAGTTTACAAGCCGCAGAATGCCAAGGATTGCCAGCAACTACCAGAAGCTAGAAGAGCAAGGACGGATTCTTCCTTAGAGCTTTCAGAGGGATTGTGGCCCTGCCCGCACCTTTATTTCACACTTCTAGCCTCAAGAACTGTGAGAGAATAAACTTCTGTTTTAAGCCACCCAGGTGGTGGCACTTTGTTACAATAGCTTTAGGAAACTAATACACTGACTATAGAACTAAAAGCATTGTTAGGAATAGACATGGACACTAAAGAATAATAAAGGTTTACACTCCACCAGGTAAATATTCAAAGTTCTAAACTTGAATACAACTAGTAAAATAGCCTCATACTATATAAAATAAAGAGAAACACAAGAAAAAATCGACAAATAATACAGGAAGATTTCAAATCACCTCTTCAATTAGTACTGCATCAAGGAGACAAACAAAAAATGCAAAGATAGAGATTTGAACAACAGAAATGAGTCTGATATAATAGACTAATATGGAACTCTGAAGCCAACAATTAGAGAACATATATTCTTTTTTCAAGCACACATGGGATGTTTACAAACATAATTACATATTAGACCCAAAAGTAAGTCCCTATAAAAGTCAAAGAATCCATATATGGCTCATATTCTCTGACTATAAACCAATTACGTTATAAATTGGTAAGAAAAAAATAAATTATAAAACTCCCCATACATTTAGACAATTTAAAATTTGATTCTAAACAATTCATAGATCAAAGAAGAAATAATGGATGTTTTATTATAAAAATTACTGAACAGTGAACTCAAATATAAACTAAGAACTTTAGTTAATACCATATCAATTTTGATTCATTAATTGTAACAGATGTACCACATTAATGCAAGATGCAAATAATTGGGGGGAACTGTGTGTGTGTGTGTGTGTGTGTGTGGTTGGGGAGAGGAGGTTTGTGGAAACTCTGTACTTACCAGTTTTTCTGTACACCTAAAACTAGTCTAAAAAAATTTTTTTTAAGTCTGTTAATTTAAGAAAAAATCAAAGCAAATGAACAAAAAGGCAACAAATTGATATAAAAAAAATTCATGCTAGTGGTAACCCATGGTAGAGGAGACAGGGATGGTAGGGGGAGGAGAGGGAGGGTAGGGAGAAGCAGGCACCCAGGTGGACACTTAAAGGTACTGGCTATGTTCCCATTGTTAAAGGACAGAGGGTTCCCGGGTGTACATTTTCTTATTTTAAATTCATGTGAACAGGACCACGATCTTGTAGTCTGTGTTATTCTCACACACACAGCTTCTGCTGCAAGGGTAAGCAGGAACACGAGCAGAAGCCCTTAAATGTTAGCAATTATATTCAGCCGCTACAGCCTAGGATAACAGGTGGTCAGTCTTCCCTAGCAAAAAGTCAGAGTTCTGGACCAAGCTATTCTTAGAAACAGTGTTGTTGCTTTCAAGTGCCTATGTCACATTGATGACAGGGACAAGGAGCAGTGGGGTGTGGCTGTCTGTGTCAGTTTATCCATTCTTGACTCTTCCAAAGACTCATAAGCCTGTGATTGTGGGCCCTTACGATTCCTCATACTCCCCCTTGCACCAAAATGTAAATAAGTAAAAGAACTATCATATTTTTAAAAATTGTTTTAGTTTTTAAAAAATCTTTGTTGTTTAAAAATAAAACCTTTGTTATATTTAAAAGAAAAAATGGGTGATAATGAGAACTTGAGTATCAGAATTTAGGAAATGCAATGAAAGTAAAACTTATATAAAAGGAAATTTATAGCCTTAAATACTTATACCAGAAAAGAAGAAAGGCTCAAATTTATATACAAAGTGACCAATTTGAGAAGTTAAAATAAATTCAGACAAAGTAGGAGAAAGGGGGAATATAATGAAGATAGCAAAAAATCAATTTTAAAAAGGATAAAGGTATAGTAAGATAATATCAAAGGATAACTATTTTAAAAATTAAAAACTGATTATTTATAACTAAAAAGAAGTGAGAAGGCACAAGTGAAAAGATGATATTATGAACACTTTGATACCAGCAATTTTGAAATGGAGAGGAAGTGGAAACCCCAGCGCAGTGGGTCTCAAGCGCGGGCATTCATCGCTGTCACCTGGAAGGCGTCTTAAAACACAGACTCTGGGCAGCGCCCTCCAGAGGTCCCCATTCCGTAGGTCTGGGGTGGCACCTGAGAATGTGCATTTCTGACAACTTCCCAGGTATGGTAAATTAAATGATGGCCCCCAAAGATATCAGAGCCTCATCCCTAGAACCTGTACATGTTACCTTATGTGGCAAAAAGGTAAATATTATTTGATAAGTCAAAAGATGTTATTAAGTGGGGGATCTTGAGATGGGGAGATTTTCCTGGATTATCTGTGTGGACACTGATCACTTACATCCTTTAAGAAGGAGGCAGAAGAAGATGCTACCACAGAAGAGGGGAAGATAATGTGATTGATCACAGAGGCAGAGATGGGAGTGACATGATCAAGCGATGTCAGCAGCCACCAGTAGCTGGGAAAGGCAAAGAGCAGATTCTCCCCTAGACCGTCAAGAGGAGGTGTGGCCCTGATGACACCTTAATTTTGGCCCAGTGTAACTCAATTCAGACTTCTAACCTTCTTGCCTGTGGGAGGATATATTTTTGTTATTTGAAGCCACCACATTTGTGGTGATTTGTTACAGCAGCCACAGGGAAAAGATTAACCAGGTGATGAAAATGATGCTGGTCTTAAAAAAATAAAGCTTATCAAAACTAAGAAGAAATAAAAAACCTAAATAAGTATATGGTCACTATGAAACCCCCCTCAAAAAATTAAAACAATTTTAGGCACACATGATTTTATAAGTGAGTTTTACAAAATTTTCACAGAACAGATTTCAGTTTTATACAACTTCTTCCAGAGAATCAAATAATGCCTACTCCCTGTGTTAGGGAGAATAAGATATTGTAACAACCCCAGATCTCCATGGCTTAACAAATTGAAAGGTTGCTTGCTCAGGTTGCAGCTCCCAGTGGTTGTGGGGAAGGGAAAGATTGGAAGGGCCCTCGGGGTTCCATGATGTTATTCGGGAACCCAGAGTCTTTCCATCTTGTGATACCACTGTCTCCAACATTGACTTTCAAGAATGGAAGTTGACACATGGGAGATTTTTGTGGGCTGGGTCTATACATGGCTTCCATCACCTCCACCTATGTGTGTTTCATTGGCCAGAACTCTTGACGCGCAGCCCCAACATAACTGCACAGGTCTGCAAAACTAATTCAGCCATGCCAGAGAGAAAAGGAAACAAAGGGATACTGCAGAGCACTAGCAGCTTTTGTTTTTTCGGAGGAACTCTCTCACTGATTGTTCTCTTGTGATTCAACTCTGCCCTTGGGATCTTCTGCCTTCTTCTTTCCCTCGGCCACATTTGAGATGGGTGTTATCTGGTGTCACCATCACATCCAACCGCTAAAGTCAAAGTTAACATGGGGAGGGAAAAAACAATGGAAGATAGTGCGTGGGAGATTTTTATAGCCAAATTTGGAAGTACCATACATCACTTCTGTCCATATTTCAATGGCTAGAACTTCTTGGGGACTGAGACATTTTTGCAGTTGTCTTCCTACCCAGGGGTTGTTTTGAGGTATATTAAAGAGTCGTAGATTTTTTTGAGTGTTTTGTTTTAACATTAGATTTCCTCAAAAACTTAGTAGGCTTTCAATACATTTTCTGCAAGTCAGTCCTAAATGCTGGTCATTATATGTAATTTATTTTGTCCTAAACATAGTTCTCAGATCTGCTTTATATGTCTGCTTCCTCCTGCCAATGCCTTTTATTTTTTAGAAATGGCGAATTTGGATGGGATGATGGCACTCTTAATTGGATCCTAATATGACTATGTTATCCTCACTGTTTGGGATCTAGAAGCTGTCAGATTTCTCAATCATTCAACACCCCACATTTGTAGACTCTATGACTTTTTATTACATCTTATAAATTGGTCTGTTTTTTCCTATAACATCTTGTCAAATGCAGTCAATAACAACATACACTACAAACACTGTTTTCCAACTTCTTCCCCTAAAGTTCAGCTGTACTTAAAAATTGCAAGTCACAATTCTACCAATTGTTTTGCCAATGGATAACTTAGGTGGTCACCATCTTTCCAGCTTCTGATATCAGTTTCCTTACCTTTCCCTACCCGCTAAATGACTAAATCAATACCAAATATTTTAGGGTTTTATCACACTAGTATTCCACTTCAATGTACCAAGTTCTTTATTAGTGACACAATAAAAGTTTATTGCTTACTCATTTTATAGTCTAATGTGATTTGTCCGGGGGATGGAGAGTATTCTATTCCACTCAGTCATTCAGATACTCAGGATCCTTCTATTTTGTGCCACAATCACATTCAGCCTGTAACCTCTGTCAGCGCGGAGAGAGAAAAAGGGGAAGATCACGCATGGGAGGTTTTATGAGCCAGGCCTGGAAGTCGCTTAAGTCACTTCACATTCCAGTGGCTGCGACTCACTCATATGATGCCAATGTAGTTGAATTATATGCCCAAGAAGAAGAAATAATTCTTGTAATTCTTTCCCCAGATAATTATATTAGGCAAATATAACCTTAATAACAAAACCAGATAAGGGTTATAGAAGAAAGGAAAATTACAGGCCAATCACATCTGAATAGAGGAAAAAAATAATAAAATTTCTACAAACTAAATCTAATAGTATATATAAAACAGATGATACACCATAACCAAGTTGAGTTTATCCTAGGAATGTAACCATGGTTTAATAGAAAAATCTATAAATTCCATTTATCATTCTAATATATGAAAGAAAAATAACACCTTATCACCTCAACAGATGTGGACATTTTGTTAAACTCCAATACACTTAGCAAACTAGGAATGGAGGGAACTTTCCTAACCTGATATAGTCTATATACAAAAAACTATGGCAAATATTCTTAAAGCAAAAATCAGAAACAAAAGAAAGATGCCACCTATCACCACTCCTATTCAACGTTCCCACTGGAGGCCAGCAAAATAGCAAAAGAAAAAGAAATGGGAGAGAAAAGGATAGGACGAACCTGACATCTTTAACAGATGATGTGATTATTTACCAGAAAAACCTAAGAAAATCTATAGACAAAATACTAGCCATAATAAGAGAGCTTAGGAAAGTAGCTGTCTGTAAGATCAATATTCAAAAATCATTTGTATTTCTATGCACTAGTCCCCAAAAAGAAGAAAAATGTATTTTAATAAAACCACTTACAATGATTAAAACAAATAATAAGGCATTGTGGAAGAAATCTAGCATGTACGCAAGACTAAACTGCATACATCTTTAAAATTTGATTAAAAGACATCTTAAAGACCTAAGTGAATGGAGAATCACTCCATGATCATGAATAGGAAGACTCGCTATCATAAAGATACCAATTCCCTGTACTTACAGCACAATTCCAGTCCAAATCCCAAAAGGGTTTTTCTAAAACCTGAGCAAATGGCCAAGAACAGCCAAGACACTCCCAGATAAGAGGAAGAGCATAGAGCAGCTCGAACTACCCAGATGCCAAATTTTTATTATTCAACAACAGTAATCGACAGTTTTGTCTTGACCCAAAGATAGACAAATTGAAATAGAATAAAGCACATAAACACTCACATACATAGAAATTTACATATAATGGAAATGGCACTGCAGATCAAATGAAACATTCTATAACGAGTACTGGTACAAGTGATTATACACAAAGGGAAAAAATGAAATTGGATTCCTACTTCACACCACGTACAAAAGTCCACTAAAATGGATTAAGGAGTAAATAAGACAGGCTGAATTTTAAATTTGGAAAAAAATATCAGAGATTATGACAATAGGACAGAAAATTATTTCTATAAAACAATAAAAAAGCACAGACCCTAAAAGATTGATAAATCCAGTTACATAAAAACTAAAGAATTTTGTTAATCAAAAGGCACTATAAAGAAAATATAATTAAGAGAAAATTGACAAAGCAGAAAATGTTTGCAACATGTATAGAGATTAATAGCCAGAATATATTACATAAAGAATTAATTCTTCCAAATCAACATGTAAAACAACAAACAATAGAAATCCAATATAAAAATGCTTAAATGACAATAGAAGAAAAAATATCTAAATGCTTAATAAATACATTATAATTTCAACCATATTAGTCATAAGGAAAATGCAAATCAGTATTATTTTAGAACCACCAGATTGGCAAAAACTAAGAAGTCTGAAAATCCCAAATATTGGTGAAGATATGGAGCAATAGGAACTCATACACTTCTGGCAGGACTGTGAACTGGCACCTTACTGGAAAACAATCAGGCATCATCAAGTAAAGTAGAAGATTATACTGTATGATCTAGAAATTCCACTTGTAGATACTGATACTAGAGCACCAGAAGACATGTACAGAAATGTTTACAGCAACATTGTTCATAATAGGGAAAACTGCAAACAACCTGAAAATCATTGACGATAAAGTATGGATAAATTAATAGTGGAATATATCAGTGAAAATGAGTGAATTATTCATCAACATGGATAGGTTGCACAAAGATGACAGAAAACTCAAGTTGGAACAGTTATAAAAAGATTTTTAATAGTACAGAATTCATTAATATATTGTACAGTGATATATATATACATATGGTAGGCAGAATGACTCCCACCCCCCCAAAATTAGGCCCATGCCCTAATCCCTGGAAACTGTGAATATGTTGTGTTACATGGCAAAGGAGACTTTACAGATGTAATTAAGGTTATGGGCCTTAAAATAAGATTATTCTGGATTATCTGGGTGGGCCCAATCTAATTCATGAGCCCTTAAAAGCAGAAAACATTCTCCAACTGGAATCAAAGAGATGCAGGTTGAATTAGAGAGGGACGCACACGTGGAGTTTGCATCTTCAAACATGTTAATGTTCTTTTTTTTTAAAAGATAACTGGTGACTACCCTCATGTCTATGTTTTCATTATAGTTATCTATTCCTACATATTACCCCCCAAAAATTAGCAGCATAAAACAACACACACATTTCTGAGGGTCACAAATCTGGGAGCATTTAGCTGGGTGGTTCTGGCTCAGGGTTTCTGAGGTTGCAATAAAGCTGTTGGCTAAGGCTGCAGTCATCTCAAGACTCAAGTGAGGATTAATGATCCTCTTCCAGGCTCACTCACATGGCTGTTGTCAGGAGGATTTAGTTCCTTTGCGTGTGGGCCTCTTCATAAGGCTGCTTATAACACGGCTTCCACCAGAGCAAGTGATCTGAGAGAGACCAAGATGAAAGCTGCAATCTTTTATAACTATCTCAGAAACAATAGAATACCACTTCTGATATATTCTATTGGCCATACAAGGCGCTTCAAAGTCTCATCCCATAAGCTCAAAGTCCAGAATCTCATCATCTTGTTTCTAACCTATAGAATTTTCCCTTGTTTCCAACCTATCGCACCAGATGGGCCTATTCTAAGGCATCAGGCCGCTGATGTGCAAGTAATAAGTATGCTCAAATGGAGAAGGCAAGATGCACATCACAGCTATGTGGCAAGTGTCCAAGAGACCAGGTCTTCAGGCTTAAAGGTTACTTTCCCCTCCATGAATCTGCCACAATAGGGTAATGGTGGGGACTCTGGCAGAAGGGTAGGACCTATTGGTCCAGTCCTATTCTTAAAGACAAATGATACCACACCTAGGCTTATGCCAAGCAGCTAGTTTCAAATGGGTGAAGATTAGGAAAATTGAACCATTTACCATTGCCAGAATTCAGAACACACTAGTGAGACTCCTGCAGCTTGGTGGCCCTGCCCTAACCTTCTGTTGTAGCTTCAAGGTGTTATTCACGTTGTATTGATCTAGTTTGCAGATTGGCAAACTACAGCCCACGGGCCAAATCTGGATCACAACCTGTTTTTGTAAATAAAATTTTATTGAAACGCAATCACATTCATTTGCTTATGATACAATGGCATAGTTGTGGCCTGTAAAGCCTAAAATACTACCTGACCCCTTACAGAAAAGGTTCGCTAATCACTGTTCTATTCAGTAAGAAAGAAGAGCAATGTTCTTCTCAACTCTGGCTGCACATTACGATTGCCTGGATATATTTCAAAATAAACTGATGCTAGAGTCTTCACCATATTCCAATGAATCAGAATCTCAGGGGGTGAGGGCTGGGAACTGGTATCTTTTCCATGACTGTGAAATGCAGCCAGGGTTGATAACCATGGGAACAGAGGCTTTGGGAAGAAATGCCTGCACCCTTCACAGGTATAGTGATGGCTGCAGAAATCTGAGTAACCTCCTTGTCTCAGAGTAAGGGAAAAGGGGAGGCTTACACTGGCAAGGGTTGGACTAGCCCTGAACTGACCCCAGGGATACAAACATTGGACCTGAGAAAGAAAAGTACCTGAACCGATGGCCATTAGATCCCCTGCTTTGGTTCTAGCTGAGAATCTCACTACTGTAGTTCATACAAAAGTTAGAGAATCGCTAGGTGGTGCCAGTTTCTGTTCTCAGGACAGAGACATAACCTGCGTTGATGGGCTGAGTCAGTCCTTAAGCACTTAGTGGACTTATTCTATTTAATGTATGGGTAATCATTAGTGAAGTATGCTCAAATAAAGGGCTCAAGATGCAGTAACTGGCATATATAACATGGCACTAGCGCATGTTATGTGGGGCTAAACATACCACAGCTAAGAGTGCTAGTAATAGAGAACCCAAAGTGATGATGAAGACTTTGAGAATAGGTCATAAAAGGTATTACAAGCTGGGCATGGTGAAATGCACCTGTAGTCCCAGCTACTGGGGGGGAATTGCTGGAGCCCGGGAATTTGAGGCTGTAGTATGCTATGATTGTGCCTGGGAATAGCCACTGCACTCCACTCTACCCTGGGCAACATAGTGAGACCCACATCTCTGGTAAAAAAAGAAGAGGCTACGAGGTTTTACAGCTTCTGTCTTACTGTCTTGGATCACTCGGTCTAGGGAAAACCAGATGCCACGGTTGGGAGGACACTTGAGCAGCCCTGTGGAAAGGCCCATGTGGTGCGGAACCATAGTCTCCTGTGCCCACGACCATGTGAGTAAGCCATTTTGGAAGTAGATCCTTCAACCCCAGCATCTTCAGGTGACTGCAGACACAGTGGCATATTGACCTCAACTTCATAATAGACCCAATTCAGAACCACCTAGATAAGCCACCTCAAATTCCTAAATTCCTAACCCAGAGAAACTGTCAGACAAGAAAATGAATGTTTATTGTTGTTTTAAACTGCTAGATTTTGGGGTGATTTGTTACACAGTAATTGATAACTAATAAAACCATCAAAACAAATAGCTTTCTATATGATATTTAGCTTTTTAACTTAATTTGTAACATGGGGCACAATATTGTCAGATGTTTTCCTTCAAAAGAAAATTTCCAAAAGGTTTACTTAGTTCCTTGAATGGATAAAAAAAAATTCAAACCATTTTTAGCATTGGCTTAACTGACTTTTTTTGACATATCTGAAAACATTACTATAAAACTGGCATCATGTAACTGCAAAATTCACTCATGAAACACATCAACAATTATAGCTTTGCATTTCATATGTGAAATAAGAAAAATTATTAGAAAATAAAATTATTTTAGAATAATCATTTGATTTAAATGAAAAATCACGCTTCACAGTGCATATGCACCTTTTGCAGCAGCATGTGATAGATCACTGTCTTTGAGCACAGTCATCTTTTTAGGCAGGGACCAAATCTGCAGGTGGCAGATACAGGCCAGGAGGGTGGTTCCTAGGAGTGGAGAAGCCCGGGCAGAAGGGACTGTAGGAAAACACAGCTAACAACCGCAAAGAGCAGGAACTTGAGGTTTTGAGGCATACACACCTGTGGAGCTGCAACTTTGTTATAGGAACATCTGTCAATCATGTGTATCAATCATCTGGTAACATCCCACACCTCCCGTAAGCCCTTCCCCGGACCAGGCCAATAAAAGGAAACCACCTGGGAGTCCTCACCCTCTTTCTCCACTTGCGGAGACTGACCCATTCCTCCCTCTAGAACGTATTTTCACTTTGTATAGCTTCCTTCTTTTCTGCAATAAAAGCTGTGTGTAATTACTTCCTGTCTGCAATCACACTGTTGCACTGGCCTGCTTCTGATTCTTCCAAGCAAGGACCCAAAGAACCAGGACAACAGTCCACCAAGAGGCCGGACCTGACATTCTTAAAATAATTATGAATTTTTGAAGTAGATGAGGGTGCTTATTTGGCAAGCTTTGCTAAGTGCTGGTATCTTTCTGGCTCCCATGGGGTAAATGTCATTTTCTTTCATTAAATATTTACAACTGAATTTAAGCAAAATGCAACCAAAATTTAGAAGACTTGTTAGAAAAGTTTTGATGTTGTCACAGGACACTTAACAGTGAATTACAACAGAGGTTCAAAAAGGCGTGTATCTAAAATCCAATTTATGACAGGTAGCAAAAAGGATGTATTGCTTTGCTAAGTATATTTTTTGTTTTAATGTCAGCTTGTTTTAAGTGTTTTATAGATCAGTCAATATGAAGTGTGTGAGTGTAAATTAACTACAGAGCTATTTTGATTGATAGAATATCAAAATCTGGAAAAAAACATAAATTATACAGGCACCACAACCAATTTCAAATTCATTTCTGCTTCATAGCTTTATCAAAATTAGAAAGAACATTGTGGGCTGGGCACAGTGGCTCACACCTGTAATCCTAGCACTTTGGGAGGCCAAGACACGAGGATTGCTTGAGGCCAGGAGTTTGAGACCAGCCTCAGCAACATAGCAAGACCCCATCTCTAAAAAATTTTTTTTAAAAGTTAGCCAGGCATGGTGGTGCCCACTTGTAGTCCCAGATACTTGGGAGCCTGAGACAGGAGGATCACTTGAGCCCAGGCGTTGGAGGTTGCAGTGAGCTATGATGACGCCACTGCACTCTAGTCTGGGCGACAGAGCAAGACCTTGTCTCAAAAAAAAAAAAAAAAAAAAGGACAGAAAGAATGTGTTTAGCACAACACTGTGCTCCACCAAAATCTGTACATGCATTATCTCCATTGTGGGGCTTTTAAAGCATGACCATAAATTCTCCATTCAAAAGGTGAAGCCTACTTCTCCAGCCCTTGAATGTGGACTGGACTTAGTGATTCACTTCCAAGGAATAGAATATGGAAGGGGAAAACAGTAACCACAATGAAGTAGAAATCGTAACCATAATGAAGTATATGTAGAAATTTATTTCAAAAAATGAAAACAAAAATGATAGGTGCAGTCACTTGTGCACACTGGCCAAAGTTAAATTGATAAACTTCTTTGAGGGACAGTGAGGGATTGTGCAGTGAAGTGAAAGACCCCCATCACTTAGTCAGGAAGCCCTTTTGAATGGGGTACTAGTCTTAACAATAAACACACTGGTGAGGATTTGGCCAAAAAAAGCTTCAGCCCAAAGATTGACCTGTGTGTTTGCTTTCTCATCCTGCAGCAAATTAAATATTATAAAGTCTCTTAAGGTGAGTCTCTTTAGCGAACTAAAATTGTCATAAAGTCTACAAAGTATCCAAGGTAAAAAGACTAAGTTCAAACTAAAATACGTAGCGAAAGTTCCTGAACCAAGCCAGATGGTATCCTAGATTGACGAGACCAAATAAAAAGGGAACATATGATTCACAGCCGACTTGACCAGTGCTTTTACATCTCAGCCTCAGTCTATCCAATCACGAGTTGGTGAATGTATATAAAAGCCCTACGTGGATTAAGACGTACAGGGTAAAAAGTGCTCAAGGAAGAATACCAAAATATTGTATGTGCATATACTATTGCTATAAAGGTTATAGATTCTCAAGCAAAAAAAAAAAAAAAAAAAAAGGAAAGAGAAAGAATGGAGTTGATATTCTAAGAATAATATTGGTAACTGCTTCCCTCTAGTGGGAGCTTTTGTCACAGAACGGTTTGTGAGGACTTCTGATTTTGGCTAGAATGGACTTTTATTAGGCCACTTCTCTAGTCAAAAATTAGATATAGTTATAGATACAGAAACAAAGATGTAGATATCTGCTTGAAGAAATCAGAGAGCCACTGAGGCAGTAAGAAATTAAGAATCAAGACCATGCCCAAAAGGAAAGTGCAGAGTGACATTTAGCACTTGTTTTCCCTTTGAGGAAACTGCCAATTCATAAGCAGTAGCCTAGGACTGAGAAGCTAAAAGGTGGGAAAAAATGAGCAGAAAATGGTGTCCTAGAGGTTGAAAAGGTGAGCAGAATTTTAAGAAGCCTTACAGGTCTGGGGATACAAAAACAAGTTCAGGACCAGCCAGGATGAAAGGACCCTGAACAAAACGTAAATAGAGCAACCTTCAAAAGGACTAAAGCTCAGCTTTTTAATCAACTAAAAATCTCACACTGATCTGTTCATATCCAAACTGCCTGCTAGAAGCAAAAAGTAAATTCTCTCTGAAAAAAGATAAGATCATCAACTCAATACTTTTTCATACATGTCAGGCACTCAGGCAAAAATTATCTATCATACTAGGAGACCAGACCAAATGACCGAAATTCAAGAGAAAAGGAGAAACTGTATTAAGAATTATCCAACACAGGCTTCCAAATTACTCCCAATTAACTGTAATTTAATATGTTCAAGAAAATATACCAGACTACAAATTTTAGCAGAGTTCAAATCAATAAAAAAGGAACTAAATAGAACTTATAGAAATGATAAACAATGTAATTTAAATTAAGATCTCAGTAAATGAGTTAAATGACATATTAGACATAGCTGAAGAGAAGTTCGGTGAATTAGAAGTCAATTAAAAAAAATTCAGACTGAACATGAAGAGAAAAAAAATAAAACAACAACAAAGCAGAAAAGAATCTAAGACACACAGGGTTAATGGGGAAAAGCCCTAATTGAGTAAGAGAGAACACAATGGGACAAAAATGGTATTACAAGAGATCGTGCCTGAGAATTTTCCAAAAATGACAAAAGACATCAAATCACACATTCAAGTAGTTTTACAACTCCAAGCAGGGAAAAAAAACCATACAACTACAGACATCATAGTAAAACTGTTTAAAATCAAAACAAAGAGAAAATCTCAAAAGCAGCTGGGCGTAGGGTAGGGCAGGGGACACATTTATAGCTGACTTTGCAACAGAAATAATGGAACTCCAAAAGACAAGGGAATGATACTGTCAAAGTGATAAAAGAAAACAATTGCCAAAGATGCAAAAAAGGAATGAAGAAAATTACAAAGAGTAAATATGAAGAAAAATATAAATGGATATATACACTTATAAAATAATAATATACTGTGGGGTGTAAAACATGGAGAAATAAAATACCTGAAAATAATAGTACAAAATACTATCGGGCTGAAGTTATTCTAAGGTCCCTGAATTTTCCAGGATGTGCCAAAGTATTAATTTATATGAGATGTTGATAAGGCAAGTATAAATGCTGTAATCTCAAGGACAATCTTAAATAATAAACTAAATATTTTATCTTTATAAGATAAAATAATAGAAGGGAAAAATGGAAATAATTTAAAAAGTATTCAATCTGAAAAAAAAAAGGCAAAAAAAGAGAGAAAAGGAACAGAAAACAGACAGGACAGTTAGAAAACTAATTATAAAATATATCAGTAATTACATTATGTAAATGAACTAAACATTACAATTATAAAACAAAGATTGTCCAACTGCCTAGAAAAGATTGTACATCTTAAAGGCATACTCAATTCTAGAAAATTATGGTCTTCCCAGTTTGCAAATATTGACTAGTATCAGAAAGGAAAACAATGTTTACATAAATATTAGACAAGTTGCAAGAGACACTATTAGTTGTCTCCTAAATCTGTTCTCCCTATTTTCCTCAACAATAAAATTCTTGATTTTTAGCTGGACATATGATTGCTTGGAATAAAGATTATATTTGCCAGCTTCTCTTGCAGCTAGGTGTGGACACAAGAATAAATTCTTTCCAATGTGCGTGACTTCTGAGGAATGTCCTTAAAGTGACGAAGCATGCTCTTCTTCATCTTTCATTTGTGCTGACTATAACGCGCACAAAATGTATGGAACTTGAGTACTCATCTTGGACCATGAAGTGGAAGTCACACATTGAGAACAGTAGAACAACACGATAGAAAAAACCTAGGTCCTTGATGATTATAGAGTTATCATAACAGTCCTGAACTGCTTACATCTAGACTTTGTTTACAAAAGAGAGAAATAAATTTCTTTCTTATTTAAACCACATTTACTTTGGATTTTTTGGGGGGGTTACTCAGAGCCAAACCTAATTCTCAAGGTTTGAATTAAGAGCATCTCTCAAAACTAAAGACTACTAACATCCTTCTAGAAGCAGATCTCAGTCTAGTATCCAGAATATACCAAAAAAAAGGAACTCTTACAACTTCAACAATAAAAAAATGCAATTTAAAAATGGGCAAAGAACTTGAACAGATATTCCACCAAAGAAAATATATGAATGCTGAGCAAGCATATGAAACAATGCTGAACATCATTAGTCATTAATTCAAACCTAAACCACAATGAGATACTACCTCACACCCCCTAGGATAGCTGTATTTAAAAAATACAAAATAAATGTTATCAAGATTGTGAAGAAACTGGAACTCTCAAACACTGCTGAGTAGGAATGAAATATGTCACAGCTGCTGTGGAAAACTGATGTTTCCTCAAAAAGTTAAACAAAGAATTACCAGCAATTCCACTCTTACGTATTACTTAAAGAATTAACCACAGGTCCTCATACGTAAACTGTTCACAAAGGCACTATTCACAATAGCGACAAGGTGGACACATCCCCAGTGTCCATCGCCTGACGAATGGATGCAAACTGTGGCAAACACCGCACACGCGGTGGAGTATTACTTAGCCCCAAAAGGAAATGAAGGACTGATACTACGTGGACGAAGCTCAAAAACATTACGCTAAGTGAAAGAAGTCAGACACAAGTTCACATGTCATGTGACTCCATTTGTATGAAATATCCAGAATACGTAGATCTATAGGTACAGAAAGCAGATTGGTGGTTAGCCGGGGTGGGAGTAGGGGAGATTGGTGGTGACTGTTTAATGTACTAAACACCATTAAATTATCCACTTTAAAATAGTTAATTTTATGTGACTTTCGCTTCATTTTTTTAAAAGAGTGGATTTGAAAAAAAACTAGTCAACAAATCTATTAAGAATAAAAAGGCTCTTCCCCCCATGGTCCTAATAAAAGACTGTTTCACAGCCGTAGTAACAAGTAATTAGAACCGGTTTCAAATCTATTTAATAAATGATAACCAGCTCTAGTTTCATCTTTTTTTAAGTGGTTTTTTGTTTTGTTTTGTTTTGTTTTAGACAGAGTCTTGCTCTGTCGCCCAGGCTAGAGTGCTGTGGCGAGAGCCTAGCTCACTGCAACCTCAGACTCCTGGGCTCAAGTGACCCTCCCGCTTCAGCCTCCCGAGTAGCTGGGATAAAGGTGCGTGCCACCACGCCTGGCTAATTCTTTCTATTTTTAGTAGAGAGGGGGGTCTCGCTCTTGCTCAGGCTGGTCTCAAACTCCTGACCTCAAGTGATCCTCCTGCCTCAGCCTCCCAGAATGCTGGGATTACAGGCATGAACCACCATGCCTGGCTTTAAGTGTTATTTTTGACACATAATTGTACATGCCCTGGTTTAATCGATAAATGACAATTTGCTTCAGTAACTTTTCCTCTAGAAGCCAGTCATTCAGTGACAGCCTCATACTTTTGAAGGTCAACCGACAGTAAACTTATCAGTAAACCTACTTCTGAAAGCCAGTGACCAACATGTCTTTCCAGAATAATCATGTTTGTAAGGATGATATCAACTCACTCCACCTTTGTAACCGACACAACAAAATAATCCCTGACTCAAAAACCCTGTGTAAAATCAGCAGCTGGGTTTACTCAAAATGACTGAGCCTAAGCAGCATAACTCTTCCTTTCCTAAGTAATATAGTTTTTGTTTCAGATATCAAGCAGTGATCTTGATCTCTTCCCTAGACAATTCTCACATTGAGATTATTCAGGAGGCCTTGCTGGACCAACAGGAAAGATAACTGGCTTCTTGAACCCCAAACTCCAACAGTCCTCAGATCTGTTGCCAGGTGAGTTTCTAAAAAACAACCTGAGTTTTTGGTTTCCTTACGCCCTTATTCCTGAATTTATTTTATCTGAGACTTCTAAACCAATAGGTCTTTGTATAAGGTTATTCATTACAATTATTGTCTTTATTTAAGGTAATCAGACCTTCTGATTTGAAGGCAAACCATGTGGCAAATATTTTTGCCATTATCCTACCTCTTTTCCCATTGCTTGGTTTGCTTTCATTTTTTGTTCCACTATTTGTACAAATTCTTGCCTTATGTGTTCTTGTTTTGTCCCTTATTGTCTTGTGTCTGTTGAATGTTACAAGGTAGTGCTTCACAGCCAACAGATAGAGGCAGAGGCTGGTAAGTCTCCACATGGACTCAAATTGGCCCTAAAGACTAACAATTAATTACTAACAATTAATTACTTGTTACTATGGCTGTGGAACAGTCTTTTATTAGGACCATGGGGGGAAGAGCCTTTTTATTCTTAATAGATTTGTTGACTAGTTTTTTTTCAGATCCACTCTTTTAAAAAAATGAAGCAAAAGTCACATAAAATTAACCATTTTAAAGTGGATAATTTAATGGTGTTTAGTACATTAAACAGTCACCACCAATCTCCCCTACCCCCACCCCTGCTAACTACCAATCTGCTTTCTGTACCTATAGATTTACGTATTCTGGATATTTCATACAAATGGAGTCACATGACATGTGAACTTGTGTCTGACTTCTTTCACTTAGCGTAATGTTTTTGAGCTTCGTCCACTTAGTATCAGTCCTTCATTTCCTTTTGTGGCTAAGTAATACTCCACCGCGTGTGCGGTGTTTGCCACAGTTTGCATCCATTCGTCAGGCGATGGACACTGGGGATGTGTCCGCCTTGTCGCTATTGTGAATAGTGCCTTTGTGAACAGTTTACGTATGAGGACCTGCTTCGTTAGTAATTAAATGTTAAAATATTTTGGATACACTGAGTTAAACAATTGTATTAAAATTAATTTCAACTATTTCTTCTTACATATTTAAAATAACAAAATTTAAAATATGTGGCTCACTTTATATTTCTACTGAATGGTGCTTGATTAGTCCATACTCTAAGGCAATGGTTCTCAACCAGGGGCAATTTAGCCACCCATGGGACATTTGGCAATGTCTGGACATTTTTGATTGTCACAACCAGGGTGCTGCACTGGCATTTAGTGACTACAGACCAAGAATGCAGCTAAACATCCTACAATGCACAGGACAGACCCCAAAGCAAAGAATTATGCAGCTCAAAATGCCAACAGTCCTGAGTTTGAGAAATTGCTCTACTGGTTTTCCTCAACAGCGTGGCACACATCAAACACCCACTGCCTTAGCTGAAACATCTTCAGATCTTGTACTAAGTTCACCTTTAAATCAGACTGTATCACCCGCAGCTATCACCACAATGATGAAAGACTGCAAGCTTCCCCCTAATCAAGAAAAGGACAAAGATGTCTACTCTCACCACTTCTATTCAACACTGGAGGTTCTAGCCAGAGCAGTTAGACATACATACATACATACATGCATACATACATACATAATAAAAGGCATCCACATTGGAAAAGAAGTAAAACTATCTCTATTTGCAGATGACATGCTCTTGTATGTAGAAAAACCTAAGGAGTCCATTAAAAAACTATTAGAATTGCGGGGCATGGTGGTTGATGCCCGTAATCCCAGCACTCTGGGAGGCTGAGGTGGGATCTCTTGATGCAAGGCGTTCGAGACCACCCTGGGGCAACATACCAAGACCCCAACCCTACAATAAGTAAATAAAAAAATTAGCCATGCGTGGTGGCACACCTATACTTCCAGCTACTCGGGAAGCTGAGGCAGGAGGATCGCTTCGCGTGAGCCCATGAGTTTAAGCCTGCAGTGAGCTATGATTGCGCCACTGCACTCCAGCTTTGGTGATACAGTAAGACCCTGTCTCTAAAAACTAATAAATGAGTTCAGCAAGGTTGCAGGATACAAGATCAATACGCAAAAATAAATATAATGGTACCACATAAAGGATATTATCACTTTCTCCTCATCTTACAAATGTAATCTTCTGAAATCCAGAAACTCTACTATCCTTAGCTGATGAAGGCAAAACCCATGATTATGGTTCTGTAGTTTCGGAAGTGTCCATGCCTAGAACAAACATTTTGAACGCTCTCCTACCAAATTCTCACAAATACTGCTTGCTAATGGGTCTTAAACAATGAAAAGGAACAATGCCAACTGATTATGCAATAACTACACCAGACTCTTTCAGAATCCAGTACCTTACCAAAAGCCAAATCGGCTCAAGTGGCCAAACTTGTGATCTTCTATTGGGCATGTCAAATTGCGAATAACTTATAGCCAGTATGTTTTTGAAACAGCATATGAATTTGGAATGCTGTGGAAACAAAGTGGTCTCTTAACCTCCTCAGGTTCCTCTACAGAATCTGGAAACCAAGTATACAAATTATTTGATGCCTCGATGCTACCAAAAAAGTTCTTGTCCTTAAAAAGAAATCCATAATTAAAAAAAGACATTATCAAAGTTATTGGAAATAAAAGACCCCCCCATGATAAACACTCTGCTTTAACCAAAGTCCTTTTGCAAAAAACTTGTAAAATAGAAAGACAAACCCATGGAGAGGTTAAAGGATTCCATCATAAACAAACAAAATTTTTGCTTCAAATTTTGAAAAAAAAAATTGAGAATAACTGAATTGCAAGATCTTGAGGATAAAATCTGGCAAGTCAGAAGAGCCACCTGGTCACACCAGATAAAACCTCAGATGTACACTTGTCAAATTCTTCCATAAGACAACCCATTATAGCAAGAACAAATTGCCCATGATATTAAACAAATAGGGGAAAAGGAGGTTCTTGATAGCAGAAGACATGGCTATCCAAGGATGTCAAGAAGTTGTCTTGAAGAAAAAGATTAGAGGACTACTCACCTACCCTTCAAGATTAATTATAAATCTTTATTTTAAAGAAAAAAAGTTTAGAATTAGCATAGATAAATAGATCAATGAAACAGAATAGAGCCCAGAAACCAAGGAGATTAAGTAATATAAGAGATGAGGCACTACAAACTCAATGGAGAATGGGTATATTATTTAAAAAATGATGCTATGAAAATTGGTTATCAATATGGAGTAAGAACTCTACCTTACAACAGTCATAAAAATTAATTCCAGGTGAATTAGACACATTTTGAAATTTAAAACTTAGAACAAAATATAATGGAATTTTTTAAACCTAACGGAAATAACAAATTTTTAAAACCTAACACAAAAAAGGCTCCATCATAAAAGAAAAGAATGATCAATTTGAGCAAATTAAACTGAAAAATTCTGTAAAATTTAAAGGTAGTCACAGACCATGTTAAAGACAAATCACAAACTAGAAGTCCTATAACAGATTAAAGCGCTATGATCAGTAAGAATACAAGTGGTCCAGTAGAAAAATAGGCACAGATTATGGACAATAAATTTACAAAATAATGACCAACAAATACATGAAATTAAGCTAAGATTCTTAGAGAAATATAAGTTAAAACAAAGAGCTACTATCTCACAGCTCTCAAACTAGAAAACTTAAAAATTCTGATAAGACTAAGTGTTGGTGACAAGATAGGAAAACCAGAATTCTCTTGCACTGCTGTTGGGAGTGTAAACTTGCACACTACTTTGGCAGAGCAATTTTGATAATATCTTAAGCCATAGTGTATACACATCCTACTACCTAAAATTCCATTTTTAGGCATATGTCCAGAATATCTAGTCCATTTGCATGAGGTGACATGATCAAGAATGTACACTTGTAGCACTGCTCAAAATGGCAAAATAAAAAAAATAATTGAAACAATCATTAGTGAGGGAAATGGTAAGTAAACTGATACCAAACAGCATATTGTGTTAAATGAAAAAGCAAGTTACAAAAGATTATATACAATAGGATATCATGAATATAAATTTTTTAAAAAATTACTATATATTGTTTATGGATACAAACACATGGTAAAATATAAAATCTTAAAGAGTTAGGAGTCGCACCAACTTCCGAATAGTGGGTTAGCTCTAGGGAAGAAAGGAGGAGAATGGCGCAAGGGAAGAGTACAAAAGAGTAACATTTTATTTCTTTAAAAATCAGAAGCAAATATGGCAAAATAGTATGTGAAGAATACAAGGGCATTTATATTATTTTTCTGTATATCTGAAATACTTTGTAATTAAAAAGAATTTTAATGGGAACATATAACAATCAAATAATAACATTAATTATTCACACCACAAAATGTATCAGGTAATATTAATTATTTAAGCCACAGAACTTATGTACATACACTACAGCATGTGATAAATAAAGAGTCAAAAATAAATTTTAAAATTTGCAAACTACTTTGGGGGGTTTTAAATCAATAATTTTGCTAATGGGCTTTGAATCTCATGCAATTTTTAAATGGCCTTATGCTAAAATTTTAAGGGCTGCTATCCTTTTTGTTACAGTTGTCAAAGCTATGTAAATAAAACTTTAATTAATGTGGTATTCTGAATTTCAGTCTTATTTTGGAAAGCTTTTTCTTTAGCATATAAACAGTAACAAGCTTTACAATTATACTTACAAATCTTAAAGAAATGTATTGAGTCCTAAGTATGAAGAGTAGTTATTTAATTATAACTACTTAATTATAGTGTTTCACCCAAGAACCTGATGCCCTAATACTAATGTGGAAAAACAGTGCTTCAGTATTCCCTTTTCTTTTCTACTTGGGGTCTGGGTC
Organism: Daubentonia madagascariensis; assembly: GCA_023783475.1. Classification (NCBI taxonomy): domain Eukaryota; kingdom Metazoa; phylum Chordata; class Mammalia; order Primates; family Daubentoniidae; genus Daubentonia; species Daubentonia madagascariensis. Next base: position 30,569,449 of record JAKFHU010001684.1, read on the forward strand.
AGAAGCCAAGAAGTACCAATACTGGATTGGTTATAAACAAAGTCTTATAAAACCATTTTTAAAGGAAAAGTGCACACCTTTCATAGGGGAATGACACAATCCTTTGGGATTACTATGTCGGAGAGAGACATAGATAAGAGAACATTTTAAGAAAAGGGTTCACAAGAGGTAGTAAAATTTTGCTATCTGTACTTCACTTACTCTTTGAGCCTCAAGGCTAGAAGATAATAAATACTACACAGAAAAATTTAGGAGACAAACAAAACTGGGTAGGACAATGCATCTACAAATACAACTCAAGAGATCTATAACTCATACATAATACTTCACTCTCAACTACAATCCTCTGACCACATTCATACTATTTCAATAACAGTCACTTTACCCAGTTGATGGTAAGCAGTAATTTTATTTGACATGAATTGCTTTTTGCCAATTAAACATTTGCAACACAGATAATTAGCTGATCTCTCAGGTAACCTTGCTATTAGATATGTCATTTCCCATGTAATGGAAGACTGCAATAAAATCATTCCAAGTTCCAAATTTTCACACTTTTATATTTTGGGCCCAATTTTTTTTTTAAATTTCAGAATATTACAGGAGTACAGACGTTTTGGTTACATGAATTACTTTTGTAATGGGCCCAATTTTTAAGGGTAATAGTGCTGTGGCAAAAAGGCAGGCTTTCACCTACTCCACTGCAGCTTGTTATGCTGAATTTACTTAGTGTTAAAATCCTTAACTCTCACTTCTGAAGGCTGAAAAAAAAATTTGCTCCCCCAAATCCCTTATTCAGTGTAACTTTGTGCCTAGTAATAACAGCAAAAATTTGCTTACAAAATTGAAAGCTTCCTACAATATTTTTAAATGTTTTGTTTTTTCCACCAATCTCTAAGTTTCAGTAATATTTATTTATTTCTTCCCCCTCAATAGAGGAATAACTACCATTCTGCTTCTTAAATGAAAAAATGGAATTATTATTTCTTTCAAATTCTCACCCTCTGGATACTCTCTCAAACTGAATAATAAATTCACTGACAAGTTTACAATGTAGATTTCCCCAATACACGGAAATAATTCTTCCACAAGCAAAAGGTCAGTGTCCTAAAATTAATTTTCTGAATTTCATAACCCTTCATAAATGGAGGCACCTTGAAGTTCAGTTTCCACTCTTTCATACAGGATTACAGAGCATGCTTCAAATAGCTTAAGATAAGCCATATTAATAACTTAGTATCATTTTATCATTAAAATAATCTACAATCAGAATACTACTAATTTTATTGTCATAACTAATATATAAGTCTTAAAATATCTGTAGATGTAAATCAGCTCTCTCAATTCATTTTGCTTCACTTGGACTGTTCTAGAATACAGATCAACAAACTGAATGGGTTTATCAGTATAATATAGTTGTACAATGTTTTCACAAATTCCAATTCTGTAATTTAGGAGTTTTTTCATATTTATTTTTAAATATACAAAGAGATTAAACCATTAATATAAATATTTTCTCTCAAATATGTAATATTCTTTTGTAAAAGAAAAGGTTTCTAAACATTTACAAAGCAATCTAAAGATAAGTAAACCTGATTTAAGAATTATTATTATATTAACCAAAATAATTTTCCAGAGAAGGTCCTATTTTAAAGTAATGCTCACTGGCTTCCACATATCAACACCTTAAGATGGATCCAAATCCAATGCCTTTGCCTGATTTACTTCAGGGATCACTTCCAATGAAAAAAAATCTCAGAAAAAGGTCTCACGACAAAGCGGACAAGTGGATTTGTTGCTAGATGTAAACCATTTGTACTGAAAAAGAAAAGGTTTTAAATGTTAAAGGAACTTTTAAAAACTGTCATCTTACATATATACATCCAAAGTAACCTTCAAGTGATAAAGTGAAAAGGGAATACCAAAATTTTTATCTCCAAAATCAGCACAACTGAATATTACTTCCAAAGGCTACACTAAGATTCTTTCTGCCTAGCTCATGTACACACCACTAACATATGAGCAAGATTTCCTGCAAAGCAACTGAACATAGGGTAACCTCCTTTTCAATGTGATGCTTAAGAAGAGCAAAGGGCTCTGATATCAGATGGCCTCCAATTCCAATTCTTGTACTCTCCTCAATGGTCTGGATCTCACAAGATCATTTACTTCTTGAGTGCTGACAGCTCTATTAGAAACACCTCTTTATTAAAGTACTTTGATGCTACCACAGCCTCAGTAAATTAGTAATTATCTTTTGCAGATTTTGAAAAATTACTTTTTAATGTATTAACTACAATTAAGAGTTTAATATACATTGTTTTTTCCCCAAAGTTAGATATTTTTTAATTTATATACATATATACATATACGTACACACACACATATATATGTGCACGCGCACGTGTGTGTGTGTGTGTGTGTGTGTGTGTGTATATATATATGAAGTATAGGTTCATTTCTCTTTAGACTTACCAAGCAGGCTGAATGGAACTTTTTCTTGCATGTTCTACAGGCTTTTTTGGGAAGAGAATAGTTGAAACCATGAATGACTGAGAAACAGATCATGCAATCTTCAACACCCTCAAAACGTTTGTCTACGTTATTTTTCCATAATGCTAAGCCTTCCATTATACTTCCATTCTGTTAACAAGAAGAAAAATAACAGTGACTATACATTGAAGACCACCAATGTTATTTTTATTCAATTTCACAAATTTTAAGGCTGAATTATAATTCTGAAAGAAGAGAAACTGCTTGGCCACATTCACATCCCCAAGTTTTATAAATGTTAGTTTTTTAAATAACCTCCCAAATTTCAAAAACCAGATGTAATTTTTCTCCATTAAAGGTAGATTTTGAAGGCTTCTGAACCAAAATGATAGTTTTAAAATAGTTCCCCTACTTTTTAACTAAAATTATCTTACCTTCTCAACTGATTTTTTCCAGTTCCATGATATTGGTGACATATTTGTTTTAAAATAATTTGTTTACTGTAGATTGCCTAAGATATATCACAGTGTGCAAACAGAACTGAAGAAGATTTATAATTTGATTAAAGGTCAAAGGTCTTTGAGAATAGTAGGATTTCTCTAACTAAAGAAGAGTTGAAATCTAAGAACAAAAGTAGCTCAGAAAGAATTCATCTATCCAGTATCTTTCAAAAGATTCTCTTCAAATTCTTTAATATCACATATAGTTTCACATCTTCTACATTATTAATGAAAAAAAGTCAATTGCTCTCAAACACTAGAAAATAAATTCTAGAGCCTTAAAAATTAACACAGACATGGCAGTTTCAAACCATTTATCCAAGGAAATTTAGTATCTATTCTTATTTTAGGCAGAAGAGATATATTTTGTGTTTAACTGTCCTTTGAAACAGACCATCTCTTTCTAGTTTGGAAAGCCAAATATGTAAGCAGAAACTTACCTGATGGGTGAGGTAAGTGCTTAACTGCAGCATCCAGTTCCGCCACTGCTGAACAGCCACTCCGACTCTTTTCCCACTTTCCACTGTTATTGAACCCAGCGGATAATTGGAAGGCAGTTGTATAATAAGTTCAATGACTATGTCCTCAATAGTATAAGTAGCCATTACTTCTCGAGTAGTAGCTCGAGCTTTAACCTGTAACACAAGAAAGGTAACATTTTTTTGCCAAATTCCTTCCATTCACTCAAAAAACACCTTGACAGGTTGACTATTAGCAGCTAAAGTCTTCATTCAAGGAAAATGCAGATAAACACATTTATTTATCTGATGTGAGATATTCAATAAATAGGTTTAAATAAAACCGGGCATGTTTTATAGTGATTTTATGGCATACAAAGTTTGTTTTAAAAGAAACGCATTGCTCACAAAAAAGTATGTTTTATTAAATTAGGCTTATTACATAACAGTTAAATAGTTCTTGAATAGAGAAATGACAGAATGGGTTATTAATTATCCCTTCTCTTCCACACCCAGAGAATCAAATATCACTTCGATGTCTACCAAGTCTTTCCCTACCACATTATTCTCCTGAGTTTTGGAGCCAACCATCAACTGCCAGAACATTTATACCTGATTTTTTTATTTTCATACTAGCACTGCAAACTCAACATAAAACACACATTACCATCCTTTACAAACTTAATCTTACTTTCCTATGTCCAGGCTAAAAACCATAGCATCATCTGAAATTTCTCCTTCTACCCCAACCTAGATATTAACTAGTTGTAAGTTTAGATAAATTACTACCACAAAATCTCTCACATCCCCCCACTTTTACGTTTCCACTGATACTGCCTTACTCAGGCCCTACTCCTTTGCTCACGTCCACCTCACTATTCTCCCTAACTATTCATTTGAATCCAAGCTCTATGCCAACAACTCATGCTATATATTGTAGTCAGAGCAATTTCACAGATTATAACTCTGACCATGCTACTGCATGAATGGAAAATCTTCAGTGGTTGAATAGAACCAAATACTTTAGATTGTTATTTGAGGCCTTTCCCATCATATCTCTAATCCATTGTTGGAGCAATATGCTCTCTATTTGCCTTTGGGAACCCTACTCTGTATGAACACTGGGTTATTCATCATTACTTGGGCAATCACAGAAATGACATTCTCATCTCCATGCTTTTAGCTTTTGCCACACTATTTTTTCTATGTTAAATGCCTTTCTCTTCATTTTCCCCATTACAAAATCTTGCCTACCTCAAATTAATCTTCCTCCATAAAGTCTCACCTAATCCCCACAGCCAGATGAACCTTACCTTTCCCAGATCAGAGAGCACTCTTTCTCTTAATGTGCTACTGATAATGCAAAAATCATTATCAGTATCACTCTTTTCCCTTTATTAGACTGTATGTTATTATAAGACAGGAATCCAACCCTACTAAACTGTTCATTTCCCAGGTGATCGATATACTTTGTTCTTGAGTAGAGAACTGGCATCTGTAAGTATTCCAATATTATTCTGAATGAACTAATGAATGCTCAAAAACTCTTTGGTGGGTAAATGAAATTATATTACCATTTCAATCCACACATAAAATAATGTTGAGATTTGACACACAAGAATCAGAAAAGAAGGTAAGACAATTTCTATAAATTCTGAATCAAATACCAATTTTGTTACAATATTGACAATGACAGACATAACCAATATTCAAACAAGTTTTCTAGACAAAGTCAAGACAATACTAACCGTCATGCCATTAAATAGTTGTGTACTTGTTTGCACAGAAGATATTTCTTGAAAAGAAAGAACACTGCTCACATATTTGCTTGTAAATCTATCTACAATATTGAAAACACGCTTCTCACTGCTATTCCACCACAACCTAACCATGGCAGGCAAGTCTTTTAATGTCATGTGATAGACTGAACAAGCCAAGTGTGGAATATGGTATGGAAGAGTTGCTGTTTCTGAGGAAAAAACAAATTCTTGGTTAGTAAATGTATTTCTTACATAGAATAATAGACTAATATTAGTATTTTCCTTACAAAGTCATCTTTTGTCTTTAATTCCTCAACAATAGCGCTATAGCTCATAAAACAAACATACCAGAGAAACCAGAACTCTGGAGTATTAGCATCCTCCCACACATTCAAAATGGACCATAAGAATGGCAAAAGAAGTAAAAAGAAGTAAAAAAAAAAAAGTAAAAATCCCAATTGACACTGAAAAATCTACCTAGACATAGCACTGTATGAAAAACTACAAATAAAATGTAATACATATTTACAAAAAGATTCTCGGTGATACAAATTATGAAAAGAAGTTTGGTCTCCTTTACTTTCCCCAGATCTCGCTCAGCTGCTGTGTAAAAGTCCTAGAATACCCACCTCAATACTCACAAGATGCAGTCCATCCTCAGATCTCCAAAGGCATTTAAAAAAAGTCCTATTCTTAGTAAATTGTTCATAATATAACAGTACAGCTCAATGCATATATGTCTACCCTCTCAGCTAAAATTTGAGCTCCCGAGTAAAGGAAATAAATTTTATTCATCTTTGTTTCCCCAGCTGAAGACTACTTATTTACATGCTTATAAAATGTTATCATACGACAAATATTTGTTTACAGACCAAAAGATAATGGTCTCAACATGCTAAGCTTCAAAAATGTATTAAATTCTTCACAACCTTATCCCTAAGATCTAATTATCTGTCCTATTTCGAGAAATATGAAAAATCTTGCATTTCAACATTCTCAAAGCCAGGACCCACAGTTTGGTGTTATTCTCCATACCCCCAGGGAATAGTTTAATACGACCCAGTATGAACCTATTCCTTAAGACAGAACACAAACACATATCTTACTGACCTCTAATATTCAGCTGGAGCTCCTCAGTAAAGAATGTTTTAGGGTCCTTATTTGAGAGCTCAATAGCTGTCTCTGAGTAAGTTGGGTTTTCTGGCATAAGTCTGAACAGGTGATAAAGCAATTTATTCAAACTCTTTGTCTTCCGAAGGTACATCGAATACAGAGCCCGAAGCTGGTAGAGAGCAAAGAATTTGTTAGTAAAACCAACTAAACCAAGACAATCAGAAGAAAAAAACAAATCAAGGTATAACAGATTTCCTTTCCTCACAAACTAGCAGATGTTCTTACTATCCCCTCATTATTAGACATTCATTTCTAACACCTTTCTCATATTGTCCCTGTTAATACACTCACCTTAACTTGGAATCTCTGAGCCAAGAAAATCTATTCACCATTCCCACAGATGACTTGCTCACTCTCCTCCCAAGTCTTCCACACATTCTTTCCAAACCATAGTCCTTAATCTTTCAAATTCCTGCCTAAAACTACTCCCATTGTTATGGCTGACCCCACCCTCTATCAAACACTCCAGCATCCCTTTGGATAGACAGCATGAACTAGTAATCCAAAATGTCTTGGGGTCTTCTCACAGTTGTTTTGTCAATCAGGAAATTTCACATAAAAATATGGAATTCTGGTTTCTCTTTTAAAAATAGGAAAATCTGGCACCACTGGGAGCACTATAGGCATCTGTGTGAGACCTGTGCTTTTCAATGCCTTCTTATCCTTCAATAATGTAATTTTTTGCATTTTTCACATTTACTTTGCAGTTCTTTGATGTTTATTCGTTTTAACATGATTTCTTCCACTATACCACACATCTCCTTATAGTATAGACACCATTTTCTAAACACTACGAATACTCAAATACAAAGATCAAGCCATAGGATTTGGAATTGATTCTTAAAATATGTTGACCAAAGTAACTTTACAGTAAAGCAACCTGGGGGACACTACCTTTATTGAGTAATCAAACTTAACATCACCAATATAAGCAAAGAATCCCAAATCCAAAAATCCAAAATTTTATGCTCCAAAATCTGAAACTTTGAGTGCCAGCATGACGCTCAAAGGAAATACTCATTGGAGGATTTTGGATTTTGGATGCTCAACCTGTAACTATAATGCAAATATTCCAAAATCCAAAAAAATCTGAAATCTGAAACACTTCTGGTCCCAAGCATTTTAGATAAGGGATATTCAACCTATAAAAGAATATAACATTATGTGCCTCAGGAGGCATAAACTGAGGACACATCACAACTCGTACAGTAAGCACTCCTGCTGAAAATTATTCAGAATCTAATCACAGAGGAAACAATCAGACAAATCCACATTGTATGACAGGCTACAAAACAGGTGGCCAAAACAATGATAAGAAAGAAAAGAAAGGCTGGGGAATTATAGGTTAAAGAAATTTTTTAAAATATGGCAAACAAATGCAACATGAACCTTGATTGAATCTTTAATAGAAAAGAAAATAAAACTATAAAGGATATTACTGGGACAACTGGGGAAATCTAAATAAAAAAATAAAATAATATTGCATGAAATTAAATTTCTGGAGTATAACAATTATATTACACTTCTGTAGAAACATGTCCTTCTTCTCAGGAGATATATGCTTAAATAATTTTGGTAAAGCATCGTGATGTCTGCAACTTACTTTCAAGTAGATCAGCAAAAAATAAAGTAAATATAAAGAAAGCATGTGCAACAGGTTAAAAATTTCTGAATCTAGAAAGGTATATGACTTTTCATTGAATTATTCTTCTCTGTAAGCTTGAATTTTTTCCAAAATAAAAATTTGGAGAGAAAAGAGAATTAAAAAAAATTAATCAGCCATATCAATGGGCTTTAAAGAACACATGTACATGACTCAGTAATCCCACTCTCAGGTATGCAACACAAGAGAAATGAAAACATGTGTCCACACAAAAACTTGTCCATGAATGTTCACACAACTTTATTCACAATAGCCAAAAAGTGAAAACAACCTAAATGTCCATCAACAGATGAACAGATAAACAAAATGTGATATATCCATACAATGGTATATTATTCAGCCATAAAAAGAAATGCAGTACTGATACATGCTACAACACTAATGAATCTTGAGAACACTATGCTAAGCGAAATAAGCCAGACACAAAAGACCACATATGTACAATGTCAATAATAGGCAAATCCATAAAGACAGAACACAGATCAGTGTTTGCCAGGAGCTATGGGACTTGAGAGGAAATGGGAAGTGATTACTAACAGGTGTAGGTTAGTACCACAAGGGGAATGTTGAGAATGTTCTAAAATTAGACAGTGGCAACAGTGCACCACTCTATGAATACAGTTAGCCCTCCACAGCCACAGGTTCCACATCTGCGGATTCAGCTATGGATGGAAAATATTCAGGGGAAAAAATGCTAAAAAATAACAATACAAGAAAAAATAATACAAATAAAAAAACACAGTATAACCATTTACATAGCATTTACCTTGTATTAGGTATTATAAGTAATGTAGAGTTGGTTTAAAGTAGTATATAGAAGGATGTGCATAGGTTATATGCAAATACTATGCCATTTTATATAAGGGACTTGAGCATCTGCAGATTTTGGTATCCGCAGGAGGTGCTAGAACCAATCTCCCATGGATACCAAGGGATGGCTGTACACCAAAAACACCAAACTGTACACTCTAAGTGGGTAAATTTTATGGTGTGTGAAATATCTCAGTAAAGCTACAAAACACACACACACACACACATACATACACACGTACATATACAGCTTTGTTTCCTGTTCAATCTGATTTGCTAGGAGCTTTTTTAAGAAGAAAATTAAAACCCATGAAATAGGGCCAATTAAAGTTTTGTGGTTTTTTTTAAATCTCAGTTTACTTCAGAATTCATCTAATTTGTATTATTTACTGGGTTATTCTAATTATTCTAATTTATCTGTCCACAGCTAAGTTCAAGTTTCAGGCTCAACAATAAATGCTGCTGTATAATTCTTTGCACCCCCACCCCCATCCAGCTTAATGAAAAAGATGATGCATGGCTATTTTCCTAATTTCTTAACATAAAATAAGAAAAAAATTATTCTTATACACTGAGGCCTCAATCTGCTGCAATTTTTTAGAGATCAACAATATTTTAAGAAACAAATGTAAAAGCCCCATTGTCTCTTAAAATACATCATCAGCAAATAAAACTAGCTTAAGTCACAAACATAAGTGACAGGCCTGAAGAGAAATAAAATTAATCTATTTAATCACTAGATCAATGTTGCCTCTGTGATTTGATATTCCCCTTAGATATACAAATGCAAAGACACATACATTGATATATTTGTACCAACACAGAAGTTATGAGGAACAACATAAATTATAATTTAAGAATTCTGAAAAATCACTTTGGAAATAAATGTCATAAATATTCAATCACACCGTAATATGAAGTGATAAACTAAGTCTTTTTGTATTGACCTGTCAAAGAAGGAACGAATTTTATTAGACTGATTCAATCAAAGTTTGAGATTTTTAAGTGGGGATCTTCCTAAAAGAAAGAAAAACTGTAATAGATCTTTCCAGTTTCTTCCCAGAAAAATGAGCTTTCTTCCTAAACATGAGACAACAGAGACATCTAGTGGCTGCTAGAATAATGTAGGCAAAATAATTATGATAGAATATTTTCACCATTTAGAGCTAATAGTTTGAATTACATAGGTAATTTTCACGGATCTTTCCCTGAACCCTGATTTTCAAATAAGGTAAATGTCCAGTGATGTATCAACTGAAATCTCCACAACAGAGTCAGAAGTTGACCCCTCCATAAAAAAAATCAAGTGAAATTATTACTATGATAGTACAAAATTAAATTATATAACTATTATTTCCTGCAATAAAAGGACTTAGTGATTATATTCAGTTAGAAAAAAATTGATCCAGCCACATTTCAGAGATTAATTACTTTTGCAAAAATTGTGTGCTTGGAGGGATGAGGAATTAGGGACAAGAGTAAACTTATTAGCAGAATGTCTGAAGTTAGCTGGATAAGATTAGATTAAAATGTAAGGTATAAAAATGTAAGGCATTTCCCCTTTCATTCAAAAAGGTATTTAGAACAGTAACAGAGAAACACATTAGGACAGAACTATCAAAGATTGTCACATATTTATTTACCTGAGATGAAGCAGCTTTGAAGAAAGTAAGTATTAATTTCCAAGTGAGGAGGTATCCCAGAACATAATAGAAGTCTTCACTCAGTGGCTTTACAGTAACTATCTGTCCAACAGGAATACACCCCAAAACATTTTCTAGTAAGTCTTCTTGAGTACTAAGAAGAGACATCAGCACTGCTGGTGGTGACCTAACAATCAATGATTGAACATCACAGTTTTCTTTATAACTTGTCCCTTAACAAACTGACAGCATTTATAAACTTTTAGCATTTTGGAAAAATCCTTCCCTATTTTCCAAAAATCTTTTTTAAAAATTCCCCTCTATAGATCCTATTTTAACTTCTAATTTCACATAATGGCAACAGTAGAATCTGAAAGACATGCTATAAAAATATGGACCCTAGCTGATAGGAATTGAAGGAAAGACACTTTTAGAAAATATCTATTTCAATTTTCTGTTTTATAGATCAAAAAAAAGCACACATCCAGAGAAGCCATATGTTTAGTTCAAAATCCCTCAACTAGTCAGGGGAATTATTAGGACTTCTAAGTCCTACCAGGTCCTTAATCATCCTATAAAGGACAAAGAGAGGATTAAGACTTTTATAAACACAGGAAATAATTATGTGCTTTTTAAAAAATCCTAAGACTGTATCTCTGTTCAGGAAAGTAAATTTAACATTTATATTAATTCATGAAAATGTAAGTTAATTTTCTTCTTTATTAAACTACATTTATTTATACTTTCAGTTACACTTATGAGATCCTCAAAATGTGAAACATTTATATCCTTTCAAACTCTCTTCTCTATGATACTCTAGCTTGCTTCTCTCCTTTTACCTCTTAGGTCTTTCCTCCCTTGTGGCTTTCTTCTCCCAGCCCTTTATGGGCCTTCTCCAAGCTTCTGCACTTAGATCTTTACCTACAACACCTCCATCTCATGTGCCTTCTCTATTCCACAGCGATGGTCACCAGATCCTACACATACCAGCTCTGAAATCTCTCTACACTGACCTTTCTACACTGACCTCCACACACTATTATTTAATTCTGGAATGACCTCCACCTCTGCTTGCCTCTTTCTGCAATTCATTCTTTATACTATTGCCAGAATCAGCTGGTGGTATCCTATCTCCTACCAAATAATGTCCCCAACTCTTAAAAAATGTCATGTTTAAGGCCATTTAAGGCCATCCTGTCCCCTTAACTACCCTTCCAGCTTCAATTTCCACTATGCTCTGCCTCCTCTACACATATTGGTTCATTTATTCCTTCATTATTCAGCAAATGAGCACTACTCATGAGTCTGCTATAGGTCAAGAAACATTCCAAGTACTATGGATACAGTCAGAAACAAGAGACAAAAATTCCTGCCTTCATAGAGCTTACATTCCAGTGAAGGAAGATGTTGACAATAAAAAAATACGTTAAGTGGCAACTATTCAACATTCCCCAGCACATCCTGAATATTCATGCCTCAGGGAGTGCCTTTGCACATGTTTCCTTAACTTACATTGTCTTTCCTGTCCTGCTGAAATGATACCTAACCTTAAAGGTCCAATTTAAATGTCTCTTCCTCAAGAGAAAGTCTTCACTTCCTGATGTACATTAATTATGCCCCATAACATGCTATCTACCCTTTTTCTTGGCACCTGTCATACACTATATCTTCAATTACAGGATAAAATCATCTATGTTAGATTATAAGATCCTTAAGAATGTGTTTACTAAACACTGTATTCCCCCCTTCAGTATTTAATTAATACTTGGCACAAAGTGGGAGCTCAATAAATATTTGAACTGATACATACTTTCCACAGCTACCATGTGGCTGAAGAAAGTTTTACTAAATAGCAGCAAACTGAAAATGTGATTTAGGAACAATTAAGAGAGAGAAACAATATTTTGGGAACTCTAGATTTCACTTATATCTTACAAATAAGTTTAAAAGGGTCACTCTGTAGAATGAATATATACTCTAAATTTAGAGCTTCTGTGTTGCTTCAGTCTTCTAAAGACATTATAAGTGAGGTGAATTATGAGAATTTAGTAAAACAAATTATTTTTTAAGAAAACCTTACAAGGCTGGTTCTTCTTCTTCATCTCCATATGACTTTAGATTATCCTGATCATACTGTGGTAATTCGGGCATCAATCTGGAAATTAGAACATTATTTTTAAATATTTTATATTAAATTGTCCACTGTTAAATAACATCCAAGGGCAGAAAGACCAATTTAATGAGTTTTCTCTGAAATAACTATCTATGGCCAGGACTATCTAAATATAAATTGTGAATGGAGAACAATAACCTAAAAGGTCAAACAACCTTGTGTCCCTGTTATTGAAATACATAGGCTTCTTATTAATTTTTTAATTTGACTTTTTTTAATAATTAAAGTAAAAACTAAATATATATTCTACTTTTTTAGACCACTGTGACACTGATTCAATTGGAAGAATCCTTACTTGTATAACATGTGATAAACAGCAATTTGCACAGGCCTAGCTCTGAAGAGGAGTAATGGAGCCAATGTATTTAACAAAGTCTGGAGATATTCTGGCAAGTTTGTTTTTTGGTCAGCAACCAATCTTGCAGGAAGTTTGTGACTCAAGAGCTGATCCTTTGAGATATATTTTAATGTTTCACACATGGGCTTCAGCATCGCATTTTGAAAGGATGTTTCAGACATATCTTTGTTTTCTCCTGATGAGAAAAAGGAAAAAAACATGCATATCCCAAAAGAAAGTTAGTAATATAGCTTGACTGATTCACATACAAATGTAATCTAAGAAAGTGAAGTAAAAACTAGACATAAACATTAAAGCATTCCTAACTAGAAACATGAACTGAATATATATATTTCAGCTAATCTCAACTGTTTTAATGACTTTTATCTCATTCTTTAAAAAGAAAGCAAATGTTCAATAGAGAGAGTCTATTCATGTAATAGTAATTCACGTGATGTGAATTACTATTTTAATTTGCAATGGCCATTGTATACCTTTGCCATTTTTCAATTCTTGTCTGTAAAGCAGAAGCATACGTGATGCTTCTGAGAAGCCAAGCTTTCTCTTCTAGCTCTTTTCTTTTACTATTCAGGATTATTTGATTTAAACATCCAAAGATTTTGTTTTGAATTTTTCAATAAGTCATTTCCAATGAATCTCATTATTATTCTCTTTTTCACTTGCCTGTAACAGTCACCAAAATAGGTAAAAGCAAACTGTGGATGCCTTGGGAAAAAAATTCTTTCCATTCACTGATTAGATTTACAGGAAGATTGCCAGTGGTATCCTGAGTTGTGGAATCAAAATAAGCACTGAGATCACAGGCCAAATCACAGCTGACACAGGCAAACAGTTGCACGAGTGGAACAGAATACAGTGCCTGATTCTCACTTGTTGTCTGAAGAAACAATAAAAACGAAATAAGTAAACAGATTTCTATCAGAATACCACAAATAAAGGCAATAAAGAGAAGCCCCTCTTTCATTTCTTTGAATTTTAAAATAAAAAGAAGTTGAAGTGTATAGTCTCAGGAGAAATTTGTATTTTACATCAAAACAACTTTTTTTCCAAAATTAAATACTACAAATTGGAATCATTAATGAACAATTTATTCTGAAATGCCTTTTTTAATTTCTAAATTATGGAAGAAAATATCTCTACCATTTACCAAGTCAGATACATTAAATACACATTTCTAATCTTCTCAGTAGCCCTACAAGTTTGTGGTATCATTTTAAAATAAGAAAACTGAGACTCAAATAGTTCAAGTTTAAAACCCTAAGGCACACAGCTAATAGCAGGCAAAGCAGATATTCAGACCAATTCAACCCTGAGTGACTTGCTGCCTCAGAGCCCACAAGTATTATACCTCTGGTTGTTTTGGGTCATAAAAATTATACTAAGTCCCTCTGAATGTGCTAATCTTTAATGCATTACTCTGGCAATACTGACACAGTACATTTTAGAAATAATTACAACCAAAAAAGGCCAAAAACTTGTCATGAAAAGATAAAATTTGAAAGAGTTGTGCTGCAAATATTGTAATAAGCCAATGGAGAGAACATTTTAATAGCAGTTAGGAGATTTGATCACTGAAGAATGCTGATAGTTATTAAAATTCTATCATTTTACTATTCTGTCAAATAGTAGCTAGTAAGGAGAACATCTATAAAGTGTTATTTAAAACACTGCAAAAGAGCTAATTATAATCACTTCTTAAAGAATAAGATTAGTAAATAATTCTGATACAAAGGTATGTACAAAGACCCAACAGAGGTGATACATAGCAGGTTAATTTACCTCCAACCAAGCCAACATGGAGCACATGATGAAGTCCCATTCACTCTCTGCCAAAGGAGATGAGCAGTATTTCAGAAACAGGGAAAGGAAGCGGATTATTTCTATATTTATACCCAATACCTCTGGACTTGCTTCTGACAGATTACTGTGATAAAGACAAAATCAAAATAACAAAAAAAAAACCCAAAAAGTATTAAAGAATTATACTGACATTCAATTAGAAGATATTCTATTTTAAACTTTATATACTTATAAATGACTGACTTAAATGTCTACCATTATTACTCCACAAAGTTATGACTATAAAATACATAATCTGTGTCTGCATTGTATATAGGGGGAAAAACATAGTATAAAGTATCACCTACCAACTGAAAAGAAAAATATCTTCATGTTCTTTTTTCCAGGATATTATAATTTTTAATATACCATGTAATAGCTCTCCATCATCTATGCTTCTGGTTTGCAGACAAGAATTGAAAATGGCAAGATGTCCAAAACCTCCTAAAGTAAAATTCAAAATGAAAATGAAAAATTTTTCTAAATTGTATTGCTGCTGTAAAAAAGAAAGTCTACTTTGAGGGGTTTAAAAACTTCCTCGAGAAGTGCCCAGGTTAAGAACTCTAAAAATGGCTTATATGAAAGAGTAAAGAAACGAGCCTGTAAGCTCCACGGGGCAGAGACCCTGTCTCCATACCCAGTACCTAGCACAGAATAGGGAATTGGGGAAAGGAAGGACAGTAAGTGAATGATACTGTGATTTAAACTAACCTACGCTGTATTTTGCTTTGGTCTTTTAAGTACAGGACATATTCAGCATACTCACCTCTCAAATAAAAACAAAAAACCTCACAGCTATAGAGTGCACAAGTTAAATAAGGATGGAAAATAGAGCATACTGCTCCATAATTCATACATTCACTCAATAAGCATCTACTATATATGGTAAGCTCGTATGGGGTCACCACTCTTTAGAATCCCTACCATTTCTCAAAATCCATCCTCTGGTGCATATTAACATCCTCTATCCCCAACCTTCTACCTTAAATGCCAACCAAACTGAACTATGTACAACCTTGTATGTTTTTGTACACCTGGAATGCCCTTCCCTAACTATGTCTATATGGAAAACTATTTATTCTTCAACACCCAGTTGAAATATTCCTTTGTGAAACCGCCATTGCCACCCTCAAAGCAAAGTGGAAACTCCTTCCTTTCTGCTACTTCTATACATAGTACATCTTTTTGCTACATCAGTTATCACATGATGTATATTTATGTCTGTCTTCTCTGCAATAGGAACTGCCATATAGCAGGTACTCGTTAAGTGTTTGTTAAGAAGCAAATGAATAAAGTGCAGAGTACTCAAAACAGTTTCAAATACAACAAAAGCTATTCCTCCCTTTGCCTTTATATGTTCAATCATTGGTTGACTAGAGAGAAATGAGGCACAGCTTTAAAAAACTATAGATGGAAAAGAAATGATTAGAGGGTATTTATGAGTATAAATCTTCCCTTAAGGCTGTACCATTTCTGTACCCCAAAATGATAATAGCCACTATTTAATGACACTCATCCATATAAACTAGAACAAATCAGTTGTAATTCAATTTCTCTCTGCTAGACTTGGTTTTATACATCAAGAAACACTTCTTTCATCTCAAGCAATAACTAAATTAACAAAATATCTTCAAGCAACTGACCATCAGTACTGCAAAGGTCTTTCTTAGTCCAGCCCAAAAAAGCAGGTATACATTGAGCACTAAATTCTTTCTTTTCTTCTTTTGACAAAAATGGACAGAGACTTTGAATGGTATGCAAATTGCCTTCAGTTAGCGGGAAAAAACTGTTAAAAGAAAATTAAAAATATGAATTATATTTATTCTAAATATTCAGTTACTTCATAATATTCCTCTTATTCAGACTATTCAAAAAGACTGATAATTCCACCATATAAAATAATTATATAAAAAAGTAAAAGAAACTATGATAAGAGATTAACAAGTACTGACTTAATAAAATTGTGGATAATTTTTTTGCTGCTTCTCTTTTCTGCATATTTATAATTTTTTAAATGAGCATATATAACTTTCCCCATGTATGATTTTTTAAAAATTACACTAGCTATATGAGATTAAACTCTCCTTAAGTGTCAACTGATTCAATTTAAACAGTACCACTGTGTGTCCTTTCTTTGAACTGATATTCACATAATGTGCATACATAGAGTTGGATTTTATTCACATAGAAGGGATCACACTAAACACTGTACTATTATTTGCCACTTATACAAGTTATAGATCTTCTCTGTCAAAACATACACATATAAATTATTCTATTTTAAAGCTATATAACAAAAACAAACAAAATCTACATAACAATCCACACTATGGATGTATCATTATTCAGCTATTTTCCCATTAGTGGACATTTAGGATTTCCACCCCACCCCCCACCCCCCCGCCAAATTTTTGCTCTTACAAATAATGCTACAATAAATGTCCTTGGGCAGACATTATTTAACACACGTGCAAATACCTCTTTAGGCTAGATTCCTAGAAGTAAAATTGCAAGATCAAAGCATTTGAATGTATTACATTATAGTAAGCTCAAATGGCTTTCCGAAAAAGTGTGATCAACTTACACTTTCACCAAAAATGTGTAAGTGTGACTATTTTGCTACAAACTTAATGAATCTTTTTAATTTCTGGCAATATGGTAAATAAAATGTGCTGCTTTTAATTTGTACTTCTGCCATCCTGCAAATCCTTTCATTTTTCACATTTCATTATTATTGTATTACCTTTGAACATTTCATCCATGAATTGCCTGTTCAAGCCCTTGCCACATTTTTCAATTTAGATGGTTTTACTGATTTATAGGAATTATTTCTATATTATGAATATTTTTGTTAATCTGCAAATGTCTTCTCCCATTTTGTCATTTGTCCCTGTAACCTTTATTATATTATTGTCACACACAAGTTTTCATTTTCTTGGTTGTACTATTGTACTAGAGTTATACAAAATGGTACCACTGGGGAAAACCAGATGAAAGGTTCATGTAGTATTTTTTATTCTTTGTATTATTTCTTACATATTATGTGAATCTACAGTTACTTCAAAATAAAAAGTTTTTATAAATTTTTAAATGAGATCGAAAAAAGCCCAAATTAATTTAGAATTCTACTGTTGCAGAACATTTTTTTATCATTTCAGAATTCTTCTTGGTAAATCAATAAATTCAAAATGCTTTTGGTAAATCTCAGCTAAGTATTAATTAGAATGCTGAGCTTCACTATCATGCCCAAACCCACAATCTACTTCTTTATCTGAAGAACACATTTATTACATTTCTAGACCTTATTTCAATAGGATGATTCTTATTTAAGAGAAGAGGAGTAAGTAACTTTCCCCACCACTTCCATATAGCAAATAAAGTGATGTAAGGGTGTTAGGGAGGGGAAAATAAAGATTTCTAACAGAAAGATTTCTGGGGAAAAGAGAACTAGTTATGAAATGCCATTGGTTAAAACAAGTACTATATAAAATTCCACACCAAGAGGTTATATAGTTAAAAATGCTTATTATTAATAAAAACAGGTGTATCTCTAACCTAAAATAATTAGTTTTAAAGTCTTTAATTCTCATTTCCATTAATTAAATTTCCTCATTTCCTAAGCCTTCTTTTCTTGATTCATTAGAGATTATTCATTAGTTAGGCATTGCCAAGGTGACCAATTACAATAAATTGCAAAGTAAAAACGTTTTAAATAAGAATACCCTTCTTTTCTCCTATAATGTGGTTTTACTTCATCAGATGAAATGCTTCGGGAAATGATCAATTTAGCAATAATAAGAGACCAAAGTGTGCCATGTTCCCTGGATCTGAAAAAAGAAAAAAAATTGTATTTCATTTTGAAAGTGTTCTTAATAAAATTTTAAAACACTGGCTACCTGGATTCCTTTTACAGAATTAAATAATCATTTTGGGAGGGCATCAATTCACCTAGGACATTGCACCCAAGCAACTGCCATTAATTACCCAAAGGATTGGGAGTTCAGGCTTTCAACATTCCTTCACAACTGGTATTGAGCTCTCATCCCAAGGCAACCCCAAAGCTCCTCCAATCCCAATAGGGAAGATGACTTTAGCAATTAGGCTTGAAGACTAGAGGCTGCAGCTGGGAAGGGACATCTCCCAAAGGACACCTAGACTAGCTTAAGTTGAAGAGCCAAGGAGGTACCTAATATCCACTAAGGAAAGTTGTGAGTGTCCAGTAAGTGTAGTGGGATTGGAGAGGAAGCCTGGGTCCTCTGCAAAGCATGCCCAAAATACTACAGACAAGTGATAAACTCTTATAGAGAAAGCAGTTCAACACAGTCATTTCAATAAGCTAAATATCTAACTGCTATAACCTCTATGAGGACTCTGTTTTCATACCCACCTTCCTCATCTAGGGGAGAGGGTATTGTGATTCTAACATTAAGACACAACTATAATAACATGTAAGATAAAGGCTGAATTTGAAAGGATGGGTCACAGAGACAAGTTAAACTTCTATAGGCTTCTACTTCTTTCATTGTCATCTGCCCCCTGAATGTACTTATAGATTTAATAAGATAGGCAAAGTCCAAATATCTCTCACCAGAGGATTAAATCAAGCATTTAGTATCCATTAAGTGTTTATTATTAAGAATAGGGATTATTTAGGTCAACCTGACTGATACATTAGCATGAAGTAGGCTTACATCTTACAGAAGGCAAAGCCATAAACAAGTAAAATAGTCATTTAAAAAATGGAAATTGAAAGGGATTCTTAAAAAAAAAAAAAAAAAAGAATTCTTACCTGTTAAATAACAGCTGCAAAAGGCCAGAAGTATTACCAAGTGCACGTAAGTTATCATATGTGATATCCATTTTTTGAAGCATTTCACAAAATCCAGTTAGAAAAATAGGTGGATTGTCTAATTCTTCACACCATTGCAGTGAATAGAGCAGTTCTGCAACTAATAGAACAGACAGCACCAAATTATCAAATGAACTTTGTGAATAAACCCTTCAATTATATTCACTTCTCTGTCCCATTTTCTAACACTGTTATGTCCACTCATCTCAAAACATCTATGAACTGATTTTCAAATTTGCTTTGAGATGTTCAAGGACAATGAAAAAGGAAAATATTTGTCTGATACAAAATACCACTCGCCTTCCAAATCTTACTTGGTCCTTTTTCTGATTAGTTAAGAATGTGACAAGAATCTAAGTTACTAGAGATACTGAAAGAATCTTCCTACTACTTGGCACAACTGATAAGAAGTTGCATACATGAAAAAACACTAAGATTCTGCACTGATGCATTGTAAGTAAACAAAAAACAAAAAACAAAAAAACAAACCAAAAAAACAAACCCTATGAAATCCAAGAGCTAAGATGAGAAGTTCATGTCAATGTGGTAAGAAATGGAAGACAGCATGGTACAGTAAAAAGAGTATGGGCCTTGGTGATAGACCAGTCTGGATTCAAATCTGTATCTATCTTGAGCTGTATACATACAATTAGAATACTACAACCTACCTCACAGGACTGTTGTGAGAATTAAATGACCAAGCGTCTATCATGAAACCTGGCATACCATAGGTTTCTAATACATAAATAGTCACAACTCCCTTCTATAAAGCCGTGTATGGATTTTGGAGTCAGAAACCTTGAGACTTGGTTCAAAATCTAATACTACTCTCCTACCAGCTAAATGACTCTAGTCAAGATAACAAAAACAACAATAATATCTGACTGATGGTATTGGTAAGAGTAAATAAATATTGCCACTTTGTAATTAGTAACACAATTAACATAAATAAATTATTACAAAAATTATTACTCTAATTTCCAGTTTTACGTTTAGACAGATTCACTCTGTGAGCAATGTAAACTATAGGCTTATTTCTTTGCCCTTAACTGAATGTGGAGCTGGCTGACCAAAAGAGGTATTTCATTGTTTCAGCTTTCTTCCACAGAGCATATAATCTCCCTTACAGTTGAGGACTCACAAACAAGATTGACACAGGATTTCTACAAATCCTCTATTTTTAATACCATCTTGTACAAGTCACACCACTACCTACAATTCTAAGCCATTTCCTGAAATGGAAAAATTTGCTGAGGTCCTAAGTCCTCTTGGAATTCAACATTTGAATATCCACTTGCCAGGATAAAAATTAGAGCCTGATGAATAGATACAGAGGTTCAAAATCAACACAACCAAAACAGCATGGTATTGGTATAAAAACAGACATGTAGACCAATGGAATAGAATAGAGAACACAGAAATAAAGTCATATTCTTACAGCCAACTGATCTTTGACAAAGTCAACAAGAACATACATTGAGGAAAGGACACTCCCTTCAATAAATACTCCTGGGAAAACTGGATATCCATATGCAGAAGAATGAAACTAGACTCCTACCACTCACCACATACAAAAATCAACTCCAAATGGATTAAAGACTTAAATGTAAGACCCGAAACTATATAAAACTACAAAAGAGGGGAAATGCTTTGGGACATTGGTCTAGGCAAAGATTTTTATGGCTAAGACTTTAAAAGCACAGGCAACAAAAAGAAAAATAGACAAATGGGACTATATTAAACTAAAAGCTTCTGCACAGCAAACAATCAACAGAGTAAAGAGACAGCCTGTAGAATGAGAGAAAATATTTGCACACTATTCATTCAACAAAGGACTAATATCCAGAATATACAAGGAACTCAAATAACTCAAGAGCAAAGAAAACAAATAAATCCATTAAAAAGTGGGCAAAGGATCTGAATAGACATTTCTCAAAAGAAGACATCAAATGGCATCAAGACATTAAAACATTAAAAATAGAACTATCATACAATTTAGCAATCCCAATGGGTATTTATCCAAAGGAAAGGAAATCAGTGTATCAAAGGGATACTTGCACTCCCATTTTTACTGCAGCACCATTCACAACAGCCAAGAAATATGGAATCAACCTAAGTGTCCACCAGTGGACAAACGAATGAAGAAGTGATATACATAGACAACGGAATATTATTCAGCCACAAAAAAGAACGAAATCTTGTCATTTGCAGCAACATGGATGGAACTGGAGGTCATTAAGTTAAGTGAAATAAGAAAGACAAATATCATGTTCTCACTCATATGTGGGAGCTAAAAAAGTGGATCTCATGAAGATAGAGAGTAGACTAGTGGTTACCAGAGACTGGGAAGGGTAGGAATGAAGACAGGTTGCCTGATGGGTACAAAAGCAAGATATATAAGCAAAACAGAAGATATAAGACCTAGTGTTCAATGGCACAGTAGGATGACCATAGTTAAAAATAATTTACTATATATTTCAAAAGAGCTAGAAGATTTGAAATGTTCCCAAAACAAAGAAATGATAAATGTTTGAGGTAATGTATATCCCAATTACCCTGATTTGAACATTACAAATTGCATGAATGTATCAAAACATCATATGTACCTCATAAATATGTAAAATTATTTTGTATCAATTTTGAAAAATCAATGGAAAAATTCAGAATTCTTGATAAAATACCAAACCTCACTCATGTGCTTTAGGGTATGTGCCATTGGATCTGCTTATACTGATATCATGCCAGATTAAGTAACTAACCTTATATCAAATTATGCTCTACAGCTAACAATAGTATAGCAAGATTTTGGTATATTTCCATCCAATTTGCAATTTAACATTTATCACTTAAGTAACCTCAAGTTTCTCATCACTAAAATAGTTAATAGGAAGCTGAAGATTCCTAAATTAAAGATTTAAATTACAGCATAATCAAAATTATATTTATTTGAACATTATATTATATCTGAATGCTTATTTATACTTACTTATTTTCTCAAGTTCATTATTTTCTAGGACTATTTCCTTTTTCAGTGCAACTAAGATCATTTTGCTCAATAATGCTGAAGTACACAAATGGCTGGGAAGTGTCTTTGTATCTTGTTCCTTAAAATCTGTTTTGAAACACTCATAATTCAAACTCAGTCTTCCCTCTAAAAGAGGTCTATGTAACCACTGTGAAAAGAATACATTAAATTATATATAAAATCATTAGATATTTTAAATTATTTACTACCTATGCAATTCAGACAGGGAACAAAAATGAAGTTAGAGTATCAAGTTTATTAGTAAAACCACAGAAACCTAGAAGTTCGGTTTCTACTACAGGAAATTACCAACATGTGTATTTCTTTAAGACTCCTTAAGGACAGAACTGGGTCTTATTCACCTTTGTACCATGGCTACTGTCAGTGTCCAATGGTGTCTTGCAAACAGCAAATGTCCAATATATAAGTGTTTAGAGACATAAAGGCAAGCAAAGCAAGATACTCATTTCATTTACTTTTTTCCTTCCTCAGAATAAAATAAAAATATTCAAGCTTGGATGAAATTCAAACTTCAGAATGAGCTATGCACTCTCCAATTTAAAAAATACCTGCATAGGAAGAGACTGTCTCATCTTTTCCCATTCACTGTTGTTTGGCATTACACTTCCAATATAAACTCCCAGAAGATAAGAATCCTCACTCTCCAGAAGTGTATTTAGCAAATCATCGACAGCAGACAAGAGGACTTGAAGACTAAAAACAATTCAAAGAACTTAATTGGTGTAGTTATGTTATGACTACTTTGAATACCCTGGTACATATTAAATATCCTATAACAGCTTATCTGAACAAAAAGAACAGATGAAAATAAAAATAGAGGTAAGTGACTTCCTCTGCCCCAGACATAACATAGTCAAACTGGGGATTTAATCCAATATTTATGATTTGAAATCTCAGAATGAAGGGGACCAAACCAATTTCAGCTATATCTCTGAAATATAGCTACCTTATGAAATACAGTATGATTATTTGACCCAACCCCAATAGCCTCTACATGTGCTCTGTTTTCACTTTTATCATATGGCTTTAGGTATAATATATGAAATATATTTGCAATTCAACACCTTAAAAGAGTGGCTACCTGTCCCCAAAAAATAAACAACCAAGAACAATCAGTAAGTATGGTGGCCATAAGAGGTTATAGTTACAATCCACAACAGCCTACGACAAAAGGATAGTATCGCCATCACATCACTGACTACAAATCAGGAGTCCAGCAGGTATGTTACTACAAATCATTCTTCAATTAATTGACACTTTAAATGGATGACTATTAAAAGGCTTTTGGAAAAATTTGTTTGTTTGGATCTTTTCTTAGAACCCTGTAGATTTCTTACCTAATGAGTTATTTTTCATAGGTACTCATGCTAATCATGGAATCTTATTTAAGGACACTAATCAAATATAAAAGAGACACTGTGATTGAGCACAAAAAGTTACCTTTTGATATCCAAAGATGAAGACTGAACTTGGTTCTTCAGCCACAGAGCAGACAAACGTAGGAAGGTACTCTCTTTATACGCACTGCCAGTTTGGTGAACCAAAAAATTTACACCAGACAGCCAAGTATTTTTCAGTTTACAGATAAGAAAATCTAAAATCAAGATGTCAATAGGAATTTGTAATCTCACTGAATTAACTCTAATCAGTACAAAATGTCTGAAAGAACTCTGCAGATCTAAGATTTTTAAGATACCATTTAAAAAAGAAAACACAAAAAAATTCAATTGTCAAACAAACTGACTCTGTCATAAACATGCAATAATACAAGCTAGCTCGTGCCATATAAATGTAAAACCATAAGACGTTAAAAGTTAGATTTTTTTCTGCTATGAACTTATTTACAAGAGAGTTGTTCTTTTGGAGATGTGAAAAAAATTATCATACCTTTTCCAAATAGAGAAGTTAGTAATAAAGAAAGGGCTGGGGAGGAGAGCTCTCTATCAATAGTATTTTTTTTACGGTCCTTTCATAAGTCTAAGTTAGCACTAAAGGCAAGAATACAGCCCTTAAAAAGATAATCTCAATTCTATTTTGATGTACACCAAGATTGAATTTTTTTATTATAATAAAGAGATATTATTATACACTTAAAAGCGTGTAAGACTGTAGCCCTTTACTCAAAATGCTTTAAACTTTCAAACACATTATGATTCAATTAATAAAGCCTGGGCACTTACACTCACTATGAAGGTCAGAGCCGGAGATTCCCAACAAAACATTTGAGCAGTAGGCTATTACCTGGCAAATGTGTTTTTTCTTTGCTCTGAGCACATAACTGAAAGAGAGTTAATAATAAATCTTCAGATGATGGCATTAGCAAGCATCCTTTCGCTGAGTTGAAATAATTATAGGCCACATCACAGATAAAAGACACTGATGAGTCACTATTTTCAGCTTCTGACAATTTCTTTGTTTTGGATAAAGTTTCATGAAGTTTAACAATAATTCTTTCAACATATACTTCTCCAATCAAGTAATCTAGAGAAAAAAGTTCAAACAGACAAAAAATTTAAAATATTAACAATGTATTTATAAATATCTTACTTTGGGTTAATAACTACATGGGTCTTTCCTTGTGTTGTTGTTTTAAAAAGTGTTTATATGTTAGACAAAATTTTATCAACAAATCAATCCATTTTCTCATACATAAAAGCCTTCAGGTTAAAAAAAAAACAGTTTTGAATTAAGTAGGAAACAGCAACTGTCTACAAAATTAGTGAGCAACCTTGCTACATTCAAAACCCTTTAGAAAATAAAGCTAAAAATATTAAGTATCTTCCAAGTCATACTAAAAAGATTAACAAAAATATAGGGTGCTTACAAAATTAAGATATTTGAATTAAAAAATCTTGTTATTCTCAACCAATAATACGCAAACCAAGCACCATGGAATCCCCCCAAAAGGTAATAAGGATTATCCCCTACTAGAAAACAAAAGCCATATTTTTCCTACCATTTTTAACATGTTGGGATAATACCAAGCTTAGAAGAGTCCATCTTTCTGAGAAGTAAGATTCTGAAGACACTCTGGATTCCAAGTCCTTATTACAAAGACAATCTGCCAAGGTTACCATTTTCTCTCCAAGGATATCGCCTTTCAGCCAAGGAGTTACTAAAGCATGTTTATCTGAACTAGAACATGCCTAAAACCATAAAATTAAAGCAAAGATTAGAAGCAAGGTAAAAAAGTGTATCTAAGTTTTATTTTAGACTCTAAAATATTACTTGTACCTATGACCTCCCTTCATCATTGTAGCCCCCAACTCTATCCCCACTCCTCCTCCTCCTCCTCCTGAAGTTCTAGAAGACTGGTATCTTCCCAGTTCCCCACTAAGCCTGGCTTATGTTCACTTCCATCCTTTGCTCATGTTATCTTCCCAACCATAAATATTCCCCCTCTAATTATTAAAATCCCATCCATTCTTTGAAAATCAGTACAAATCCCACCTGCTTTATGGAGTCCCCCATCCACTCCAGCCCACAATGATCACTGCTTTTCTCTGAATTTCTAAAGCACTTACTGGATTGTATTATTATTTAAATGTTTCATCTGTGTATGTCTTGTCTTTCCAATGAGATTGTAAGTTCCTTGAGAGCAGAGACTGTCTTAAACTTCTTTGATACCTGCTATCAACACTGCAGATATGTTCAATGAATGGATAAACTTTTGAAGATAGACTTATAAATGCTCTGCAGATATTAAATTTTTGTTCATTAATTTTGCTAAAATTAAAGAACAATTAATGTATAATAATGGTAAATTACTTCAATATAAACAATGGGATTTATTTCCCCAAATTCTCTGAAATAGTTACTGGGGCCAGGTATCTGACAGCAACTTGTTTATTTTCATGGGGTGGGGAAGCAAGAAAAAAACTGTAAATCCTCCCCCAAAAGCATGCTGATCCATGTTCCCAGAGCTTCTTTTGCTTTAAGGGCTGAGAAGAAAGGAATTTGCAACTTGGTTCATTTCAAAGCAATCTGGAAGAAAAAAAAATCCAGGTGCAGATTGGGTAGTGCCTGAAAAACTGTTTATCCTTTTATTTAAAAAATTGTAGGTAACCACAGCTTATACTTTAATTCAAGTTTTACCACTATACTAGCCTGATGATCTGGACACATCTCTTAACCGATCTGTCCTTATCTAATTTGAAAACTGAAAAGATTAACCTAGAAAACCTCTAACGTCCTTTTCTGGTTCCAAAATTCAGGTCTGTTTTTTTATTTGTTTGTTTTTAAAGAAGCTGACTTTAGGACTCTGCTCATAAAGTATTAGATTCCACAAAACAAAAACTGCTTTAGAGTTTAGATGGCTATAATATCGGCTTTCCTAATGTAGTTTACTGAATAAAATCAATTTATTCTATAGAATCCTGGTAAAAAAAGATAAACTTCTGAATGAAATGTCTCTCAAGTTAGCAAAATATGAAGTTCAACTTCTCAATGTATAGGCATACCTCATTTTATTGGGTTTCACTTTATTGCGTTTTGCAGACATTGCCTTTTTTACAAATTGAAAATCTGTGGCAACCCTGCATAGAACAAGTCTATCAGTATCATTTTTCCAACAGCATGTGCTTGCTTCCTGTCTGTGTCACGCTTTGGTAATTCTCCCAGTATTTCCAACTTTGTCATTATTATTATATCTGTTATGATGATTTGTGATCAGTGATCTTTGATGTTACTACTGTAATTGTTTTGTGATCCCATGAACCATGCCCATATAAGATAGCAAATTTAATTAATAAAAGTTGTGTGTTGTGACTGCTCCACTGACCAGCCATTCCTCTGTCCCTGTCTCTCCTCAGGCCTCCCTATTCCCTGAGACACAACAATATTGAAATTAGGCCAATTAATAACCCTACAATGGTCTCTAAGTGTTCAAGTGAAAGAAAGAGTCACACTTCTGTCACTTTAAATCAAAAGCTAGAAATAATTAAGCTTAGTGAGGAAGGCATGTTGAAAGCTAAGACAGGCCAAAACCTAGGCCTCTTGGGCCAAACAGTTAGCCAAGTTGTGAATGCAAAGAAAAAGTGCTTGAATAAAATTAAAAGTGCTACTCCAGTGAACACAGGAATGATAAGAAAGCAAAACAGCCTATTACTGAGATGAAGAAAGTTTTAGATAGTGGTCTTGATAGACGATCAAACCAACATCAACATTCTATTTAGCCAAAGCCTAACCTAGAGCAAGGTTCTAACTCTTCAATCCCATGAAGGCTGAAAGAGGTGAAGAAGCTGCCCCCGCCCAAAAAAGTTTGAAGCTAGCAAAGGTTGGTTCATGAGACTTAAGGAAAGAAGCTGTCTCCAGAACATAAAAGTGTAAGGTGAAGCAGCAAGTGATGATGGAAAATCAAGTTATCCAGAAGAACTACCTAAGATAATTGATGAAGTTGGGCTACACTAAACAGATTTTCAATGTCAACAAAAAAGCCTTCTATTGCAAGAAGAAGCCATCCAGGACTGTCATTGCTGGAGAGTCAATGCCTGGTTTCAAAGCTTCAAAGGACAGTCTGACTCTCTTGTTAGGGGCTAACGCAACGGGTGACTTTTAGTTGAGGCCAATGCTCATTTCTCATTCCAAAAATCTTAGGGCCCTTAAGAATTATGCTAGATCTACTTTTCCTGGGCTCTATAAATAGAACAACAAAGCCTAAATGACAGCACATCTGTTTACAGCATGGTTTACTGAGTATTTTAAGTCTACTGTTGAGACCTACTGCTCAGGAAAAAAGATTCCTTTCAAAATATTACTACTCATTGACAATGCACCTGGTCACTTACGACCTCTGATGGAGATGTACAATGAGATTAATGTTGTTTTCATGCCCAATAAAACAACATCCATTCTGCAGCCCATGCATGAATCAAGGAGTAATTTCAACTTTTCAAGTATCATTATTTAAGAAATACATTTTATAAAGCTAAAGTAATCACAGATAGTGATTCTTCTGATGGATCTGGGCAAAGTCAATTGAAAACCTGGAAAGGATTCACCATTCTAGATGCCATTAAGAATATTCATGATTCATGGGAGGAAGTCAAAATATTAACATTAACAGGAATTTGTAAGAAGTTGATTCCAATCCTAAAGGATGACTTAGAGGGAGGGGTTCAAGACTTCCCTGGAGGAAGTCAGCGCAGAAGTAGTAGAATGAGCAAGAGAACCAGAATTAGAAGTAGAGCCTGAAGATGTGACTGAATTGCTGCAATGTCATAATAAAACTTGAACAGATGAGAAGTTGCTTCTTAAGGAGGAGCAAATAAAGTGGTTTCTTGAGATGAAATCCACTCCTGGTGAAGATGCTGTGAACATGGTTGAAATGACAACAAAGGACTTAGACTATTACATAAATTTAGTTGATAAAGCAGTGGCAGGGTTTAAGAGAATTGACTCCAATTTTGAAAGAAGTTCTACTGTGGGTAAAATGCTATCAAACAGCATCGCATGCTACTGAGAAATCTTTCGTGAAAGGAAGAGTCAATTGTGGCAAACTTCATTGATGTTTTATTTTAAGAAATTGCCACAGCAACCTTCGGCAACCACTTCTCAACCAATCAGCAGCCACCAACATCAAAGCAAGACTCTTAAACGATTACAACTCACTGAAGGCTCAGATGATTGTTAGCATTTTTTGACAATAAAGACTTTTTAAATTAAGGTATGTACATTGTCTTTTTAGACATAATGCTATTGCATGCTTAACAGACTAAAGTATAGTGTAAACATAACTTTTATATGAACTAGGAGACCAAAAAATTCATGTGATTCACTTTATGGTGGTATCTGCTTTATTGTGGTGGTCTGAAACCAAACCTGCAATATCCCTGAAGCATGCTTGTATTTTAACGTATCTATTGAAAGAATCTGTCCAGCTGTAAGGAGACGGGGAGGCTAGTAGAGTCTTTGAGTCTTGCAAGCACAGGAGGCAAACACTGGGTAAGAATTTCCAATACTGCTCAGGTACAGGATATTATTCCAAACAGCTGCAAGTATCTGAACTACATGGTAGATACGTTCCTAAGTTGGAAAGGGATCTATCAGTCTACTCGTATCAAATTATTTACTCCCCCTGCTCTGATTCTAAGCTTATCAAGCAGCTTTCTCATAATTTGGCTTTTCATGTAGCTTGCCTACAGGGAGAGAAGGCACTGGATAAACAAACTAACGCAAATGGTGTGCCTAATAAGTTATATTTCTTATTGAAAGACAATGAACTAATATTCTGTATTTATTTTGTAAAAATAAACCATTGGGGGAAATGGGAGTTATTGTTTAATGGATATAGGGTTTCAGTTTTGAAGATGAAAAAGTGCTGGAGACTGCACAATAATGTAGATATATTTAACATTACTGAACTATACATTTAGAAATGGTTGATATGGTAAATTTTATGCTATGTATTTTTTACTACAATCTCAAAAATAGAAAAAAAGAAATTTGTAAATTCAAAAGAGTTACCTATATAAAATTATCAAAAAACACCTTAAAAAAAGATGAAGAATTTTAGGTAGCCAGCCATACCAACATAGAAATAGTTGGAAAAGTGTTAGATATATCATTTACATCTTCATTAGGAAAAAATATTTTGTTTATGTTTTTTATTTCTTTTCATTATTCTTATCATTACTTTTCTTGTTTAGTCAAATGGGATTTAGTCAGTGTGAATACATAAAGGCTGGAAGATTTAAATTTGTCTGCATAGTATTCCAGAGTAGAGAAAACTTGATTTCCTGATGTGTTATACCCAAAGCTAGAACCATGCAATCCATTTCTACAAAAGCAAAGATAAGAGCAGAAACCTGTAGTCTTAATTAAAAGATAATAAAAGGTTCAGATCTGCCTTTGTTACCCGCTAGGGAGGAAATACTGGATTTTCCAGAGCCTGTTCATTCTTCCCTAATATTCCTAACCAGAAAAATACTACTATAGAAAGGCAAAGATCAAATGTCTTCCCAAATTATGGGAAGAAAGTTACAATAATAAGGAAGCTCTCTAAGACAGATACCTGATTACTTTGACCAGATTTAGTGTGTGAATATGACTATAGTTTTAATTTTTCTATACCCATAAATATAGAAAAGAAAAAGAAAAAAAATCCCTAAAATACCTTTTCAATAATCTGAAGAAGAGAATTCCATTTCAGGTCCACCTGAAAGAAGAAAAAGAGAAACAATCTGTTAGAATGAACAGCAAAGCATTTTTGGCTTTTTTTTTTTTTTTTTTTTAAACACACTGACTGCCACACTAGAAAAAAAAAATCTTTTCCTTGGGACCATGGTGTTTTATTACAAAAATAGAATAAAAACTTCGAGAAACATTTTGCATTTGGCTGATTAAAAAAAAAAAAACAAACACTTCAAGAAACAAAATGATCCTTTCTAATTTAACAAAAAATTTTGTTATTTTTTATTGTTTTCTGTGTGTGAGTTACATGCAACTTGAAAAATAGTTCATGTGGCTCCCAAGGTGAAGAGATGTGTGAGTTATATATGCTTCATGAGGCCCCGGGCTCAAAACTAGCATGAGTTAAATATAATTCACATGGCAGTTAATATGTTAAAGACAGGGTCTTGTTATGTTACCTAGTCTAGACTCCTGGACTCAAGCGATCCACCTGCCCCAGCCTCTTGAGTAGTTGGGACTATAGGCACTTACCAAAGAGCCCGGCTAAAACTTTTAAAAAAGAAATGAAATCCTCATGTAACCAATACAAAACTAAAACTTTTTTAGCTAGTCCGACTTTAGAAAAGTATGAACTGAAAGAACTCACCCTTTTATTACCAAGCTTTTGTCAACTCGGTACTCCTGAATATCTACCTAGCAGCCTCAGATACTTCTTAAATCACAATCAAGAATACACTGCTTGTTTTTAAATTGACATTCATAGTCAAGAAACAATCCAAAAATAATTCCTATGCAGGCTCATTCTACTCATCTATAATTAGTTTAAAAAGATATATAACAGTAATACCTCAGTTAGATCATCCATGACATCTTTTCTTTCCATGTCATTGTCACAGCAACGAAGGGCACTGTACAAAATGTCTACCAGGAAACCAGCATCCTTCCTTTGGTCTTCATTTAGCCAACCTATTAGTTTCTGGTATAAAAACTGCACTGCAGGATTTTTTTGTGCAAGTTTGGCTATTTCAAGAGGTTTGGCTTTGACAATACTCTGTTTTTCATCACCAAGAAGCATTTTAAATACTTGGCTTGAAGAAAAGGAGTCAAGTAGAGTAGAAAGAAATCTTAGATGTTGCTCTGACTTTTGTTCATTGACATAATTAATACTCATTTCTGCAAGTTTACAGACTAAGTCTTCCAAAGGCTTTTTCCTTAAAGGAGACAAAAGGTCTGAAGAATTATGAGTGAGAGAAGGTTCAATTGTTAACTCTGAGCCTTCACTGTTCTCTCCTTCTGAGGATACGCATTTTTCATTCTCTTTATTAGTTTCGGGCATCTCATCTGCAAATCTAACCCTACCATTTTTTTTTTTATTTGACTTCAGTGCACTCTTTGGCTTCTGAAGGACCTGTAATAGGTTTGATACACCTAAAATGGACTCGACATCAGCTTCTGGCTCATTGATTTTTGCAACACAGATCTCTGACAGTCTTTCCCAGAAATGTAGCAGTACATTCTTCAAGTTGTGAGCCATTTTATCATCTTTTTCCATGTCTGCTTTGGCTTCCCAGGAACTTAAAGTTTCTGCTAAATGGTTATATAGCTGCCCATGTTGCAATCCTGGGTCTTTGAGAACTGCATCAATAAAAGGAATCAACTGAAAGAGAAGGTGTAATATTGTAAAATATATATTTGGTCTTCGACCCCTGTTTCCTGGCATACAACCCTAAAATCCTTGGAATCTCCAAAGTGATGTCTTTTTGTATGCTAATAGGTTGACTGATGGCTGGCAGCCCCTAGGTAGCCTAGAATGGGGACTAGTCACCAGAAAGACCAAGGCAGGATTAAAGGGTTGGGACTTTGAGTATCACCCCAACCTCCAGGAAAAGGAGAGAGGCTGAAGGTTAAGTTGATCAACAACGGCCAATAATTTAATCAATCACATCTAGTAATGAAGCCTCCATAAAAACACCGAAGTACAGGGCTCAGGGAGCTTCTAGATAGCTGACTATGTGGAGGTTCCTGGAAGGTAGATGCTGGAGAGGACATGGAAGTTCCACGCCCCTTCCCATATCTAGCATCACTCTATGCATCTCTTTATCTGTATCTTTTGTAATATCCTTTAATAAACTGGTAAACATTAAGTTATTTCCCTGAGTTCTGTGAGCCACTCTAGCAAATTAATCGAACCCAAGGAGAGAGTCATGGGATCCCTGCTTAGAGCCGGTCGGTCTGAAGCACAAGTAAAACAACCTGGAGCTTGTGATGGCATTGGAAATGAGGGGCAGTCTTGTGGGACTGAGCCCTCAACCTGTGAGATCTGACACTAATGTCTAGATAGAACAGAATTGAATTAGAGGACACCCAGCTGGTGTCTGCTGCAGAACTGACTGCTTGTTTGGTAGGGAGAAATCCCCGAAGTCTTCTGTGTTGATTGTTGTGGTGTGAGAGTAGACAAAAAAACAGTTTGTATTTTTTCCACTGACAGAAGGTAAAAAAATACATTAAGTTCATCTTCAGGAGAAATAAAATTTAAACAAGGTATTAGTAAAACACTAAAAAATTGCATATTTAATAACTGAAAAACATAAATTTTCCCCAGAACTCTAAAAAAAGTTAACTTGAAGATCACTTTCATATCATGTAAAGATCTTAATGGTTTCACCACATTTCACCTGAACTACTTCTTTTTTATGATGTAACAGACTAAGATTCTTGGTCATCAACAAATAATCCAGTTGTCTTTGCATCTTCTGGACTTATTCATGTTTGCTTCTTTTCTGCCTTAATTATAGGCAAATCTAAGATACGAGACTATAAACCAATATGAAAAACACCAAGAGCCCACGGTGTTCACAACCCTTTTCCTAAACTTCAAAGATAAGAGAAGTTAACTGTCTGAGACATCAACTAGGATCTGGGCTTCTATAATCTCATTAATTTCTTATTGTAAAGGATCAATTCCATAAACTGTTCTCATCTCTGATTCTAAAAACCAAGCCCAATTGTTCACAAAGCATAAATGTATTTCAGTATTTTATAAGTAACAAGATGATTATTGCATGATTTAAACTTAATACAAAAGATCACAAATAGCATCTTCCAAATTGTTTTGCACTACATCTTCTAAAACTGGGTTTTTACATCCAGACACTGACTCAAGCATGTAACACTAGCAACTAAGAGTATAGAATTTTTACTTATGTGGTCAGAAATACACATTATTCAATTTGTAAATTACAAAAAAAAAATAGAATTTTTACAAGGAAGGCTAATTACTGAAAATGGCAATAAGACACAATGAGCTTGATTCTTTATAGTCACTATGCAAAAACACTGATGATTTTTACATTAAAGATACCTGATCATTGACGAGCATCTGTTCAATCTCTTCCTCACCTAAATTTTGCTGCATTATAAAACGTAAGCATTCAAAAAAAGCAGATACTACTGCTGAGCACTCTGAAAAGCTGGTTTTCGTTCTCTCTGTTGACAGCCTAAGAAATAATAAACAACTGTGGATTACTCTTCTTGAAGAACACAATAAAAACTCAGAATCACCAAAATAAAGACATCAAAAAGGCAACATACCAGAAGAGGATTCTTTAAAAATAAACTCTTAAACTAAATACTAAGAACAACCAACCAACATACATACAGTCCAATGAGAACATAAACTTGAAAAACTATGGAAAAAGATCATTTTCAAAAATGTATCAGCGGCTGGGCATGGTGGCTCATGCCTGTAATGCACTTTGGGAGGCCAAGGTGGGAGAGGATCACTGCAGCCTGGGAGTTTGAGACCAGCCTGGGCAACACAGTGAGATCCCACCTCTATTTAAAAAAAAAAAAAAGAAAAGTATGAGGAAAAGATAAGAGATATTTGTTTTCTATTCATGGACCAATCCACCTGCAAATTCGAAAGAGAGAACTTAACCAAATAAAGATAATGGTATAGTGAAAAAGAATTTTTAATCATTAATAAAACTGTATCTTTTAAGTTCAACAAATGCACTGAAATAGCTTTTTAAGTGTGAATTTAAACACCTATAATATTTAACTTTATGAAAGTTTTAAAAACTTCACTGGCTCATTTTCTACATTTGGGCCTTTGTATTTGTCAACATAAAAAATGGCTTATTTGAAAAACGGCCTATTTCCAACTAAGAGTCTCACTTTATTTACCTAACTTTCTGCTGTGTACTACCACTAAAGCTCCTTGACTGTACTCAAGAAAAGAATACCAATTGGAATTCTCTGAAAACTTTACAAGTGTTTAATCAACAGCAAAACAATCTGAAGAAACTTAAATAAGAAAGAAAATAATGAGTATGAAAATAAGAAACTCTCTTTTGCTTTAAAAATCAAAAATTTAAATTCCTTACCCTGCAACTAGAGAGGTGAGGAAATTTTTGAAGAAATCCAACTTTGGGTCCGTGATGGCCTGAGGAAGTCTGCTGATGAATGGCAGAAGATGAGGGTATATAACAGTAGCAAGACCCCGACCACCTTCACGAACCACAGCTGACAGCTTGGGAAACACGCTTTTTTTTGCATTTACATGAAGCCAACAGTCCTAACCAAAGAAAGATTGCAATAGTAATTAGAGATCATAAACATACTTTTCCCAATTAAGAGAGAAGACATATTGGCTCTCAAAAATTAAACAAATCAAGTATTTTACCTAAAGAGGCTAAAATCTCTCACCATCATTAAAAACTACAACTCTGAAATCACAAATGTATTACATATAATAATCATGTTTATAGGACAGTATTGATCAGAAATAATTATTTAACTTAAGGGATTTCTATAAAACTGTTTTCCAAAAGGGACTATATTTCATCTTAAATATAAGATTCAGATATGCCGACTGCATTGGGCCACATAAGGTTTAAAGAATAATTACTATGGCTAAACAAAGTCAAATAAAAACTCTCTGCCATTTTAGTCAGTTTAAGATTTATGCCAAGTTTGGATTAAGTATTTTACTTCCAAGAAAGCATTTCCCAGTAAGATTTAGATATTATTATTTGATGGGCTCTCTCTCATATGATATCTAAGGTTTCTAAAATACAACCAGGAAGACAAGTATTCTCCAACATACTAAATGTGCCTCTCTTACATACCTCAATGGTTGTAAGTGTATAAAGTACAGCTTCCCAGAGAGCTGGGCAGACAATTGGGTCACTGTCATCAATGCTAAGTAGGACCGATGGGCTCACTTTGGATGCTTCCTCTTTCATCAATTGTGGAATGCGCTGGCACAAAGCAGAAACTAACTCAAAATAAGCTGAGCGAATCTAGAAGAAGAAATGCAAAGCTGAATTAAATTAAATCCTAGAAAAGCTTGATAAGATTTTTTATTTATGGTAATGGCAGATTATTCACACTAATTCTCCCACTAATAAAATTAAAATAGCTAGAAAAAATACTTTTATTTAAGAGTATCAAATGGCTGAAAAGGCATTAGCAATTATCAAGGCAAAAGTGAAGGCAGTAAGAATTAATTCAACTTTCTCTTTCTTTAGCTGAAGCAAACACAAATCCTCCTTAGTGGCAGAAACCTTCATTTGGGGCCTCCATTATAGTCAAACAAACAAAAAGTAAAAAACACCATGAGCCACAACCAGCAGAAACAAAAGACAGCACAGAGATCTGAGACTTTAAATCTTAGAATTATCAGTCACAAACTCCATACAAAATGCTTATTATATTTAAAGAAACAAAAGTTTAAAGATATCTGCAAGAAAATGGATCCTGAAAAAAGCATAGTAGATCTGAAAAAGAGCCAAGCACTATTCCTAAACTAAACATATTAATAAATATATTAAAACTTAAAGCTCAATTCATAGTTTAAGAGCAGTGCTATGGTCTGAATGTATCCCCCCAAAATTCATACGTTGAAATTTAATTACCAATGTGATAGTGTTAAGAAGTGGGGACTTTGAGACGTGATTAGATCTTGAGGGCACTACCCTAATAAATGGGATTAGTGCCCTTATAAAAGGACCTGAGAAAGTAAGCTTGCCCCTTCTGTCACATGAGGTCACAGCAAGAAGGTACCATCGATGAAGCAGAGAAAACAAGCCCTCACCAGGCACTGACATGCTGGCACCTTAATCTTGGACTTCCCAGCCTACAGACAATGAGAAATAAATTTCTATTATTTAAAAATTACCCAGTGTAAGGTACAATCATCCCTCAGTATCCACAGGAAATTAGTTCCAGGACACCACCCCACCCCCCAACACAGGTTCATTCATGATAGAAATACTTAGCAAACTAAGAATAAAAAAGAAATTCTTGAACCTTATGAAACCTACCGCAAGCATCATACTTCACAAACTATTTCCATTAAAGTCAGGAACAAGAACAGGATATCTGCCATCACCACCTAGAGGACCTTGTCTTAGTCCGTTTTCTGTTGCTTATAACAGAATACCTGAAAGTGGGTCATTTATAAAGAAAAGGAATTTATTTCTTAAATTCTTGGAGTCCGAGAAGTCCAAGGTTGAGGTGGTGGAGCTGGTGAGAGCCATCCCAAGGCAACACAGGGCATCACATGGCCAGAGGGCTGAGCATGCCAGTTCAGGTCTCTCTTCTTCTTTTATAAAGCCACCATTCCCATTCTACCCCATTAACCCATGAATGGATGAATCCATTCATGAGGGCAGAGCTCTCATGATCCAGTCACCTCTTGAAGGCCTCACCTTTCAATACTGCCACATAGGGGATTAAGTTTCAACATAAGTTTTGAAGGAGACAAACATTCAAACTGTAGCAGACCTAACCAATACAAAACAAGGAAAAAAATTGGAAAGGAACCCAAATAACCACCTATAATTGCAGCAATATACCTAGCTAGGAAAAAAGCTAAAGTCAAACTGTTAGAACTAATAGGAGTTTGGAAGAGTTGCTGGATACAAAATTAACATACAAAGGCATAGCATGCCTATACACCAGTAGAAACAGAATAGAAAATGTAATCAAAAAAGAAATAGCAACAAAAACCATAAAGACACGTTCACTGTGGAGAATATTATAAAACATTATTCTAGGATGCCAAAGACCCAAAATAACCAAAAGAATTTTGAAAAAGAAGAACCTGGAAGTTTTCAATACAATATAAGAGAGTAATAATCAAGAAAGTATAATATTGGTATAAGGACAGACATATAGATTAATGGAACAAAACAGTCCAAAATTAAAATTTCACATATATAGCAAGTAAATTCTGACAAAGGTACCAGACTGAGGACAGAATAGTCTTTCAACACCTAGACACTTATATGATAAAACAAAAAATTAATTTTGACTCTCACCTTCACTCTATACACAAAAATTAACTCTAAATGCACCACGTATACCTAAACTATAAAACTTCTAAAATAAAATATGGAAAATCTTTGTGAAATCCTGAGGTAGGCAAAGATTTCTTAGGTAAGATATCAAAAGCACAAACCACAAAAGAAAAAAATAATAAATTAGACTTCATCAAAATTAAAACATCTACTCTTCAAAAACCATTAACAAAACAAAAAGGCAAGGCACAGACCAGAAGAAATCATTCATGATACTTTGACAAAATACTTCTATTCAGAATAAATATAGCACACTCACAACTCGAAAATAAAAACCAAATGCAATTTAAAAATGGACAAAAAATATGAAAGCCTGATAAATCAATCCTTCTAAAAGAACAGCTATAGGTTCTGTGGACAAAACACAAAAGAACTACTACCTGAGGGCTCTGGAGACTGAAACACAGACACTATTTAGAGGAGAATCAAAGTAGAAGTAAGTGATCCATATAGACTGAGTTCCTAATTTCTGCAGCTTTGCCTAAAGATGGCTGCAGCCACCACCACAAAGGCATAAGGCCAGCCACAACTCCAATTGAAAGACTGACATCTTTCTAGTCAGAGGAACTAGAAGAACCAGGAAAAGAAGCCCAGGGTAATCAGGGTTGCAGAACAGTGAGGAAGAGCTCTAGAAAGGAGAGAGAAAGAGAAGGGAATCCCCATATTCTGTGTTTAAACAGACTAAATCTACAGCTAATCTCTGACCATGCATGTATAGGATAAACTGAAAGCAGCTTAAAGCTAAGACTTACAAGAACTGAACTGAGAGCTAAGCCACTGTCCATCACAGGCATGAGAGTTTGGTATGAGTCTAACCACGTTAACTACCTACTAACACAAAAACATCAACATTCTTCGGATCAATGTAAAAGAATCCAGTCTCCAAAACACAACATTCTCAATATCCAGTATACACTGAAATTACTCAACCAAGAACCAGGAAAATGTGATCTCATCATCTTCAGGAATAAGCCAGTTAACTGATGCCAATCCCAAGATGACCTAGATATTATCAGATATGGACTTTAAAACAGCTACTATAACTGTACACAATGAGGTAAAGGAAAATATTAATATGATAAGGATAAATGGGAAAAAATAGGCAATCTCATCTAAGAAACAGAAAATACAAAAAAACTAAGTAGTAGTTCTAGAAATAAAAAATACAATATATAAAATAAAAAATGAGCACAAGATTTTAACAGAAAACTCAAAAAAGAAGATGTACAGGTTAGCCAATAAACACATTAAAAGATGTTGAACATCATTAGTCATCAAGGAAACACAAATTAAAACCACAATAAGAAACCTCTACTCCAGAGGTCATCAGTAAACATTTTCTATAATAAGCCAGAGAGTAAATATGTTAGGCTTTGCAGGCCATATGGTCTCTGTTGCAATTACCCACTTCTGCTTTATAGCAGGAAAGTAGCCATAGACAATACATAAAACTATTTACAAAAATAGATGTGCCAGATTTGACTCACAAGCTATAGTTTGCAACCCCTGGTCTCATACCCAGAGCATGACTTAAATTAAAGCAACCAACAATACCAAACATGAGGATATAGAGCAAATAAAAATCTCACACATTGCTGGTGAAATAGTACTACCACTTCAGAAAACAATTTGGTAGTTTCCTATAAAGTTAAATATATACTTACCATAATGACACATCAATTCCTCTCCTTATCCAAGAAAAATGAAAACATATATCCATACAAAAATCTAAGCAATAAAAAGGAATGAACTACTGATATACAACATGAACGAATCTTAAAAACATGCTGAGCAAAAGAAGCTAGATACAGAGTAACATACAGCTCCATTTATATGAAGCCATAAAAAAGACACACCTAATCTGTAGTGACAGACAGCAGATCACTGATTGCCTGGGGTATAAGGAAGAGGATGACTTGGAAGGACACAATGAATCCATATGGGGTGAAAAAAATGTTCTATTTCTTGATTATAGTGGTTACATGGATATGTATACATGTAGATGGGTGTATATATCTGTCAAAACGTAATGAACTGTACACCTAAAATGGCTGCATTTTACAGGACTGTGTGTAAATTATACCTCAATAAAGTTGAATTTAAAAATTATTGTAGGTTATTGTTATTGCATTGGAATTCAGGGCCACCCTGTCACAAGAAAACACAGCACAGGACAGAATACTGCCGGCACACACGGAGCAGGTATTTAGACCAGTCTGGCCAGAGGGAAATCCTCCACCCCAAAACCCAAGATGAGGCTAGCCCCACCACCAGTTGACAAAAAGAATAAATTCTCAAGGCAGTCAGGCCACAAAGGCCACAGTCCTTGGGCAATTCCTGTGGCTGTGCTGGCTGAAGACCCAGTGGACTTGGGATATATGTGACACAGTGAGATACCAGGTGGAGTAGCCAAGCCAGTGCCTGTGTCACCCCCATCCCCCCCAACTCCAGGCAGTGCAGTGCAGAGAGTTTTCTTCCACCTGGAGAAAGGAAACGGAAGAGTTCAGAGGACTTTGTTTTGCAACTTGGGCACCAGGTCAGCCACAGTAAAATAAAGTACCAAGCAGACTCCTGAAGCTAAGTCCCCCGATTCTGGGACTTAGTTCCTAGGCAGCATTTCTAGACCACCCTAAGCCAGAAGGAAACATGCTGCCCTGAAGGGAAGGACCCAGTCCTGGCAGGATTTGCCACCTGAAGAGCCCTTGGGCTTTGAATAAACATCAGAGGTAGCCAGGCAACAGTCACTGAGCTTTGAGTGAGACTGGGCTGGCTTCAGGTATGACCTGGCAGTGGTGGCCATGAGGGACTACCCATGTCACGCCTCCCCCAACTCCAGCAGCCCAGCACAGAGTGAGGAAAGAGAGTGAGAGATTTTGCCTGGTAATCCAGGGAATTCTCCCTTATCTTACCCAAGTCCACCAAGGCAGTACCACCAGGAATCTGTAAGAGTCACACCACTACTGGGCTTGGGGCATCCCCAGTGCTAATATGGCTATAGTGACCAAAGACTTAGATCACAACACTCAATTCCTTTTGAATATCTGGAAAGCCCAGATTGCGAAGATTAGAGTAAATACCTAACTCTTTGATGCCAGGCGTCTAGGAACATCCACAAGCATCAGGACCATCCAGGAAAACATGAGCTCACCAAACTAAATAAGGTACCAGTGGCCAACCCTGGAGTAACAGAAATATGTGACCTTTCAGACAAAGAATTCAAAATGGCTGTCCTGAAGCAGCTCAACAAACTTCAAGACAACACAGAGAAGGAATTCAGAAGCCTATCAGAGACATTTAACAAAGAGATTGAAATAATAAAATAAAAAAATCAAGCAGAAATTCTGGAGCTGAAGAATTCAACTGACAAACTGAAAATGCATCAGAGTCTCTCAAAAGCAGAATTGATAAAGCGGAAGAAAGAATCAGTAAGCTTGAAGACAGGCTATTTGAAAATACATAGACAAAAGAGAAAAAAGAAAAAGGAATAAAAAAGAATGAAGCACACCTACAAGATCTAGAATAGGAGACATTACAACTGATATTGAAGAAATCCAAAGAATTGGGACTACTATGAGCAACTATATACCAATAAATTGGAAAATCTAGAAGAAATGAATAAATTCCTAGACACACACAACTTACCAAGATTGAACCAGGAGGAAATCCAAAACCTGAATAAATCAACAGCAAGTGATGAGATAGAAAGAGCAATACAAAGTCTCCCATCAAGGAAAAGCCCAGGACCTGATGGCTTCACTGCTGAATTCTACCAAACATTCGAAGAAGAATTAATACCAATCCTACTTAAACTATTCCACAAAATTGAGGAGTAGGGAAGACTCCCAAACTCATTTTATGAGGCCTGTATCACCCTGATGCCAAAACCAGACAAAGACACAACAAAAAAAGAAAATTATGGGCCAATATCTCTGATGAACAGAGATGCAAAATCCTCAACAAAGTACCAGCAAACCAAATTCAACAACACATGAAAAAGGTCATTCACCATGATCAAGTAAGATTCATTCCAGGGAGGCAAGGACGGTTCAACGTATGCAAATGAATAAATGTGATACATCACACTAACAGAATGAAGGTCAAAAATCATATTATCATTTCCAAAGATGCTGAAAAAGCATTCAATAACATTGAACATCACTTTATGATGATGAAAACTCTCAAGAAACTGAGTTAGAATGATGAACATACCTCAAAACAATAAAGGCCATTATGACAAAACTACAACTGATATCACACTGACAGAAAAAAACTGAAAGCCTTCCTCTAAGATCTGGAACAAGACAAAGATGCCCACTTTCACCACTGTTATTCAACATAGTACTGGAAGTTCTAGCAAGAGCAATCAGACAAGAGAAAGAAATTAAGGGCATCCAAATTGGAAAGGAAGGAATTATCCTTGTTGGCAGACAATATGATCTTATATCTAGAGAAGACTAAAGATTCCATGAGAAAACTATTAGAACTGATAAACAAATTCTGTAAAGTTGCAGGATACAAAATCAACATGCAATAATCAGTAGCATTTCTATATGCTAACAGTAAACGATCTGAAAAAGAAAGCAAGAAAGTAATCCCATTTACAATAGCTACAAATAAAATAAAATACCTAGGAATAAATTTAACCCAAAGAAGTGAAAGATCTCTATAATGAAAACTATAAAACACAAGGTGTGAAAAAATGGCGGTCTGATAGAGTCCTCCCACTGCACCGCTCCCAGGGAAGGTGATGAAAAACGCCAGCGGCTACCTGCAAGTACGGACCGCTTACTCCGAAAACAGCATTGTGAATTACAGAGAAACACGCGCCCAGCCCAAGAAAACAGGTACAAAATTTTCACAAAGATCAGAGGGCACACGGAGCACAATAGAGCCCAGAGCACAGGATGGACGCGCTCACCAAGTCAGCACGGCAAGACCTGACCCCCCAAGCGGTTAAGCACCTCCCCATCCACTCAGTCAGGGACAAGCCCAGAGTTGGGGCAAAGCAGTGGCGCAAGGCAGCAGACCCTGTGGAGAGGAAGCAATTGCAAGAGCCAAACACAACTCTCAACTGCAATATACAGACACTGCTGAGGGCTGGGGAGGAATCGGGCAGGGACGGAGCGGAGATACAGCTTCCTGAGACGGTGCGCGGGAACCCGCAGGCCGGCACTGCACAACTAGAAGTCAGCGGGACTGGGCCCAGGACTTTAACGGAGAGCGGGACACACCCTTAGAGGTTGCTAGCAGCTGCCGCCGCGGCCGGTGAAGAAAAGCTGCGCTCCTGGCGTGATCGGAGCCCAGCTGTGCGCCAGGATGGCGGCGGCCGCCATCTTTCAAGCCGCCCGCGCGGAGCTCTGAGCCGCGTCTCTAGCTCCGCCCTTCCCCGGCCCGGCCTGGGGCTCTTCTGCTGGGGCGAGACAGGCTTTACCTTTGATGGCCAGGGATAGCTGCATCCATGGGTTCCAGGTGGGACAAGATCCCGGAACTGTAGCGGCAGGACCTTTGTGTATTGGAAACACTTTGCAGCTCGTCCATCTGGTCCTACTACCCCAGCTCTAGCCTCCGACAAGTCCACTACGTGCTGGTCCTAGTGCCCGCCCTTCAGGTCCCAGCCCTCCTGTACCCCAGAGATTGGTCATTTTGAAGGTTGCTGGCTATAGTGACTCATTTGGTATAACTGCTGGTTCTCATGACAACCAAATACCTCAAGAGCCACAGGCTGAACCAGAGCAGCTCCCCATAACCCTGCCCACTTCATTAGGGAATTTTGCACCATCCAAGAGTGCTTCCAGCGGCCACTATTCCCCCCTCCCCGTGGGAACATCCCCCCGGTGGAGACTGCTGGGGATAGAGACGGCCACCCACCTTGCCTTGGGGTCTAGTGGTAGAAAAGGGGTGCACAATTGGAGATCCCCCTATCAACCAGTATCACGTGGAGACGCACA
Organism: Daubentonia madagascariensis; assembly: GCA_023783475.1. NCBI lineage: Eukaryota > Metazoa > Chordata > Mammalia > Primates > Daubentoniidae > Daubentonia > Daubentonia madagascariensis. The sequence continues at coordinate 30,613,656 of JAKFHU010001684.1, forward strand.
TCAGAAGGGCAGACACATGTGGCTAGATAAGCAACCTCTGAGCTGTGTAGAATTTTCCCAATTCAGCTCTCACACTGCAGCCAAAAGAAATTGTGTTTCTACCTGCACCTCAGGAGGCACAGGGTCAAAGTAACCCCTAGGAGCTACAAGGCCCCTCCCAAAGCGCGGGGCTTTCGTATACCCCAGCTGGGGGATCAGAGTCTGCCAAGAACATAACAGAATACCTAGCTAATAGGGAGCTGTCGACTCATATCCTCAAGTACAATTCACTAGCTTAGAGCCCAAGCTGGGAGGTCATTCTCACCACACTCCATCAGGAAGAGGAGAAGACAACAGGCCAGAGATAACTCAAGATCCACCAAACTTGCTAAAAGACACCTAAGGCAATACAGGCCACTACTTCTCTCCCTGGGTGTGCCAAGGAACGAAAATCGTGGGCCTGGAGATAGGGCCATAAACTAGCCCTAACACCCCCAGCTCTCGACCAAGAGGCCAGATGAGAAAAAACCAGTGAAAGAACTCAGGGAACATGAAAAATCACAGTGAAAAGTCACCCCCAAAAGAAACCATCAGTTCCTCAGCAATGGATACCAACTCAAATGAAACGGGTAGAATGACAGAAGAGGAATTTCGTTTATGGATTATAAGAAAGCTCAATGAAATTCAAGAGAAAATTGAATCCCAGCACAAAGAAACCACAAGAAAAATGCAAGAAATGAATGAAAAATTTTCCAAATAGAAATAGAAATATTATGGAAAAATCAAATAGAAATCCTAGAAATGAAAGAAGCATTCAAGGATCTACAAGACACAGTGGAAAGCCTTAAGAATAGGCTGGACCATGCAGAGGAAACAATTTCAGAGCTAGAAGAAAACTCCTATGCGCTAAATAAATCAGTTGAAGAGAAAGAACACAAAAACAAGAGGCATGAAAAAAGCATACAAGAAATGTGGGATTATGTAAAGAGGCCAAACATAAGGATCATAGGCAACCCTGAGGGAGAGGAAGAAAATTTGCGTGGACTGGAAAATCTATTTGAAGGACTAATAGAGGAAAATTTCCATGGCTTAGCCAGAAATCTCGATATCCAAGTACAAGAAGCACACAGGACTCCTGGGAGACTCAACATGAAAAGGCATTCACCACGCCACATAATTATTAGACTGACCAAAGTAAACACAAAAGAGGCACTCCTCAGAGCTGTAAGACGAAAAGAGCAGGTAACCTATAAAGGGAAACCGATCAGATTAACTGTAGATTTCTCAGCTGAAACCTTACAAGCCAGAAGGGAATGGGGAGCCATCATCAGTCTCCTAAAACAAAACAAAGGCCAACCCAGAATTCTGTATCCTGCCAAACTAAGCTTCTTATAAGAGGGAGAAATAAAGACTTTTCCAGATAAGCAATAACTGATAGAATTTGTGAAATACAGACCGGCCTTGCAAGAAGTGCTTAGACCTGCATTGTACACTAATCAGCACAACAGACACCCACGTATGTAAAACTACGCAAAAGCTAAAACCCCAGACCAGATTCCACAATGACGCAAGAGGTAAAACAAAAGACACCACCCAATAGAATAATCAGAAATTTACCCCAAATATCAATTCTCTCAATAAATGTAAATGGCTTGAACTGCCCATTGAAGAGATATAGGCAGGCTGAATGGATTAAAAAATACAAGCCAAGTATCTGTTGTCTTCAGGAAACACACCTTACACACAAAGACGCGTTCAGACTCAAGGTGAAAGGATGGAATACAATTTTCCAGGCTAATGGAAACCAAAAGAAATCCGGGGTAGCCATCCTTATTTCAGATGATATAAACTTTAAAGCAACAAAAGTAAAGAAGGACAAAAATGGACACTATATAGTGGTGAAGGGAAAAATCTCACAAGAGGATTTAACAATCCTAAATATTTATGCACCCAACATAGGAGCGCCCAAGTACATAAAGCAAATACTGCTAGATCTAGACAACATAATAAACAGCAATGCCATAATAGCAGGGGACTTCAACACCCCACTGACGGAACTGGACAGATCCTCCAAACAAAAAATAAATAAAGTAACAAAGGACCTAAACAGGACTCTAGAACATTTGGGCCTCACAGATATCTACAGAACACTCCACCCAAATAACACTGAATATACATTCTTCTCATCAGCTCATGGAACTTTCTCTAAAATTGACCACATCCTAGGCCACAAAACAGATCTAAACAAATTCAAAAAAATAGAAATCATACCATGTATCTTTTCAGACCACAGCAGAATAAAACTAGAAATCAATTCCAACAGAAACTCACATCTTCACCCAAAAACTTGGAAACTAAACAATCTGTTGCTGAACGACTATTGGGTCAAGGAGGAGAGTCAAATGGAAATCAAAAGAGTCTTCGAACTAAACAATAATGGGGACACAAGTTATCAAAATCTGTGGGATACAGCAAAAGCAGTCCTCAGAGGAAAACTGATCGCCTTAAATGCCCACATCCAAAAGACAGAAAGGTCACAAATCAGTAAACTAATGAATCACCTTAAGGAAATGCAAAAGGAAGAGCAAAGCAATCCTAAAGCCAGCAGAAGAAAAGAAATAACAAAGACCAGAGCAGAATTAAATGAAATCGAGAACAAAAGAACAATACAGAAGATTAATAAAACAAAAAGTTGGTTCTTTGAAAAGATAAACAAAATAGAGAGGCCACTCGCCAGGTTGACCAGAAGCAGAAAGGAAAGGACTCTAATAAGCTCAATTAGAAATGAAAAAGGAGAAGTCACAACTCATACCATGGAAATACAAAACATCATCTTCGAATACTACAAAAATCTCTACGCCCACAAATGCGAAAACGTGGAGGAAATAGACAAATTCTTAGAAACATACTACCTCCCTAGGCTCAACCAGGAAGAAACAGAATTTCTAAACAGACCAATATCAAGCACCGAAATCGAAGCAGTAATAAAAAATCTTCCAACAAAAAAAAGTCTTGGACCAGATCGGTTCACAACTGAACTCTACCGAGCCTACAAAGAAGAACTGGTGCCTCCACTGCAGAAATTATTTGAAAATATCCAGAAGGATGGAATCCTCCCAAACTCATTCTACAAAGCCAATATCACCTTGATACCAAAGCCAGGAAAGGACACAACAAAAAAAGAAAACTGCAGACCAATATCCCTTATGAATATAGATGCAAAAATTCTCAATAAAATCATTGCAAACTGAATTCAAATGTACATCAAAAAAATAATTCATCACGATCATGTGGGCTTCATTCCCGAGATGCAGGGATGGTTCAACATACGCAAATCTATAAATGTAATTCACCATATAAATAAAAGCAAGAACAAAGATTATATGATCCTTTCAGTAGATGCAGAAAAGGCTTTTGACAAAATCCAGCATCCTTTTATGATAAGAACTCTTAACAATATAGGCATAGATGGCTCATACCTCGAAACTATTAAAGCCATATACAATAAACCCACAGTCAATATCATACTGAATGGGGAAAAATTGAAAGCATTCCCCCTTAAAACAGGAACTAGACAAGGGTGCCCACTATCTCCACTTCTTTTCAACATAGTGCTGGAAGTCCTGGCCAAAGCAATTAGACAAGACAGAGGAATCAGGGGCATCCAGATAGGGGCAGAAGAGGTCAAACTTTCACTATTCGCAGACGATATGATATTATACATAGAAAACCCCAAAGACTCAACCAAGAGATTACTGGAATTGATAAATGAATTCAGCAAAGTCTCAGGATACAAAATTAATACACACAAATCTATAGCCTTCATATATGCTAATAACAATCAAGCCGAGAAACAAATTAAAGATGCAATACCTTTCACAATAGCACCAAAGAAAATTAAATATTTAGGAACATATCTAACTAAGGAGGTCAAAGACCTATATAGAGAGAATTACGAAACACTGAGAAAAGAAGTTGCAGAGGATGTAAATAGATGGAAAACCCTACCATGCTCTTGGATAGGCAGAGTCAACATAGTAAAAATGGCTTTGCTACCTAAATTGATTTACAGAATCAATGCAGTCCCTGTCAAAATACCAACATCATTTTTTGCCGAATGGGAGAAAATATTTGCATGCTACACATCTGATAAAGGGCTGATAACCAGAATCTATACAGAACTTAGGAAAATCAACAAGAAAAAATCAAACAACCCTATTAAAAAATGGGCAAAGGACATGAACAGAAACTTTTCCAAAGAAGACAGAATAATGGCCAGCAAACATATAAAAAATTGCTCAACTTCTCTAATCATCAGGGAAATGCAAATCAAAACCACAATGAGGTATCACTTAACTCCAGTGAGATTGGCTCTTATCAAAAAATCCCCAAACAACAAATGTTGCCGGGGATGCGGACAGATAGGAACACTCATACACTGCTGGTGGGACTGCAAATTAGCACAACCTCTATGGAAAGTAATATGGAGATACCTCAAAGAATTAAAAGTAGAATTACCATTTGACCCAGCAATCCCACTACTGGGTATTTATCCAAAGGAAAAAAAGACATTTTATAATAAAGACATCTGCTCATGAATGTTTATAGCAGCACAATTCACAATTGCAAAGATGTGGAAACAACCCAGGTGCCCATCAATACACGAGTGGATTAATAAAATGTGGTATATGTATACCATGGAGTATTACTCAGCAATAAAAAACAATGGTGAATTAACACATCTGGTATTATCCTGGTTGGAGCTAGAACCCATTCTTCGAAGGGAAGTGTCACAGGAATGGAAAAACAAGCACCACTGGTACTCACCATCAAATTGTTACTAACTGATCAACACTTACATCACACAGGGCAATAATATTCATCAGGGGGCGGGCAGGTGGGAGGGGGGTGGAGGAGATGGGAAAAACTCTCTGAATGGATGTGGGGAGCACAGTTTGGGGGATGACCACGATTGTAGCTCTGACACTGGAAGTGCATGGGCAATATATATAGCCAAAGTGTTGTACCCCCGTAATATTCTGAAATAAAAAAAAAAAAAGGAATACAGTATACATATAACAAAAAAAAACCACAAAAAAGTATAAAACACTGATGAAAGATGTTGAAGAGGACACAAAAAAATGGAAAGATATTCCATACTTGTGGATTGGAAGAATCAATATTGTTAAAATGCCCACATTACCCAAAACAATCTATAGATTCAATGCAATCCCCATCAAAATACCAATGACACTCTTCACAGAAATAGAAAAAATAATCCTAAAATTTATAGGGAACCACAAAAGACCCAGAATAGCCAAAGCCATCCTGAGCAAAAAGAACAAAACTGGAAGAATCACATTTCCTGACTTCAAATTACACTACAGTGCTGTAGTAACCAAAACAGCATGGTATTGGCATAAAAACAGACACATAGACCAATGCAACAGAATATAGAATCCAGAAATAAATTCACACATCTATACTGAACTTATCTTCAACAAAGGTGCCAAGAACATACAGTGGGGAAAGGACAGTCTCTTCAATAAATTGTGCTGGGAAAACTGAGTATCTATATGCAGAAGAATGAAACTAAACACTTACCTCTCTTGTCATATATAAAAATTAAATCAAAATGGATTAAAGACTTAAATCTAAGACCTGAAACTATGAAACTACTAAAAGAAAACATTGGATGCTTCAGGACATTGGTCTGGCCAAGGACTTCTTGAGTAACACCCCCAAAACATAGGCAACCAAAGCAAAATTGGACAAATGGGATCACATCAAACTAAAAAGTTTCTGCACAGCAAAGAAAACAACCAACAAAGTGAAGAGACAACCCACAGATTTGGAGAAAATATTAGCAAACTACCCACCTGACAAGGGATTAATAACTAGAATATAGGGAAAAAAATCAAATAATCAAATTTAAAAATGGACAAAGGATCTGAGGAGACATTTCTCAAACAAGACACATAAATGGCCAACACTAAGTCAGTGTTCCTGATGACTTTGTAGAACACACCTGGTATGAATAATGAGAATCGACTGTACAAACAAAAAGACATACATAAAACACATTAGAATGGTCATCCAGTGGAGGTAAAGAATACAGAGAGAGACAGGGACAAAAGAGAAAAAATAAACACATTAAATAAGAGCTTGCACACACTAATTTTAAGGTGCTATGAACAAAGGAGTATGACTATTCAACTCTGAACCTGAGGCCCAAACTAAATAAAAAAGTGAAAATAGAATAACATTCTAGTACGAGATAATTCAGTAAATGAATGACTCACCACAAAGATGTGCTTGTAGAGTTTTAAATATAAACAATAAACATAAAACATAAACATACATTGACAAGATAGGGGAGGAATCAGAGAAATGACTTAAAATAAAAAAGATTTAACATACCTGAGGTACACTGTGTTTTCCATACTTCCAAAACTTATTCTGTGATAAAAGAGACTTAAATTTCTCCTCCAAAGAATCAAGTTCATTATCAGGTAAGAGGCAAAGCAATTTCTTTAATGCCAATAAGGAACAAGTTACAACCCGGTAGAATTTAGCTTCTCTTTCTTCTTCTGGAACAGTTCTTGATGTGAAGAGAAAATAAATACATAAAAGGATTTAGAATAATCTAAACTTCATACTTGGCATTTCTATTTTAATTGTTTTATCATTACATATCTACCAAAGTTGCTTTATTTCTATCTATTTCTCCTGTGCCTACCCCCTCAAAATAGAAACACACACACAGAAATTGAATCATATACTTTAAAAGTAAACAAAACTACTTACTACTCTTTCAATAGAATTATTCACAATTCTTCAACTATGTTCAACCAAACCTTGAAACAGTTCCTGCTATGAGTGTCAAAAAGCAAATGTGGGACAGGGCCAGTGACTCACACCTATAATACTAGCACTTTGGGAGGCCGAGGCGGGAGGATTGCTTGAACTCAGGAGTTCAATACCAGCCTGAGCAAGAGCAAGACCCTGTCTCTACAAAAAAACAGAGAAATTAGCCGGGCATGGGAGCGTGCTCCTATAGTCCCATCTACTTGGGATGGTGAGGCAGGAAGATCACTTGAGCCCAGGAGTCTGAGGTTACTGTGAGCTATGATGACCCCACTGTACTCTGGCCGGGGCGACAGAGTGAGACTCTGTCTCAAGAAAAAAAAACAAAGTAAATGTGACAAAAATCCAAAAACATCTCTTTCTAACAGAACCAAATGTATAGCTCCCAGATAATGCAAGTTAAATAGCAAGACAATTTGCAAGTAAAAGCCCTCAATACAGCTCTTCACATAGAGCATTATATTAATCATTTTCATCTCTATATTTAGAATTCCTTTTTTTTTAAAAACATTTCACATTAAAATTATCTGATTACCTATGAGTGAAACAAATTCTTACCAGGAGTTATTACAGAAACAATACAACTTACTGTGGGTCACTGAGTGTATCAGGTGTTTCTTTTATAAGATGATCCTGCAGCACCTACAAAGGGGAAAAAATACCAAAGCCTTGAGATTTTACTGAACTGTCAATGGTGAACAGACAGAACCTAGTTAGGTAAAATCCATTTTTAAAAATCGCCATAAGGCTCATCTTACCTAAGAGTAAAATCAAATAGCAAAACTGAAAGATTTGAATTTTACCCATTTTTCTTTTCCTATCAATCCCCAAGGTTGGCTGCTGCTGTTGGGGTAAGAAGAATAGAGTACTTTTTCCCCACACTCCTATAAAAACTCCTGGCCACTTGATCCTCCATTTCTCTTACATACAGCAGTGAAGTAGAATAATCAATTAGTAAATGTGGGAGAGAAATTAGGCTCTGCTTTCCCCTCTCCTCTTTCTGTGAGCCTCCTTGCCCACACAGAACACCATACATTGTACTCTGCTCCATCAGAGGAAGGCCTAAGCTTTTCAAATGCTGGGTAAGTCTGCCTACTTCTGAAGTGTAGTACTAGGGAGTCCACTGTTTCAGCACCAACTTTATCAGCAATAACAATAGCTAACACTTACTGAGCTTTTCCACATACCAGGTATCACTTTGTGCACATTTAAAGCATTAACTAAATTAATCCTTACAACAAGTCCACAAAGTACAAGTTAATTCCTTCTTTATAGATTTGGAAATGTAGGCACAGAAACTTGTCCAAGGTCACACACCTAGTTAATGGCAGAATGCAACCGGAACCCAATGGTGTGACTCAGAGTGCATGTCTTATACACAGTATGATATACTATCTGTATTGCTGACATTTTGATCTTCATTTGCCTAACTCCACTCTAATAAGTTAGTTTTGAACTTGAGACAGTTCTATCCCAAGAGCTGTAATGAACTGTGACATCGCAAACTAAAGGGAAAATAAAACGGAGGAAATAATCCACATATGCAATGATCAGTTATCCATCCATAACAAAGAAAAAAAAATTTTTTTAAGGCCTATGAACAGCCAAATCAGTTGTCTCAAAATGCGTTTTGTAAACTTTAGTGTCCAAACTCATGACACTAAAGTTCATTCTCATAATATTTATCATTGGTATTTTAAATCAACCAATGATTCTTAATTTACAGATGGGTTAGAGAACTCTCTTTGAGAATATGATTAAAGCTACAAATCTTCTCCCTAAGAAAACAAGCTTGCTATACCTGAGAAATGAAGAATGGAAAAGTCTAAATAGGGAACTAGAATCAAGTAATGAGTTGGGGAGGAGGTGGGTGAAGAGATCAAATAGGTAAGCAGGGACCAGACCATGCAGATGCTTGGATGCCAAGATAAAAAATCTGAACTTGAAGTGAAAGGAAGGCAACAGCAAAGATGACTAATTGAAAGGAAGAAAGAAAGGAGGCAGGATTATTCACAGGGTGCTGTGGAAACATAGGAGTACTAATTAAGGAAATGAACGCAAGCATAAATTTTTTTAAATCCTCACTTCCCCCCGATCCTAGTTCATCTAGTTATATAATTCTAACAAATTTGGTTGTTCGGTTTTTCCAGTCCATATGTTGGGAATAGCAAATGAGGAGGGAAGAAATCAGACACTACTAGATACAGACACATTGACACACTGAAAGCTACAAACAGTTAGGGCTGATAACTTTTATCAAAGACTTATGGCTAAAGTGTTGGCCAAGTATGGAGAAACTTTCATATCTGTTAATGGGAGTATAAATTTGTTTAGCCTTTTGAAGGGCCACTTAATATCTACAAAAATTTTTATTGTGTCCTTTGCTCCAACATATGGTTACTATAAGTTTTAGTAAATATCACTCCCACAAGGGTATGAAGAGATTTATTCAAGAATGTTCACTGAAGCAGCATTTGTTATAATAAAAATTTGGGAAAAATCCAAATGTATATTAACATAAACGGGGTTAAATAAATTATTGTGCATCCATATAAAATAATACCAGAGAGCCAACAACAAGAATGAGGTAGACATGTACATATGTATTGATATGGCAATACCAGAGGAAATAATTTCAGATTTTTACATATATTCTTTATTTAGATTATATATTATAAAGCATATATCTAAGTTTTTTAGATAATATAATAAAGACTTATAAATTTAAAACAGGATATTTAAATATTATAGAAAGATCCAATCCAAAATATTAATTTTGTTAAACACCATTTTAAAAAGGCAACCTTCAGCTGGAAATATCTCACTTACTCATTCCCCTACAATGCCAAGTAAAAGAGCTGTCATTATAGTATGCTTATAACCCTTAAGTACTTAACAAAAAAATATATTTAGAATTGTTCCAAGAACTTACACTTGTAATTTCATCCTTACAAAATGCTATGGCTTCAGGTTGCTTGCTTGGAGGGAAAGCCGCTTCAAATGCATCTTTTGCTGCAAATGCAGCTGGTGTGTAAGTATCACACTGAGCCATTAGCCAATAACCCATTAAACTTTTTAAATAGGGAGCCAACTGTTTCTTTACTTTAAGGATAAGTTTTTCAAAAGCTTGCTGTGTGGCTTCTCGAACCCGGCGGTCATGATCCTATTGAAAATATAAATGTGGTTTAAAATAGCTCTATCCCCTAAAAACAAACACAGACATTTCTGGGTATGCTATCATGACCCATTACTAAGAATTCACCTATGTACAAAGCTAAACTAAAATTAATTTTTTTTGAAATATCAAAAATTTGGGATTTTCTAAATTAGAAATTATGTGAAATAATCGATTAATTTTTCCTTTTCCCCTTTTCCCAATGAGATAAGGCTGTATTCAAGACAGATTCAAGGCTGGGCCTTGAGTAATTAAGCAATTCACTCTCATTCTTCTGCAGCAAATATACAAAGGAATATAATTGCCAAAATCCATTACAATTGGAAAGCATCTGGGTAATTCTCTAGTAATAACCTAACTTCTGAAAAGATAGACTCCTTACACACCCTTGACAACTCAACACGAGCCAATCTGCATGACAATGTTGACATAACATTTCATAACCCTCATGAAAAATCAATCATATAAATTTAATAGTCCCCATGACTTAAACCAAAAAATATACAACAGAAATAAACTAGTAAAGTTTTAATACTCACAAGTGAAATTTTGCAGAAAATTCTTGGCCAATATGGAAGAACTCCTTTTACAATTTCTGTGTCTCTCTCCATACACATGGTTCCAAATTCCTGCATTGCCTGAAAGTAAATTATTAACATCATTAAGGATTAACAGACAAAATTTTGGCTATTGATCATATTTATTCTGTTCTGGAAGCTTCTATTTTATTTAATGGGAGAATATATTATTTCTGTTTGTGCCATATGGGACTAATTTGCAGAGTTCCTTCACAGGCTAGTATAGTAGAAACTTTTCAGTTGTTTTTTAAAAAATAAAATGCATACAAACAAAAAATCTAATTTAAAATTATAGGGTCAAGGCCAGGCACAGTGGCTTATGCCTGTAACCCTAGCACTTTGGGAGGCTGAGGCAGGAGGATCGCTTGAGGCCAGGAGTTCAAGACCAGCTTGAACAAGAGTGAGAGCCTCGTCCCTACAAAAAATAGAAAAATTTGCCAGGCATGGTGGTGCACGCCTGTAGTCCCAGCTACTTGGGAGGCTAAGGTAGGTAGGTGGCTCTCTTAAACCCAGGAATTTGAGGTTGCAGTGAGCTATGACGACACCACTGTACTCCAGCCCAGGTGACAGAGTGACACTCTGTTCCAAATAAATTAATTAATTTAATTAAATTATAGGGTCAAAATTGTATTCCCTAATGGGAAAAACTGTACAGCCAAAATTCCAAAGTGGTTCAAAAAAGTTTAGAGCAACAAACTAACTTATGACCCAGAAGATAAGTGTCAATTAAGCTTAAGTCTGTGTCAGAAAAAAGAACAATTGTAAAAAAACTTATCAGTGATGAATTGTTCGTTTTTCTTTACATAGAATATGCTAATGACATTTTGTTTTAACAGAAGGATTTTTCTTGATCATTTTTAAAAAACAAGAAAACTTGCTTTTAATTTTGTTGTGACATCTTTCTTAGAAAGCTTCCGCAGCACCATCCGGAAATCAGAATCTACAAGACTATCAATTTCTTCAGCTCCTTGAATAGCAGGAACATAGCCTAGGTCACTCTGAGATGTTCCAAAACCAATAAATCCAGGCACTGTTCCCTGTTCTTTGGCAAGGAGTTCTGCAGCTCGACCACTGTTCGAAGGCTGATGAGAAAGTCAGGGAGAAAAAAAGTCAGAATCCAGAAAGAATTCAAATTTAACTTTATAATTCCTTTACAATTCCCAAGGTCAGAACAAGCTTTTGAGTCTTTTTTCATTTTTCCTAGCCTATGATTTCAACTATTGCAATGTTTCCCAAAGATGAATGTTTCTGTCACCAAGAACCTATCAATAATGATCCTAGGAGGTATTTCCTGGTTTCCTAAACATTAGAACAATGTTTTTTAAACTGTGGATACAATCCATTACTGGGTCATAATATCAATATAAGGGGCCATGATGGAATTTTAAAGAAATAGAATAAAACTTTAAATATCAAATCACTTGGTAAAATTTTCATAACAAATTTTATAAAGCAGCATTTATTTCCAACCTTCATATAAATACTATACATACTATGTAATGGTGTAAAATTAACTCATAAATGGATCTCATCTTTTCACTCATCCATTCATTCAACAAATTATTATTAAGCAATCCCCAGGGGACTGGTCTAGTGACAGCTGCTTCTAGACTGGAAGTTCCTTGAGGGCAGATACAAATTTCCACATACCCAAAGCCTAGCCTAACCTCTTTGGGCTAAAATTACATTATTATGACCACAAAAGTCAATACAATAGTCAAGAAATGAGATACACTTCTTTGTTTTGAACCATAGTTAATGGTTTGTTCGATTGATATATAACATAGTAGTCTCCTAGTACTAAAAGTTGGGGGGTTAGTTGCTACAGAGAAAGAAAATAATTGAACTGTTGAAAGAAATTCACTTGTCATCTAAGAAGAAAATGTCTCAGTTTGCCCACCAAGATGACATTACAACCCATCTAAACTCATCTATTTCTTATTTTTCTACAAGAATGTTATCCAAAGGGTCATCCAAACACATGATTCAAATTGCTCATACCTAGCAAAATTGTGTTTGGGAAACTCATTTGACAAGGAATAATATGGCCTATTTTCTAAACTGAACTGAGTGACCAGAAATGAAAATGATGGCCTGAATTACATTTTTTTCAAACTGTAGCATTTAAGAAATTCCAAAAAAGTTTCTCTATTTTTAAACTTTATGAAAATGAACATTATTCAGTTTGCCTTTCTCAATACAGGTACACAAATAAACAGCTACAAAGGAAGTGTGTGAATTACAATACAATTCTGAAAGCTAAATCTGATGACATTAGTGTGTCAGAATTTTCTATAATCTCATTTGTAAACAGTTTTATTATGAAACAAAATAAAAAACTAATTATTGCTAAAAGTTAAGAAGTCAAGGCTGAATTCTGAACTAACCTGAAATACCAGAGCTGACAGTGATAACCAGAGGCACAAAAAAAGGTTAACAGTTTCCAATTTAAAAGTAACAAATTACTTTTAAGTGCACTGATTGTATCTTTTATTCAATGTCTACTTTGAATTTAAGATGTAGTTACTGTTAGATGCTCATATCCATAGTTCGATAAAAATTAAGAACATTGATTCTATTTCTAGCATTTAAGTCTACTTCTGTCTATATTCTTTTGTGCCTGGCATCTAGAGGTATTTGAGGTGGCAATCCTGAGTCTACAGTTTAAATACTTAAACTGAGGAAGATTTTCATGATCTTTCACCATCTGACCTCAACTTCTCCCAGTCTTATCTCCTGCTACTCTTTCCTTCCCTTGCCCACTTCCCCCTTCCCTCTCCTAACTATGCTATCATCCATGCTCCAGTACCAAACTGAATTCAAGGTTCTCTGAATATGTTATGCCCTTTCACAATTTGATCTTTGTATAATCTTTTTCTCTCTGCCTGAAAATCCTTCCTTCCTTTTCATTGCCTGCCAAACTCCTGCTCATCCTTCAAAATACTCATGATTGCAACACTTGCCTTCCTTGGGTCAATCACCCTTCTTTTCTGTTCTCCCACATTCTTTCTGCTCACACCTGCATCATCATTCTTTAATATGTTATAATAGTTGCTAACTTACCTGTCTCTATCATCAAACATTTTTCAAAACAGCAAACATTTGTCTATCATCTCTGAACACATGGCATCCAGTATCAAAGTCCTCTGTTGAATGAATGACTGCCACTCTGAAGTTCAAATCCTAACTCTGCAACTTCCTGGCTACATGAGCTTAGGCAAGTTCATTTCTCTAAACCTCAGTTCCATCATCTTTAAAATGAGATAAGAATAACTAATTCATTACTTGGGTTGTTGTCAGGATTAAACATAAGTTTTTAAACCACCATAGTAATAACTGATTCCAGCAAGAATCATCAAGGGTACTCAAACCATTAGGTGAAAGTTTGTGGGAGAACAGGACATTCACAATCTCAAACCAGCATATTATTTGTCATTAGCCAATGGAAAAAGATAACTTTACAATGGACACCACCTTAACCAAGTGATTAAACTAATACCACCAATAATGGGACAAACACAGGTATCCTGTGCCCTGGTGTGATGCACTAAGACCCATCATCTATGAAGTGTTACTTCCAAAAACTGTTTACCTGAATCTAATCATAAGAAAACAATTAGACAAATCTAAATTAAGCAAAATAATTGGCCCATACTCTTCTACATTGTCTATGCCATAAAAGACACTCCTCTCCCCACCCCTCACCAAAAAGCACTGGGAAACTGTCTAGATCAAAGGAGCCTAAATTATAACTAAATAGAATGAGTGATCCTTGACTGGATCTCAAATGTTTTTAAAAATGGTATATCTTAAAAAAAAAAAAAACAGAGAACATTATTGAGATGACTACAGAATCTAAACACAAAGCTGTATACTAGATTATAGTATTATACCACATTTAAAGTTTCTGCATGCTGTAATTGCTTATGGTTATGTAGAAGAATAGCATTGTTTTTAGAACATACAAGCTGAAGTATTTAGAGGTTAAGAGTCCCAATTTCTGCAACTCTCATACAGCTCAGCAAAATACGTAAATTATGAGAGAGAAAAAGATGTGACCAAATATCAACAATAGGTAAGTCTAAGTAAAGAATATATGGGTTGTCACTCTAAGATTCTTGCAACTTGTCCTCATATTAAGAAGTTTTCCTCCAGGCGGGGTGGCTCACGCCTGTAATCCTAGCACTCTGGGAGGCCAAGGCAGGAAGAACGCTTGAGGTCAGGACTTCAAGACCAGCCTGAACTTGAGTGAACTAGAGCAAGGGACCATTTCTCTACCAAAAATAGAAAAAATTAGCCAGATGTGGTGGAGTGCACCTGTAGTCCCAGCTACTTGGGAGACTAAGGCAGAAGGATGGCTTGAGCCCAGGAGTTCGAGGTTGCAGTGAGCTATGATCATGCCATTGCACTCTACCTGGGGCAACAGAGAAAGATTCTGTCTCAAAAAAAAAAATTTCAGAAATAAAACATTGGAAAAAAAATTTTAAATAACAAACATTTGGTCAGGTGCAGTGGCTCACGCCTATAATCTCTGCATTTCAGGAGGCTGAGGTGGGAGGATCACTTGAGGCCAGGAGTTCAAGACAAGCCTGGGCAACACAGGGAGACCCCCACCTCTGCAAAAAAACAAACAACAAAAAAACTATTTAAAAAACCATTAAATGAAATGGCAAGTAATGTGCTTAGCACGATACTTAACACAATAAGTTACTATAATTGTTGGTATTGTTATTATCTTCCAAAACAGATTAAGTGATAGATCTAAGAAAATGTGATACTGAAATCACTAGAAGTAACTAGATCAGAAACAGGAAAAAAGCATTCTCATAAAATTGGACTGTGCTATAACAAATCTAGTACCAACAAAAAAACACCATGATAACATTCCTAATCGTGTAGGTTTGCACGAATCCACTTCAAGGTCTTCTTGAAACAAGTATTTAGTGAGCTGCTCCTATATGCCACTCCCTGTTCTCGGCTCCAAAGATGATAGGAGCATAAAAAACACCTGCCTTCAAAATATTTACATCCTAGTGATGCAAGACAGTAAAGTACATAGTATGTTAGAAGTCATAAACTCAATGGAGTGAAATAAAACAGGAAAGGAGAACAGGAAGTAGGAGGGGGCTACAATTCAAAATAAGCCAGCATGGGAAACCTCACTGAGGTGTCTAGTGCAAAATTTGGAGCCACCTAATTGAAGAGCGTTGGGAATCTGCCAGGCAAGGTCAAGGCACAGTGAAGAGGTCAGTGTGGCTGGATGGAGTGAACCGAGAAAGAGTTGAAGATGGAGCTGGAGATGGAAAGGAGCGACAGGCAGATCATAAACCAAGGACACCATCCTAAGGGCTTTGGCCTTTATCCGGAGGGATGTGGGGAGCCACTGTAGGTTTTTAAGCAAAGGAGGGATATGATCCGAAGTAACCTGCACACTGGGCTCACTTTAACTTCCTCCCACTCAACTGCCCTTGTTCCTAGCGCCACCCTCCCCCCACCAACCCCACTATCTCGGCCAGGTAACCTCCCAGTTTAAGCTGTCACTGAATCGTTTCTTAATGAATATTGTGGGTGTGTGCTCGGATGGGGACAGCTCTGGCATGGAACATCTTTTCCCTCACAACTCCCCAATCTGCTCAGAAGTAACCCAACCTGCCCTCAGGGACGCACACACAACAGAGAGGTCACACTTGACACGCAAACACACGCCTCCCCACAGCCGCGCTCCACACACCCTCCAGCCACGCGCAGGGCGGAAGGAGCCGCTGCGAGGCGACGCTCCCTGGTCGGCCGAGCCGCCCCCCACTCACCCTCAGGTTCCCCTTGGTCCGCTGCTTGTTCTTCCCGCCCATGGTCACGGTCGCAGCCGCCCTCTCAGCTCGCAGCCCCCGGGCTCACACAGCCGGGCCACAACTTCCGACCCCTCGCGCCGGAAGAGGGCTCCCTGTAATAACTTCCCCCGGCCCTTCCTTTCCGCCACCCACCCCGCCCTCTTGCTGCCCCACTTCCGCTCCCGCCTCCCTCTGTGTTCCTCACCATTCACCGCCGGAGACGTCACAATTAAAGCCGCGCCTGTCTGAGTGACGTCATTCCTGGCCAATAGGAGGCCAAACATTGGACCCGTGGCGCCAAATCCTGTCTTTAGTGCTTTCAGAAGCTAGATTTGTTCCTTGCTTGGAGGGTAGGAAATTGGCATGATCCATAACAGAGACAGTTTCACAAAGGGTAGCAGTAGAATGTTATGGTAGTGTGTGTGGGAAGGTAGGAAAAAGACTTTTAACGTGATGCAATCATCAGCATCACCTGGGCATTTGTTAGAAGGGCAGACTCTCAGGCTCACCTTGGAACTAGTGAATCAGATTCTGCATTTTGTGAGTATTCCCAGATCTTGTTAAAATTTGTGTACTGCTCTAGGCAATATTCTCCCTAAATCCCCTATTTTTTCCATGTCAAAAGTTATGTGCAGTTTTTAGAAAAGAGGGTAATGTGGCAGTCTCTTAAAATTTGAAATGTACAGATCTTAGTAGTTTTGCTTCTCAGAATCACACTAGAAAAACATAAGCACATGTGTGCTGGTTACTGTCTCTATTGTCCACAGAGTCACCCTTTTATACTCAACTCCATGATACTGGGGCTGTGCAAACTGTCTCTTTCATTCAGCTAGTTTTCAGTTAGGTTCCATCAACAGAGAGAACTAGAGGGAAATGAAGGCAGGAGGAAGAAGGGACTTGCTCCATTCTGTTAGCATCATCCCAGCAGCAGCCCTTTACCCTGGCAGGAGCAATTCCTTTATCCAGCAGTTGGTTTTAGTCTCCTTCTTTTTTCAACAGTCATAGAATCAGCTTTATTGCATTCCTCAGAGGTACCAGCAGCAGCCAGGCAGTGCTGTCCTCAGAGGTTTGAGTCTTAGCTCCATGGGCCCCCTCCCTGAGCTTTTAAAATAGCCAGTGGTGCTTCCCCTCATAAGTTTGAGCCCCAACACCATGTGATCCCTTCTTTGAGCTCCTGAGGACCAGCAATAGCCAGGCATCACCCTGTCTTCATAGGTCTGAAGTGAGCTTTTCAACACCCTCCTCCAAGCTTCTAGGTTCTAATTACTCCAACTTCTTTCCTTCCTTCCTTTCCTAGCTCTAGGGATAGTAGCTGCTACCTGCAGTGATTACCTCTATGTTACTTTTTATAATTCCTTTTGACCAATTTCCCATATTAAATTCTTTCTCTCTTTTTTGTTTTTTTTGACAGGGTCTTGCTCTGTTGCCTGGGCTGGAGTGCAGTGGCATCACCATAGCTCACTGCAGCCTCAAACTCCTGGGCTCAAGCGATCCTCCTGCCTCAGCCTCCCAAGTAATTAATACGACAGGCACATGCCACCATATCCAGCTAATTTTGTTATTTTTTTGTAGAGATGGGGGTCTCACTGTGTTGCTTAGTCTGGTCTCAAACTCCCGGCCTCAAGCGGTCCTCCTGCCTTGGCTTCCCAAAGTGCTGGGATTACAGGCATGAACCACTGTGCTCAGACTTCTCTTTGAATAACTAATGTGATTTCTGTTTTCCTGACTGGACCCTGATTGAAAAATGCACACAAAGAAATATATTGCAGGATGTTCACTAAAACATTGTAATAGTAAAATAATTTAAACAACCTAATGTCTATTCATTAAAGAATGGCTTAATAATTTATATGTAATCTATAGGCTATTAGGCAGCAATTAAGAAGAATGAGGTTTATCTATACATACATAGGAAGAATTCTAAGACATATTCTGAAATAAAAAGCAAATACAGGGTAATTTGTATAGTATGATACCATTTGTGTTTTAAAAATCCACAAAGCAATATCATATATATTTATATGAGTACATATATATTATGTAAGTACACAGAAAAAATTCCACAAAGATACATACCAATCTGATAATTGTAGATAAAACTCCTTGTGGAAAGAAGCGGAAAGAGACTAGGGTTAAAATTGTAATCAAAAGGAAATTAAGCCTTAATCTGTAAGATTTTATCTTTTACAAGAATAATATATTCATGTATTGTGTAATTAAATATAAACTCAACAAATATTTAATTGAGTTGTTTGTTTAAAATATCTTACATCATTGATTACATAAATCAGAATGTCCTGCAGTCAGTTAAGCTGACTGTGCTCCTTTCCCTCATGGGGGCCCGTGTGCAATGGCTGCAAACAGCAGCCTCCTTGGTAGCGTGTGCAGCCTGTTGCTTGTATGAGTTGCTCTAAGAGATCTTAGAGACAGTCCCTTCCGATGTATGTTCATGTGTCAGACCTTGTGCTGTCTCCAGTCTAGGCTCCAGACAGGTATGCGCGGTGCCTTTGGAAAGCCCCGGGGCGGTGGGGCCAGGGTTCACATTGGCCAAGTCATCATGTCCATCCGCACCAAATTGCAGAACAGGGAGCATGTTGATTGAGACCCTACACAGGGCCAAGTTCAAGTTCCCCGGCCGCCAGAAGATCCACATCTCAAAGAAGTGGGGCTTTACCAAGTTTAATGCGGGTGAATTTGAAGACATGGTGGCTGGGAAGCGGCTCATCCCAGATGGCTGTGGGGTCAAATACATCCCCAATCGTGGCCCCCTGGGTAAGTGGCAGGCACTGCACTCATGAGGGCTTCCACTGTGCGGCCCATTATTCGCGCCCACCAATAAATCCTACTTACTGTCCAAAAGAAAGAAAAAAAATCATAATGTCCTCATTCTCAAGAGTTATAGCTAGAAAACAGTTTAACACATAGAAAACAATACTAGACATCATGCAATTCACTGATAATTTGGTGTCACATACCAAAAATGCTATAGGAGGGGGAGATTAACGTGTGCATGAGTAGTTAGAAAGGCTTTCTAAATGACGAGTTCAGCCCAAAACTTGGACAAAATTGGGAAAGGCAGAATAAAAGGGAGAACATTCAAAACAGGGACTAGAGGGGGACAGGGGCAGTGAGCTAAGGATTAGCACGGCCTTTGGAAAGGAGAGTCAAGAAACTGGCCTGACTTCAGTACAGATTTATCAAGGAAAAATAACTTGAATGACAAGAACAACACGATTATCTATGCTTCTATTTACTAATTGGTTCCTAAATTCTGTCTGTTCTTGCTGGAAATACGATTTTTCTTTTACTTCTATTCCAGTGACACTGCTCAGCTTTCACAGCATAGATCCAACGTCTTTGTGGCCTAGGCCCTCAACTATTCTAGGCCACACAGATCTCTCTTTGATTTTCCTAGAGCACCATTTTTGCTAATGAAAATAGTCTCGTGTATTAACAGGGCCTCATGCTTGTATTTTTCAGCAAGACTGTAAATGCTTTGAAGGCAACACTGTCCTAAATCATGAATGGCTGGCACTCTAAACGGTGCCAACCCAAGTGGATACTCACAGATTCATTTTAATTGATTTATACAAGGTTTTAGAAATCAGAAAATTGTTTATGTCAATACGGTAGGTGATAGAAAGTCAGAGAAGGTTTCTAGACAGAAGAACATTAAAAATAATGTTTAATTTTTGTCAAAATGTAAATGTTTTATGTAAAGAAATTTCAGTACTTTCAAGGTCAAGATTTGAAACTCTGCCTTCCTCATTCATGATTGTTATAATCTCTTGTTTTTACAAATTAACAGTTATACATCAGAATTATAGCCTTTTCCCCCTTAAGAAAACATTGGACGTCTCTTATAGAAGTCTGATGTTAAAATAATCTTACTCATCCAGACAAGTTTCTGAGGGGGAAAATGAGTACTTAAACCATCCAGTGGTTAAAAATATTTTTCTACATTCTAATTTATTTAGCTATTGACCCTCCACACCAAAGTACATTTGAAAAACATCACCACATCCTGTGGTGTTTTAAAAAATGATACAGCTGGCTGAAATTCACATGACTTCCTCTGACTTCATTCACATCAAATATTTTTTCCTCAAAAATTGAAAGTTTTCTTTGTTCTTCCATCTCATTGTGAGTGCCACCAAAAGGAATGTATTCTTGGTGACAAATTAAAATTTTCTCCCAGATTATTCTTCTGAGTTGGAAAATAAATTTTCAAAATAGACATTTTAAAAGTAAGGTATGTTAAGAAGTATTAAAAGTAGTTGGGTATTTAATCCACCAATGCTAATAGAAAAGAAATCAATTTTTATTTCATACCAATATATTTTTATTAACCAATATTATCCACTTTGTAATCTTATTCCAGACTCATCTATGCCTGTCCTCATTTTCCCTTATCAGAAATTTAGAGGAGTGGAAATGGCTGAAGTTCTTAAACAATCTGTCAGTTTCAGGAGAGGTAAGATTCCAGATTTGTGATGGTTGGGTTGTTCCTCTGCACAGGATTTTAAGTCAACCACAAGACTTCTGGGAAGGTATCCTTTTATGGGGCACATAACTTAAAACATAAGCTAAGATGAGGAATCGTATTTTGGATTCAAACTACATCTCAGAGATCATCTAGTTTGGTAGTTTTATAAACCAAAGTAACATTTATCAAACATTTTCCAAGCTTCTGATTTCTAAAGACCCTAGGTCTGGAAATAGCTAAGCAACTGGCATATGCTCCACGATAACAGTCTTAGAACCAGAAGGCGCTGACTCCCACTCCACTGGGGCCTTTGTGATGAGAAAATCACCTTTGCCTCGGAGGCCTGAGTGTGTAATCCCTTGCTTCCCCATCTACTACTAGCTCAGTTAGTACAAAGAGGCCAATATAGTACAGAAAAAGGAAGGAAAATAAAAAAGCAAACCTTATCCAGAATTGTTCACATGTGCTCTGTGGGCTTTCCACATGAATGACACTAGGTTTCCCAGGCATGCTAAACCCAGACAGAGAAAGCTCCTTTGCTAGCTCTACAATATCCTTTCTTTTATGTCTGTTGAAGGTAAGATGGCTCTAGATCCACAGTCTGGTGAGAATGGAATTGTGGGTTGTGCTGTATTTTCTTTGGAGATGGAAGTTGTAGGATCCCTGCTGACATATTCAGAGACATGTTCTCTAGTCTAACCCATTCTGTAGCATTCAGTATACAGACTTCCCCTGAACAATTGCTCTGCAAGTACTCACTCAAATCTGTGTTCAGTAGGGTCTGCTGGGATTGTTTTAAGGCCTGATGAGAAAATACTACCTCCTAAATAGATGTAGGATTGGGCAGAGAATTTCTGTAACATACCTGACAGTAATTTCAGGTAGAAATTTAGATTATTTGAAAGGGAATGCACAGCCAGAGAAAATGTTACCTGAAAATACAGCACAGTACTCAAGATATTTTTCTTCTACATATAATAGCTTTATTTATTCTAAAAACTGAAAAGAGAGTACCGTAGATCCTTCTGACATCTCCAGGTTTATATTCACAGTAAAGTAAACCTTTCAAAGTCTCAACTCCATGGTCCTCTTTTCAATACAATCTTTCAGCTCTTCTACAGCCACCTTATCATTCACAATGAACTCGTTCCTACCAGGGAACATACTGGCCAGCAGTTCTAACTCAGAGAGCTGGGACTCTGCCTGCTAAATCTCAATCATTCTGTGATGATTCACGAGTTTCTAAGGAGGTAGGGATAAGAGAATTTATATCCACAAACTTGGGAGAACCCAATGAGATAGAAATGTGGCTACTGGAGAAAATGTATCTGATTACCAAAATGAATCACAGACTGGCTTTCCCCTTTATTCCACTTTCAAATACACTTTGTTATGATAAGATATATAGTGAAATCCAGTGACAGACACTGATACAAACTAGGCATTAATTAATCTTTATTAAAGTTGGTGGTATGTTACCTCTAACTGCCATTAAGATGTATTTTTATTTTTTTAAGCAGATTTTTTATTTAAATAGCCACAACACTGCAAAAGTAGTATATGCCAGGAGAACATCTGTTTGTCAACTGGGATCCCAAGAGAGTCAACTAAACAAATAACATAGTTTGCTAACATTACAAAATAAATGTACAATAAGAATAATTTCACTACATATCAGCCATAAGTCACAACAATTGTAACTGTTTTTTTTTTCCCTGTCTCTTCCACTAGATTATAAACTTCACTGGGAAAGAAATCATGTCTGTCTTGTTCACAGGATTTTCCCCAGCAGCTAGCAAGTGCCTGGCATATAGTAGGTGATCAAATAAATGTCTTTGCAATCAATATATTACTGAATATATGAAATAATTAATGAGTTAATGGAAAGAAGATTAAGAGAAACTATCCTATTGCTAACAGTCATTTAAAAAAATTTTTAAATAATAAGACATGCACATAGCATATATATTTTTCCAAAAATATAAGATTTTATTGAGTGTCATAAGAAAGCTTACAAAAATAGTGAGAAAAACCAGGTTTAGGGAGGGAAAGATTCACATTATAAAAATATACATTAAACAATAAATAGTCTATACATTTAAATTAATTCCAATAAATGTTCCAATGGGAATTTTTCCAAAATCCTGACAAAACTATTCTAGAGTTTAACTGAAAGTATAAATACATTAAAAATGCCAAGAAATTTGCAAAGACTAAAGGCAGAAATTGGCCTATAAAGACCAAAATGAATTATACAGACACAATAATTCAAACAGAATACAGACAAATGAATAAAAAAATGAATAGGAGGTCAAGAAACAAATTTAAATAGTTACACATTTATATTATGATTATGGTCGTGGCTCAAGCCAGTGGAAAGGGGTAAATTATATTTCCATAAATTGTTTCAAAATCATTTGAAAATAAGTTAAAGCCTTACTAGACACTATACACAAAAGTATATATCAGGCTGTGACTATGGTGTGGTAGATGAATGCATGAATTAGAGATTTAAAAGTAAAATATATACCCATAAAAGAGAGGAATATATAGGTGAATTTCAGTTCAAAATAGCATCAGCTAGCAGCCTCTCCCAAATTCACAGGAAAATATTGATGAAAACTTTGAAAAAGGCAAAAAATCATAACACAACTAAAACTAAAACTAAACTAAAATAACCTATTTTCAGAATCTAGAAGGAAACTCTCTAACAATAAGTCTGGACTCATGAAGGCATGATGAAGATATATTAATATATATACACACACACATGTATTTCCCTACTTTCCCACATATCCTTTGGAACTGCAGCTCCGTGATTAGCCAATATCCACCCTCAACGCTTTTTCACACTTTGGCTAGTAACAGTGCTTCCACAGCAGTTCTCTCACATGACGTCTATTTATTGTCTAAAATCCCATGCACCGCAGGGTCTTCAGGTAGGAACAGGGTCCTCTTTGTTCCCACTTTCCTGAAAACAAGAAATGATTCTTTTCAGGCTCCTGTCAACAGACTACACCTCCTGACATCTGTCTTCTGCCAACTTCCTGATCACTCCTTGATATTCCCTAGAGACTGGTACTTGGTCTCTCCACCATAATTCCAAACATCATCCTAGGTGGTCTTTCCAAATTTGGTCCTTTCCAAATTCCTTGTTTAACTATTAATATTTCCATCTAGACATTCTTCAAATAAATCTTGACTGCATTAGCCCTTAAATTTTCTTCCTAACTCCAAGGATTCTTCTCTCTTTACTTCCTTCATGGTTCAGCTTAGATTTCATGATCTTTTGTATCAATCATTCTCTTGCCAATACCATAAAGTCTCATCTGCACTTTCAACACATTCATCTGGGGAAACCAAACACTACACAAAGCCAATTATTTGTTTTCAGTTTCTTTATCAGAGAAAAGTTGAACACTAGCTGGAAAATAAACACTTTAGTCAACAGAAGTTTTGAACTTCTAAGAATTCATGATCCCAAGCCTCAGTTGTGTCTTCATTACAGCTCAACAATTGTCCTATATTTCTCTAATTTTCTAGGAATCCCAACAATTATTTCAACATTTCTTCAAAACTCTGGCCTTTCTACCTTCCTCCTTGACTTCAGCTGATGATCTTCCTTCCAATTTCACAGGGCAAGAAAACTATCAGATGATACTAACTTATCTGTCCAACAGCAAACATATAAATAGGGCTTTTATTCAATTATTATGCACTCTTTAGCTATATGGTTGTTAAAATAGTAAAATATTCCATACCAGTTGGTATATAGTGGCATTCCTAAGCTCTCTGAAGTTTTCCTCCACTGTCCTTGCCACTTCCCCTGACTAAGTGTTAATTGCTGACTCTCATTAGGAAGCTTCTAAAACCCTGTTGCAGCCCTAGACATTGGATCAACATCCAGTGGATGGTGATCATGTCATATTGGTTGTGAAATACGTTGAATATCATCCCTGCCCACAAACTTTACTCCCACAGTCTCTTAGTTGACCTTTGTCAACCATAGTCCCTCCATAATTCTATTAAAAAAGAAGTATTAAAAATACACTGGCAAAAATGTGGGAAAAAAATGAACACACAAGGTTAGTCACTGCAGCACTATTTCTAAGTCAAAAGATTAGAACAACACAAATATCCATCGATTAGATACCAGTTGAAAAAATATAGTATACCCACAAAATGTAATACTATGTAGCTGTTAAAGGAAAGGAGGAATATGTCTATATACTGCTATGGAGTAATTCTCACAATGTACTGTTAACTGAAAGGTGCAGAACAGTATGTATAGGATACTTTTATCTAAGAAAGGGAGGAAAGAGAGAGATATTCACAAGCTGTACATTTGAATATATATCTCTAAATATTTGCTTATAGTTAAAATAGAAGAATAAAAGAGAAACTAATTAAAAATAAAAGATTATCTTATAAATAAGGAAGGAATAGGGTGAAGGGGACAGAGAGGGAAGCTAGACTTCTGTGAATGTAGCTCATTTTGTAGATTTGACATCAGAACCATGTAAATAATTCACATGATTTTAACATAAAGATTAATTAAATTGAAAAGATCTCTTCCTAAGAAACAAAATCAAAAGGAAACAAGTACACCTGTATATAGAATTGATAGATTTGTAATACAGGCAGGAATTATTGCAACTGACTCTAAAGCACATTCATTTGACTATTTATCTCCAGTGGAATATGTCATAAAAACAAAAAACTTTAAGAAACTCCATAAACTATTTTCAGTAATTATAATACTGTAAAAATATTAGTACTGTTATTCAGAAATTAAGGCAAATAAATAATTACTGTGAAGGTACATGAATAATATTTTTGAGGTGATGAAATTGTTCTATATCTTGATTGAGGTAGGAGTTATGACTATGTGCATTTGTCAAAACTCAGAAGTCTACACTAAAAAGGATGAGTTTTTCTTTATGTAAATTAATCCTTTATTAAAAAAGAAAATATGTAATTATGTTAATTTCATTAGGAACTAAGAGAAAAGAGATACAAATATAAAATCAAATACGCTTCAAAAACATTTATAAATTTAAACTGGCAATATCAGTATGAATTTTCATATGTATACATAAATATTTTTCAAAAAATAGTATTTTCAAGCTTTGTTTCCTGAAATGGCCTAGAAACAACAGCAAACCCAGTAGTAACAAGCACCCCTAATACCCAGATTGTTCTGTAATACCATTTTTCAATAGGAGATCATGGGGAAAAATGTTGATACCATGTCTGCTACAGAAAATGTACAGGATAAACCTGGAATATCTTATTATGAATAATTCAAGGAAGTTATCCAAAATTACTGCAAACATGTGAAAAGATTCAGGAGACAATTTAAGGAAGGTCTCACAGGTCAAAGATGGAGAAACTTGAGCATAAAAAGGAATAATATCCACAATTTGTATATTTGAAATATATCATATATATTAAAATTCATGATTTCATAATGATTTTAAAAAAGAAAAACCAATTAATCAGTCACCTTGAAGAATTCTAGGGAACCAACTCATTCTTTTGAAAACTTCTAAATAAAACTTGTAATTATTTATCCTGCCTTTTTTGTATGAGCCCTGCCTCAGGGTAACCCATAGCTGATGAGGGAAAGTCATTCTTAATAGTGAAACTCAAGCTAAGAAATGAAGAAATAACTTTAGAAAATTACCATTTTGTAACTCCTAATTAAATAATGGGTCTAGCTTATCAATAAAGGCAACTAAAATCGTTAGGTAAAAAGCTGATGGGGAACTTTTAATCAGATGGGTCAAGCTGACAACTTCTGATCAATCTTAACAGCATCAAAAGACTAACAATGAGGCGTTATATGTCTCTTGATGTGATGCAATAGGAAGTATAAAATAGCTATGAAGTGTTCTTGCCAAAAAAGTCAAACCTGAATCTAATCAAACTTCTAGATCTAATAGTTTACAAAAAGTACAGAGTACAGAGGAACATATTAAACAACAGTGACACAATCAACAAAATCTAGAATGTAGGAAACTCTAAAAGACAATCAGTTCCACTAACAAATATGTTGGAAAAAAAAAAAAGAAGAAAGAGGAGGAAGAAGAAGGAAAACTAACAGATTAAAAAAGACCTAAGAGACATATCAACCAAATGCAATGTGTGGCTCTTGTTTGAATAATGATTCAAACAAACTAGCTTTAAAAAGTTACAAGATAGGCCAGGTGTGGTGGCTCACGCCTGTAATCCTAGCACTCTGGGAGGCCGAGGCAGGAGGATTGCTCGAGCCTAGGAGTTCTAGACCAGCCTGAGCAAGAGTGAGGGCCCATCCCTCTACTAAAAATAGAAAAATTAGCCAGGCAAGGGCAACAAAGCAAGACTGTCTCAAAAAAAAAAAAAAAAAAAAAATGAGACAATTGGGGGAATGTAAACACAAATTGGATATTTGATATTAAAGAATGGTTGTTAAATTTTAGCTATGACAAAGATATTTTGGTTATATCCTTTGCCTTTTAGAGATACACATTGAAGTATTTACAAATGAAAAGATATGATGTCTGGGATTTGCTTCAAAAAATCCAATGGAGTAGAGGGTAGGAGCAAAAGTTTGAGCATATCTATAAAATCCTGTCTAGGCTACACTGATACCATACTTTCAAACTTCTCCTAATCTTCCTTTCCTCAGTTTCCTATGATCATTCATTCACCCGTACCCCATTTTCAAATACTGACTATTGGAGTCCCTCGAGATTCAGTTCAGGCCTTCTGCTCTCCTCATCCATATTCTCTGCTTAGGCAGTTTCATCCACACTCCCAGTTTCTTGGCCAAATATATATCCACTCCAGACCTCTCTTTTACAATCTAGACCCATTTATACAACTTCTATTAGAAGGCTTAGTTTGAATGTCTTTTGGGCACTCAAATTCACATTCACCAAAACAGAATGAATTATTTTACCCCTAAACTTAATTCTCTTGCATTTTCTACCTGGGTGAAATGCACCACTATAAATCCAGTTGCACAGGCCACACTCCCTCATCCTCTAAATCTAATAAATTCTCAAATCCTAACAAGGTAGCCTCCTACATATCTGTCAGATTTATCCACCTTTCTCCATCACCACTATCAAAGACAAAAATCATCCCTTGGCAATAGCCTCCTAACTGGTTTGCAAATATGCATTCTCCTTTCAATCCAGTATGTACGCTATAGCCAGAAAAATCTTTTTAATAAAAATGGCCTGCAAGATCATGTATTACATGGCCCCAGCCCATCACTTTGACTTGTCATGGAGTTGCTCTGCTCAGTACTTGCTAAGCATAAGCCACACTAGCCTTCTTTAGTCTCTTAAGCAAGGCACAGACTTTCCAGCATTAGGGTCTTCACTGAGGTTGTTCTTTTGGAGTGAAAAGCTCTTTGTCACTGCCTCTCTCCAAAAATCTCCACTTTTCCTGAGCTCAGCTTGGTCAGGTTCTGTTGTATACATTCTCATAGATAGCTCTACTTAGCAAAATTGAAAATAAATAATGGCCTCAATGTTTGTCTAATGTTTTCCTCTCCAACCACAATCAAAACTCGATGAGGATGGAGTCTACTTTCAGCTGTTCCAGGGTGTACTGTTAAACAGTTATTGAATAAATAATGATTATAAGTATTAACAATAAATTCAGGGATTATGGCATTCAATTACCATCATTCTCAAATGTTGTTCTGTAGTTCTAATACAGAAATATATCAAAAACAAATAAATGGTATAGAATATGGGAAAGGAGACTACTGGATTATCATTTGCAGATAATGATTGTCTATTTCCAAAACACAAGAGTGGCAGTAGAGGAAATATTCAAAAGAGCAAACCATTAAAAAGAGTAAGGTAGTCAGATATCAAATAGCCAGTATAATAAAAGTATTGATTTGGCCAACAGTAACAGTTATAAAATATAATAGAAAAAAGATTGTATTCCCAATAGCAATAAAGTATATACCCTAAGAAGGAAATAATAAAAACTACAGTTCCTATATGAAAACAACCACAAAATGTTTACTGAGGGGCATAAAAGATAAATAAATAGATATTTTGTGTTTCTGGACAGGAAAACAAAATAATGGGAAAACGATAAGGGGTTGTATATGTTAGTGGCTCAGAAGGTAGGTTCTGGGTTCCTGCCACCTGAGTTTCTAGCCCAGCTCCTCTTCTTACTAACTGCAAATTTGGACATGTTACTTAACCTCTCTGATTCTTAGTTGTATCATCTGTGACGTAAGATAACAATGTATCTCAAAGGATTGTGGTAAAGCTAAATGAGATAGTCCTTGAAAAAGATTTTGCACAAGGCATGGTAAACATTTATACATAATAGCTATTAGTATTATATCAATTCTAAGACTGCCAAGGAGCAAGACTGCAATCAGCAAGTGGACTTCAACTACACTGTAAAGGTTTATTTCTTAAACTGGGTGGTAAGATGATGGCTGTTCATTCTTTTATTCATTTTACCTTTTTTTTTTTAACAAGGTAAATATTTCATAGCAAGATAAATAGAACAAATGTTACATACCTATTTCACAATAAGATTTTTTAAAACAAAGTTATGTTATATAGGTACACACTGAAATTACCCTAGAGTAGGGGAAAGCCTTCCTGGTCAATGCTCCAAAGCCAGAAAAACCATAAAGAAAATGATTAATGGATATAAATACATTAAATTTAAAAGTGTTGGATTTTTTTTATGTCAAGAAAAACATAGACAAATTTGGGTAATACCTGTAACATTAACTAGGGGTTAAAATGCTTAATGTCAAAAAACTTTTACAAATACTTTAAGGATGCCCATATAAATACAATAAAAATAAGTAAGGCACGAACAGGCAATTCAGGGCAAAAGAAATGTAATTGACCAGCACACATAAAAAAGTTAACCTCACACTAAAAGTCAAATTAAGATAGCATACAATGATGTAAGACTTTTCATCTATTAAATTGGCAAAACGATAATAATCAATGTTGGAAATAATCTGGGGCAAAGGAAATTTCAGATGCATTTCAATTTTCATTTCTCAACTTTTCACAAGTACAATTTGGCAAGGCAATTCCAGAGTTAAGTGTGAATTTCCACTTTTAGAATTCTAACCTGAAGAGATAATAATGGATGCTCACAATAGCTTTGTTGATGTAAACAAAACAAACCAAAAAAAACGCCCCAAACGGAAAAACCTAATGACCTCATGACCGAAGAGTGAATTGTTGAAGTCAGTTACAGTACACTCATTCAACCGAATACAATGAAGTCTTTAAAATGCTGTTGAAAAATTATTTAACGTCATCGAAATGTTTACAATCTATTGTTTAATGAAAGGAGACAGACACAAAGCAACATGCACAGTATGATTTGTTTAAAAAAAAAGAAAAAAACACACGTAAACATGCACCTCTTTCTAGTGCAAGAGACACTAGAAAATAAAATGCAAAAACCAAAATGTAATATTGTCTTCTTGGACACGGGATTATGGGTAATTTTAATATCCATTTCCTTATAATGACCATCTTTTCTAATGAAAATGTGTTACGTATATTTATAAATATATAATTTGTTAGGGGTAGGGACAGTGCAGAGTAGATTTACAAAATCCGAAATGCCAAACGCCCCTGGGGGAAAAACAGTAAGCCTCTATTTCGGTAATTCCCTGGTTAACATCGGGGGACACCCCGGACTTTGAAGGCACCGCCCGCGTTACAGGGAGCACCATTCCTCTAATCTCCCTGCTGCAGCAATATCTGGGAAATCCCAAGAGAATGAAGATCACTACCTCTTTTTCCAAAAGATAATAAGCGTCAAAAAAACATCCCATCTCGGGACCAGTGCGACACTTGGCTGGCCTGCGCGATGCGCACCTGGAGGGCGAGTCCGCAGATGAAGACTCACGCCCGGGGTCAGAAGCCTTCGCTCAGACCCGTAGCGTAGCGCTCGCAGCTGCGGTGAGGCGACCTGCCCAGCAGCCCCCGCGCTCACAACACCCCGGCACCCTACGAGTTAGTGCTTCCGGGGCACACCGGTACAGGCGCGCGCACGCGCGAAGCACTAGAGGACGCCTTGTCGGTCGCGGCCCCGGAACACCTTGGGGCCACGTGGCACCAAGATATCCACAAGCAGCCAGGCACCGGCTTCCACGACGAGCTGGAATCTTCCCTTGCCAGCCCTGGCCCTCGCAGGAGTCCTCCTTTGACATTTCGCCGGGCTGGCAGAGGACATTAAGACCTACATCCCACCCCCGACCCGACACATCTTCACATCAGATGGACTGATTGTGCTCAAGTGGAAGGCTCCTGGTGCACCTCTGCTGAATTTTTAGGGACTCAGTTTGTTCTAAGTAGTTGTAGTCATCGCTGGGGGGCGGGGAAGTAATTCGTGCACCTGCCCTTAAATGCCATTAACTCTTAGCTGCCTTGAAGCTTTTATGGAATTTCACCAATTTATTTCGTTGGGTTTTCCCGATAATCATCTTTCTAAAAAAAAAATTGCTGTGCAATAGTTTTAAGTGATGAAAAGTAATTATCAGTTCGACACAGTAGCAGGTATTTTTTTTTAATGCAGTTTGATTTATCAAATTAATGTGCAAACGACAAGACTGGTTTTGACTAAACTTCAGCTAGTTTGGATTTGTGGGAATAACTTCAGATTTTTTTGGTTTTTGTTTTTTAAGACTTAAAGAATACTATTATTTGTATAGCAATTACTTTTACAAATAAAAATTGACATGTGGCCAATGTTTCCTGCCCA
Organism: Daubentonia madagascariensis; assembly: GCA_023783475.1. Taxonomy (NCBI): domain Eukaryota; kingdom Metazoa; phylum Chordata; class Mammalia; order Primates; family Daubentoniidae; genus Daubentonia; species Daubentonia madagascariensis. The sequence goes on from JAKFHU010001684.1 coordinate 30,645,333, forward strand.
CACTTTTGTTTTCTTTAGAAAAGGTAACTTTTAAACATAATTTGACTTGAGACTAATTATTTCTTTTCAGGATTTATCATTATTTCTTTATGGATCATTCCAGTTCAAAGCATGTATCAGATCAATACACTGACAAATTGTCATTGTGGAACAAATACACATGCAATCATACTGAACAATTTTATATTTAAAGATGTCTACATATCAAGTATATAATCATTGATAGACATCTAAGGAAGCTATATTCCTCCTTGTTAGTATAGTGGTTAGTAAAAAAAAATTTAAAAAGCTATATTGCTTATACTAGAACATTTAACTACAGTATTTTCCAAAGAACTTGTTAATCATGAGGTTCGAAAATCTGTACTTCTCTTGTTTACTATGGCTTAATAATCATAAATGTCTAAATTTGACAGGAGGTCTGACTCGGAAGAAAATTTATAAAGTGACTATTACATTCTGTTTTTATGTTAAATTTGAGATCATATATTTAAACATAGCAATATGGTTTTTAAGATAATGTACAAAGATTGAAAAAGTTTTAGCAGTTTAGTTCTGCTTAAAGTAATATATGCATCATCTGCCCCCTTTGGTGGTCTCTAGAGACGTCTGATACCATGCTCTGTAGAGTACTTTATCCAAATCCGGTAGTGGCTGAAGGAGTCAGCAACTCCAGGCACACAGCTAGTCCATCTGGCTGTCTGGTGGCAGTAGAGGAAGAACTGGGATTTCCAGGGCAACCGACAAGGCCAATGGGGGAAAATCTAAGGAGGTACATAAATACCATTCTGATTCTCATTTGTATTTAACCATCTTTGTATTTAAGATCTACTACATTGCCTTGTTCCATTTTATTTCTTGTGACTTCTACATTGTATTACATAATATATACTATATTTGACTTACTGATTCACTTAGTGATGGACATAGTTTGCCTCCAACTTTTTACTAAGATAAACAATGCATTGTATCTCACCCCAACTCCATTTCCCCAACTGAGTCTGACTCTTTAAGAAATATCCAACACATGGAATTAACCTGAATGCTAGCAATTACTAAATATTTAATGAATCCTTTTGAAGCTGATTCATGGAGGGCTTCAAAAACCAGGCAGTGTGTTTATTTGACTCTAGGTCAATTTGTCAAAAATAAATTTAGAGAAAGTCACTTCCAGAATGAAAAATTTATCTAATTTGCCAGAAATGAATTCTCTAAGTTACTAAGTTGATGAATGTTTGAGGCCTGTTAAAAAAGTTCAAGTTCTACTCATTCCTCAGCCTTCTGTGAGGCAAGCCCAAGAGCAGGGGCAGAGCATAAGTATTTAAAAATAGAGATGAATTGCAGACTCCATTTAAGAAAAACTTCACCTATTTGTATATCAAATGGTAGATGCAAAACTAAAGCTTTGAAAAGAATCTATTTGATAAACTAGCTTTTGACTGCTAATAAAAAGCTTAGAAATTAAACAAAACTAGTTTCATTTCATAATAAGACCTCTAGAGATAGGGAGGGGCTGGTGTTGGATCATCAGCTTAACAATGTGGGGACCAGCATCCCTGGGATTCTCTTGGCCCTTCCTTCCCTTGTAGTTGAGAGAACTGACTACTCCAGCTCCAGCTGTTACTATAGTGTTTATGGCAGAAAGAGGGGGAAGAGGTGGCCTAGCTGCATCTATCACCTTAATCAGGAAGCAAAAGTTTCCCCAGAAATCCCAAGGCCACCTGTAGCTGCAAAAGAGGCTGAGAGGATGAGCAATTAGCTTTTCCAGGTTCTGTAGTGGAGGTAGGTAAGGGAGAAGGGGGTTGGGCATGACTGTCAAGTTGGACTACCAATATTACCTTCACAGGTAATTAATTTCTCTTTCAAAATGGGTAGTTTACATGTCAAGAAATTTCTATCAATAATTTTAAGATTATAATTTGAAACTCAGTTCTGCTTTCAATCATGACATATTTTAACAGATGCATTCCAGCTATACTACTTTTTCTTGTTTTTCCCCCCAGCATTCTACAATGGAGCTAAAATCAAATTACTTAATCTTTCATGAAAAAGTGGGAAAAAAAATCAAAAGGCCAACAGTGACAAAATACTTTCAACTACTCTTCTACTCAGTCATTGTCCCTCCACACCAAAGAACATCTGGAAAACATCCCCACATCCTTTGGCATTTAAGAACTGATAGAGCTGACCAAAGTCCATGTGGTTTCCTCTGGCTCCACTAACACTGAACACTTTTTCTTCAAAAATGGAAAATTTCCTTTGTTTTTCCATTTCATCATTTGTACTATCAA